>OZ005602.1:3665625-4885000 GCA_963930655.1 Myrica gale | reverse complement strand
ATATAATCTCTCTCCTATCAAAAAATGTAAAAAATTACTTCTTTCTTCACCTTTTCACTAAACCCAATACCAACACATATTTCCTTACCAAAAAATATTACAACACAAACACAATTCACGTTTGTGCCACCCCATTCACGTTTTCCCAACTCCAAGATGTAATTATTGTTTGGTTCCCAAAACCGCTTTCTTAAAAACCGTGTGCTCTTTAATTGTGCAAATAATATTGCAGAAATGATTGCTCGATCGGTAACGAAGAAAAAGTACGACAACGTAACATTTGTGAAAATTAAAAAGCAACGTTTGTGAGGACCTAAATGGTTCCTAGTACTGCTTAGAAAAAAAAATGGTTCCTAGTACGTACTTTTTGCTTCCCAAAAGACTCTTTCTCCTTTTCCAAACCGCAGTTTCTGTAGCTTGCGAATCCTGACTTATTCGTTTGTTTTCCACATTGTGGACCACAAATATGCATGCGAGAAATGGATGAGCTGCTGGACCAGGAAGAGAAAAAAGAGAAAAAACGAAACTTCGTAAGAGGAAGATAGACATGAAGAACGAAAAGAATCAATTGCCAGAAGTCGCAAAGCAGCCCTAAAGCAGCAGTACCGGTAGTTTCATAATTCCTACACGCGCGCTAATTGCCCTTCAGCTACTGGGTAAGCTGTGGCAAATTACAAATGTTCTTGTTTTATTAAAGGTGATGCATTTCCCCTCATTCTAATCCTAACATGTTTCCTGTGTTCGGTGTGTACGCATATATGTGTGATCGGCCTCCGCGCAAATACGCGAGTTAATACGTAGTACTTCTGAGGACCGATTAAGCATATGAAAGTAAGCAACTGCGAAATTTCCTCTTCAAGATTGAAGTAAAAAGAAGATCGCACGCATGGCAAATTTAACGAAAGAAGATTTTCTTATCCATATCGAAGTTTCTTTTCAATATTGCATGCCCAATTATTGGATAGATATGAAAAGGCATTAGAATTTGTAGTCACATGCACGAAATAAAAATATGAGCTGTGAGAAGATTCCTGTACTATTTCGTCTCACTCGATTTTAATATCATGGGTAATTAGAAGGCAATGGATCGATCATCAACCCAAGTTTTGTCTTCTTTTGATTCCTTTTCCACCTACTGATATATAGTTATAAAAACATTCAGTACTGATGGCAGTTATCTGTGCCAGTTGACCTTGTGACTTGTGAGGATGATGCGAGAGAAAGACAAAACTTAGGTTGATGAACTCAACATCTTGAGGGTGATAGAGTAACGTTGATATTGATAATGGCAACGTGGAAGGGCGTCGTCGAATATCGAACATTGGTCCTAGATTAAAGATTAATACAGTTGATGTTAGGTATACAGTCAACCACGAAATCTCTCTCTCTCTCTCTCTCTCTCTATATATATATATATATATATATTACAGGAACGATCCGTGGTTCCTTCTGCAGCTGATCAAATAGGACAGATTGCCTGATAAGACGTACACCTAGAGCTTGAAAAGCTTTCATCCATGGAAAATTATGCAGATCGTACAGTCTACATATGAATATAGAGTTTGTTTACACACAAAATTTTACTAAAATTTTAATTTTTTTACATCCTCATTCTCTCTCTTACTTTTTTTACTTTTTACTAACTTTTTCACTTTTTCATTCTCTCCTCACTTTTTCACGAACCCTAAAATTTTACTTACACAAACACTATGGAACCATAGTTACCGTACCTGAAAGGGAGAACGTTTATTGGCACATGCAGAACTGCATAGTTAAGTCCAATCATGCACGTTTTAGGTACAAAAGTGAATTTGTCTTGTTATAAAATTGAGAGCCCTGAGAAGGTTTTGGACTAATTAATCTGGTGACCAATAGTATCAATGAATCACCTTATAATGCTTTTCAACATGTTTATCACCCTAATAGTAATAATTAAGAACAAGACTAGCTATCATATTCAAAATCTCTATTGTTAGCAAATGAATCTCGTCCTGCCGGTTCTGGTATCTAATTAGAAGGTGAAAAAAAATATTAAGAAATTAGACTTACAGTAGTCATGTAAATAAATCAAAAGGGAAAATATAAATTTCATTCCTTTGCGTTTGGCCGATTTGATTTCAAGAACTGTAGTTTAAAATTTTCTATTTTAGAACTTGTATTCTTTTTTCTAGGCAAACAGCAACATAGAATTAACAAAGGAGAACAGTACAAACCGGAAGGGGAGGGGGACCCCGACAACCACCCCAAACAACCACCATAACCAAGAAACAAACACACAAGAAAAGAAAAAACACTTGGACAAAACAAGTTTGCCAAGAAAGGGCCACCGCAACCAGGCAGTTAGCATCACTCCAAGAAACCAGCATCTTGAAGTCGTCCACAGCAAGCTTCAACCACGGGGCAAAACTGCTACGGGGAAACATCGGTGGCAGATTTGGAGGAGGTGTAGGAAGGCACCTCAGCAACTTCCGGCGACTGTAGAGAAGGCGCCCAACAAAAGAGGGAAGAAACTCCAGACGATGCTGGAAACATGAGAGCGTAGAACGTCCACAAGCCGCCAAAGAGAGCGCGTGAGGAGCCGACGCCGGGAGAAGAGCCAGAAAAAAAGGTGAAGGGGGTAGATCAAAGGGTTACGAAGCCGGAGGAGAGACACGTGAACAGAGGCAGGCCACCTGGAGGAGCAGATCTGAGCAGCCCCTAACAAAACGACAAACCCACAAAGGCAGAGAGAAAAAGAGGAGAAAGGGAAGGGAAGAAAGGAAAGGGAGCCAAAACGTCGAGTTATTCAAAAGGAGAAGGAAAGCAAGAAGGAGGGGGAAAGGGAAAGGGGGAACGGAGCCGAAGCTCCTTCCCCCCCGAAACGCAGGACTGTTGAGGAAACTCAAGGCGCACAGGGAGCGAGAGAGAAAATGGGATGCGTCTGGAAACAGTTCATATTTTAGAACTTGTACTTACCTTTGTTAGAAGAAAATCGATTGGAGAGTTAAATAGAGATAAAAGAGAAGGCAAACAGTTAACCGAGTCCGAAGCTTGTCTAGAGAGAGACTCTTCCCTCTCTCTAGAATCCCTTCTCCCCTCTTCTGAATACACTCCGCCTTTTATTGCTGTGGCTGGGGAAGGAGCTCCGGCTCCTTCCCCTCCTCTCGTCCTTGTTATCCAGTCACCCTTATGGTGGCCGGCGTTTCTCCGGTTTTATTTTCGGTTTTCTTTTGGTTTTTAGATCCCGACCTTTCCGGTGGTCGTTGGTGTGCACGGCCTCCTTGGTGGTGATCCTCTCCTTCCAGCGATCAAAACCGGCCCCGACCGGATACATTTTTCACGCGCGCGAATCTCACGCGCCCGCCCTCTTGTGCTTCTCTCCCGGCGGTTTTGACCGTTTTTCGGAGGACTTGACTTGCCCGCCGTGATTTGATCCCTCTGGCGGTCTTTGCTTGCTTTGTCCGACCTTTCCTTGCCGGCGCGTGGGGGCCACGCGCGGCCGTGGGCGCGTGTGCCGCCTCTGTGCTCGGCGTTTTTGGTTTCTGCCTGCTTTGGATGCCGCCATTTTGTGTTGTTTGGAGCGGTCTCTCCTCTTCCTCCCGGTGCAGCCCGTCTTTGCATGAAGTCTTTCTTGAAGGAGTCGGTTTGTCACATTGCTCGTCATTCCTCTTGCGGAAGCCGCCACCGCTTTGGGCGGTGGTTGTGTTGGGTTCCGCTCCTTGTGACCGGCTTGTTGTTGTATTGTGTGTTGGCCTTTGTGGTCTGTGTCTGTTGGTTTTGTGTGTTTGCCCTTGTGGCTTGGTTGTTTGCGTTGCTTTGTATGTTTGCCCTTGTTGCCTGGTTAGCTTCCGGACATTTGGTTCCGGTTTGATGTAGGGTCTGTTGGTCCGTTTAGGTCTTCCGTTAGCCTTTGAGACGGTTTTGTGTATTGTACTGGCTGTACTGTTCTCGGTTTTTAATATATTGTCTCTGTTGCCTAGAAAAAAAAAAATCGATTGGAGCGTTGATTTCACAAATTAACAAAGGTACCTTTGTTAATTTGTGAAATCAACGCTCCAATCGATTTTGTTCTAACAAGTGACGAAAAAGTTTGACGTAAACCATTTAATTTAATGAAGAATAAAATTCCAAAAATTAATTAACTAAAATACGATAAAAATAAAAAGAAATCGGCCATTGATGTTCTTCGGTGGGGATCGAGCCCCCTCTAGTGCAAAAGGAGTAGAAATTCCCCCTATCACGGTGGAGGTGGGGGGATCTCCCCCTACTCAGTACAAAAAAAACTGGCTACAACAGCGGTCGGAAAACCGCTGACAAAAGCCTAAAAAACGCCGCTAGACTTTTACAAGCGGTTTTTTACCGGCGTTTTCCGACCGTTGCCTTTTCTCCGTCGGGAATGCCTTCAACAGCGTTTTTCAAAAACGCTGGTGATTCCCTACATTTTAACAGCGGTTTTTTAGCGGCGTTTTAAAAAAGCGCTGGTAATCCCCCCGATTATAGCAGCGGTTTTTTAGCGGCGTTTTAAAAAAGCGTTGGCGTTTCCCCGCTTATAGCAGCGGTTTTTTAGCAGCGTTTTTAAAAACGTTGGCGTTTCTTTGCTTCTAGCAGCGATTTTTTAGCGGCGTTTTTAAAAAACGCTGGTGTTTCCCCGCTTTTAGCAACGGTGTTTTAAAGACGTTTAAAAAAAACGTTGGCGTTTTCCCGTTTACAGCAGCGGTTTTTTAGTAGCGTTTTAAACACGCTGGTGTTTCCCCGCTTTTAGCAGCTGTTTTTTAGCAGCGTTTTTAAAAACGCTGGCGTTTCCCCGTTTACAGCATCGGTTTTTTAGCAACGTTTTAAAAAAACGCTAGCATTTCCCCGTTTACAGCAACGGTTTTTTAGCAGCGTTTTTAAAAACGCTAGCATTTCCCCGCTTTTAGCAGCGTTTTAAAAAACGCTGGCGTTTCCCCGCTTTTAGCAGCGGTTGTTTAGCAGTGTTTTAAAAAACGCTGGCGTTTCTCCAGATTTATAATAACATTTTTAGCGACGTTTTTAAAAACGCTGGCATTTTCCCTACCTGCTATAGGCCAAAAACGCTAATATAAGTAATTTTTTCATATATTTTCTTGTACATGCTTTTTTAATCGGTAATTCAAATTTATTTTAATAATTAAATTAATAAAATGTAAAAAAATTAAAGAACAAGAATAATAAAACAAAATATATTTCATCATTGGTTAATAATATTTTACAACAAAGACAAGAATCTCTACAAGTGATCTAAAAAGTAACAAATTTCTAATCTAAAATAACAATAAGCAAGAACTAACTAAAATATTCAAATACAACACAATAAGCAATGATCAATTAAAATCTTGCTCCTTTGACACATCGACGTCCTCTTGAATTCTCAATCAGCCCTAAATGTACCAAATGAGGAAGAGATTAGTTAACCTCACTGGGAAACAATAAAAAATATGACAATGGGAAATGCTTAACAATAAATGTACCAAAATGAGGAAGAGATTAGATGCCTAGAGCATGACATTGTTTGGACAATAGCAACAAGTGAGCCTGAAAGAGGGTGAAATCTAAGCAAATCAAACTTGGTAGACAAAAATGGTAGAGGGCTGCTGAGTGAACAAAGAATAGACCAATAGTAAGGCAGATCATTTTTTTCTTTTTTCTTTTTTTTCTGTAAGCATAAGGCAAGGCAATTACCTATAAAATAGGTGAGGCTAGGTTTTGAACATATGATATAAACCCTGTTGATTATACAACAAAGAATGACTTGTGTACCAAACCATGCACATCACATCCAATAACCAGCCTCGCACAGAGGAATGCTAAAAGAACAAAGACAACAATTAGCATCACTCTGCCAAGGGGGAAAAATCTAATGGCAGCAACATAGGTGGATTTAAATAAAAGTCATCTCATGCTATAGAAAAATTCTGCCAACTTTGGATTTAAATATTCAGCCGAACTGTTCCTAAACCATCTAGAACAAGAACACTTTGGATGAATACCTGGAGAAAAGGGCAAAAAATCTCTTTATTGTAAGTTAGTTCATCCAGAATTACCTCTACCATTGGGGTTCTGCACCGAATTTCGCTGTTGTAGTTACTTTCATCAAACAAGAGGCACACACACACACAATGAATGTCAACATATAAGAGATGTAACCTCACACCATCGGCTCTGGTAGTATGACCTTGCATATCAGCTTTCTTCTTTGACTTATCGAGCTCCATAATCTAAATGTCAAAATATTGGAGCTCCATAATCTAAATCTCCAAACATCATCGAGATGAGAAGTAAAAGCCAAACTTCTCAACAACTAACCAAAATTCAGGAAAAGAAAGAAGAACTCGATACTAATGGTCAATGTAAGAAAACCTGTATTCCAGAACTTCATCCCATGTTATTTATACCACCATTTCAACCGAAACAGTAAGTAAAGTTCCCCACACCAAAACACATCGACAAGTTGGTGAAAATACTAACCAAAACCAGGATTCTCTCTGAGCCCACACAATTCTACTGTGATAGGTTGCAATTGTTGTTACAAGATCATATTCCCGAAGAAAAAAATCAGGTTCATCACAAGGTGCTTGCACAGGGAAATTCTAAGGAATCAAACTAATGGAAAATGAAGACATTTTGAAAATTAATACCACCATGCGGAATTCTCTTATCAAATTCTGAAAATTAATTAACAGTATGGAGACATTTTGACTGTAGCATTATAATAAAAAATAAAAACAGAGAAAGAGAAAGAAGAAAGTTCAAAACTTGTCTGCTAAATGAAAAATGTTTACTTTGATGCCTCGAACAGATCACGGTATCTTCCTAGAAAGCACCAATGCTGAATGAAGGAAGAGATTGTGCCTACAACAAGTACACAAAGTCACGGAAGATGAGAGCAATACGTAACGGGAGGAATATAATTTTGAAAAAGACATGAGAAACCTACGGCATAACCATAGCACCAAGGAGTGAAATTGCAAGGCCAGCAGCACCATTTCCTTTGCATTGACAACTTACAGCCATAAAGTCTATAAAAAAAAAGCACACAGCCTCAGCACTTCACAAATGCAGACAACAAAAAGAACACAGCCGCAAATCGCAGACCCCAAAAACCGAACAACCATGAGAAGTGCAGAGGGAGAACTTCAAATCCCACAGGAACAAACGACATTAAGCCTAAATCACACACTCTAGGTCCCAATCGAAACACACAAATGCTTAAACAACCTCAATATTCTCCAAATTTCGATACTTACAGGATTTCACAGGATTCTAGGAAATAGCTGCTAAAAGCTAATATTGCGCCCTTCAGTTCTCCAAAGGCAGAACAGCCCTAACTTCACCGATGTTTTCAGACGAAACCAAGATCAATTAACCAAATTCAACACTACTTAGCTTAGAAGAAAAATCATTTTGTCTCTCACTCCATCAAACAGAGACAAAAACTCGCTAAAAGATGTATATTTTCCCATTATTTCGTTTTTCAGCAACCATAAAAAGCCCAATCAAAGGCATTACCTTCCAAGAACGCACGCACTTGAGGGTGGACAAATCCCAAACCCTAATCTGACGACTGTGACCCGCGGAGAAGAGCAACCTGTCATTGGGGCTGAGCACCAAGGCCTCGACGCGAAATTGGAAAAAAGGAATTTCAAAGCTTTTAAAAGCATTTGGGAGGGGGGATTACAAGGAGGGGGAGGATGAGGGGCGGGTTGAAGAAACGATACCGTTTTAATTAAAAGTTTTTTTTCTTAATTTGTAGTTTTTCCAAATTTTGAGTAAAATAGTTTATATTTTCTAATTATGTGTATTTAATAAATTAAAAGCAGTTTAAATTTACAATAGTATTTGAAAATCTTTATATTTAGTAATAATTTTATATTTAGAAAATACATATCATATTATTTGTACATTCTTTTTATAACTAATGTAATAATTTTAATTAAAACAAGTTGATAGTAATAATATATAATATTTATAATTTAAAAATATAAACTATCATATCAACTATGACCAGATATTAAGTTATGTACTTTAATTGAATAACTAATTAATCTCACAATATCTTTTTGTTTGAAATTAAATAATATGTCATAATTAAATATTATTATATTACTAATTATTACAAATATATGCTCATTATAAGCATATGATAATGAGTCATATGCCTCGTGCTACGCTTTACACTATTGGTTATCCAACAAATTGTAGGACTCATATGCCTCGTGCTACGCTTAAACATGTAAAGCATCACATAAGAGCCAAAACTGATATTATCCAATACAAACAGATGAGGAAAGGGCAGTTGAACCTCGTTGTGCAGTAATCTTTAACAAACAGAAGAAGATCTTGACCAACAAACATTTGTTTACGGAAATGGCAACGTTTCACTTCAAAGTTTTTTTTATTTGTAGTATTTTTTTAATAATAATTTTATATTTTGTACTTATATATTTTTAATAAATTATATTTTGTATGATTTTTATATTTTATTATAATACATTACATGTAGTTTTTTACTTAGTATTTAGAAAATCTCATTACTTGGTAGTAATTATATGTCATGTTACTATATGATCTTTACCATAATTTGATGGTTATAGCACAATAAGATGGTTATAACAAATTATTTGCAAACTTTTCTAAAGATGTTATCTTATTCTATAAACCACGAGCGTACATATAAAACATGTATGACAACTAAAAAAATCAATCCTTCTTATTGTGCTAATGGATATATCTTTGTCCTAAGTAATATATTCCTAGTAAACTGATGTGTATATATATACTTTTGTTTTATAATATCTTAATTGGTATATATATGATAGAATTCAAAACCTCCACACTTAGATATTATTCAATTCGATTGACAAACTTTATACGTTTTTAGTTATGTACTCTAATTGCATAAGCTAATCTCACAATATATTTTTGTTTGAAAGTAAATAATATTTCGTAGTTAAATAGTATTATATTACAAATTTTTTTTATAAGTACTAATTTTTAAAAATGTATGTGCTCATTATAAGTATAATAATAGCATCGACGTTTTAAAAAAACGCTGTTAATTCCCCAGCTTATAGCAACGGTTTTACAAACGCTGGCGTTTCCCTACTTTTAGCAACATTTTTTAAAAACATTGGTGTTTCCCAACTTTTAGCAGCGGTTTTTTAGCAACGCTTTTAAAAATGCTGGTGTTTCTCGCTTTTAGCATCGTTTTTAAAAACGCTGGCGTTTTCCGCTTTTAGCAGCAGTTTTTTAGTAGCGATTTTAAAAACGCTGGCGTTTCCCGCTTTTAGCAGCGATTTTTTAGCGGCGTTTTTAAAAACGCTAGCGTTTCCCGCTTTTTTAGCGGCGTTTTTAAAAACGCTGGCGTTTCCCTGCTTTTAGCAGCGGTTTTTAGCAGCGTTTTTAAAAACGTTGCTATAAGCGGAGAAACGCCAGCGTTTTTAAAAACGCCGCAACAAAACTGCTGCTAAAAGTAGGTAAACGCTAGCATTTTTAAAAAACTGCGCTAAAAAACCGCTGGTAAAACTCTTTTACTTTTAACAGCGGTCTTTTTAACGGCGGTTATAAAAAGCGCCGCTATAGGTGCCTTTTAGCGGCGTTTTTTCGCGACCGCCGTTAAAAAGACCGCTATTAAAAACTGCGTTGTCTTTTAACGGCGGTCGAGAAAAACGCCGCTAAAAGGCACCTATAACGGCGCTTTTGATGACTGCCGTTAAAAAGACCGGTGTTAAAAGCAAAAGAGTTTTAGCAGCGATTTTTTAGCGCGTTTTAAAAAAGCACCGCTATAGGTTCCTTTTGACGGCATTTTTCGCGACCGCCGTTAAAATGACCGCTGTTAAAAGACGGTTTTTTTGTAGTGACTGAAGCGCTCTCTGCTCGCATGCTGTGGGGGAGATCCCACACCTCCACCGCGATAGGGAGCGGTTCTCCTCCTTGCGTGCCCCGCACCAAAAGGGGGTTCTCCACCTCCGGTGGGAAAATCTATGGAGGGGAAAATTTTATTTATTATTTTGTTATTATTTAATTTTTTTCGTATTTAGTTAATAAATTATTTATATTATGAATTTCTTAAATTTAGTTTTTATTTTGAGGTGTTGTTAAATATGTTTTATTTTGTTTTGAAGTTTCAGATTGTTTTTTGAGAAAACGACATACAGTTTTCTATATTGGATCCACTAATAATTGATTTGAAACACTTTGATTAAAAAATTTCAGATTTATAAAAATAACATTTTAACTTTGTAAAAATATTCTCCTAAAAAAATTATCTGAACAAAATTGTAATTTCATGTTCACGGGATTGTTAGGTGGTGTTTGTTTATGGAAATTTTGGGGTTGTAGAAATATTGGGTATTGATATTTTATGAAAAAGTGAATAGAGAGAAGATTTAATTGAATATTATAATTTTATTTTATAATTTAATTAGAAGAGATATTATTTTATAATTGTGTGAAAATTTGTAGTGTGGAAATTTTCACCCCAAACACCACGTTAGTATATTACCCACGTGTCAGCTTCACTGTTTGTTTCTGGTTGTACGTGGGGACCCTTGTGTCAGCTTCACTGTTTTATTTGATTTCACACATGCATTTGCGAAGCCCGACCCCTTTTTTCACGTGTCCGAACCGCAGTGTGGTCGCGGACGTCGTGTTCCTCGTGTTCACCTATTGATCTGTCCACTCCGTGGTCGTGGATTTGCAGGTTCTTAAGTACTCTTTATAGGACTACTCTCTTACATCGCTCACAATCTCCACTACTGAAATCTCTCACTCTTTCTCTATATCTCTCGATCGGCGATCGGTCACCTCCGTTCTTAGATAATGGACATTGAGAACGAGTCATCGTCTTCCTCGTCGGACCAACTTTCTCCATGCAGCGCATTGGAACCTAATTCTATATCACACAAGCGAAAAGCCGGAAGAAAGAAGTTCAAGGAGACGCGCCACCCAGTATATAGAGGTGTTAGGCAAAGGAACGGCGAAAAATGGGTTTGCGAAGTGCGTGAACCGAATAAGAAGTCGAGAATATGGGTAGGGACTTTCCTTAGCCCGGAAATGGCCGCTAGGGCATATGATGTGGCTGCCTTAGCACTTCGGGGTGCTTCGGCCCTGCTCAATTTCCCTGACTCCGCTCGGCTTGTACCACAAGCCAGGTCAGCTTCTGCTAGAGATATCCGGGTAGCGGCATTGCAGGCTGCGAAGGCTTTTAGACCCACCATAAGCTATTCCTCCTCCTCCTCCTCCTCCTCGTCCACAGCTCTTCTAAGCGATAGGAGCCAAGATAAGGTTTTGGATCCTTCCTTGGTTGATATCATGCATTCTACGGACAGCCAAAAGAAGGTTTCAGACCCTTTGTCATTGCAAATTCCATGTGATAAGAGCTCTGAACATGTGCCAGACGAGCAGGGTACGTTTTTCTTGGACGAGGAGTCCTTGTGGAATATGCCAGGTCTATTGGACGGCATGGCAGAAGGCTTGATTCTCACACCGCCAGCTATGTACAGAGGATTTGACTGGGATGACGTGGCTTGCGACCTAGATTTGCCTTTATGGAACGACTAACATTTTTGGATCAAGATCCTCCGACAATATCCTAGGTAAATCGATCAGGTAGCCAGTTTCCTTTTAATAAATTTAAGCGATTCTTTTAAAAATCCACCATGGAGATAGTACTGTCACATTGGATATTGTGACTTTTAACATTTACTAGTAGATGTTGAAAATCTTCACCTTTTTAGTTTGTACGTACAAGTAATAAAGATGATAAATAAGATCGAAACGTTGAATTTGGAAATAAGAATTAAAGATTCATTGAAAAAAATGCAATAATTAATGATGCCAAGGCTATGCTACCGAGTGATCAACAGAGAATATATCATATAATTTCAACAGGTTGATCTAGTGGTTACAACTTGGGCTTCAGTGGTTTGTTCCTTCCAAGTGTTCAAGTTCGATCAAAACCTTACAGGTGCTACCAATTATCCTTTGGAATAATTTCAAGGCCTTTGACCCTTGTAATTGTCGGGTTACAAGAAAAATATAAACAAAGGGACGTTATTGCATACATGAAGTGGAGATTTACTGTCTCCGGACTATAACGAAGCAAAATTGTATCTATAACATCTTTTTTTTTTTTGGATGAAGAGGGAAATGGTTTTCGGAATGGAAAAGATATTCATTATATATCATAAAACAATACCTTATTATAAGACAATTATGTATACTGATCTTATCGTAAAAACATATAAGTATCTGCAACAAATTCAACAGCAAAGCAAAATAAAAAAAGTGGGAAATTTAATTAGAATTGTCTTAAATATTCCAACTGCTTGTAAAGAATGATTTTCCATTCTCTTCCAAGAACGTCGTCAAAGTGTTTTCCATTGAAATCACCGGTGAAGAGAAGAGGAAAAAAAATGTGAGAAATTGATTGGTTGTAGGGACCCAAGTGAGGATAGCAAAATACCAAACATCTAGACTTCTATATAAAGGCAAATTAACAGTTTAGTCCTTAGATTTTGGGTACTTTTCAATAATCCTTCACTTTCAAACTTCAAATTTTTAATCCTTGAGTTTTCTTTTTTTGACAAAAGCACACATACGTTAGTTTGTCGTCCATATGTTTAACGGAGCTCTCTGACACGTCAGCAAATTTGTACCGGTCGACCACTCACGTATCGGATCTATTTCAAAATATATACTGGTTGACCGCTTCACCAAGTGTCAAATTTCCTGACGTGTCAAAGAACTTTGTTAAGCATATGGACGATAGACTGACGGATGTGTGCTTTTGTCAAAAAAAGAAAACTCAAGGACTAAAAATTTGAAGTTTGAAAGTGAATGACTAAAATGAAAAAGTGTCCAAAACCTAAGGACTAAAATGTTAATTTCACCTATATAAAAGATGTACATTTAGGAATCCTTTAGGACCTGTTCTAAGAAAGGTCAAGTGTCTTGCTTTTGTATTTTTTTTTCTAAAACATAAAACCCTTGGTTTAAAAAAATCAAAGATTTTCTTCTTGTACATCTGAGCACACAATATTCAAAAGAAAATTTTTATTTATTTCAGTTATTAATTCGATCATCATAAATTAATGGATGAATTAACCATTAAAATAGATCCATTCATAGTATAAGTTATAATATACTTTCACCTGTGATTATCAGTAAATCGATTAGTTAGTAATTAAAGAAGAGAATAAAAAACTAAATGGGAAACTAAAAAATAAAGTTACTTAAATAATAATTTGTTGATGAATTTGGCAGATGAAATAGTATTTAATTTTTTGGGGGAGGGGGCCAATATGGTAATTTTTCCTGCAATTTTGGAGGTAGAAGGGAGGCTCTGCAGCACCTTTGGAGGGGCCATGGCCCTAGCTAGTGCTCCCGAACACCTCCAGTGCCGCTGCTACTATATACACATGCCATCCGCAACTGTTGGAGCATTATAGAATAGTTTGCGGTACAATTAATTTTCAATCACTTGGCTCACCTTTTGCAGACCAAATATCCATAATAATGCCTAGGGATGTCCAAGGAACTGGCCGGACCGGTTCTAGCTAAACCGGTGGAAAATAACATACCTAATAATGCTTGATTGACCTTTCTCTTGGTTTGGTTGATCTTAGCTCAATGTGTTTAGTTGGTGATGCCATTGATAACCATCGAGAGCATTATTGTAAGGTTTGTGGTACGATTTGTTTTCAATCACATGGCATATCACTTTTCCATTGGTAACTATCGAGAGCATTAATTATTGTAAGGTTTGCGACTCTGTGTTACATGTCTTAATAGAACTCATCCCTAAAAGTTAGCTCAAAGTGAAGGAAGCCCAAGGCATGTAAATCCCACATTGTCATCTCATACTACCAATATGGGACGGATCTCATATATACTCCCCAAATGGTCCACATAACATTTCATCACGCTCTGCAACTCGGCGCCCACGCGGGCTGGCTGTGCACTGGGCTTTTCCTAGTCTCATGCTAACACTGCAATACCGACGTCAACCCCTGCGCCGCATGATTGCAACTGGGAGGCATGGTGTAGGCATTGATACCATTTGTTACATGTCTTAGTAGAACCCACCCCTAAAAGTTAGCTTAAAGGGGAAAGGAGTACAAGGCATATAAACCTCACATTGACATCTCATACTACACTCCAATGTGGGACGAATCTCATACTCTCCAAATGGTCCATAACACCAAGTTGTTACGTGCCTTAATTTGTGATCTCGTAATAGGCCTGTGGACGGGTAGATAACAAGGATAGTCCTTGTGTTTTCTACCTATGATGGTAAATTTGTAGGATACTTCGAGGGATCCTAGGCCTCGGTAGGTTGGTTTAATTCGAGAAAAATCATGACTCCTAGTCAACTCAAGGGTGAGGCTAATAATCATGTGATAATTTTATTCATGACCTCAATGTATTAAATAGCCGAACAACTTGGATGGAAAAGGCAATAATCTATTATTTAGGGAAGAAAAATTACACGTGAATAACTCTAGCAAAAATTTATTAAAGATTTATTTTAATTGATTGACGACAATATTCTATCACTCCCATCCCATAATTCTAGGTCCCTGACTGTTTACCTTTTGTGTAAATTGGTATCATAGAAACAAATTTGCATTAAGGCTTGGTACGTTATAGGCAGCCGGCCTCTAAGAATATGTAAGCTCCAATCTCTCTCACAGGGCGCCCTTAAATTATCAAAATTGATCGATTTGCATTTAATAGTTATGTGGTAAAAAGTGAAATTTTCCTTTTTACAATTTTTAATACTTTTTTATGATAATTTATTGAATGGTCACTACAAGAAAATTTGCCTTTAGGGACGGTTTTTGTTTGGGACGGACACAAAACCGTCCCTAAAGGGCCCCTTTTGGGACACAAAGAAAGAATCGTCCCAAAAGGGGTGTCAAGTCATGTCTTTAGGGACGATTCCTCTTTCCTTCCCTAAAGATAGGGTTTTAGGGACGAATTCTGGAAATACGTCTCAAATAAAATGGCGGGAATTTGGCGGAAAGAAATTTGGGACGGCAAGATTTCGTCCCAAAAATACAGCAAATTCTAACGTATGTAAGTTAGTTCGAACTACCTTTTTGGGACGGTTAAAGACCATCCCAACAAAGAAATAAGTTCCAACTACTATGAATGAAGTTCGGACCTAAGCTTTGGGACATTAGAATAGTGTCCCAATAATGTTCACGTTGGGACTATCAGGAACAACGTTGGCTCCTACGTACATCGTGCGCAAGAAATATATATAAGTTCGAACTAATATGAGATTTGACCGTTAAAACTCCACATGTTTGACATCTGTCTAAAATTTGATTTATTTAAAACAGTTCGGACTAGATTCTCTGTAGTTCTAACTCTGCAGACACAGCAGATTGACGCGATGTAATGTGACCCTTCATTTAATGTGTTAGGTAAGTCGGAACTAATATTACGCCCGTTGCAACATATGTAATATGAGTAAAGGTTCTAGCTTTCTTTATGGTAATGCGAACGAAAGAACGGTAGTGCGCACATTTTTAGCGGATGCATGCATCTGGATAGATATCTTGTCTTGCGTGTCCAAACGTCATATATCTATGTTCGCACTAGGGGTACTATATATAAAAAAGAAACAACGTCTTTTGGACACAGTCTACATAGGCAGAAACGTCCCAAAAACTTCTTCCTCTCTCTGGACGCATCCCACCGTCTTCCTCAACCTGTGGCTGCCGTCAGCGACTCCTTTCCGTCGCGTTCTGCACCGTACTCCACCCTCGTAATCTCTCTCTCTCCCCTTGGATCTGCAAAGTAAAAAAAAAACTCATCAAATGACCTGGAGCATTATACACCCTTGGATCTGCAACTTCAAATCTCAGCTGTCCATCCAGTACCTTCAGAGGAAATTGCCTTCGGAAGCAATCCGCTCCCATAGAAACGGTCCGAGAAAAGAGAGGCTGAATCTTTTGCTAATTGATTGCTGCATGCCAACGCGAGTCGTGAAATGGGTCATGGAGTGTGTCAGTGGACAGATAGGACTCTGGAAATTGACATTATACAAAGAATGTGCATGAACACAATGTGTATTTAAAATTGACTTGGATGCCACATTTCTTTTAACGGGGTGCAGCTAGCGGCCATGGGGAACTTCAAGTACTTGGCGATTGCTAAGTGCAAGGAAGGAGTGGTGGTACTGGAGGAGATTATGAAAGGGATGGAGAAGTTGGTTTCTGAGCTCGATACTGTCAAGTCCTTTGGTGGTAAAAATTTTCTTTGCTTGATTTGTACGAATATGCTTCTTTCACCCAATATATAATCTCGAAGAGCTTCAATTTTCGGTAAAATTCTTGTAATTAGCAATTAAGAAGGGAAGAACTTGTTATTTCTTCCACAGGAGCAGGCTAGTTCTTATCTTTTCTGGTTTTGTGTTCACTTTATTTGTAAATTAAGTCACCAAAATCCACCAGAGGTAATAGCTATGGTATGTCCTGATCTTAACAGGGGGAAGAATATTGGAAGCCAAGGGATGCGTAGACAAGGCTTTACTCATGCCTTCTTGGTGACATTCCAGAAGGAGGACTTCACTGCATTTCTTGACCATCCTAGTCATGTTGAGTTCTCTCCAACATTTTCAGCCGCTATTGAGAAGATTGTGCTTCTTGATTTCCATGCTGTTCTTGGGAAGGCACCCGCATGATCCAGAAAACCATTAAAACAAATAAAATAAAGGAGCACCAAGGGACGGCCAGTACTTGGATGCAGGCGTGTGAGTATTTATTTGTCCATGCATGTATTTGATTATGGTTATGATACAGTTGATGATGTTGGGAGTGTTACTAGTCCTTCTAGACTGTATTATGAATCAATATTACAGTTAGTTTTACATTTTCATGTTTAGAGAGGTAGATTTTTTTTAAGAAAAAAAGAAGGTAACTCCGAATTTTATTAAAAATTCTCACTTATGGCAGAGGAATAATGAGAAATCTAGTTTAGACCCTAACAACACTTAGAGACGGAAAATATGTGTTTTCCCTCTTATAAATAAATCAACAACAATTTTAAAACATGTTCTAAAATTGTCCAGCCTAGATATGCATAATAATCAACTCAGTCAACAAATAGGCAGCGGAAAATTAAATAAACTTCAATCACACAAAGACATAAGAATTTGGTGACGAAGTGGAAAACCTTTGAAATACCATTCAAAGGAAAAACCACTCCGGGCTAGCAGCCACCTAGAATCCACTAAGAAGAAAACCTTACAAACAGTGATTCAGACACGGGCAACCCCTGTTGCTTGACTCTGACAACCCTGATGTAATAATCTAAGCCTCCCTGCTTAGACCCGCTCCGTGCGGCATTCCCCTCAAACCTTTGAGGATCTTCTTGTGGATTCTTCACCGAACACTCTTGTTCTTCAGCACGCCTTCAACACCATGAAGGTTACACAGGTATTTGATCCAAGGATACAGAGAAACTTGTTAATCTTGAAGCACCAATCTTCTTGGGTTTTTCTCTCAAGGATGGAGGCACAAAACTACTCAATAGAAGCCTCAATCAACATTAGGGCGGCCTCCCACGAAACCTAGTAGGGTTTCCTAACCTTTCAAAAGGAAATTCCAAAAATTCAGGGATTTTTGAAATTCGCCGGAAGTCGCTCGAGCTCCTGTCGAGCGCTGGTCGAGCGCTTGTGTTTCTGTCTGAAATTTGCACTGAGCGCTCGAGCGCTGGTCGAGCGCTTATGTTTCTGTCAGCCAATTTGTACTGAGTGCTCGAGCGCTTGTCGAGCGCTAGTCGAGCGCTTGTCGAGCGCTAGTCGAGCGCTTATGTTTCTGTCAACCAATTTGTACTGAGTGCTCGAGCACTCGTCTAACGCTGGTCTAACGCTGAGACTCTGTTTGCATGTTTCCAAGGCCGCTCGAGCGTCTGTTGAACGCTGGTTGAACGTGATGAAGACTTTGGATACACCATCAACTCTAACTCTTGAACAAATGTAGGGACCAAAATTACAACTCAATCAAGACATATTTTGACACGGAATTTTGCCAATACAAAAATGCGCTAACAAACTCCCCCTTTGGCAATTCCGTGACAAAACCCACATATAAAAAACAGACAAAACATAGATCTTTGCCAATCACCACAGCAATGATCTAAATACATAAATATCAACCCTATGACCTAAAAACCATGTTCAAGAGTCTTTGAATCGATTACCTGAAAAACACAATCTCAAAGACCAAGTGAGAGTATAGAGAACAAACACGTATATAGAATTGAAGCTAGACCAATAGCAAATAAACTACAGAAACAAAGCATTTGCTCCCCCTTAATCTATTCTCCCCCTTAGGCCATTATGCATTACAAAACTTTCCCCCCCTTTTTGTCACGAATAGACAAAGGGAAACAAATGCAACCACTCATAGAGGAAATAAAAGGCATGCAAACATGAAACTGAGCACCAACCGACATAAGAATTGCGTCTCACAAAAAAGATAAATTAAGATCATAGCCAAGGCCCAATCAATCAAAACCGACAATAATCCCCAAAAGAAGATGCGAGAAGAAAGACAACACACAATGTGATATAGAGATAAGGAATAAATTATTGAGAAGAACAAATGATAAAATACCAAAAATCAACACAAAATTCATGGAACTAAGAGACATATACAAAATTCTCAGGAGCATGAAAAATCAATACAAGCTCATTGTATGATCATGAAAAATATTATTCATTGATTTTATGCCACACGTCTCTAAACGGTTTTAACATCAATAATTAAAAAATATGAACTGCATACGTGAGTGAAATACGAAACACAATCAGAGAGGCTTAAGACCTTAATTTTGTGAGGGAGATCAAAGCTAGCCAAATGAAACCATGAGTGAAAAGAGTGACATATCACATCAGATGAAAGTCAAACCCAATGCCACTAGGACCTGAGTATACAACTTTGTTGCGTGTTTTTCTCCCCCTAAATATTTGGCATCTTTTGCTTTTGTTGTTGCTTTTGAGTTTGCTTTTGCTTTTGCTTTGCTTTTCTAGAATAGTAACAACTTTTTTTTTTGAAGTGAAGAGACTCTTTTGGAGCCTTTGACTCTAAGAGGGGCAATAAATAAGGTCAGCTAGTCAAAGGTCAATTCAGTCTGATGAACATGATCTCTTTCACTTGTGGTTGCAGACCCAAAACTCACACATGCGGTCAAGCCTCATCTAACCATATTCAGTGTGCATTGTGATTGTGTATGACAAATATACATTTGAAAATCATGTCAGCTAATACCAAAAAGAGACAATAGGCAGGACTCTCAAATCATATTATAATTCAGACATAAATTGAGAAAGTATGTAAAAGATCATGCTCGAAAATCTCAAATATGTCAAATAGGCCAATGACCAACTGTGCTGACAAAAGGCATACAACAATCACCAAATTTTTTCCTTTTTTAAAAAGAAAAACGAAACAGGAAAATAAAAGCACTTGAACTCACAAGATAAACAAACACTCACGGACATTAATAAAAAATGCAACCTATTCTAAAGCAAGCCAGAAAAAAAATACTCAGGAAGAAGAACACGTACCAATAGCCCTCATGTTGGCTAATCGGATTTCATCCTTTTTCACCCAAATTTTCTTGACACATGTTGATTGTTTTGTCAAGTTCTGGAACTTCTCATTTAGTAACATGGTATGCTCAGTTAGACATTTGACTTGATGAGCAAAATTCATGTGATTGTTATTGTACGCAGACAAATCAAATGCATTCACTTGTCCTTTCAATGTAAAACAATTAGGTCTGATATGACCTATTTTCCCACAAAAATGACAAGTAGGAACAAACCGATGTGAAGTGAGTGGTTTATGTGGAACAATATGAGAATGAATATTCATAGACTGAGAGTTAGTCTTTGTACCTTCACTCACCTTTCTTTGAAGAGCTTTAACTTCAGCTTGTTTAACTGGCAATGACGCTGGAACGAAGACAGTTGTTGAAGTTGATGCACCACTCGACTTGTTATACCCCAATCCTTTCCTATTTCCAGGTGCTCCCAGGCTTAACATGTGGTCGAGCTTTTTAGACCCACTAGAGAATTGCTGAAGTTGAACATCAGATTTCTCTAGTTTGCACTCTAAGTCTTTGACTTCAGCTTCAAGGGCCAAATTCTTCATTTTCAAGACATCAGACAACTTGATGCATTCTTCAAGCTTAGCAGTTAGATTATCCCTTTCACGTTGAGTCTCATGAAGTTTCTCTAGGGTCCTTTTATTTACCGTGTGCAGTTTCAGGCTTTCCCTAAAGAGCTTTTCATACACCTCTTGCAGGCTTTCTTCAGCATCAGATGCATCCTCAGATGTCTCCGTTTCAGAGTTGATATCCTGCAAATCACAATTGTCAGTACTAGCCATAAAAGCCATAAAATTTACCTGTTCTTCTCCATCACTGCTGGAATTTGATTCGTCGTCACTCAGTGAAGCATTCATAGCTTTTCCTTTCGACTTGAGATATGTTGGGCACTCTGATCTGACATGGCCAAACCCTTGACACTCAAAACAAGTCAATTTTTTATTTTTGGAATCATTAGCAAAGTGCTTATCTCTTTTCTCCCTTCTGAACCCACTGGAGCTACCATGATTCTTTTCAGCACCTTTATTAAATCTTCCTTGATCATCCTTTGATCTCAAAAACTTTCTGAATTTTTTGACTAGACTGCTGAAGTTCTCATCATCTAGAGATTCATCTGACTCAGAACAAACTTCTTTTTTACTAGATCTCAAGGCAATAGACTTGTTCTTCTTAGGCTGAGACAATGTCTGTTCATAGGTTTGTGAAGAGCCTACCAATTCTTCAATCTTTACAGTGTCAAGATCCTTGCTTTCCTCAATAGCAGTGACTTTGGATCTGAATCTTTCAGGTAAAGATCTCATAACTTTCCTGACTACTCGATGTTCTGGAATCTTTTCACCAAGATTATAACTAGAATTGACTATGTCTTTCAGCTTTGCATAGAACTCATCAAAGGTTTCATTCTCTTTCATTCGAATCTCCTCAAACTTCGTGGTTAGCATTTGAAGTTTTGAATTTTTTACGGTTTGGGTTCCTTCGTGAGTGGTTTCCAGAATATCCCAGGCTGCCTTAGACGTTTCACACATAGATATACGTTTAAATTCGTCAGCAGATACAGCCATAAAAATAGCATGCAAACCCTTGCTATTATAATTACATTCACTGATCTCATTTATAGTCCATGCACTAATATCTTTTGGTGTTTTAACACCTTCAACCTCAGATATAGGTGCAGACCACCCTTTAACACAAGATCTCCAGACACGTTCATCAAGAGCTTTCATAAAAGCTCTCATGCGAACTTTCCAATAAGCATAATTGCTTCCATCAAAAAATGGAGGCACAGACAATGACTGACTTTTGTCCATCTAGACTAAGGGTCAAGGACCGAGATTAGCCTCTGATACCAATTGAGAAATCTAGTTTAGACCCTAACAACACTTAGAGACGGAAAATATGTGTTTTCCCTCTTATAAACAAATCAACAACAATTTTAAAACATGTTCTAAAATTGTCCAGCCTAGATATGCATAATAATCAACTCAGTCAACAAATAGGCAGCGGAAAATTAAATAAACTTCAATCACACAAAGACACAAGAATTTGGTGACGAAGTGGAAAACCTTTGAAATACCATTCAAAGGAAAAACCACTCCGGGCTAGCAGCCACCTAGAATCCACTAAGAAGAAAACCTTACAAACAGTGATTCAGACACGGGCAACCCCTGTTGCTTGACTCAGACTACCCTGATGTAATAATCTAAGCCTCCCTGCTTAGACCCGCTCCGTGCGGCATTCCCCTCAAACCTTTGAGGATCTTCTTGTGGATTCTTCACCGAACACTCTTGTTCTTCAGCACGCCTTCAACACCATGAAGGTTACACAGGTATTTGATCAAAGGATAGAGAGAAACTTGTTAATCTTGAAGCACTAATCTTCTTGGGTTTTTCTCTCAAGGATGGAGGCACAAAACTACTCAATAGAAGCCTCAATCAACATTAGGGCGGCCTCCCACGAAACCTAGTAGGATTTCCTAACCTTTCAAAAGGAAATTCCAAAAATTCAGGGATTTTTGAAATTCGCCGGAAGTCGCTCGAGCTCCTGTCGAGCGCTGGTCGAGCGCTTGTGTTTCTGTCTGAAATTTGCACTGAGCGCTCGAGCGCTGGTCGAGCGCTGGTCGAGCGCTTATGTTTCTGTCCGCCAATTTGTACTGAGTGCTCGAGCGCTTGTCGAGCGCTGGTCGAGCGCTTATGTTTCTGTCAGCCAATTTGTACTGAGTGCTCGAATACTCGTCTAACGCTGGTCTAACGCTGAGACTCTGTTTGCATGTTTCCAAGGCCGCTCGAGCGCCTGTTGAACGCTGGTTGAACGTGATGAAGACTTTGGATATACCATCAACTCTAACTCTTGAACAAATGTGGGGACCAAAATTACAATTCAATCAAGACATATTTTGACACGGAATTTTGCCAATACAAAAATGCTCTAACAAATACTGTGATTACATCCAAAACCAGACAGGACTCTCAAAAACAAAATAAAGAACCCAAAGTACAAAAAAAAATAGCATAGCAAACCAACAACAAAATCAACAAACCTAAAATTTAATATTAACAAAACCTAACTCATCAAGACGAAGAATACCTCTCATACCATACACATTTTTGTGTTTAGACAGTTACTTGATCCATAGACCACTAAGCCTCTTTTGTGTTTTTCTGCATCGAGTCTAAGACATGGCTCTTGACACTGAATCCTTACTTTATCACTTGAAGTCTACCGAATTGAAACTTATCAATCCCGTGACTCATGTTGGGATTTCGAACAAACTAAGAACCCCACGGGTCCTTCGTCGACGATAAGATTTCCGGAAATAAAGTGATACTTTTAGAGACTAGAAAAAAAAAGCATTGGAAAACTTATATACCTTTAGTTCTTTCGAGCTCTCTGAAAATCATGTAAACAGGCACTCTTATATATATAGCTCCATAATGCAGACCCTGCATATAAAAATGGATAAGTAGTATTACGTGCCCAAGTAGGGCATTGAATAATTACCCAAAAGAAAAAGAGGAGGGCATTGAATACTGAAAATCATAACGCAGGCTCTTCGAATGCTGGTATGGGTCGGGAACTCATGAGCTAGCAGTGACGACACATTCCAACAAGCTATATATATATAATGGTAGTCGTGGGATTCATTTTGTGTACATCTCGGGGGTTCTGAACAAGCTTTCGATTAATGGAGGATCCAAAAGGAGATTTCAGAATGCTACCGATTGCTGCAGAGTTTCTCTTCATGTAAAGTTTTTCATGTTCATCGAGCTGCAAACATGTCAGAGCACAGCTTAGCTGGTTGGGCCGCAATTCCATCTTTCAAGATGAAGGCAATCCCATGATCATAGTGAACCTATTTCTAAATTAACCTGTGTGTGTCCAACAAATAACAAGGATGAATTGGGTTTTACAAAATATTATACCTTTTTCGATAAAAACGTAAATTTGAAAAATACTTAATGCGATAATAAACAAATAACAATAAATGATAGCAATAAAATAAGAGAGAAGAAAAAGAGATAACACCGCGTTTTTTAGGTGATTCGGCCAGGATTTGCCTACGTCCACCCCATGGTTATTGCCTTCTTTGGGCTTCTCCACTATAATCCAATATGTCACATGCAACTTAGTTTTCGGGTGTTAACTAACCTTTACAAGAATTTTTTCGAGCTCACTCTTCAACTCGAACCACAAATCTCAAACCTTATGAGATTTCTTCTATCCTCAAGTGTAGGCCCAAATGTATCTCACACTTAAATTTTTTTCAAGGTTTAAAGATATGAATGAATAAACAATAGCTCTAAAAGCTAGATCATTAAATACAATGCTCAATAAATGGCTACAAGACAAGATTTGATAGTGATGGCAACAAGAAAGTAGCAAATCTCTTGGGAAACTTGTATATTTGTTTGTTCTTTTGCGTTTTTCTCTCTTTTGTAGGCTAGGTCAAGATTGATGATGCTAGAGATGCAAAAGATGTATTTTTCTCTCTTCATAATGTTGTCTTTATAGGTCTTTAGTCTTGGAGGGTCCCAAAGGCCTTTTTGGAATGTTGAAGAGGTGCCCTAAGTGCCACAACATCTTGATTCACGTGTTGAGTCACCGTTTTAAAAATAGAGTTCTCGCAACATGTGTCGACACATTTAAGCCTATGTGTCGACACCTTCTTCAAGTATGGAACTGACTCGCAGGTGCCTGTGGCCTGTGTCGACAATTCCTTCAATATGTGTCGACATCATCTTCTCATGTGTCGACATTGTGCTTTACATGTGTCGACACCATCAAAATAGCATTCTTGCAGTTGTGCAATGTGTCAACATCATGTCTCCCATGTACCGACGCCATCTTGGCAAATAGAGTTTTTCAGTGCTTTTTAATATGCAATCCTTTCTATATCAACACGAAACTCCTACAAAGAAAAGCATGATAGTTTAGGTGTATGTCATGGTGTTTAAATTGAATATAAAACATAATAAACTAGAGAGAGATTTAAATATAATTGAGTGCTCTCGATTGAATAGTAGATTGACGATAACCATGTATTCTAAAAATATTTCAAGGTTATTTTGTCATTTGTTATCATCGAAATCAAGTTAGATAACTCGATTTTAACCTGATTGACAAAGGTCAACCTGTATAACAATGTTCAAAAAAAATATTCGAGCTTCAAATTTAAAAAATGGTTATGCTGATGACACTGGTCACAGTTATCGGATCCACCGTTATAGGTGTTGACTAGTAGGTCGGAATATTTTTAAATTTTCAATCACGAGAATCTCATTTAAGCTAACATTCACAAGTACCTGATAAATTACTTATGACCGGTAGTTATAAGTTTTCTCTCTTACCCAAAAACATCGGGTTTTCAATTGGGTCTATAAAAGGGCAACTTTATAGATATTCCAAGCTTGCTGATTTTTGTATTTTCGTGTCTAACTTTTCAAAGCCTTGTCTTCTCACTTTTACAAAGCTTTCACACAAATCAATCACTTTCAAGTTTATTTTTTGTGTGAGTTTTTAAGATAAAATTTTTACTATATTCACGATTACTCTTTGAGAGAGTTAAATTATATTTCATTCAAGAAAGTATGATTACTTTAGTGACGATTATTCACTAAAGAATAAGTTTAAAGAGAGCATATCTCAAGCTTGATGAATTTCATTTGGTGTGGATTAAACACCAAAAGAATAAGCTAGGAGAGTGAATATATTTAGCTTGGATTGGAGCTTGAGTGGGGTATCTCAATATGTGTAAAAGATATTCCCTTGGTTAGACAAGTTGATAGCGGAAAACCTCAAGATTTGATAAAAGAGCTTGAAGGATTGACATAGACAAAATTGCTGAACCACCAAAAAATTCAAATGATTTGATCTCTCTAGCTCTATTCATTTATATTTGCTCTTCTTTGGTTTGTTTGACCATGTATTTTTATATTGTTTTAAAAAAAATTATAATCCCATTCACCCCTATTAGATTGGAAAATAATTGAGCTAAACCTAAGCATGTGGGCCGGGGCTAAGTGACAGCAATATTGTCATGGCATGCAGACTGTCTACACTCGGTTTTCCTGAACTGTCGGTCCAAGTAGAGCGATGACAGTACTGACGAGGTCGATGGGGTCTGGATTGACTAGTGTACAGTGATTCATTTTATGCATGGCGGGATGCTGATCCTGTCGGCAAGGCCATATGATAGGGACGAAAAAGAGAGTTCAGTTTTATGCAAGCAACGTGGGTATTTGGAAAAATTAGTCGGTTCTGCCAAACGACGACGTAATTAGGATAGTAACTAGCACTCTTATAAGAGAGGTCTATAAGATAAACCAGTCGAATTAAGAATATTTGTTAAGGCAATGCGAAATTAAATTTGAATAGAAATTTTGATGAATGCATGATACCGATTTTGAGATAATGGTATGAATATACGAGTGTGAAGCTTTTTCAAGCACTCTAGTGAAAAAAAAAACAAATTAATAAGTACTATGCCAAAGATATTGCACATGACAAGAACTTATTTGAGCAAAAAGCTATCTCTTCTACACATGTTTTAAATAAGCATTAAATGCATTTTTTCACCTTTAAACTATGAAGTTATTTACACTTTGAATTCTAAATTACTACCAACTTTGATATATTTCACCCCTGAACTATTGATTATAGTGACGTTGCACCATGTATATATATTTCTTAAATTAAAATGAGACTTCGACAACAAAATGAATCCTTATTTGCCTCTTTTACACTAGAAAATGATGAAATTAAACTAATAGTCTATAAAAGAAGTCAAAACGTGAGAAAAAATACAAAATAAAAATCAGATTAAAAAAAATCAAACGACTCTAAAAATGTATATATATATATATATGGTGTAATGTGACATTAAATGGTAGTTTACGAGCGAATTGTCTCAAAGTAAATAGTTTAGAATGGAAAGTGTGAATGACCCCATAGTTCACCTGTAAAAAGCATATTTAACCCTTTAAATAATTAGTTGTTCCTCGTACACAACATATTCAACCCTTTAAACAATTAGCTTTAGACAAAAACCCATAGGAATTAGTTATTTATCTATCAATGGGAAGGAATGGAATTTAAGAATGCCCCCATTACTGTAAATGCCCTCAGTATTTTCCCTTCCATCTAAGAAATGCAACTCATTCGCTGATGATTGAACCAACTATTTGCTCCTTAACTTGTTGAATTTTGAAGGATCGTCCATCAAACTATAGCATAGAAAAGATCAATCACGGATGTTCCTGTTATGGTAAGAAATAAGAAGATAAATCGATAAAAGGTTGTCAAGAAATTGAAGAGTTTGGATTGAATGAAATAGATCATTCAAAACCTATCTATAGTTTTCTTTGCAACTCTTCTCGAAGCATTTTGAAAAGTCAACTCACTTCGAACTGAGGCCATCACTTAGTTAACCCCTCTATAGAAGTGCATCACCGTCCAAGGGGATCATCCCAAAATCCAACATGACTTTTACTGATGGGAAACATGATATCGTTTATTGTAAGTAGCAGAAACGTAGGAGCCAGTTTGCATGAAGAACTTCATTTGAGATGCCGCTTTCAAAAACGTCTGAACTCTGAATTAATTGTTCAAACTGAGAGCATGTGAATATTTTGAAAAACGTTGTGCAAGAAAATCAAAAGAAATTTCTTGATGCAAGTTGGGGCATCGATAATCGTGCAATATCATGAGGGGAAGTAGTACTGGGCTGTTTAAACCACTCTCTGCACAAACCTACAACTTCCTATCAGGGTTTATGCTCTGAAGAAGAGGCCAGAGTTAAGATTCCTTAAAGATATGTAGAGATATGCCATCCACGATTTTTAAGGCCAATAATATGCCTTGGAGCACATGGCAACGACATGGACAAAACTCTAGAAGTCCGCATTGATCGATTTCTTGAGCTCAGAGTAGAAAAAGGTCATGACAGAGAGGGAGGGAGGGAAGAGAGAAAAAGTCTGCCAGTGATGATTATGCCTACTTGAATAGGCCACCAGAAAACTTTAAATTTCAACAAAAAAAGTACAACCGAGGACCCCAGTCATGTGCTTTGCTAAGGATACGACAATGGGACTGGACAATTGTACCGTGGGGTGGAGCGAAGAAGTTGCTGACTAGTGGGCTTATAGCCCCATGAACCTGTACCTTTCCAAGTGTGACATATAGATCGGTCCGCGAATGGAGAGGCTGAATCTTTTGGTAATTGATTGCTGCCAACACGAGTGGTGAAATGGGTCAGTCATGGAGTGTAACAGGGGACAGATAGGACTGGAAATGGACATACAAATAATGTGCCACATAATGTGTATTTAAACTTAACTTGGGTGCCACATTTCGTTTCACGGGGGTGCAGCGGCCATGGGGGACTTCAAGCACTTGGTGATTGCTAAGTTCAAGGAAGGAGTGGTGGTGGAGGAGATTTTGAAAGGGATGGAGAAGTTAGTATCTGAGCTCGATACTGTCAAGTCCTTTGAGTGGTAAATTTTTTCTTTGCTTTGTACCATGCTTCTGTCACCCAATTTTACTCTCGAATTTACAGTAATTTTCTTGTTAGAAAAGAAGGGAAGAAGAACTTGTTATTTCTTCCACAGGAGCAGGCTAGTTCTTTATCTTTTTCTGATTTGTGTTCATTTTATTTGTAAAGTCACCAAAAACCACCAGAGGTAATAACCATGGTATGTCCTCTTTAACAGGGGGCAGGACATTGAAAGCCAAGAGATGCTTACACAAGGCTTTACTCATGCCTTCTTGATGACATTCCAGAAGAAGGAGGACTTCACTGCATTTCTTGGCCATCCGAGTCATGTTGAGTTCTCTGCAACATTTTCAGCAGCTATTGAGAAGATTGTGCTTCTTGATTTCCCAGCTGCTCTTGTGAAGGCACCAGCATGATCCAGAAAACCATCAAAACAATAAAGAAAAGGAGCCCCAAGGGACTAGTACTCGGCTGAGTGTGCTTATTTATGTGTGCATGTGTGTGTATTTGCCAGTGTGATTATGGTTATGTTACAGTTGATGATCTTGGAAGTGTTATTACACTTTCTAGACTGTATTATGGATTAGTATTACAGTTGTTTTACATTTTTGTGAGTAGACAGGTAGCCTGATTGTGGGATTTGGTGCCCTTTGAGGCCTTCTTTACCAATCGAGGTTAAGGGGGGCCTCAGAAAGCGATAAACCTACTTTTTGACTTTGTTGCTCCTCCTTTATGGATTGCTACCCATGATTCATGAACAGCTGCTACGCCATATCTAGGTCCCAAATCAACTTTTTGGCCTGCCACATGATAATTTCTCCTTTTTTTTTTTACACAAAGGATTGACAATTATAAGAGAGAAAAAGCAACAAGAAAAGGAAAAATGCAGGTTGCTAGAATGAAGAAGAGATGTGTGCTAGTTATTTGATTAACTTTTGGCAATATCTTCTCCCAATGGAGAGAGAGGGAAAGAATGGAATCCTAAGAAGAAGGTCGCTAATTGAAATCTCTTCATTCTCCTTGAATAAAATTATCCTAGAAAAGAAAAACTAGAATGAGGGAGAATCTAATCTACAGGCTGAGAAAAGGGGAATAACAAAAGGAAGACATGCTTTCTGAACATGCTGAATTCCCCTAAACTTATTAGAGAGAGAGAGAGAGGGAGAGAGGAAATAGTGAGTGTTATTTTATTTTGTTCTGCCAAAAAGCAGCCACCAGGGAAAAAAAAAACTAGATAGAGTAGCATCTATCATCTGATTAAAAGCGGATGCTTGGTTTTTTACCTTATCCCTACCATTTGCTATGATCATCAAAGACATCTCCAAGCTATGTTCTTCACCATTTGACAGATTAATGCAAGGGAAGAACATGCATACTTGCAAGAACCTCCATCGTCTAAAACCTCTGCTTCTCATGCTCAATTTAATATACCCTATTGCTATGGCCCAAGATGCTCTGACAAGCTTTTGCGGCAAAATCCCAATCCGATCACCCTTTTTGAATTCGAATTCAACAGAGCCATCTCTACTTCACCGCATGATCCAATGCAAATCCCAGAAACTGTACTTTAGAACATCTCTGGGCCTTTTTCCTGTCTCTTCCCTCAATTACACTAAGAAATTCCTAACCATCTCTCATCGCGCTTGTTCTTCTTCAGTCCACTATGTCTCTCCTCTACTTCTCTCAGCTGGTTTTCCTTCTCCTCCTCTGCCTAACTCACTTGTTCTCTTAAACTGCTCAAGCGGAAGGCATCCCATGTCGCCCTTCATCAGAAACTGCACTCGCTTCCATGATTGTGGTGCTTCTTCTTCCGAAGTTCGAGAACAACCAGAAGTCCATCGTTCTTGCTTGCTTGTTGATGATCTTGAAAAGCTCGATGTAGGTTTTCATCCAAAAGATTTAAATTGCTCACATTACAGCCAGTTACACAGATCATCATCTCATGAAAAATACGAAGGATATGAGTTGGGAACAAGGATTTCTTTTGACATTCCCGATCACGTTCCAAATCCCTGTAACGAGTGTGAGAAGCCTAATGGTAATTGCGGAGCTGGGTTGAGGTGCATATGCCACCCAAAAGATTGCAGTATGTGTCCTACTCTAGAGACTAAATTTGTTTGGTTTCCTCATACTTTCTGCAGTCTATAATGCTGGGTGGTTTTAATGGTTATTCTGCAGAAGATAAGGTAATTTCCATGGCCGGATCCGCCGACCTCTGTAGTAATCTCTTCCTTTCTTTGCTTTCTTTGGTCCTCTTAATGTTTTTCCTCGTTGCTACATAAAGGAAGTACTTCAGGACCTTGAATTATGTATGAAGTGCAAAAGTATATGATCTTTTCCTCTTTCTTTTGTCAAAGGTTGCCGAACCACAATTTCGTAAGAACATCATGTGAATGTAGTGTTTATGCCTCTCTCTTATGATTACGTATAGATCAGGGGATACAAAATGGCATTAAATCTGTCTTCTGCCAATTGGGTATTACATGTATCAGAACAATCAATAAATCCCTCGTGGCATTATTCTAACTTTCGCATTATTCTAGAGAGGGATTCTTTGCTGGTTATTGATGCCATTCTTCATGCCCGATCTGATGTGGAATGGCAGATTACTTCTATTGTGGCTGATATTTGTAATTTAGCTTATTCTAGAGATGATTGGGTTTGTTCTCATGTTAAGAGGGAGGCTAATGAACTTGCTCATAGGGTTGCTCAGTGGGCTTGCAATGAAAATTTAGTGTATCCCTGCAATTGTTATTTTGAGCGACAATCCATGGTTCCCCAATGAATTGTTAGCTCTTTAATGGTTATCTTTACTTAGAAAAAAAAAATCTCGTGGCTGTTTATGGTCCCGGCAATTAGTGCCCGGATTGTCTACTAGATTTTTGGATCCGGCTTGTTGTAAGGCCTCTGGACCGTTTAGGTTTTTTTCAGACGTGATTTCGATTTGTACTTACTGGTTTTTTCTCATATATTAATACATAAATTACAATTGCTTAGAAGAAAAATAATAAAACCAGTAGATGACAGGAAGCTCACAAGGTAGAAATGAGAAGAACTAGCCAGAAAGGTATAACTTAAGAATAGCAAATTTACTTGAAGCTCCAACCTAGGGAGAAAGGTCAATCAGCATTCATGCTAGCTAGCATTTTGCTAATCTCAATCATCCAATGGACAAAGAATCTTTGGCGCATAAACTGCCAAGAAGAAAAATAAGAACACAGATGATCAGAAATATGACACCAGTCACTTCATTACATAATTGGTGCAACCATTAACACTCACGAGAAACACTGATTGTCCTTCAAAAACAGGGAAAACTATTCAAAGTATCCGATGCATCCCTCGTGAAAGTTATGTGCTGAATCTTGCATGAAAACGTTAGGAAGCAGAGGGCCAAAGCGCATCCATCTCTACTGCTAAAAAGGAAAATTCTTTCTTTCTTTTTTGCTCCCAAAAGAAAACCAGAATTACATGGAGAAAAGTAGCCATAAATATCGACATATAATCCCTACACGAGTTTGGAAGACTGAAGAAATAAACAGCATTATCGTGGATTATCGTGTGCTAAGTATTTTGTGTTCCTGTCTTGCTGTCGCAGTCCGGATATTACAAGGGACCGACACCTATCCAATCATTCCTAGACTAATAATTATGGCCAGTTGTTTAATTATTGTAGAAGAAAGAGAATAATATAATTAGCGCGTAAATATACTTTTTTTTCACCCATCAACAATTAGAGTTCCCATTACATTCAAACGATAGATTTCGTTATATCAATTAGAGTTCCCATTACATTCATACGATAAATTTCGTTATATTTTTATCCTCAACTACAAAATGTGTATGTTTTTCACCCTTTACCTTAATTTAGACAAAAATTGATTTTTTAGTCAATGAAATGAAGATTTTACGGTCACATTTTTTGGCCATTGTATTTTGTGTAGGGGTAAAAACGTTATTTCACTGACAAAAAAAATATTAGGGAAATTGGGTTTAGTTCTTAGATTTTGGGTACTTTTTCATTTAGTCCTTCACTTTCAAACTTCAAATTTTTAGTCTTTGAGTTTTCTTTTTTTGACAAAAGCACACATATGTCAGTCTGTTGACCATATGCTTAACGGAACTCTCTGACACGTCAGTAAATTTGTATCGGTCGACCTCTTCATGTACCGGTCGACCGCTCATGTACCAGTTTATTTCAAAACATATACCGATCGACCGCTTCACCAAGTGTCAAATTTGCTGACGTGTCAAAGAGCTCCGTTAAGCATATGGACGACAGACTGACGGATGAGTGCTTTGTCAAACAAAGAAAACTCAAGGACTAAAAATTTGAAGTTTGAAAGTGAATAACTAAAATGAAAATATGTTCAAAACCTAAGGACTAAAATGTTAATTTCCCAAAATATTAATCTACAAAAAGTGTAAAATGTACACTATTAAAAGTCAATGGGTGAAATATAATAAAATGGAGTACGAAATTTCAGAATTTCACTACTTACAAGCTAACTAGCTAGATCGAGAATTCAGTCTTATATTTCTCGACTCTTAAGTTCTTGATTGGACAGAAGGGTTCTCTCGACATCCCTCTGTTTCAGAAGGTGATATTTTGCCATATCTTTTGTTCTTTTCTTTTCTAATCAACAGTAAAATGATCTTTGATCTAAAGAGGCACAGATTGGAACCTAAGAGGCTCAAAAGATGCTAAGGGATAGAAACAATGAACTCCGCCAATTCCATAGCTGAATAGTGATTGCAGTATTATAGTCAGGACCACAATGATGTGAGATAACCTTACAAAATACAAACAAGGGCTCCAAGAAAAATGAAGCTATGAAAGAAGCTTTTCTCCAGACAAGTTTGGTAATAAGTAGACGGTTGTCAGAAAACTGGATAACCTAAGTTGACTGATGTTCTAAGGGAAGGGGCAAAAAAGAGAGAGAAAGAGAGAAAGTATATTAATTTTTGCAATGGAAACAAAATCATGAGTTTCTAAGGACTAGTGACTTTTTTATTTTGATAACAAAGGAAACCGTGCTGCTCTTAGAACTCTTTTTTTTTAATAATACCGTGAGGCTATCATTTTATTGAATCCATAGTACAAAATATAATAAAGATGAAGAAACTAGAGATCCAAGCGTGATTAGGGTGCAAAAAAAGCTAGCGGGATCCAAAATGATCGATAAACTACAAATGCTCCATGCCAGACAGAGAGAACGGATGGTGGGAAACGGTAGACAGTAGCTACCGGAACCAAATAGGAGCTAACACTAGAGCTAAGAACAAAGGTAAACTAGAGAAACACAATAAAGCCCACAAAAGGGCAGGAAAGCCCCCTCAGGGCAGAAACAAATTAAACTACCACGACAAGAAAAGAACCAGCGAACTGAGATAAGGAGGCCGAGAAACCACGGTCAAGACAAAGTGGCACATGGGATTCACGCGTGACACAAGCACGTGAAGGCCATGCGCAACCGAAAGGACACTGGGCCAGACCAGATCGGAGCGGACGAGGCTTGACTCTGTCCAGGGGAGTGGTGCTGTTGAAAGCCATCGAAAATAGCCTGAGCAAGCAAAAGATTGATCGACGCGTGGGGGCGCGTAAGGCGACATGTGGCGTCTGACTGAAGATGGAATGGTGTAGAAAGGACCGGCCAGAAGAGCTGAGTATGATGAGCTAGGGTGTGGCCTCCAAGAGTCAACAAAAACGTCGGGATCTAGCCTCCACTACTTCGATCAAAAACAACCAACCAAGACAACGGAGGAGGAAAAAAGAGGGCAAATCTCAGTCACAGAAGCTGTGCCAGGACAGGAGACGAGATGAGCCGGAGCTCCTCCCGCCACCGAAGAAAATGAAGGGAAAAGGAGGTTGGGCTGAAACCCTAAAGGTGTTCTAGAGAGAGGCAGAAAGCAGAGCCTCTCTCTCTCTCGAACATATTCTTTTTTTAACTGAATGTTCTATTCACTACTCTCAGAACTCGATGGGATTAATTTAGTTCTTATTCCGAAATACATGAAACTGTGGGGGCCCTGCACAAATCTCTTCAGATTATGCATCAATGGAAGGTGATACATATCCGTCGAGGTACAAATTTGGCAGTACACCCACTCACTCGTTGAGCTGATTCTAGAATATCTTCTGAAGACTACCCCTTTGTTCCAAAGTGACTTGGAGATCTGACATGGTTGTACGCGAGAGTAGACGCTCCTTAGCCTTGTAGTTTTCTTTTAGTTTGTTTTCACCTTTGTACTTTTCTTTTAGTTTGTTTTCACCTCATTTTGTTACGTTTTTACAACATCCCAATACAGTATTGTAGTTTGATAATAAAACAAAAAACAAAAACGAAAACAAAAGAAACCGTGTACCAATCTCATGTCCCGCCCAAGACATGTGCAAGGACCCCTTCCCACACACCTTTTACATAGCGAGGTAGTAGTGGGGGATTGAACTCGACCCCAAATATTATGTAATGTTTCTCGCCAAATTTGGCACCTGCATATTAAAAGATCAAAGTAGGTCATATCTTTATTTACTGTGTTGTATGCAACTTTCGATTTCACCACATTGATTAGGACTTGGGTGTGAATTTCTCGTGTAATTTATAGTGTTCATAAATTTATCTTTGATTCTAATTTCAGATAAAATGAAAACCTGCATGTTACCTAAATTTTCTAAATCCCATTGCAGCATAAGTATCATTGTAGTTGTTGCCACCCTATCAACTTTTTCTCTACAGTTAATTCAATAACTAATGTAAAATAGAAAGGTACTCCATATTTCAGACATTCAAGAGATGCTTTCACTCATTTTTACTTTGAGTTATCACCTTCACCAATAATATCATGTCAACAAAATTTCATGCTCACTCTTTACAAGATCCGAACCTCATCAAAATACTGTGGTTGGGCTAACATTCAACATTTCTTTTTGAATCCCTAAATCCTCCAAAGTTTTAACCGCCCAAAAAACCCGAAATGCAACGGCACGGCGAGCAGTCTTCTGTTCTTTTGCTTTGCGCGTTGCAGGGGTGGAATGCTAAGTAAATGAAATGCCGCCGTAAAGAAGACAGGAAGATCATCGTAAGCTGTCTGAAGCAGACTTGGAGAGTAAAAGAGCTGCTGGGAGTTGACGAAGGAAGAATGCAACAGATTTGATGAGGTTCCTGCTCAATTAAAGTTACAAGAAAAAGAAAGAAAAATTATCAATTACTTCATCTTTTGATGAATACGAAAATTTATAAAAAAACTACAGCTAAAAAATATTTATTCCAAGTGCAGAAAGCATCCTCTCATTATGAGAGGGAGAGAGAGAGACCTAATCTTGTAATTAAGACTCCTGTTTGTCTTGCATACTTAAATTCTTCATATGCTACTAAATTATCATGTTTCAAACGATTTATACCTGCAAAATTTATTTCACACGGTTTGTTAAAAGAGTTAAATTCCACACGGTCATAGCAGTAAGCTAATTTATTTTATTTTTATCTCTTCTTACTTTTGTTTTTTTGTAATGCACACCGTGAGGACTTGCCTCTATAATTTCAGCAACAAAGCAATGCCATCTCTAATGGGCTATCATTTCCTTGATCCAACTTCTCTGAACAATTCTGAGACATCAGTAGATTTATGTGACTGACTTGATCCTTGTTGATAATTGGCATTTCTTAGTCTCCTGTAACCTAGCCAACGAGATTTGATAAAAAGATCACCCAATTCTCGTGATAAAGCCACCCTTCAGACACATTATCCCAGAACTAAAGTTGGGCCTCTTCAACATGAGAGAGAGGGAGGGAGAGCATCTCAACCAATATCACATATCCAATTCCACCTTACTAGCCAAAAACTAACTTATTATGGAGAAAAAATGTAACTGGATGAGAAGAAATGTTTTACCAGATGGGAAACCTGCTTGATTTAATAGAGGACCGCTGAGATCCTAATTCCTCTTCTGTTGCAGCAGAATGAACAAGCCTTTGAAATTTTGCAGATAGCTCTTCATAGGAGTGAATTTCTGATGGATGCACTTGTCTAATTGCAGTCTTTAAATGTCTCATTGTTATTTCTGAAGCATCAAGGGAATCCTGGATGGAAATAAAATTATCAACTAACCAACAATTGCAAATGACAGGAATCTAATCTTGAATCAAACTTAAGAAACCTCAATAGCTGCAACAGCTGCTTCTCGGCAGACCAATGAGATATCAGCACCAGTAAAACCTTCTGTGAGACATGCCAGCTCCTTTATGCTGATGTCAGAGCTGCAAGAAATCTTGTGCAAATGGATGCGAAATATCTCTTCTCGGTCCGCGTGATTTGGAGGCCCCACAAATAGAAGCCGATCAAAACGTCCTGTCCAAAAACAATTGTTAGGAATGTAGCAAGTCTCTGTAAGACAGAATACACCATTCCGGCGCACTAAAAAAAAGGAAGATATTAGCAACAACTCAACTACCCGTTGTATGGGTGCGGGTCAGTGGGGGTATCAGGGATGTGCGCGTGTGAGAGAGAGACTACCTGGTCTTAAAAGGGCAGGATCAATCTTGTCTGGCCGATTTGTAGCGGCAATAACAATAACATCCACTCTTTGATGCAAACCTATAATCAACAGAAAACTTGCATGTGAGAGAGAGGGTTAGAGACCATGGATTAACCAAAAAGATAACAAGAGTTGACATCTAAAAGATATTAAAGGTCAAAACTCCCAAGTTTGACGTAATTTAATAGAAGGTTAAATAATAAATTTTGTCTGGACCAAAAGACATGAAAAGAAGCTCCCATGGTGGTGTTTAATGCTCTGAATTTAGCACTAACCATCCAGTTCAACAAGAAGCTGACTCATAACCCTGTCAGAGACTGAAACCCCTTCACTTTCCGTCCCACGGATGACAGCAAGACCATCAATTTCATCAAAAAAAATAATTGACGGTGCATTGGCCCTTGCCTTTGCAAATAGTGATCTCACAGCCTTCTCAGATTCACCAACCCATTTGCTGAAAAGTTCTGGACCCTTCACAGAAAGGAAATTCAGTCCTGCTTCAGAGGCTACTGCTCGTGCCATGAGGGTTTTGCTGCAACCAGGAGGACCGAACATCAAGACCCCCGTAGGGGGATGAGTCCCAATGCGCTCGAATGCATCCTGATGTTTTTGAGGCCACTCCACAGCTTCCATTAATTGTGTTTTAACCTCATTTTGGCCACCGACGTCTTCCCACTTAACCTTTGGAACCTCAAGTATTACCTGGGGATAAAGAAAGACGACAGTTAAGAAATTAGATCAAATACAGCATTCTTGTTGGTACAGTTGTCAAAGGTTTCAAGTTTTGACTACATGGAGGCATTGATGGCTGAACAAAAGACTAGAATAAGAATAGTGGACAATTACACTTTGCAACTCACACTACCGCACTATTTGAAATGTGCATTCCAAAATACCGTTGTAATCTACCAGTTGCTTTTCTATTTGCACTATATATCGAAATAAGATAATTAAGAATGTGCCATGTGGCCTATTTCCCAATGATTTTTGTGGTCAAATCCTAACATTTAACAGGGGGTGAAAATTGAAAACACATTGGTAGTGTAAATGCAAAGTGCAAGGTTGACAGTTTGGATGCACATGACAGATAGTGTTTTTTTTTTTTTGATAAAAAAGCCAATCTCATTAGGAAAAGTGAAAACAGTAAAAAAGTTATACCAAGATCACTGATCCAAACAAGCAAGAAAACTAAGGAAATCAGGATAATCTAGGCAACAAAGCACAGAATTTGCCCATAAGAAAAGGGAAGACAACAAAACACCCTGCAACCTCTCCAAAGTTACAGAACCATCTTCATAACATTTACTATTGCACTCCCTCCAAAGGCACCACCAAATACAAGATCGAATTAATCTCCAAATAGCTTTAGCAATTGGATTGGACAACCTCCTCTTCCAACACCACAAGACATCCACCACTTTCTCGGGCATAACCCAATGAAAATTCACAATACATAACACATGAGACCACAACCCTCGCTCTAGAGGACAATGAAGCAAGACATGGTCAACCGACTCCCCTCCACATCTACATAAGAAACACCAATCAGCAATAATCATCCCCCTTCTACGAAGATTGTCAATAGTTAAAATCCTGTCATGCGCAGCCTCCCACACAAAGAAAGAGACACGGAAAGGGCACATAGACCTCCAAACGCCCCTCCAAGGGAAAGGCAAAGAAACCCCACCCACAAGCGAACCATACATGGACTTAACTGAAAACACCCCATGCTTATTACCCGTCCAATCCATCTCATCATCCTCTCCTCTCCTTAAAACTACAACAGAGCGAAGAATGAGGAAAAATCCTCCAATTCCCAATCATTAGCTGCTCTAGAGAAAGAAACATTCCACACCACATGATCAACACCACCTAACAAACAATCCACCACCTTAGCCTCCTTACTACGAGCCAAAGAATAAACAAGAGGGAAAGCAAGACTCAAAGGCTTATCCCCACACTAAGTATCGTGCCAGAAACTTACTTTAACACCATTACCCACTCTAAATCGAATATGGTTGCTGAAAACACTCCACCCTTTGCTAATGTACCTCCAAACACTAACACCGCAAGATTCACTGACCGAAATGGTATTCCAATCACCCGCCGAACAACCATATTTTTCAGCAATAACCAACCACCACAACCTATTTCTCTCCTTAGCAAATCTCCATAACCATTTGCTCAATAAATCCATATGAAACAATTTGATGCTGCGAAGACCCAACCCGCCATCTTGCAAAGGGGAAAACACCTTATCCCATTTCACAAGGTGAAACTTATGATCACCACCACCACTTCCCCATAGGAAATCTCTCTGGATCTGATAAGAGTTAACCTACCACCCTTGGAGAGATACATGCGCTTCCAACTTGCCAACCTCCCTTAGGACAATTATGCAAGTTAACCCACTGTCGCAATCACCTAGTGATCAGATTTTTTCTGTGCTTTAGATCTGGTAACCTAACGAATACTGATCAAAATTCCATTTTTCCATCTTTTGGCTGAGTGGTACCAAAAAGGGCAAACAAGCACGTATAGGAAAATCAACATCCAGTTCCATCCTAGCCTAATTATCTAATTCCACAATCTTCCTACGTGTCTGACTTTTCACCTTTTGGTAAAAGTGAAATACTGATATTAGATATTAACTCGGAAAAATGGAGCCCTGGAAATATTACTCCAAGGAGAGATAATAATTGCCCGGAATTGTTTAAGTTTTATAAAGAAATCATTTGAGTTGGACCAAGAGATAATAGGTGCTAGCCCTTGGGTCAAATGCTTGTCCATCAAATGATTAATAATTAGAAAATAGGCTTCTCATAAAATAAATGTAAATTATAGATAGCAGACCTTCCTCCATATATTTCAAACAAAAATGATTGTCGAGGGAACACAAAGAAGCCATACCTCCCGCATGGCACTAGGCCTCACTTTCATCCTAGCCTTTTCAAAATCCTCAAAAGCTACACTTAACATACACTCATCTTCAATGCCACCCAAGATATTATCTGCATGTGCTGGTACAGTCCCCTTCAAGCGCAAAGATGGTCGAATTTCTGCAGAGACAGACAAATTTGAAGCAGTGGAGGTCGCCGAATCTTCAGAATCCCTTGAAATATCTCTTGTATCTTCTAAGCAATCGGATCCTTCTGGTATAACATCAGAACAACTTCCGCATGAAATAGAGGTTGAACTGGAGTCCAAATCATTACAAGAATGCCTAAACTTAATATAACGTCTTAGACAAATCAATGCTGCCTCATTGCAAAGGGCAGCTAGATCAGCACCCACAAATCCATGTGTGACGGTGGCAAGGTGTTGAACTTGCATATCTAAAATCGAGTGCTCCATTTCACTGAGAAGAGTAACCAATATATCCAACCGCTGCTTGGGAGATGGCACACCTACATATGGATTTTCAAGACACAACATCAAGAACACATTTGCGATTAATCATTAAACTCCATGCATCTCAAGTAATTGAACTGTCAGGTAAAAATCTTTTTACATGTTTTTAGTTTGAAGGAGTATTTGTCAGACACAACTTCCTGGTTTAACTAGGAGCACTGCCAATGTAACTTGATGCTGAATCATGTTTTTAGTTTGAAGGAGTATTTGTCAAACATACAACTTCCCGGATTTAACTAGGAGCACTGCTGATGTAGATTAACTTCATTCCCAGAAAAGTCCAGGATTTGTAAGTTTTAAGCACTACTATCACGTTGCTTTTGACATGTCAGATTGGATGAATCTACATCATCCTTGATGCATGAGAGAATTATGAGAACACTAGACAAGAGGAAGGTCGTTAGAATAAAATACATACAGAAGATATATGACCTAAACAGTTTGGCAATGTCATTATTTTTCCCTTGGTATTAAGTTTGACCACGTCAGAAGACGTGAATCCTCAAAATCTTAAGCAGAATATATTCACAAACTTTCCAAAATAATCACAGGGTATGATCCCAAATAAATCCTACAATACCTATTTCAATTTCCCTATCAAGTCGTCCCGGTCGTCTAAGTGCAGGTTCAATACTATCCGGCCTATTGCTTGCAGCAATTACAATCAGTCCATCAGTTCTGTTTATACCATCCATCAAATTTAACAATGTTGCGACCATTCTTTGAGAAAGCTCTTCACCTCCAGCTTTCCGAGCAGGGGCAATGGCATCCAACTCGTCAATGAATACCTGAAATAAGATGCCCCTCAATAGTCATCTAAAGGCAAAAGTGGAGAAAGCAAGAACATATCATGCTCAAAGGAAAAATATTTATAGTTTTGATTGAATGCAACAGACTTCATATACTTGTTTTGAAGCTAGAAACATGAAACCCAATATGATGGTATTTAGCCGACCATATCTGTACATAGGGAAACAAAAGTGTCAAGTTACTTTGGTATATCTTAGTCATCACAGCTCCTATTAGGAGTACAGACTGGTCAATTGTCTTAAAAGACTCGAAGGAAGGCCTCTATGATTCTGATCTAGGTTTTTTCAATCAGGAATGAATACTTGACTACTAAAAAGAACAATCTCTAATACCCATCAAGCATAGGAGAGGACCAGCAGAAAATAACATTTTAAGTTTTAACAAATCCCAAAGTTCCAAATATGTTGAAGAAGGAAGACTGTCCATGACAGTTATCCATAAATACGATCCTATTAAGAATAAGCCGCAGGCAAAATGCACCATTCTTCCTGCAGTTTGAGTTTATTCAAGTATCACTCTTAGTTTTCAATTATTATATTTGCATACCCTGTGATACCCAAGTGTTCTAATCTAGCACCTCCATTACCGTCTGTTAAATAGCAGGACATCCCCTACATGAAATCACGACTTCACATGTTACTGACAGGTTAACAACAGGATTTAACAGGGAACAGCAGATTAAATAACTTGACCTGGGGGTTTTAGTTAGAGAATAGCAAGCAGTTTGGCATACTGCCATCATTATCAACACAGACTTTAGAGTTCACTGCAACTCAAATGCAAGTGGTTGAAACATATACTCCGCACAGATAACTTTTTTGGGCTTTTTCTTCTGGGCCTTAACAAAAATAACTTGCAACTGCAATCCAAGTAAAATTCATTTGTTCTATAAATAGTTACTTTTTTATTAAAAAATCCAAGTTCACAACTGTATCCATTAATACTTCCACCACAGACCAGCAACACATCTATGAAAATAGAGGGTACAATTATGAAAGAGAAATCAAACACTTTGGAATGAAGAAATCTAACCACGGCAGGTGCTGCTTGGCTTGCTGACTCAAAGATTTCATACAAAGCTTTCTCACTTTCTCCATGAAATTGACTCACAATTTCAGGTCCATTCACAGAGAAAAGTTCAACACCAGCATCATGAGCACACATGCGAGCCAAAGAAGTCTTTCCCGTGCCAGGAGGACCATGAAGAAGCACTCCCTTTGTAGTTCGTAAACCAAAACTAAAATATAGTAACAGAAATGGCCAATATTTAAAGCCCAATAGGTGGATCATAAAAAATGCTGTATTGAGTATGCACTTAAAGGAAGATAAGAACTTCAACAGAAAATTGAATAGTTGATAGCCTTAGGTAGAGAAATCAGAGGTACTTATAGGGAAGAGACCACCAGTGTAAATCATATGCAATGCGTTGGTCTCCATATTCACCCAAAGAAGCAATTCCCTATTGAACTAATCCCAAGATTTCCCAAAATTCAGCTAATTCAGTAGATTGGTTTTATTAAATACGCAATCCGTATTTTAGTTCTGTTTCAAAGGTTAACAACAAAATTGGAAGCAGAAAGTACAAGCAATACTAGCCATTTCAAGTACCCAAAAAGATTGTTATGCCTTTGATATTCAGTCATTAACTGTTTCAATTCAATTAAAAATCAAAAGAAAAATTCCAACAGTACAAATTGAAGGATAAGATTCCAGAAAGAATATCATGCGCAAGTGAATGATCACAATAGCGGAGCGGACTTACGTCTGCAACTTAGAATTAAGGCTTCAAGGGGCAGTGAAGCTTCTTATTACATAAGGATTGGGATGAGACATGGAATTAACTCACAACTTTAAACAATCGAAGGGGCAAAAAAAAAACTAGCTCCAGAAGCTAGAAATATCCAAGCTCCATTTTATGCTTTTATCTTCCAAAATCATTGAGCACCAAGAGTTCTCTAGAATCTCATCAAACAGATCAAATCAAAGAACTCTACAGACATTAGGCTTTGAAAACCTGCATCATGAACAACTGTGTTTCTTTGTTTTTTCTATAAAAAAAAAATTGATAAAGAAGAAAATGAAAACCAAATATAAGGCTCTGCTATCCTTAGAAAAATGTTGATAAAAACTTCAATAAACCTCAGAAATTCGCATTCTGATCGATTGCATTTCTATGAAACAGCAAAACATAAACACACCTTCTTTAGACTAGTTACTCTACACAGCTGTACAGTAATTTTTCACCAAGGATTGTGGTATAAAATAGATGCTTCCAGATTGAAGATCTCGTGACCCATAGATGATGCCTTTCTATATCCCACTGTTTGTAACTTCTTTTCTTTTTGGTTTCTTCGAGGCCTGGACATAATAACGATTTTTGTTCAAACTAATGGAAGACATGCTACTTCAAGAATTTAAAAGATCTTCTGTTTATTGCCCCGGGGTTTGAGTATATATTTTTTTTTGGCTTGTCAGTTCGGTAAAAAACCTGTGCAACAATCGGTATAGGTCAACAGAAAGCCTAAATGATAATTCATTCTCTACAACTAGGAAGAAGACATCCAACAAATCAAAGAGAGACAGCCACATGGACAAGCTTTTGATAATTCAGCTTTAGATTTTGTACATTATCTAAAGGTACTTTTAGATGCATGTCTAGTGTGTATAAATACTTATTATTTTGTGTACAGCGGTTTAAAGATCTGTCAATCACAGACTAGATCAGTCGAAGCATCTTTCTTTATGAAAATGGAGGAAAGGCATATTACAACACGTGTGCATGTAAATTAGTGTTGGATATGAGTTCTTAACAACTCAAGTGTGCAGTTTGTTTGCGTATTCCAAGACAAACAAACTCAAAAGTATATTGTAATAAACCATGTCCTCAAAAAGAGCAACATCAATGCTACAAAAGCAAATAAATAACATGTTTTATATGTCATACCTTGACAAAGTATCCTTCACTGATGAAGAGATTATTATATCCTTCAAAATTGCATATTCGTTTGAAAGGCCACCCAATTTCAAACTATTATCCACCGCATTGGCTTTAACATCAGTATGTTTAGTTCTAACACTGGAAGAATCTCTGTTTTGAGAAGTTGCAGGTGCCACATTTGATGGCAAATACAAACAGACTCCTGTATCACGGTTTATTACAAAAGCTTGGTTTAGATGGTCCCCTAGTTCAGGCGCTTCAGCGAACAGATCATGACCTTTCTCAATTGTTAAACCATGACTGCTACTCTTTAATGACAATTCTTTAGCACCAACCACGCGGAAAATGAAAAGTTCTGAAAGTATCGGGATGGCGACCAGATTTCCACAGAGCAGACTACGAGAAAACAACCAGGTACTTGCACATATTTGCAGAAGTTTCTTAGTTCTTTCATCTGCTATCGTCTCCTTAATGTCGAATGAATAAATAGATGAACTCTTTGGATTCGGTGAAGTTGATACTGACTCTTCACAGGTCAGCGAATCTGAGTGACACGTACTTGAAGAGCTAAGTTTCGACTGATACAATGGAGTTTTAGGGGATGAAAGGATTCCAATTTCAGATGGATCACAAGGCTTCTCCACAGGGAAGTTCATGGAGGGCAATACATTACTCCTCGAAGTAGATCTATTCTTTGAAGGAGCAAGTTCTAGATGCAATTCCTTGCAGTTGTATACAGACATATACTTAATTGTGGTGCTATTTGGTATATCATGACCATTTACAAGATCAAGTGGCAACGGATTTTGTGCAGGGTTAACAAACACAACCCTGCCTGAAGTAGGGCAACCCATGGTGTAGGAAAGGTTAGAGGACAATTGCACTTCATTCTTCAAAATCTGGGAGAGGTAAAAATGAAGGGAAAAAACAGGTCTTAGTAATATGATAGACCCAATCTCTGCCTAATACTATGTATCAGAATCAATTATCATTATATAAAAATTAGGAACACCAGCAACTCCAAAATTTACAAATAAAACCTGACCAAAATAACCACATATGGTGAAATAAGAAGTATGATATAACATGTTTTCCAAAAGCCGCTTTGAATTAGATATAAAAAATACATTCTATTTCTGGAAGGCATGCCAACCTCATAGGGCATGTGAAACATACATCATCTATCTCATAAAGGTTTTCTAGATGAACAATCACAATAGAGGAATGCCATTGAAGTTTCCATGACCCAGGTCGATCAGCAGAACAATCGAAGCACTGATACTTTCAGCAATTGCGTGATGGAAGGGAGTTATCGTGCTCAATACTAGATATCTACAGTTTTTACAAGGTGTTAAGGCCCAACGTTCCCAACTTTATTCTCAATCCATTTACTTCCCTTTTCTCCTGAATCATTCTTTTGATTGTCAATAAATGATATACTAACGAAAAAAACCGAAATGCCATTCAAACCTTACTAGAAGGAAAAACAGTCGCAAGAGCGAAGTAATTCCCAGCTTCACTAGCCATTTCCTCTCTAACATCAACCCCAAAATATGCAGCACATTCATCTGCTAATGAGCTGAGTGGGAAGTTAGATGAAACTTTCATCCTTGAAGAAGCAAGTGACACCTGCCACCAGGATTAAGATAAAAGGATGAGCAGCCAAAAGAAACAGAATAATTATCACATTAAACATTCCCTTTTGTGGGACTTTCATTTACAACTTACTTAGATTTTAGTGTGACAAATATACAAAGAAACCTGTACATTAATCTTTTTAATTTAAAGAAGCATATCGGCTTGTACAACCCAAATGGAACCACAGCAACCAAAAAAAGAAAAAGAAATAAACCACAAAAAGGAGTGGCAATTAAAAGCATCAAGCAAACAATATTCGTGAAGGATACCAAGTGCATGCAGTTGTTTTAAGTAAAGCTAAACATATCAACTTTAGCAAAAATGGAAAATGAAGCAGTAACTTCTTCCCCACAGGATATCACAAGAAAATTGCAACATTATTTTAAGCTAAGAGCTGTAAAGTACGCTAGGCAAGAAGTTAATATGGGACAAAAGAAGTAGAAAGACAGAAAGAAAGAAAAAGAATTTAAAAAGAAAATAGCATCTCCTTATTCAGAGGTGAAAAAGGGAGTAGTTCAGAGACTGTAACCAAAAGGAAAAAAGAAAATTACGCAACAGATACAAACACAAAAAAAAACCTCAAGATGTCAGGATATTGAATGTCTTACTAAACGTGACCTAAATAATAAGACTAAACAAGATAGAACAAAATTATTTGAACCTATCCCTGAGACAAGAAAACACGGTCATGCTGAAACTGACAGGGTCTATTAAACAGTCAAACATATCTACACCCGAGGTATCAAATGATAATCATCTAATGTGTCTTTGCAGTTCATAATGGAAAGCAAAGTGTATCAACTCTTCAACATAGTCCCCTAAGAGTCAAATATCAGGAATGATGGGGACATGATCAATAGACAACTTTGCTTATCCAAGTTCAGCTGCCATTCGACTGAACCACCAAAGTTTTAAAACTAAATTGAAAAATGAAAATAAGTAATGAATCTAGTACGCGTGGGACATTAACACATTTCGGCAAGCATCCTTCTATTTCTGGTAGACTAGCAAAATAGTTTGTCTCCATTTCATGTTATTCATTTTTTAACTTCTTAACAGCTATGCTAATGACTTCTCCCAGTCAATGCTTAGATATAAAGACAATGAAGACATCAGCTGATCCACCTTTATAATTCCAATTCTATCAACGGAAATTAGATCACTCTTTACTCAACCATAATTCATTATGGACAATGTCTTGAAGTTATTCTCATCTCCTTGGTTCAATGCAAACGAAGTTAGTCATCATATCAGACACAATCAAAACACAAATAACTCCAAGGCCAACAGAAATATTGTAATATGGTGGATATGAAAAACTAAATTACCGACACGATGGAACCAAGGGCGAGGGAAGAGGCAACCATGGAACTCTCTGAGAGCCAAATTTTACAGCCTTTAGTCTCGTGCAGAACATTGACTACTTTGCCAATGATAGCAGATTTGCCTATAAGAGTAGGATATTTGTGTGATGCTTCTTCAAGGGAGCACAAAAGATCCTCTTGAGTACTTTCAAAATCTGGAGGAGGTGTCAATGGTGGTGTCTGAGAAGATACAGAATGATCACCCTTTACCAGCCTCAACTGTGCCTTTGAATACTTCTTAATCTTAGGTGGCATCTTTTCCCTCTATTCACCCTGAGGATGCCTAGTACCTGAAAAAGGCAATCATAGCTTAAGGAAGACCAAAAATGATAATCACTTCCAAAAAAAAAATATTTTAGGTCCTAACCCACACTAATCAGTATGAACATCTCATTGAACTTTGCAGTCAGCCTCCAGTAAAGAGTCTAAAAGCCACAAACAGATCCAATAATATACAGCATAATATGTGTGTGTGTGAGAGAGAGAGAGAGAGAGAGTGAGAGACCCAAAATCACAGAAGAGTAATGACATATGATTCAACAGAGACCTTTTATCAAATGGATAACCCACGCATTTACTTCAATTTCATAAATAACAAACAGTTCTATCGGTGATGGAAACAAAACAAAAAATCACTTGTTGTTGTGCTCTATTAAGCCCTATCACTTCCTGTTCTGTCTCCAAGATTGCTTTTATTTATTGATAGCATCTGAGAACTAATGAGCGAAGGACTTCTATAAGACTTCACAACAGCTTGTTTTAAGGACTGTGTTTCAGAATACCTCTACAAGCAAATGATGAGGATCACATGTAAGTTAGAATCCAATACAAGTAAAAAAACAAAAATCATTCTCCAAGCAAAATGACCATCTCATTCGGTACGCTCTCTCTTCTTCTCTTTCTTTTCCATCTTCTTCTTTTTTCTCCTCCTCCTCCCACCCACCCTCTCTCTCTCTCTCTCTCTCTCTCTCTCTCTCTCTCTCTCTCTCTCTCTCTCTCTCTCTCTCTCCCTCTCTCCCTCCCTAATACACAGGAAAGCAGGTACTCTATTAAATGGGGAAAAAAAACCTCGCTTCATAATGAACACACGGCTTCAAAACAGAATGCAGTACAACGGAAGAGCAGTAAAAAGCAGGTTCCTTTGCCTGAAGTGATGCCGGCGCTCACCTCATCTTAATGCTCATGCGCAAGGTGATTTAGGCACTGTTGGCAAGCTGTTCACCTCACATTCCAACTCCGTAAACTATCTTAGGTACCACCAAACAACTCTTGCTTTCATAAATTCAAAAAAGATACGTTTTTCTGTGTTTTTTTTCTTTTTCTTTTGACTAGCGGTCACGGAGCAAAACCATTGCAGCCCATGGGTGTCTTGGAGAGCACCAAATTCGGAAATTTTGAAAAGAGAATATTTTGATAGGACTGAATTGAAAAATCAACGAATGTCGTGTTCTTCCAGAGTTTGGTCGCTGAGAAAGCAAAGCAAAAGAAATAAAATTCACAAAAACCAAATATTGTGAAGTGTAAACAAAAGTTATCAAGCATACAACTGTTCGAGTTAACAAGCTGAAGTTATCAAAACAGCCAATTGCTAAATTTTCTCATTCATAGTATAAATAAATAAGCAACAAACTTGTTTGGTTCACCACCTGTGACCGAACCTAGAGGTTGGGGGCGTGGCAGCGCCAAACCGGTGGCTGGAGAGGATGATGGCCGACTGGGAGGAGCGAGGAAGCGAGAGAGAGGCGCAGCTTCAAACGGCGACAGAGAAGTAGACAGGAAGAAGTCCTACAAGACGCAGCGCAGCTAAGCTATGGAGAAGAGTGAGGGGTGCCGGGAAAGAGCGTAAATAATTTGCCGAAAGCTTTCCCACGGTCTGAGTTCAATTTTTCTGTTCCACCCAAACGCCCGAGAAAATACTTTCAGGGTACTCTTTTACTTTGAAACAAACAGACCCCAGCCCAAGCTTGTCCATATTGGGTTACATGGGCCCAATTTAACGCCTTTGGGCGCTTGTTCGTTTTTGGCGGGGGGGCTATTTTCTAATGCTCTGCAACAGTGCAACTCTGCGAACTGCCAACTGCCAAGCGCCAAACGAAAAGGCGTTAATACATGCATTACTTCTATGTTGTTTTCTTTTCTTTTTCTTTTTACGGATTCGCTAATTATAATGTAAATTCGTTTCATGGTAAGAAATGAAAACGCTTTCACAGCATTTTCTTTACTAGTGATATTTTTGGTACAATTATATGTGTTACGGCAATTAATTGGCATCACGTGAATGTTGGTCAAAGGGGTAGTGTTGTACTTTGTAATGCTTCTAGAAGTGGGAAATGGAGTGTTCTACCGCTGGTCATAAAGAAATTCTCATTAAGGGCAATCTGGTCTTTTCCTATTATTCTAGAAGACTTTAGAAGGAAAGCTAAAGTTGTTTTGCATCTCACGGGTATACAAAGATTTCGAATAACAGAGTGCAAACAGATTTTTTACGCAAAGATTCAGAGATTTGGATTTCAAGATTCGGTGAACTCCAAGATTGGAAAAGCTCGTGTGTAGTGATCTGATTCGTCTCCTTCGTGATGATGGAGAGCTGATTTCGTGAGAGCTTTTCAGTGTTGATTGAGTTGAAGATAAAGATTTAGAAGATCACTGGAGTTCCCCCAATTCGATTTCGTGAAGATTGGAGATTCAGAGGTTCTGAATAAGTGAGGCTGAAGGTTTCAGCCTTGGCCCTAGATTGCACAAGGTTTGTGCGGTGAGATCTATTGTCGTTCAGTGATCATGGCTTCCGTGTTGAACATAGAGGTTCTATGTTCGAGTGGTGATTCGGTTTGGTAAACCGAGTTTGATTCAAGGGTTGTTGTTAGGCTAGGTTAGTCTTCAATAGATCACCTTGTAATCTTTGGAAGCTAGTGGATTCGAACGGCCTACGGGCCCGGAGAGTTTTTCTCCTTAAGGACGTTCCTTATGGAGTTTCTCTTCGTAACTATTTCCGGTGTTACATGTTTATCATTGTTTCTTGCTTTGATTAATTGCAATTTTACTAACCAAGTGTTTTCTTTGTGTTGTGAGTATTCAACTGTGATATTTGGTAAATATACTCACTGATTCGGTTGGTAAGTATTCTTAGTAATATTCTGGTTTCAGGTATAAGTGTTAAATTGATCGTGTTTAGATTGTTTGAGTTAATCTGAAAAATTGTGTTTCTGTCAGTTGCAGTTTCTTCGAAGTCGCTTGGAGTATCTTCGGATTCCTCTGTTTTTCATATTTGAGTTTTATTGTTTATTTGTCATATGTTCATATATGATTGGTAATTAGATATTTGAATATTGTTAACAGTGTGTTTGTGTTTAAATTTCTGAGAATAGGTTGTGTATTAAAAAAGAAATAGTTATTTGATAATTTTTTAATATACCTATTCACCCCCTCTAAGTATTTTCCGCTTAGTTGGGTCTAAATCGGTTTGTTCAATATGCAATAACGACACCAAGAGGCCTTTGTTACAAGTGGGTAAAGAGCTCAAAACTCTTTGAAAAAGATATGTCAACTTCACACTTTTAACCTGAGGTTTGGTTTAAAAATTTTACCAGAATTGGTAAAAGAGTAAAGAGAGATAATTTTAACGAATTTTTTTATGTTTATTTTGATAAAAATGACATGATTTGATAGGGATAAAGATTATTTAAGGATTATTTTATTATGCCAAATATAACCAATATTTGGCAATCAAATACCAACTAATTACAACATTCCTTTTCTTATTAGTCTCTTATTGTCTACTTGAACCCTGGAAATGAGCAAACTCCAAGGCCTTTAAAGAACAAGCTAAAAGATCAAGATTTCGTATAATTCTCTACTCAAATTATATGGTGCAATTCGACAAAATACAGACAACATATAAGGGTCTACATCATTTAATGATCCTTATATCTATCTCTAGTAAAATTCAGGTAGAAAAAATGTAGAAAATCTGATTCCAAACTAAAACCTAAGTTAACATGTAGAATAGATATAATGATAGAAACAAAGTGATTGCCACATATATGATATATTTCTATACTCTTTGAACTCCTTGTATTTAGAAATGTCTCAATGTTAGACTAAATTAATATTCGGATTTCGCACATGCATGCAATTTAGGGTGTCCACATGTCGTGACGGGCCCTGATCATGAGTATTTTGTATTCGGGAGGATGATAAAAGACTATATATATATATATAGGAGATCATTAAACTGTAGAGCCAAATATAGGTTTGGGAAATAGTTGGACCGAGGTAACATATAAAATGCAAATCAATATTATTCTTTACTCACTAGTGGTGGAATATTCTTGAGGAATTAAGGGGCCAATAATTAATGATGAAAATCTTATAAATGACCGTTACCAACCCTAATGAGATGTAGGGCTGAAAAAAATCGGATCAGATTTACGGTCCGGTTCGGTCTTGTTTATTTAAATTCAGTTCATACCTTTTGACAAACCGGACCGGATTTATTAATATAAATTTTAAAAAAATATTTTTTAATACAAATTACAAACTTAAAAATTTTAGTTTTAACCTAAACTAAAACTCTACATTTTTATATGACTTTGCCTCTTCGAAATTAACCTAAAATAATTTTAAAAAATAATAAAATGAAACCGGTCTGGTCTTCCATATAAACACAACCAGTAATCCAGTCTGAAAACGGACCAAATTTTCAGTTGTGCAGCCCTAATGAGGTGGACACTGGACGCATGCATGCCTAGATCATAACTCCATAAAGCTTCTAGAATGGCTAATTTGAAACCCTCAATATGATATTTTTGTCTTTTCTTTTCGATATATATTAAGCATATATTTATTCTCTTTAATGACAAAAGAAAAAAATGAAATATCTTACGATTTTATCACATAAAGCAATTGAGTCTGTGCATCTTATTTCGGTAATGATAGAAATCTAGACACACATTCGCATGTATCGAATTTAGACGAATCTGAGTGAGTATTACTTCACAACAAATTTTAAAGAGATTGATTAATCCACTTACTAACTTCTCATTTAAATAGTAAATTTTTATACAAATAATAATTCAAACACCTGAATATACTTCTAAAACACTCTCAAGAATCCTGACCGGCACTTGAACTACTCGAGATATGAGTTACGAGTCTTTGACATCTTCCTAGTTACACAGAAGTGAATCTTAATGACAAGCCTTCAAGTCTGATCGATCAATCAACATCCAAATGCAAAGTGATAAGATTGTATTAATTAATGTTGATGGATGTGCTATTTGTCCAGTTTCATCGTCTCTTTCTTTCTTTCTTTCAACTTCATCCGAACTTATTTCTCCAAAGGGTGGGTGAACTTCCACCGAGTGGGAACTTCAAATTGAATGATTCTGTACGCGTTTGTTTGACTGGACAGGAGTCAAGAAAGTGGGGATTTGAAAGGATGGCCGACTAGATTTGAAGAAGAAAAGGTAGGTAAGAGGAGAAAGGAGAAGGGGAAGATCATTGCCATTGACAAGATGGATTAGTGGAGTAATCTTTCTCCTTTTCACTGCTAAATGATTAGTAGACTTAAAAAATCCAACAATATTTTGACAATAAAAGTTCTAGAACGATTTTAAAAAAAAAAGTATTCGTAATTGGAAAACCTAAAAGAAAATGAAACTTGAAAATCTGAAAATTTCCATAATCACCCTTTACATTTTATACAAAAGGATTACAAATTAATGGAGTTTTATTAAATTACAAAAAATGAAAACAACAAAAAAGTATTTTCCTAATAAAAAATATTCAGCTAAATTTGATGTACGGAGGGCCATGGGCCCATGGTCATCCTACATCCGTCCCTCGTTGTCCCGAGATTTGCTGATATTTGTTTTTATCTATAAACTTGTACTCAACCAACAAGCATACTACTAAAATATTAAAAAAAATATTACTTTTCATCCAAATTAAGTAAAAATGTAGAACATACGTAATTGAGAAGTGAAATTAAATGAAATTGATCATTTTAGATATAAAATCGTAATAGTTAATGGACGAAATTTTTTTTGTATTTTTTTATTAAAAAATATTTTATTACGGATTATTAGAGAAAAAAGAGCTTCTGTTGTAAGGTAAATAGCTTGGGGAACAACACTAAAAGTTGGTCAGGGTGGTTAAGATCCGAAGCTTAGGTTAGAATCCCTCATGTACAAATAATTCTTTGAGATCACATTCATGATAAAGCAAAATTTATCTAACTTGTATAGTTTGAGACTTTACCGGTTCAGAAATTATCAGTCTGTTAAATGAATTCCATTTTAGTGGATCTGTCAAGCTGAGTTTCTCATGGTCACTAAAAAAATAGCTTGGGGAACACTTTATGTAGAATGTAAAGATGTGAATGGACAGACCATGATCTTCTGGAATTTTCTATCCAGATAGTACCGTGTAATTTGGAGAGAGATAGACATAACAGGTGAACCCCACACCATTTAATATTGTCCATATAAAATTTCGAACAGTATAAATCTTACAATATAATTCACTTGCTCGGTTTATCTATCTCTAAATTACACTTATAATCCAAACAGAAAATTGTAGAACATCATCATTCGCATATAGACATGATAACTTGTGGGTAATAAAGTAGTTGAAAAAGGGGTGCAAAAATAAAACACCAATTTCGGTTTAAGGCGCTTTTTACAGCTCTTTCCTTTTTAAGGTCTGAAGCGAGAGAGTTATGAGTTCAATACTGGGGGGGTTTGATGCGTAGGCCTAGGTCCCTAGTGTTTGTTTACCTTTTAGCTGGCTGGGTTGGGTAAGGTTTGTCCCAAAACACAGGGAAGTCGCAGGAAACAAGGAAGAGAAATTATGGTGGCTTTGAAAGAGGCCTGGAAGGTGGTCCTGAAGGAGTACAAGTCTGTTTCCTAACAAAGCTACGACTGCTGTTCCTAAGCTTTTTTCTATCCATGGTGCAGAAACACCGACCTCTTAGTGATAGAAGTATCTGAATTTGTCCAGAGAGGTAGTCAAAGAGGATTGGAAATTCCAGTCATTGCTTCAGCACTTTCTATAAGGTGCATTGAACATTTGGTTCTTTAAAAGTTTGACTGGAGATCCAAGAAAATGAGTCCAAGTCTTGGAAGCATTTAGAAATGAAACATCATTATAAGAATTGTCAATGCACTCAAGCTTGCAGCCATGGGAGATATGTAGAATCCGAACCATTGAAACCCGAATCATGAGATTCCGTGTAATTCTCTACTTGAATTTGCCCCGTTCACTTTAAATAAAGAAATGAAATATGTAGTCATGAATATATTTAATGTTGAAGTTATGAGATGAGATCCTTTATAATTTGTCACTTAAATTAGATGGTTCAATTCGAAGAGAGAAATACACAACTTGTATTGAATATTATAAGATACACGTTATGTCTATTTCTCTTCGAATTAAGTCATTCAATTAAAACCGTGAATTGAAAAGTAACTTGTTCATGAACAATGCGAGTTTTATTACATAATGGTCTTCAAATTCAAATCTCATCCACAACACCATAATATACATTAAAAAGGGAAATTTCTATGAGAGGGGAATCTAGTAAACATCAAGATTTCAACATCTGTTTCTTCGGTGATTGAAGCTAACTCCCAAAACATGAAAAACAAAAGGAAATAATTGCCCAAACAAATCCTTGTACCCCACCAAACTTGGATCGTTCCAACCTTTTCAGTCACTGTGGCTTGTTCATTGCCAAAAGACAAGAATGTCTGTGAAAGTGTTTCTCTTATGATGTTGCCCATTGCACTTATGTAATTTCTCCCCTCATGGTGTCTCCGAGTGCAATAATTGTTATTGTCTCCTTTAAGGAGCACCCACCGGCTGATAGTTATCATGGCTTTCAAGTCTGCCCCGCCACTACAATCATGGTTGAGTATAAAATAGATGTTTTTGTGTCCATCCTTTTACAATGCATGTGGTTAATTTCCGGTCAAGAAAAATTATCCATTAAAGGATGTAAAATGGGATGAGATGTTTGCAATTTTCTTCTCGTCAGATAGATATAGACACAATAATATGAACCTAACAATAAAGTATTAAATGATATAAGATTCATTTGTATTATCTATTTTTCTCTAAATTATACCGTGCAATTTTCTTAAACACAAGATAATTCGAGATTTCAAATTCGAGGTGTATACCCACTTGCTAAAGGGGTCGGGATTCAGTCCAGACCCGTGCGGGTCCAGACCTGTCCAAACCCACGGTCTGGATTGAATCCCGACCACATCGGACGGCTCACGTGCGTTCTTTTAGTTTTAGTGGTCCGACCACTAAAATTAAACTCGCCGGGAGAGCCATCCGATGTGGTCGGGATTCAATCCAGACCGTGGGTCTGGACAAGTCTGGACCCATACGGTCTGGACTGAATCTACTTCCCTTGCTAAAGTTCCATAAAGACAATACGAAGAATTACGTACAAAAAAAAAACATAAGGGACAATACGAAGGAGAAGAGGTAAGTTCCCTGTTGGGGAAGGCAAACTCGCCTGCCATGTTGCAAGTTGTGTTGGGGCCAGTACAAAGCAGCATAATTGGGTTTTGCTTGTGGCCTGGTGGCGTCTGGTAATGACTTTAAGACAACGGGGACTGGGGAATCATCGTTCGCCAAGCCAAGGGGGTCTACGTTCGGGTATCGGGTACAGTTTTGACTGCTAGAGCAGAAACGGTCCAAGTGTTTGATTGCTTCATTTGAATCATTAAACATTCTAATTCGTAAATGTAAGCAAGTTTCATTCGGAATTTTTACATGCCTAACCGAATAATTTATACTAAATTGGGTATCAAAATTATTTTTTAAACTTCATTGAATAAAATTTTCCAAGGGTTATACCGTTATTATTCGATACGGATTGAATTGTCTCATGATGTTTTTTTTTGTTGTAAACAAAAAAAGGTAGGAGGGAGCAACCAAAGTGGCTACCCTACCTGGACTTACCATAATCGTCCCTACCCACTAGAGAATCGTCACCTTGGTACTAGACCGGGGAAGACAGACGCTTCCCCAAGAGTAGGTTGAGCCATTCACATAGTTCGAGGTAAATAATAAAGTTTAGGACTCCAAGTGTTTGTGAACGTAAAATTTTACCCTAAAATTTTAACATCATTACATTCTTATTCTTTCTCCTTACTTTTTTTTTCTAACTTTTTTACTTTTTCACTTACTTTTTTATTCTCCCTCCTTACTTTTTATCTAACTTTTTTTACACTTTTTACTAACTTTTTCACTTTTTCATTCTCTCTCCTCACTTTTTAACAAACCCTAAAATTTTAATTACACAAACACTATGTCGGACATGTTTCTTTGTTTAAAATTTTGAAGCTAACATTTTTAACAAAATAAATATATTTTAAAATTTTTAACTTTTAAACATAAACTTCAAATTTTTTTCACAAATTCTAATAAATTTTAATATTTAAAATATTCTTAAAATTTTGAGAATATTTCCCAAAATTTTGATAAACAAACATACCCTTAATAATCATGTTAGTCTTTATAATTTAATAAAAAAATTCTACTCAAATCATCAATCTTTTTACTTTTTCACTAATTCTTATAAAATTTCAAAATTTTACACTATTTCTCAAATATACTTCAATTTTTTCACAAATTCTAATAAAACTTCAATCAACCTCATTTTTCACAATACTACCAAAATTCTCTAAAAATCTTGAAATGCAAACTTGATTAAAAACTAAGTTCCAATTTTTAAATTGAAAGAATAAACTGGACCTACAAAATAGGGTTGTCCACCAAACCGGCCGGACCGGACCGAAACCGAACTGATTTTGGCCAAATCCGGCCAGAACCGGACCGGTTTTGGACAAACCGGACCGAGACCGGTATAATCCGGTCCGGTTCCGGGTTACCCATGTGGAAAACTGGAACCGGATCGGAGTATACCTCTCCAAACCGGTAATCGGCCCAAAATGGCATGGTCCAACCCCAAAACCGGTCCAAAATGGCATGACCCAAACCGACCCAGACCTGACCTGTGAAACCGGGAACCAGATCGGACCGAAAGAATGACCGGTCCGGTCCAGTATACATACTCCACAAAAATGTCCGATTTGGCCGGCCGAATCGGACCGGCCAATAGACAGCCCTACTACAAAGAATCACGTACTTCCTAAGGAGAAGGGTGAACCATAACCCGACCTGACCCCACTGAAAATCCTCTGAAGGCACGTCCACTCCTCTCTTTGGATAGAATCAATAGTCAGAGGAACTTCAAGGCAGGCATAAGTTTCAGATTTTTAGATTGAAAGATAAAAGTGGATAGTACTAAGCTGTAGAATTAAATCTTCTTTGATTTTTTTTTTTTTAAAAACCTATAACATGTCTTGTCACATTTTTTATCTTGCTATTAATTATATTACAATTTTCAAGCAACAGATGTTTGTAACCTTACAAGAACTACTGTTAAGCCAAACAGTTGAATCTCGTACTGTCTTGTTGGGTCAAAAATGTACTGATCATTGTCAAAAGATTCTGGTTTTTGTTTTCACTTTTAAGGCTGAAAGCAATCTTCATTGGCATCTTTCAAAACCACACTGTTTGACAGAAAAAAAAACACACACACACACTATTTGCTTGCCCTTTCAACAAATCTTCTTCGATGTCCTTCTGAATCCCCAAAAGCTCTTTGGCCTATCTTCTTTTACTTTTTTTTTCATTTTATGACGACTGGACCATAATGCTAAAACCAGAAGCTACCCAATTCACAAATCTGCAAGCACTTCTAAAAGATTTGTTGTCCCTTTGATGTGAACAAGTTTGCAGCGGCTTCCTAGCTCAGAGAAAGAGAGACACAGAGACAGAAAACCAGAAAACCAGAAACAGATCGGAACAAGACATTTCTTCTTTCGAGAATTCACATCTATCTCTATGGCTAAAAGTTCATATGTTTTCTCATATAATGTAAAAGAATAAAGTATCTATTCCTCTCAAGCAGAAAGGAAAACAAAAATAAATTTGAAACATTTGAAGGAGAAGAGCATGAAAAAAAGAGAGAAGGAAACAAAGAATGAACAAAGTTTCTTTATTGGCTCTTACAGGCATAGATCAACAAAGAGAATTCAACTCTTTCTTGGTCTTTCTGCACCAGCTTCTCCTCTAACCACAGCCTGCTGTCCATGCCACTTCTCGTCCTGAACATGAACACTGCATAACCAGATGCAGGACTGAAGAACCAGTCGTGGACATCCCACATCAGATCAACCAGCAAATTGTCAACAAAAATGGTCTGGTTTCCTCTGAAATTCCACTGCAGCCTCTTTACGCGCATCACCGTCTTCTTGTCTATACTGACCGATAAAACCGGTGATCTTAACCCTTCACTCTCTCCGCTGCACCTGATCAAAATATCGTGTGCAATGCCGGTATCGCAGAACTGAGCCTTGGTCGAATAAAGGGTATTGCCTGAGCAATGCTCCCGCCTTGAAATTAGAGACACTTTTGCAACAGAAGCAGTAGATTTGAATTTCTTGGAGACAGCTTCTTCAGCCATGTCCCCTAGAATTAGGCATATTTTTGAATCAACCACGACCAGCACATAGAACCCATCAACAGGCTCAGGTCCTGCGCCATATTTAGCGGTGGAGAGATCCCAGAAGACTTCGATGCTTATATTATCGGATTCCACCGTTTTGCTCCCTTTCTTCTTCCTGAATAACCGCGAGTTGGTGTTAAGCCTGAAGGGTGATGTTGATGGGTCATCGCCAAAGTTTATGCTTAGGCCTTGAGAAGAATGGTTCTTGCACCAAGTGACTGTAATCAAGATTTGCTTTTGGGTGGACAGGCTGATCTTGTAAACACAGGTGACCGAGTTTTGGACTGAAGGGGTTAAGCCTGGTTTCATACAAGCTGTGTTCGGATAACTAGAACATGAAGGATGAGACACATTTACTGCGTTCTCGCTGAAACAGGAAACTATGTCTCTCATTGTCAAGAAAAACCCTCTAAAGAGAACGAGAAAACTGCAGAATTCTATTGTTGAGTGAGAGGGAGAGAGAAAGCTGAAATAGAGAGAGAGAAATCTGGAGGGTTGGAGAAATGGGGCTGTCTCTTTTGGGCTGTCTTGATAAGAAATGAATATATAGGTTGGAGTTTGGACAAGGTTTGGTACTTTTGAACTGCCTTCGCTTCTGTTAATTTTCTCTAAAGAGGGGTACTCATAAGGAGATAAAATGGTTCCAGGCAGGAATGGAAAAATTCCAGGTTCCAGAGTCCTGACAAACACATTCAAGAAATAATAGTTATGATATCTCACAACTCTGCGGCTTTGTGAGGGCCGGGGGAGAGAAGAAAAGGAAATAAAAAGAATATTAATGCAGAAATCTTGAAGGTTTCCTTCTTTCTTTAATCAGCAGTGACAGTTCATATGAGGTGTTATATAAGTCAAAAAGAAAAAACCGAAACCAAAAAAGAAGAAAAGGAAGTTTAGACCTGGTCTGGCTTCCATCGCTGTTGGTGCCATTATCACGTTTGCTTTTGATGTCATGCGCTGTGTTTTAGCACTTACAGAGACGTGTAATTAATGGGGAACAAGTCATTAGTTACATGTTAATTGGGGCTTAATTAGTCATTGGTCTTAGAAAGAGTATAAACAAACGTAAAAATAAAAATTTAAAAAAGGAAGAAGAAATTCGGGGCCGTGTTTCCGCTTCCTTTCAATATTCCACTTTTTCACAGTTTTTTTAGTAACGAGGGAAATTCGAGCACCCAACCACGTGCACCGAGTTCGGACGAACCTAACTCAGTATATGCACAAAGTGTGTTCAATGCCACGACAAACTACGGGCCGTGCAGCCCTCTCAAGCCACACATGTTAGTTAAGTCATGCTTTGCTGAGAAAGTAGTCACAATGAATTGTTTGCACCGAAGAGATTCGAATTTGAGACCTCATAGGAGCAAACCCCTAGACTCCAAGCTATGACAACTCCGGCCAACCTGGGTTACTTCTTGACAGTTGACAATATGGAGAAGTTGCAAATATTTTGAAACGAGCTTGAAAATTTACTGACACTGTTAAATGGGAATTTTAATGGCCCTTAGGATATGAATTTCAGTTATTTAATCAATTAATCAGACATCTTCTATTATTATACTGAAGTTTCAAGCAAAAAGAGATGAATAATTTTTACATATAATTTGCATATATATGAAAATTATATACAGTATAATATACATAGAACACATAACCGTTGGACTTAAGTATGGCAACTCTGTTGTGTCAACAAGGACAGCGAATTTTTTAAAAAATTATAGTATTCTCTACGACGTGGAACACAGAAAACGTTGAATGTGGCTCATTTTTCTAGCCTAAAAAAAGGCAGGTACAGACTCATATGGTTCATTTTTTCATCTAATTTTGATTTAAATTTGAGGAAAATCGTATATGTAGGGTACAAACTGTCAATACTCAGTTATTTGAGAGTGAAATGTTCGAAAATTAGTAGATTATGATATAAAGTGCGAATGATACTTTTATTTAGGGGTGAAAAATATATTTAAACAGATGAAATTTTCAAACATTTTAACTTTAAACATATGAATTAGAGTTTTTTAAAAAATATGACCCTACTTTTGATGTATCTACACAAATGTCTTATAACTCCTGTTAATTTTTTTAATGGGTAAAATATATTATGGTGGATATATCAGTATCATATAAATAAGTGGGGATAGAAACCATTTTCAATTTGTTATCCCAATCGGACCATTCAATTCTGAAAGAGATAGTCACCACATATAAGTCACGCGATGGAGTCCACACTACTACATAATTAATAGAGAATTATGTGAGACTTATATATTATATCTATCTCTCTTGAATGAAATTCAGAGAGCTGATTAAAGAGAATTCTCGATCAGTTACTTGATGAGATATATTTGCAACATATCTTGTTTTGTTTTTTCCCTTGCACATGACAGGAGCAACGAGATGATTAAGATAGTGATATTGGTCCCACAACTTTAGTTTGGCATGCATACCCACCAACTCCTTCTCCCAAACACACCTATATGATTAAAAGCAAGGCAGACGTGAGCTGCTGCCTTTCCCTTATTTTTCCCTTGTAGTCCCCATTTTCCGCTCTCAATATAAAACTAGGGAGTAAAGCAATTCAATATAATAATTAAAGGAATGTGATTATTTTAATTCCTTACTGGTCTACTTGTTCCAACCTTTCATATAATATATAAACATCATGTGGTTGCAGTTGGGGAAGAAGGACCATTAAGATCAGCATGCCTCTGAACTCTAGTTTTTAACTTTTGGGTCAATATTGCCTCCCTTCTCCCTCCACCCCATGGTTCCTTCCCCAGAAAAAGAATCAAAGACAATACCTGTTATTAGCACATGTAGGTATTATGTTTTCGCTTAGTATTTACGACACACATTTAATGAGGAAGATGAACAGGATAGGTGATTGGGATTTGTCATAGGAAATCCAAAACGATTGAAAAGGAGGATTGGTACTCCACTTTGGACACACTTAAGGAGGCCTGTGTTTAGGTCCTGGACTCCATGCAGATGGTCTGGTCTGGTCTGGTCGGTCTGGTTCTGGTCATATGGCATGTTCCTCCATCATGGCAAGTACATCGTCCTTCCCATGGAGGAGGTTGAACAGGAAGGAATAAGCATTAAGGATAGCTTTGGCCTTTAACTCCAAACCATCAATTACTCAACTGGACAAGAAATCAAACAGTTATGGAGGTCTGATGAGTATCTGGAGAAAGAGTAAAAGAACATCATCTTCCCCAGTAATGTCTAAAAAACTTCACCAACCATAAATCTCCCGTGCATATTAAGGAAGAATGTGGAGTAAAAAACTGTTCCCTTAGCCTTTCTCCTGGTTCTTTCTGATACCCAAATGAATTGATACAGGTTTGGTTATAGATCTTGTCTTTTTTTTAACCCTCCTCGTTTGCTTGTCAGACAAATTGCGTACTTTGACTGGGGGGTTAGTCATCTTTTTGTCCAGCTAATCTCAGCACCCTAGCAAAAGCCAACGCTTTCTCGATTCTACTAATTTAATACTAATATAACTTCTTCCTGATAGAATTGCAGAAGTGGCTTCCACAATATTCCCCAGCTAATTCCAGAACCCAAAAGTGTTCTTGTCGGCAAACCTGTCATTAGGATACCTTCTTATCGGGTATCCGGTCAGCTTACGCACACCTGCGAAATAGTTCTTAGCACTATGTTCAGCACTAAACAGCAATCCATTTGCATCTCAGATTGTGGATAATGGTGACAGTCAGGGCAAACTTTATTCTCCAATAAGACAGATTGGATTCCAAACTTCCCCTTCTTTTCCTTCATGACATTGGTGAGGATATAGCCAATTAGCCATTTAGCCACAAAAGCCAGCCCCGGCCGGTAGGCCATCACGTACTGAATGGACATGAACGTGCAAAGCAACAACGAAAAAGAAAAAGGGAATCCCAAAAAGATAAATTCTTCTCTTTTAGCCTCACATAGTTCCAAGATTATCTCACCCACCAAACAGAACGAAGGAATGATCTTCCATTAAAAAAATGTATTATCGTCAATGAGAGCAGAAGTTATAACCCAGTGAGTTCTCCACATGTTCACTCGACTTTCGAAATGGCTCTCCTTAGAAACTTCGAGGAAGTATATGGAGAGGGAATATTCGGAGGACACCACTTGGCCAGCTCACGAATTTCCAGCAGTCTTTTTTTTTCCCAAGCAAACTTGAAATTCATTTCACGGGAGAAATACAAGCAGTGCTGAATACCGACCTATAAGGCCGAAAACAAATTCCAAGGGCAGAAAGCTCATTACATAACCGTTCAAAGCTGTAAGGGTCATACACCAAGGGGCCAGAAAGGACAACTTCCTAATGGCTATAAAAGCCTCATACAGATGGGTCAAATGACCTATACAGTTAAAACTGGTCCAAAGACTCAGATACAATATTAAACCCCCCACACAAAGCGGTTTCAGTCACTAGAAAATGGAATGGGCAAACACCTCCCTTCCACTTCCACACAGGAACCGTCCACCACACCACAACCAAAAGAGAACCATAGCGAGGACCATAACAAAAGATGATGGAGAAGCCGCCGGAGGACCACCAAAAGAGGTAGGACACCCTCTGAGTTGTAGATCTGCTAGTTGTCACTAAATCCATCGTAAAACAAACCTCCTGGAAAGAAAATCTCACAAAAAAAAAAACAGCAAAACAAATTGAGAAACACCCAAAAGGAGGGGAAAAGGGGCTGAAGCGTGACACCCACGCTCGCGCATGGGCCACCATGTGTCGCCCAGCCACCTCCGGGAGAGAGCAAAAAGGGCGCCAGGGGAAGGGAAGCCAAACTGTGTGTGGCCAAAGAAAACCACCAACCCAGCCTAGATCTAGCTTGAAACCAACCCGAAATAGTGTCCACAACCAAGCAGTGAGAGGAGAAAGGCCAGAGGCCAGCCAAGAGAAGGAGAACGAAGAAAAAGAGAAAGAGAAGAAGAACAGAGGAGGAGTCGGAGGAGCTCCTCTGCCCAACAGAGGGGGGATAGGCAAAGTTGAGAGAGAGGGGAGAGGGGTGCAGGGGGAGAAAGAAAGTTTTAAAGTTCCTGAAACACCAAGAGCTCGAAAGTGAATTTCCAACAGTCATATCTGTAAACTTTGTTTTTGTTCAAACTCAAAAGGCCTCTCCTTTTATCACAAGAATTAAGATAATTATCCGCGAGATTATGCGTTAATCACCGACTAGACTTGCTCATAACTTGCCAATAATATAGAATTTATTTCTACCCAATACTAACTCATGCATGTTGCAACTTGCAAGCAGTGACGAATCTCCAGGATCAAAATTTATGGGGGTTGTACTTTAAACTCGAAATGACAAGGAATTTTTTTCCTTCGTAATGCAAAACATTGTCTTAGAGTTACAATATCGAAAATTAAAGACTAAAAGTATTAAAATATTATAATACACGTACAATACTATGTACTACGACTGAGAAGTGACAATTGCATCCTACGTTTTTGCATCTTCTGAAAATGTTGCAAAATGACTTTGTTCTTAATAGTTTTAAAAACTTCTTACTTGATGTACACTATCATGCAATCATTCATCCAGTCATCTCTCATCCTATCACACAAATCACTCCAGATGATCTTCATCGCAGAAAATACTATTTCACAGTTGTAGTCGCAACTGGTAAGACCAATGTCAACTCAATAAGTCGATAAACTAATGGAAATTTCATCCAGTCATCTCTCATCCTATTACTCAAATCACTCATAATGATCATCATCGCAGAAAATACTCTTTCAACAGTTGCAATTGCAACTGGTAAGACTAATGTCAACTCAATAAGTCGATAAACTAATGGAAATATAGTATTATTTTTTGTCTCAACCATCTTAATAGCAAGACCTCCAATATCTTTAAGCACAGAAAAACATCATTTATTGTAACATTTATAATATAGGGATTAAGCTGATTTTTAAGTATCAAATGATCATCTACTGTGAAAAATCTTTTGGATAAAGCTCAGCAAGACGACGTAACTTAGCATGATCAAACGCTGAGAATGAATTTTTTGGATCAAGACATGCTATGCAAAGAAGTAACTCTGTGCTGTGCAGTGAGCAGCTTGTGTTGTGAGAGACCACTTTGTTGCACTTCAACTTCCGAAAAACCTCTTCAATCAGGATGAAAATTCTATTATGAACTCAAATACAAAACCATAAAATCAATCAACAGATGAAAACACCGAAACTCGAAAAAACAATCCCAGGAAAACAAAAAAATATATACGAAGTATCGATTAATAACAGGTCCAAACATACTATGTAGAGAAGCATAGAAGAAAGGGCCTTGAGAAAGAGAACCAAATCCATTCCTTAACCATCACGCCTCCAGTACTAGAATTAACTCTCCCTCAGATTTTCTGTCCACCTCTCACTTCTCATAACATCTCTGTTTCTTCCTCTATTTTATCTTGCATTTAAAACACTCAGTCCCCAGACCACGCCTCTCATTGACTCTTCCCTCAAAGTCCTTTTATACACTTCCTTCATTTCCTTCACCTTTCTCCTTGTATCTTTAAATTCCCTACCGAGACCACCGAAGATGAGTACCTTTTATGATTCTTGAGATAAGTAACTGCATAGCTTCTCTTTGGCAACACAGTTGGGCTGGTTGCTGACGTGGGCAGCTCCTGATGGAAGAGAGAGAGACAGAGACATAGCCAAACCAAAAAAAAAACAAGAATCTCTAAGGAGAGTTTTTTCCCTATGTTGACTGTTGCTCCCAAAAACCATGGTGATCGAAGAAGAAAACGAGAGTGTTGGTAGTAGACCGGCGGAGTCACAGCCTCTTATTGCCCCAGCAGGCAGAAAACTGGAGGTGTACAACGAGGTGCTTAGTCGAATCCAAGAATCGAATTGTGACGAGGCCAACAAGCTCGCCACCAAGACTCCGGATGCATAGGCTCGCAGCCACAACCTCCTTGTGTTAGTTTCCTTGCTCAGTTTTTGGCCGGTGCAATGGGTGGCGACCGCCCCCTGCATCCGCCACTGCTTGCAAGTGGGGAGGAAACAAAGAACACTGTAACCTTCATAGACAGTTGTTTTCTGAAATAGAAGGTTGCAAGCATCAACAAAAAATGACGAGTTGTAGAGAATTAAAGACAACACATTGGAATAGAAAAATGATCAAACTTGAAAATGCCCATTTTTTTTTATCTTAATCCAACAAACGTGTGTAGATTTGGTTGTCAGTAAGGTTTGTTAAAGAAAGAAAAATTCTATGTTATGTCTAGTTGTTAGGAAGGCTGATTAGTTTTTCAAGGACATGAAGAGCACAAGATGTTTTGGCCCTTTGGGGGAGTATGACTTCCTCCATCTAAACTGATAACTGACAAGTGGATTTGCAATTCCTCATTGAGTTCATTCCCAAACAAACATAGCTCAGGACAGTTTAAAACAGAGCACTTTTGGTTTTGGGGGAGTATGATTCATCTAAACCAACGACACAAACATTTGATTAGTATATGCCAAACAATTGTTTGGTCTGATCTCATGTAATTGACCAAAAGGTGTGCAGGAAGCAGGATTCCAAGTAAATGACTTTCAATTCAAACTTTAGGTTACATGCATTGTTGTGAGGAAAAGGTAATCCAGTTTTTCAATAATCAGCAAAGGCTACCTGTCATGGGGTTCTTCTTTCAGTTATTCCAGTTGCAGTTGCAAATATTTGCCTTCAACAATCATCAGGGGTATAAAATCAGAGGCACATAGATTTAAAGGGTCTGATCACAAGGAAAGCCAATGGAAGTGAAGTTAGAACCAGCAAAGGATAGATTATTAGCACAATTCTTCCAAGTTGTACAGTATGTTAGAAGGAATTTAACCAAATAATAAGGAAATTAAAAAATACAAATTTTCACCCCTCAAGTATTAGGGTTCTAACACTTTGCTCCTCAAACAATCGATTTCGTTAAATTTCGCCTCCCACCTATCAACTGTTTACATTTTGCACCTTCATCCGTTAATTTGGATAAAAATTACTATTTTTGTTCATTGAAATGACAATTTTACCGTATATAAAACATAATGATAAAAAAATTATGAGGATAAAATCGTCATGTCACATAATCAAAATTGCAATTTCAATTCAAATTAACAATTGAGGGTACAAAATGTAAACGGTTAGTAGTTGAGGGATGAAATGTAATGAAATCGATAGTTTAGGGTGCAAAGTGTCATAACTACAATAATCGGTGGGACAAAAAATGTATTTAACCGATAATATAATTATGGGAGAGGTATTCCTCCTTGACTCCAAGAAAGAGCATGAAAAATGAGAAGTATTAATTAAACTATACTCAACTTAGACTTTCCATCTCATTTCTCTTAATTGGCTTCTCTTTACAGATCCATTAGCCCTCTTAATAAACTTTTGTCCAGTAGAACCAGTAATCTAATGGAAAATGACATCTCATCACCCAATACCATGTGCTATTTTAGTCTTCCAATAATAATGCAGTGTCCAACCCGACCATAAATGATCTCCCAAGTCAAAGATGATTTTTTATATTATTTACACGTTGTTATATTATATTGTAAACAGCAGTTGAAGAGTCCGATGGGTTGTTCGTTGTGGCTTCTTGGAAGTTATTTACAGTTCATTGTCTGGCTAACAAGAAATTAATCGATGAAAAAGACACTTTACATTCCCTAAATCTTAACTGCATCAGCTTCTTATGTCATCTGGGATTGCATGCATATCCTTTGTCGGTGTCATAAGTTGACAATCAACATATGGTTGTACATTCAATTTTTAGAAGGAAAAATCTAGGGACTAAAATTTTAGTTTAAAAACTCAAGAACCTATTATTAAAATAGTGTAAAATATAAGGACTAAAAATAATTTTTCTCTGTAGTTTAAATAATAAAATCTATCTATTCCTAATATCTTAAACGTTTGAGATAAGTGATAGATCTACACTATATTAACGCTTATATTTAAATTATGTATTACGCGTATCAGACCTATCAATTAAAGAAAATTCGACTCACACATAAAAAAGAGTGTTAGAGAATATAAATCGAATAATAAAATTTACATTTTTTCTAACTAACTATGTAGACTACGATTAGAAATTTTTTATAATGTTCAAAAGGTTTAATCCCAGCCGAATTAGTAGGCCAGCAAGAAATCTATGGCAGTTTCTACTTGACATTAAAAAGGTTACTAAGCACCTCATCTGCTATTGAGGCTACTTGCCTTGACAATTTCTTGCTACATTAATCTCCATTTAACTTCCCTTCGAGCATACGCAAATTCTGGACAAATGTCACTTGTTCCTTGGCCAGGGCAACAAATAGAGACAAAGGGTCACTTCCCATCATAATTAAATTTAAGCAGATTGTGGTCCACAGCTCGACAATCAAAAACCTGAAAATCCCATCTCCCAAACAGAAAACGAATGGTATCAAAATAATTTGTTTTTTTTAAGAAGTAAAGAATCTGCTTTCATTGTCGTTCACAACGTTTGTTCACCATTTTTTCAGGATTCTAAGTATATTCACAATTCTACCACCGAACATATTCAGAATTCAAAGGGTTAATACCCTTTTTAGTCCCTAGGTTTTGAGGCGGTACTCTTTTTAGTCCCTAGGTTTTATTTTTGTTCAAAACAGTCCCTAGGTTATTTACGTTTGTCTTTTTAGTCCTTCCGTCCAATTCCGTCACTCCCGAGCCCAGTCAGCTAACGGCGGGACACGTCACACCCAATAGAATATTGCCACGTGTCCTATTTTTTTTTTTAAAAAACAATTTCCACATGGTTAAAAAAAAAAAAAAAAAAACCAAAGGTTCCCGTGGCCACCTCCCCGTCGCCGGCGAAGGGTGGCCTCCCTGGCCACCACCGTCGACGGGGAGCCCAGATCTGGGCTCCCGCTCGTCGGTGGCCAGACGGGGAGCCCAGATCTGGGCTCCCCGTTCGGTGGTGGCCACGGGGCCGCCTCTCCCTTTTTTTTTTTTTTTAAGTTTTGTCCATGTGGACATTTTTATTATTTTTTAAAAAGTTGGTACACGTGTCAATATTCTATTGGGTGTGACGTGTCACACCGTTAGCTGACTGGGCTCAGGAGTGACGGAATTGGACGGAAGGACTAAAAAGACAAACGTAAATAACCTAGAGACTGTTTTGAACAAAAATAAAACCTAGGGACTAAAAAGAATACCGCCCCAAAACCTAGGGACTAAAAAGGACATTAACCCGAATTCAAACACAAAACCCAATACATTTTACACAATCTCCAACAACTTTTTAATTTTTTATTCAACATAAATTTTCTCTCTCTATACTTTTTCACAATATTCCAATACTTTTTTATTAAACAATTACATCAAATCATTTCTCTCTCCACTTTACACAAACACCAATAAAACACTATTCAACATAAAAATTCACAACTTCTCTAAAATCCTACATTTTTTCTCAAAACGAACATCACCTTGGTACCAAACAAGCAAGAAACCACCAAAAACTAGGGGTGAACACAACCAGATCGCAGATCGGATCGGACCGAAAAATCGGACCGAATTTGCGGTCCGGTCCGGTCCTTTTTCTAAAAATGTGGTCCGGTCCGGACCGGACCGCATTTATTAAAAAAATAAAAAAAATATTTTTTTATAATTTTTAATATAAATTATAAACATAAAACGTTTAATTTTAATCTAAACTAAAACTTAACATTTTTATATATACTTTCCCCTTGAAATTAACTTAAAAAAAATTTTGAAAAAATTTTAAAAAACTGAAAAAAATTAAAAAAAAATTAAAACCGGTCGGGACCACTTAAGTGGTCCGGACCGGACCGCATTTAGTGAAATTGATATATTTCCTTCTTTTGCTGCTTGCGGATATGAAGTCTTCTAGCTAAAGTTATTTTTGCTTCAATTCTAGTGTAATGAGATGGTTTTGTCGTTTTGTATAGATATTGGACCCTTTCCTCACCTAATAATAATTAACAAAAATGAAAAATTTTGTTTTGCGCCCCTAAACTATAGAGATAACGTTCATTTTAGGGATCTGAATTAAAAAATTCTTTAAATTTAGTCTTAGAACTATCAAAATTAATCATTGAGCCCTAAAATAAACCAAACTATTAAAACCGTGCCACAACCCATTTATAACATATGTAAGATGAATTTGACCGTCAATTTTTTTTGACGGCGTACAATGATATATTTTATTAGTTAGAGAGCTCAATGTAACTATTTGATAGTTTTAACTCTTAAAGTGACATTAATATTATAATTTAGAAACGTAAGTGATTTTTTCCTAAGAAAAAAAAAGTCAGGGAAACTCTTTCTAGTTTTTTTTGTCTTTGGTATATATATATATATAACCTACATAAAGGAATTTATCAGTAGGAATCCGAATATCCATTATGTAGCATCAAAATAAATATTCAAACTACCGTTTTATGAGATAGGACCCTTCAACGGGCAAACTCTGTGAATTTGCACTCTCTGCTAAGATCTAACCAATGCACATTCAACATTTCGGCTATGTTCATAGAACTTGAAGACAAGTTGATATTCCTCCTACAATTTGAGGATGCAATTGAATATCTCCTAAATACATAAAATCGGATTAAAATCCTCTATATTTCTTGCCCGAATTGCATCATACAATTTGAAGAGGTAGACACAACAGGTCGACCTCACAATGCTGCTTATGTAAAGTTTCGAGCAGCATGAATCTTACTGAAATTCATCTATTGTGTCTATCTCTCTCTAAATTCCATGGTAAATTCAGATAGAAAATTGTACATCCCATAAAACCTCAGCATTCCCCAATACACGGTTTATTGAGAAACAGAGACATCCTGCTATGTTTGTTACGGAGGTCCCCGTTGGAAAATGGCACCTCTGACAGCAACCTAACAATTTGGACCTTTGCGAAAACCCAACTTTCTAAGCCTCCAATCGCCCCCCCCCCCCCCCCCAATGGTTGTTGATTTGCTTATGCTTCTCCAATTTAAATCGCTTAAGGACCAAGAGAAAGATACTGTCATGGTTTTCCAAGCTAATCTTTTCATGCGAGCATTAATGTAACTGAAGTTTGAATATTACCTCTTGCCGATGAAAGACCAGTTGTTAAGACTTCCCTAGTAGCTTGCCGGCCATGTCAAGAGCAGAGCAAATTGAGCAATGTCGTAGCAACAAAACCAAATACAACCCAGGAAACAAAAATTAGTTGGGAAGACTTACCTAATAGCTAGCCGGCCATGGCAACAGCATATTCAGCAATGTCTGAGCACAAAACCGGAAAAAAAAAAGCCAGCAAGTCTCAATGGAACGACGGGTCCCCAAACTGTTTGGTGGACCCTTTGGTTCAGAAGCACAAAATTCATCCAATAAATAAAGTTTCAGAAGATCATCACCATTAGAACGCATAAATTTGGAAGACGATCACATTACCAGATGGACATCTGAATCATCTCGTATAAATTCCCTCTCTGTCATCCTACTCCATTATAGCCATTCATCTGTGGGGAAGAGAAGATGCAAATGAAGAATCCGAGATACTTGCTGTTGTGTTTTGAGGCGGTGTCCGGTCTTAGGATTAACCTCGACAAGTCCGAGGTGATTCCTATTGGCAGAGTGAATGATATTCAGGGGATGACGGATATTTTGGATTGTAGGGTGTCATCCATTCCGATGACCTATCTTGACCTTCCTCCTGGGGCTAAGTTTAAGTGTGTGAGCATTTGGGATGTCATTATTGAACAATTTGAAAGAAAGTTGGCAGGCTGGAAGCGCATTTATCTATCCAAAGGGGGAAGGTTAACGTTGATTAGATCCACTCTTGCTAGCCTTCCTACTTATTTTTTGTCTCTCTTTCCTATCTCATTATCAGTGGCTCAAAGGTTGGAGAAGCTTCAAAGGGATTTTTTGTGGGGAAGTGGTGGTGACGAGTGGAGATTCCACCTTGTTAAATGGGCTAGAGTTTGCTCCCCTGTTAATGTTGGAAGATTGGGGCTCAAAAGGCTTCCCCTGTTCAATAGAGCTCTCCTTGGAAAATGGTTTTGGCGATTCAGTTATGAGAGAGACAGCTTGTGGAAGATTGTTATTACGGAGAAGTATGGTGTGAAGAGGGTGGTTGGAGCACTTTGGCGGCTCAGGGTTCCTGTGGGGTGAGTTTATGGAAATTTATTAGCAAAGGGTGGACTTTTTTTTAGAGAACATATTAGGTTTGCGGTAGGGAGAGGTTCCAAAATTCGGTTTTGGCATGACAAGTGGTGTGGTGAAAGACCGTTAAGTGTGGAAAATCCTCATTTATTTTCTCTTGCTAGGCACAAGGATGAGTGGGTGGCTGATTGCATGGAGATGAGAACTTTTGAGGTAGTTTGAGATGTTCACTTTGAGAGATTGTTTAATGATTAGGAGATGGAGGTGTTTTCGGAGTTTTGTTCTTTACTCTATTCGAAAAAATGTTGTGGATGAGTTCTAAGACTAGTGTTTTCTCAGTGAAAACAATGTATGCTTTGCTGATGGAGGGATCCAATGAGGACTTTCCTTGGCGTCAATGTTGGAGGAGCATGGTTCCCCCTAGCGTTGCTTTCTTCGTTTGGGAAGTCATTCCCGCGAAAATTTTGACCATTGATAACTTAAGGAGGAGGGGAGTTTGCGTGATTGATTGGTGCTATTTGTGTAAGTGCGATGGAGAAATGGTTGATCATCTTCTTCTTCATTGCTCGATGGCTAGAGGGGCATGTGCTGAGCATTCTTAACTATGATTGGGTTATGCCTCGAAAGGTAGTGGATGTTATACTTTGTTGGAAGATGAAGTTTGGGGACCCTATAGCGTTGATCATTTGGAAGATGATCCCTGCTTGCATTTGGTGGAGTTTATGGAGGGAAAGAAATGACAGATGTTTTGAAGACAGGGCTGGGTCTTTGTCTAGTTTGGGTGGTTCTATGTTGCATGTTCTTTTTCTGTGGGCTAATTCGGTTTTGGGTTATTCTTTTGTGGATTTTGTGGATTTTCTTAGTTTCTTAGCTTGTATGCTTTAGTTTTTGCCAGTATAGTCTCTTGTACTGTCATTTCTCTTTTTCTTTAATAAGATTGGCTTACTTATAAAAAAAAAATTGTTGATGCTCAAACTTTTCAAATCCTTAGCTAGGGATCGAATTTTGCATTTTATATGGAAGGATCAAACTTTTTAATTTGGCACATCTTTGACAGGACAAAATTGAAACTACTAAGCTAACCTCCAACTGACAACCTAAAATATTATTTAACATTGGGATATTACATCCAAATTGTCAATTCTTTCAAACTTTCTCCCCGGTTATCCTCCCAATATCAGGGAAATCATGTTGAAAAACTGAACATTTTCATCTACTTTCTTCTTGACTCAGTCACTTTGCCAGCTACCTTGTGAGCTTGCTTTTCTCTAAGTTGAATTCTTAACTTGGGAGAGTTTCTGCTCCTCAAGCTATTCTTACATCATGAACAGCATGGGGTTTGTTATTTGCTACAAGAAAGTCAAAAGCATGATTAGCAATTAAGCCTGGAAGACATGAACTCCAACTTCTGGAAAGAACTAATGAGCCAACCATAAAATCAGAACAAACTCTTGATCTTGCACTCTACTCAGTACTAGATGGGACTGAGATAGTTCGCCTATCTACCTGTCATCAAGAGAGGGAAGAAAACAAGTGTTACAAATTGTCTCACAGTATCAGTTCTCAACAACCTGAAAATACAAAGATTTCAACAGGTAAGGAAATTTAACGCTCTGCCCCTTTTCACAAATGAAGAATGAAGAATAAGGGGAATTAAGTAAGAAATGAGAACCTCTTCTTTCTTTCTTTTTCTCCTCAAAGCTATTACCCAATTTAGTCCCAAGTTCTCGCATCTTTCTACTTTTGCTCCTGTTCAAACAATGTTCACACCCAGAATTCAAGCCAAATTTTGTTTTGGCCCCTTCCAGTCAAAGACATTCCACATTGCTTTTCTAACGGAAGCTAAAAGATATCCTTTCTTACTTGGTGCAATATTAACTAACTGTTTTTTTTTTCTGGGAGTCATTCCATTATCATAGACTGGCCAAGATCATTGATCCATGGCATTGGTGTTCCATCCACAACACCCACTTTTTTTGATATTCGATTTTCAAACAATGTTCGATTGTATGTCTTCCAATTTGAATGTTTACGTTCTTTCTTTTGTTTCCCTCAAATCCATTGACAACCCAATACTGGGTAAGACAAATGAAAAAATTATGGATATAAACATTGTTATACCTGCAGGAACCAAAATAATAGGGTTCCACTCAAGTGAGACTCATGCAATGAATTAGTTTACTCATGCATAACTTTAGAACTCTCAAAAACCAAACAAACCTGACAAATGGTTTGCATGAAAACCATCTGAGAAGATCATCTAACCTTCATTTCACATAGTTTTCGAGAGTAGAATTATCTCCTCAAGATGAATGTTCCTCAAATCTATGGTGTTAGCTGCTTGTTGGTAAGTTCAGTGTTTTAACAGAAACAACTTTCAAACATCCACTCATACGGAGGTAGTTACCCGTAAAGTTGGTGCATGAGAGCCCTCCTCTAATAATAAACTTAAGGCTGTTATTTTTAAAGACCAGCCCAGCTCTTTGTTATACTCAAAGTAGCACACACAAAATTACCACTTCTGACCCATTAATGATGTCTTCTCAAGAGTAGAACCTATCTCAGGTTTCTAAAGCTTTCATTGTAAAGCCAAAAAATAAATCTAGTGCTCGTCAATGTCTTTGTAACTTTGACATTCAGTCTTACCTATTGGAGCCAACTGCAACTTTTTATCAGCTATTCTAATGCCTTTGAGCCTCTACCAATTATAACAGAAGCATGCTCAAAAAGCACTTCAAACAGACATTCTTGCTTCTTCTTCACAGGGTACTCATAAACAGATTCCAAAATACTACTCTTAAAGTAAAACTTTCCTTGACGAAGACCTTTACAATGAAAAATGCTTCAACAAATGAAAACATGGCTCTTCATTGGGTTGATGAATGAAATACATTGCAATGTAGCAACAGCAGATACCAACATGTCCATAGATGTGGCAGCTGAAATTATGAAGATGACCATTGATTCCAATAGAATTATTGTCACCACTCAAAAATAAAGTATTAAAGTAGAGCTACTGAGAGAGTTAGATGCAACTTACTAAAACATAGCCTTTAATACATATTTATAACAAGCATAGCCACATACCTTCGGTAGATGTGCTAGCTTCGCTGGGGAGCTTGGAGACAAGGCAAGCGGAAACGATGGCGGAGTGGACGGGTTGAAGAGATGCCAGCTCTCGTCGGATCAACCTTTTTAAGCCAGTCGCAATTCAAAACAGGCATTATATATAAGCATAAGATCATACAGAGAGAGATAGAAAGAAGAAGAAGAAGTTGATGCAGAGAAAGAATAGTACTTTAGAGGAGGTGGAGGGAAAATTGGTGTTTGACAACGCACAAAATTGGATGGAAGCGTTGGTATTGAGAAGTGAGAACCCTCTCTTGTCACTGAATAAGAACAAGAAGAAGTTTTTGATGTTCTGCACATAGCACGCACCAGTGTGGATCTTCCAGCAGCCACCGAAGCTGCCATTGTTATAGTTTCTCTCACTCTCACTCTCACTTCCCCTGGAACCCGTGCAAAACCTCCCACCAGAAGTCCAGACGAACATTCTGAAACGAAATGGTGGTCGTATTGGACTGGGCCGCCTCAGATACTCGGCCCATTACATTGTTTGGACCCGAATTCAAGTGGACCTTACCGTACCCATAGCCCTTGTCCCATATATGAGAATTTTTGTTTTTTTCTTGTAATATTGACTGAGGAACGCCTAAAGGGATCTTCGGGATGATACTGGCAAAATAAAATTTTGGGATCCAGCGGGGCAGATTAAATAATGTAATCCCCAAATTGCAGACGGTATGGATTCAGTCATAATAGGTCTAAGTTGTCACTCGGTACCACTCTATATTCACCATGAGTTCGAGTAACATAATTAGAAATAGCTTGTAACCTTCGACCTAATAGATAGGCTACGACTGGCTGGTACCGATACGGTGACGAGCTCACCCAAGATCCAAACCGAACAAAAAAAACTGTAGAGGAAACGGGCCAATGGCTAAAACACTTTAAATTCAAAAAGGCGCCAGCTAACCCATTCTAAACCATTGATTTCATTCAATAATGTGCTGACTGAATGAAGACTACTCATTGGGATATTTTAGGACCTTACTATTAGGATTAAATCTAAGGAAAATTAGTAATTTAGTCCTTAAGTTTTGACCCTTTTTTTGCATTTTAGTCACTAGATTTCAAACTCCAAATCTAAAGCCCTTGTATTCCATATTTTTTACTAGTCAGACTTACGTCCATCCCCTTAAGGGAGGCCCAAAAGACATCAACAATAAAGCCACGTGTCACGCGTATAAGCCACACCATCAATTATTTCGATTCCACATGGCATTGTTCTAAACACGTCGTTTGCTTGGAGGATTTATGTTTGAGAAATGTGATGTCGTTTAGAACAATGCCATGGAGAATCAAAATAATTGCTGATGTGACTTATACGCGTGACACGTGGTTTTATTGTTAACGTGTTTTGGGCCTCCGTTAAAGGGATGGACGGGAAGCCTGACGGAAGGGCCTCATCGTAAGAAGTATAGAATATAAGGACTTCAGATTTGGAGTTTGAAATCTAGGGACTAAAATGCAAAAATGGTCAAAACCTAAGGACTAAATTGCAAATTTTCCTAAATCCAAAAACAATTGAACCACCCATAGGAGAAATGGGATATTAATGGGAATTTTGGATTTTGAAGTTCGTTTCCTAATATATTCATCATCATCAACAACCTCTTCATATTCCCATAATTAAGGATGGAAACATCCTTTCCCAATTAAATAGAGAACTCCATACATTTACAACTAAAACTCTTCATCATTAGCAATCGATCTTGTCATGGGTATTGACCATCTACCCAAGTGGGCAGTGTAATTTATACACCTGATGACACCTCTTCCAGTAGGTCCATCAGGGAAGTCGAGGACACTAATGCTCCCTGCATCGAGATGAAATGATCCCATCCATTCTTTATTCAGACTGAGGCAATGCCCCATCAATGCTATGTGAATTGCAGAGTGGCCAACTACTATCACTATCTTTTCCGGCTGATTCGTCGGAGAGTTCACTCAACAGAGACTGCCAAGCGTTCTCAGACTGATGCCAAACTCCTGATGTGATTGTATCCTCATATTCATTAAACCGACCGGCTGAAGAGTTGAAACTTCAGTTGCAGCCTGTAGAAAACAAGAGGAGACAGATAGGTTACAAGTGAATCAACCAAACACACCAAATAGAGTTCAACCTTCAGCCAATCTTCAGTTTTTTTTTTTCTTCGGGTGATTGAGCCTATCTTTAATTTCTCTCTGGTCTGTCAAGCTTCAATAAGAGACATATGTCTTTACTTATATATATAGCATATGCACGTACATATTGCAGTCCATTTCATATCCCCTCGTGCCTTCAGTAGCAAACTTGAAATTTATAAACATGTTGAGTAACGATCAGGGATTTAAGGGAACGATGTGTTGTTATCTCTATCACTCTGCTAAGTCACCATTTAGATATACCATGAAGACTATCAAATCGTCTTAGATTCCTATCTTTTGCAACCGTAAACGAAATGGAGAAAATTAATATTAAGATATCTTGCCCTATTTGATTGTTGAAGAAACTTCGGTTTATACTACCATGGATATGTCGCTCAACATCACAGAAGACCATTTGTAAGCTATTCTAACCCATGCCTACTTCTTTTCCATCGGTAGTTTTGTGATGCTGCTGATACAAAACTGTTTCCTTATCAGAACGTATTTAAACTCCCAGTATATTTTCGTGGCTAGTCAAATGTATCCTCAATGACTCACTTATACTTTTATTTCAACAAGGAATCTCGTACACAGTATTTCTGCAAATCGAAATTTCTCCCGATATTATCCAGTACAGTCTTGCCCAGTCGTATATCTGACATGCATCACACAGAAGTGGCTCGTATAGTTTTTCACTGCATATCAAATTTCTTATTGATAGATGATGAGTAAGAGAGCACATGGGAGATAAACAGATTATTTCTGTGCCCTAGTGTATTGCATTATGATGTAATATCATGAACAACATTGTTTCCATCTCCATTATTCATTATTCCTATATCTCAGGCGGCATCACATACAACCTTATCAGTAGACCACAATTTTCTCATATTGCAGACAGACATGAAGGAAATACACACTAACTAGATTTTCTTCTGATCAACGAGAGCCTGATTTACAGCATTGTGTGCAATCACAAGCACAGACCTGCTTTCATGAGCTAGGATTTTATTCCAACAGCTTCTAGCACGCACCCACAACTCTCTCACTGGATAATGATCTTCTATGTTGGAATTCGCAACATCTAGCTGCCATTGACGATAAGCTGTGCCAAACTTCGCTTTCCCCTCATGAGTCCCTTCAAGAGGCCCTAAATTCCACCAATAAACTCAGCAACCACGACAAATATCCGAGTTACCTATAATTCAACTAAAATTCACCCGAAAATAAGAAATGAAACAGAGAGTAAGGAAAATTGTGAAAGCGAACTAACTTGGAAGGAATATAAGTGAATTTCTCTCAATTCAGCTTCCGTAATAATCTCCTCCTCGAGCTCCCCATATGATCTCCGCCGTTCTTTTTGATCGAATCAAGGGAGTGAAAGAAAGAGTCCAACTTGAGGGTGTGTTTGTAACATAAAATTTTACACTCTCTAAAATTTTAACATAATAAACTATTACAATATAATCTCTCTCACACATCAAATCATAACTTTTCACTACAAAAAATATAAAAAATTACCTCTCTTCACTTTTTCACTAAACTCAATACCTAAAATTTTAACAGCACTAAAATTTTACAAAACAAACCCACACTTAAGTTGAACTATAAACACCGACTGCCGATCTCCTTGTAAATCTCGCTTGAGAGGTTCTTGTAAATATCTTCTTGTAAATCTCTCATTGTAAATCTCGCTTGAGAGGTTCTTCTTGTAAATCTCTTCAACACCGGTAACTCCGGCTGCCAATCTCCTTAAGCTCTCTGAAGGCTTCTCACAAGAGGTTGGTTTCAAGGGTGATTAAGGTGATTGATGTAGGAGAGAGAAACTATAAACACTTTAGGTGCAAAGGTTTCAAAAAATGTTTCTCTCAAGCATAAAACGCCAAGGAATGAAGGAAAACTTGGGTAATCAACTTGGACGAGGTCTCATGGTTTAAATAGAGAAAGATAAGTCAATTTGAAAAACTGAGGATTTCGCTTGAGCCAAGATAGGGCGAAACACACTATATGAAAAACTAGCAATTTAGCTCGAGCGAAGCTAGGGCGAAATACACTGTATGAAAAAATCCAATACCTAAAATTTTACAACACAAACCCACCCAAGATATATGATCAAGATCCTCTCCAATTTCCTGTCCGATTGTACAATGAAAATGGCTAGACCTGAAAGTGAGATTTATGTATGACTCTTGAAGATTGATTCCACCAATCGGCTAAACCCCAGTTATCCATCGCGCTAGAAAATCACCAAAATTCAAACATCACATGGCAACATCCGGTTGGACCTGTTTTTATTTGGCAGCGTTGTCTTGCACCAAAATTCAAACACATCGCTTTCATCTTCAAACGGCTAGTTGGCGTTTAAAAAGAGAAAGAAGAAAAATTCAAGCGAAAGTTAACCGTTGCTTTCCCAGTTGGGGCCCAGTGCCTTGGCATGCACCAATAGACTAAGGCTGCGTTTGTGTTATAAAATTTTACACCCTCTAAAATTTTAACACAATAAAATATTACAATATAATCACTGTCTTCCCTATCAAATCATTACTTTTAACTACAAAAATATAAAAAATTACCTTTCTCTTCACTTTTTTACTAAAATTAATACCTAAAATTTTAACAAAATCATTACTGCTAATTCCAGCTTGCAAAAATCTTCTTCTTCTTCAGTTCTGTTCAAAGACTTTAATCAATTTTGCTTGACTGCCTGTGCAGTGATCCAATTATGGCATTTGTCTATTTTCCACGTGTCACATGGAAGCTACGTCACTATTATTCCCTCAAGCCAACTTGGACTTTCGTTTTTTTTTTTTGCATAATTAGCAGCTTGAAATGTTTTTTTTTCTCTTTTAAGTTTCTACTTTAAAAAGCATTACTATTACTATGTCGAGGAAATCATTCTTAATAACTATTAGCTTGCATTTGTTCTCATACAAACTATATTTTAATGGGAAAAAAATTTAAATATTTTAGCAACCACTTTTTTGCAAATTCTAACAATTTTCACTAACTTTTAATTTTTTTTCACAAATTTCAATAACTTTTTTATAAATAAAAAAACAAAAAAAATACACTTTTGCATCCCTGAATTATGGAGGTATTAACATTTTGCACCCTCATTTTTTAATTGCATGACATTGAACCAACGAACTTTTATAATTTATAGATTTGCACCTCATAGCCGAATTAGCTATTAAATGTGACGCTAAATAACCGTGTGTCATCCAAGTGATTCACTTTCACTTATTATGCCCATTTTTTCATTTGAGAAAAATACACTTTGCACCCCCAACTATGAGAGTACTGACACTTTGCACCCCCCGCCTTCCAATTTCATGACATTTTTATCGATTTGCACCCCACAAGCAAATTAACCGTTAAATACGATGATAAATCTTTCACGTGCAAAGCCTCATGGTTCAACAACACGTCAACAACCGAGAGCGAGAAACAAAACAAAAGAATTATTTGCAATTAAAAGCACTTTAAAGTTAAAAAAAATGTCAAAAATGAAATCTCTCAAAATTCTAAATATCCAATAGATGAATTACAAATTAGGAAATAAGTAATAAACAAATTACCAAATTTGAAATAAAAAAATATGCTTCCTAAAAAACTTTTGTCTATTAGAGAAACATCGTGATTTAAAGAACTTTTTAGTTTGCATCAGTGAATCACGTAAGCAATACGTATTTATTGCCTCATTTAACTATCAATTGGCTTTGTGAGGTGCAAATTAAAAAAAATGTCACGAAATTGAAAAACAGGGGTGTAAAGTGTAAGTACCCTCATAGTCTTAAAATTATGATCCAATTATCCAATACTCTTAAAAGTATCTTTTATTTGATTCCTTTCTATTTCCTTATTCAAATTTGTTTGTATTTTTTCCTAATACTAACAGCCACATCATTTGATCCAACTTGATGAACTTGCTTAAAATTTATTCAACGTTTATGGTGAAACTAGCTCGGTGGAGCAAGATTCTTTCAAATTTGCTGCATGAATTGAATGATCAAATTTTAAGTGAAAAAGACACAACATACATTGAATATTATAAGATATATGATCAAGATCCTCTGTAATTTCCTGTCCCGATTGTACAATAAAAACGGCTAGATCTGAAAGTGAGATTTATGCATGACTCTTGAAGATTGGTTCCACCAATCGGCTAAACCCCAGTTATCCATGTAACAAACATCACATGGCAACAGCCTCGTCGAGTCAATTCGAGCGCGCACTAGAAAATCACCAGAAGAATTTTGGGGAATTTCTCAGCAGAGACAATATATATTAATTGTCATGGCAGGCGCGCAAGACAATATTATTATGGCTTTAGCGTGGATGCAGGCTGAAAATACATGTTCTTGTTTCATAGCAGTGACTGTCATGTCAGTTCAATGTCTTTCTCATGATCTACCTAATCTTAACTATATGATTAGAAAAATTAATCAGCTTGTTTGGCTGACTTTTATTTTTTCTGCTCATTTACCAAACACGAACAACCGAAGTCATTGACATTCAATTAATATACGACAAATTAAGGGATGAATATACTTTGAACTTTCTACGTATATACGTACACTACAAAAAAACAGATCTATAGCGGCGGTCGGTTATTCTGTAGACGTACTTGTAGAGATCTTGATATTTTGTATCATAAATCATTATTTTTCTCACTCTAATTATAATTTTGTTACCTTTCAAATGACATTTTCACCCTCACAAAATATCACTCAAAGAAAACTATGAGAATAAAATTTCCATTCTACATGTCAAAAAAAGTTACTTTCTGTTGTACCCGAAAATACGAGTAATGGGCTACAACCAAGCCAACTTCTAGAGGGAGTTTGGATCTGTAAGAATTAAAACAAGATGAGAGGAAGCTAGCTTCACCGAGGGGTACGGTAAGCCTCTGAGTTCTGACGCTTAAGTTAGCTTTGGAGGAAGCTTGTTTGATAGGTGGTTTCAATATGTATAAGATTTATTGAGTACGTGGGGGTTATTACAGGAGCACAGTGGCCTATCTCCTCCTTCTCCTTACGTGAAGCCCATGGTGCACGACACTTTTTAACTTTTGCGGTTGATAACTTTATCATGCCATAAAAATTTCTGCGCAAGGTGCCCCTCCTTTTGTGCCAGCGGGTAAATGATAACTTCTTATTAGACCTGTACAGTTGAAAATTCGGTCTGATTTTTTAGATCTGAAATTCGGTCGGACCGGTCCAGTCAAATGTGGTCCGTATCGGTTTCAATTTTTTTTATATTTTTTAAGGTTAAATTCCAGTTAAAAACATCTTTGATTTCCGTATGCTTTTCACCAATTAACGGGGGACTGACTTTAATAACTTGTCTTACTTTAAACTGGACACCGTCCAAAAGATATGGAGCCAGAGCGACGAGAAGTTATTTATGTTCAAATTAAAGAATTTTTTTTTGGATGAAACGTGCAAAGTGTTTGAAATTAATAGTTTACGAATATAACGTGATAAAAATAATAAATAAAGTCATCAAGGTGTCAAGTGTTAAGACTCCATAGTTAAAGAGTATAAAGTGAATTTATCATTGAAAGTTAATTTCAATAATAATTGTATACTAACAATATTATGATCTCATACTCTTAAAAGTATCTTTTATTTGATTCCTTTTCATTTTGAGCAAATTTGTTTGTATTTTTTCCCTTTGATCCAACTTTACTAACTTGCCCAAAATTTATTCAACTTTTATTGTAAAACTCAGCGGAACAAGATATTTTTTAATTTGTTGCTTGAATCGAATGGTCAAATTCTGAGTGAAAAAGACAAAACATGCATTTAATGTTACATGATTTATACGTTATGTTTATCTCTCTTCGAATTAGACTATTTAATTAGAACAATAAATACAAGAAGATACTACTGAATACTTAGCTAATGGTTTGAAGAAATAAAAGTTAAAAATTAAAGGAAGTTGAGAGATTTTCTCTGTGCGTTCCATGATTCTAAGAATAATTAACGGCAATAAGATATTTTTCTCCCATTATTCTTTTCATAGAAATTTGAAAAAAGGGTTAGGCCTGAAAGTGACATTTATGCATGGCTGCATGGCTCTAGAAAGATTTGTCCAACTAATCTGCTAAACCCCAATTATGCATGTAACATCACATGGCCGGCAACAACCTCGTCCAATCAATTCGAGCAGTAGAAAACCACCAGAAGATCGAATTTTGGGGAATTTCTCATCAGAGACAAAGTCATGGCAGGCAAGACAGTAGTCTCATGGCTTTAGCGTGGATGCAAGGGAAATGCATGTTCTTGTTTCATAGCAGTGACTGTCAGTTCAATGTCTTTCTCGTCCACCTAATCTCTTAACTATATGATTGGAAAACAACAGCTTGTTTGGCTAACTTTTTTTTCTCTCTCCTCATTTACTAAACATGAACAACGGAAGTCACGGTGAAGGGGTAAAGGGAAAAATATATTTTGCACCGTCCACCTACAGTATTTTGATATTTTATATTATAAACTATTAATGTATTATTTAACTATTGATTTCAAACTCTTTGTATCGTTGGTGAAAATTATCAGAATGAAAATTGATTTTTTAAACTTTGAAATGACGATATATCATTACAATATAATAAATCTTACATTTTACATGTCAAAAAATTACTTTCCTTTAAAATTAGGGCAAACTACAAATTTTTCTTTCAAACTACCACTAGATTCTCAAATATCTTCACAAACTCACGCTCAAAGTATGTTTCTTGTTGCAATTTCATCCCCCAATCCAATGGAGGTGTTATGTCGAACGATTTTTGTTCCACGGAGACAGAACGTGATATTCTCCTTATGTGATTATACAAATTTGGATCCATCTGAGCCCTTCCTAACCTTTTACAGTGTTACTCGCGATTTATATATCCAAGAAACAATATGTAGTATTTTTTATTATTAATTTTTTTAAAAAAATAAATCACTTAGAATCTATGTGAGCAAATTTATTTTCTCACTTAAGAAGAAGGTCACACTCCATTCATGTGAGACAAAAATCGTTGACATAAAGGGTCCAGCAAATACTTATTAACACACATATATATATATATAAACTGCACAAATCGTTAAAGCGTCTGAAATCACGTTGTCAAGTATAATGTGATAGAAATAATAATTTTGGGTGCAAAATGTCAAAACTCTCATAATTAAATGATGCAAAGTATATTTTCTCCGATCTAGAAACTTCAATGCACCTCTAGGATATGATAGTACACGCCGTTCTCTTCTTCTAATTGAATGTTCTAACTCGTCTGTCCAACTCAAACCGCTACTTTCCAATTAAAAACATCTTTGATTTCCATATGCTTTTCCACCGACTCTTTGAAGAGGTTGGTCGCTCTGTGTTATCTTATTGTGCAACGTACCGGCTAGGCATGCAATTACCTTGAAGAGATAGGACGGGATATATCTATGAATCTTTAATTTCTGAGGGGGAAGAAAAACAAAAAGAAAATAGAGAAGAATTGGGAATGGTGGGATTCTCATATCAAAGAAGATCTCTATCTTTTTCACTCCCATAATTGAAGTGGACCCATCTACTAATCTAGCCACATTAGATTACACTAATTAATTATTTTTATATTTTAATTGCAATGTCTTTGTGTGGGTCATTTTCGCTTTATTTCTTATTTCTTATTTTTTTTATTAAAAAATAATATAAGGATGGAAATTGACGGGCGATATTTTGGGTTTTGTGTGATTTACAATATTGTTCCCGAAAACCAAATGATAATGTCAGTTTCAAGGACGTCCAAAGTCGGATTTTATTGACATTCATTATTTTATCCCTTAAAAGATTTTGTTTCATGAGTTGGCCCCTGCCTTTTCAATCTTATGTCAATTCCTCCAAGACCTTTTACCATTATTGTTGCAATTTGCACATTTGATAAAAAATAATTATTTTTTTTAAAAAAAATTTACAATTAATTCTCTAACTGCCATTTATTTTGCAATATTTGTATTCAAAACTACCACATTTGACAATACGATATTTAATTTGTACCCATGATCCAATCACCTACTACTCAAAAAAATAATATATAAATATTTAAATAGTATTAATTTATTTGGCCTAGATGTTTCGTCGAAATCTTGACTAGAAATACTACCTAAATTATTTAACACTAGAAGAAGAAAATTATATAATATTCTCCTTGAGTTTTCATATTCTAAATGCGGAGATTGTATAAAATAAGCCAACTAAACTATGCAAATATCTCATTCCCTAAACCATAATGTAGCATTATATTTATCAAGAACTACCAAAGAGGGAAACACAACAGAAAAAAAGTATAGGAGAGTGAGTGCCACTGCCTTTTAGAATCATTATGATAACTTAATATTTAGGGATAAATGTAAAATCAGTCCATGTAGTTACGTCAAAATCGAATTAGTTCTTGTGATAACAAAAACATAAAATTAGTCTATGTGATTTCAATTTCGTTTGCCGTTGGTCCTTCTATCAGAGACTGATTTTATCTATTTCTAAAATTAGAGAGACTAATTTTACGTTTTTATTATCACAATGACTAATTCGATTTTAACTTATATCACATGGAGTAATTTTACATTCATCCCTAATATTTAAAAGTACTTCAGGCTGTGTCAATAAGATGTACGGTTTTTAAATCCGATTTTTCTTCTATTTATAATTAATTTAATACTGTAGATAAGTTGTATGATTTTAAATATTTCCTAAGAAAATTCACATACTTCCACTAGGCCTCTACAAAGATAAAGAATTTTATTTTTCTGGAAAAAAAATACAACAGCATCCACGTCCGATAATGTCGGGAAAGCCGTGCAGACAGCTCTAACGAACACCAAAAAAATATTAGAAAAAGAAAAAATGCTGATTTAGAGTGTGTTCGGTTAATTGTGTTGTGAGGATTTTTTATATTTTAAAAATTTTTAAGTGATATTAGGATATGCGTGTTGTAGTTATTTTTATGTGAGGTTAAAAATAATGTATTAGAAATGATGTTCGAACAGCTGCTTGGACTCGTCCACCACTATCTTTGTAGTCTTCTTTTTTTTTTTTTACCATTACGTAGTCTTTGCTTTTGGCGTTTACCTCGGTCTCTCTCTCGCTCTCTCCCTATCACTTGCTTCTTCTTTTTTTCTAAGTTCGATCTTGCTTCTGCACTCACTCTCACACCCCTACGCTCACTCTCTTTCTCTCTAGCTGTAGGTTGGGGAAATCCTGGGAGCTCCCATTTCTTGAACTTCGTGAACTAAGTCGAAGTACTGACCGGAGAGATCAGATCTGTGTACGCATTGTTAAGCTATGCGATACTTCTGATTTTTTTTTTTAAATTTGTTATTGTCAAGATGTCGAGCTCCGACCCGAAACCACCGCAGCGTCCGGGTCCGTGGCCACCAGCTCCGGAGTCCTCGGCAATGCCGCCTTCTTCATGGGCAAAGCGGACTGGGTTTAGGCCCAAGTTCTCCGGCGAGACCAATGCCAGCGATTCTGGCCAGGTAGTAGCTCTCGCAACCCCGACGACGCCGGCCAAGCCCAGAGAGACCGACGCGACGCGACCGGATCTAGAAGCGGGTCGGGTTCGGGCAGTAAACGGTGAGAGGGAGGGCGAGAAGGTTGTTCATCCAACGCCGCCGCAGCCGGATAAGGATCAAACGGTGAAGAAACGGAGGGACTCTGATGGGCCGCCGAAGAGTTCAGGTCAGAACGGGCAGGCCCATAGCGGGCCCACGGAGCATGCGCCACGGAGGCCCGTGAGGAACGAGGAAGTGGTGGATGTGTTGCCACAGAGTGTGGATGATGATGATGGATATGTGGGTAGGCACACGCATATAAAGTATGAGCTCAGAGATACACCTGGTCTAGGTGAGTTTGATGTCATTCACAAATAAAATTTCTTCCTTTTTTTAAAAAAAAAAATTATTTCTTAATTAACTTATTTATTGATAATAAGACATGGTTTATGCATTTCCTGCATGAAAATAAACAAGTGCTCCGATCCTTTTGCCCGCGTCGCTTAATTTTGGTAATTGGATATTGTGACACTAAAAAATAGATTTTTCAATATTATATGTACAATTACAATTCAGTAAAAGGAAAAAAAACACCTTTAGTTTTTCAAATTTATGGATGTTTTGTAACGGCTTATGTTGTTGTCTGTAAATTTCAGTTCCCATTGGTCTATACGGGTTCCAGCATTATCTTTCAATGTTGGGTTCGTTGATTCTGATTCCACTCGTCATTGTGCCGGCAATGGGTGGAACTTATGTGAGTAATAACTTCTCCTTAATGGTGCTTTCTGAAATATCTATCTGCGTAATAAGAATGTCAAAGAATGTTGTGGGTAGCTTGGTCTGATTGCATTTAGTCGGTATAGGAAGATACTTCAAATGTGGTATCAACTGTCCTCTTTGTGTCGGGAGTGACAACGCTTTTGCATACGTCTTTCGGGTCGAGGTTGCCCTTGATACAAGGTCCATCGTTTGTTTTCCTGGCTCCAGCATTGGCAATCATCAACTCCCCAGAGTTCCAAGGACTCAATGAAAATGTACGCTCCTCTTGGCAGGCTTTGATTTTTTAGTTGGTTTCTGTGCTAAATTGTTTGTGATGGTTCAGTCCGATTTAATTGTTGAGCTATGCTCTGTACAGAAAAAAGTAATTCTTTTCGAATTTCGCTTTGTAGACTACCGAAAAGTTTGCCTAAAGATACATTTAGCCACATATTTATAAACTACGTCTCCACAATTTCAAAATGGAATAAGGGATAGTATGCTTTCATAGACTCACCTAGTTGAGTTATAAAGGATGTACAATAACTTAATGGGCCTGAAGCCTGTTTGTTCTCTTCTATCCAACATATGTTATGTGTATGTTGATGTGACAATAAACTAATTATAGTATTACAGATCTCATCTATAGGAGAGTGTGAAAATCTATGCAGCTGCTAACTACTATTACTCTGTTTGATTGAAGTTATTAAGGGGTTTAGATCGTACTGTTCTAGAACATCATGGTGCATGATATTTTTAGATGTATTGGAAGGTGTCAAGTAGGATGATGACAGAACGAGGATGAAGACAAATTCTTTGTATGTTTCAATTGCTTACAGAAGTTACACGTTGTATTCAGGTAGCTGTTTTGGAGAATCTATCTGTGTGTGTGGGTGTGTGTGAGTCATCTCCTCCAACCCTTGAAGATTTAATAGTACATGGTAAAACGCCTGAAGTGTAGTCTGAGAATGAAAATTTAAAAATAAAAAACATGCGGATGGCTTTTTTGCTAACAGAATCATTGTCAAACTGTTGCCAACTTCTCTGTTTGACTCTTATATAGAACGAGAGCTAATACTTTTTTTGAAAAGTAGAAAAGAGCTAATAGTTGAGCTGAAGATATTGCAAAGGCTTTGTAACTACCTCTACGCAACAATTTAATAAATGTTCCTTGCGCTCGGTCTTCTGTGCTAAGGTGTAGTGTGAGTATTTGAGTATGCATCTCCTGTGATCTATAAACTTCCATGTATATGTATATGCATAGTGGCACTAAGTTTAGCAGCCCATGAAAAAACATCTTTCCCCTTCCATCTATATTTTGATTAACTTTTCCCAAGTTTTTACACGCTTTTTCTTTGTTAACGTCAAAGAAATATTAACTCATAGTGAGCTCCTTTATTCCGTTGAAGTTTTCAAAGACTTGAGAGAGTTGTTTAACATGCAGAAATTCAAGCATATTATGAAGGAGCTACAGGGGGCTGTAATCATAGCTTCAGCTTTTCAAGCTATACTGGGGTATAGTGGACTGATGTCTATATTATTAAGGTATGTTCCAGCATCTTTATATCCCTCCACTTTGAAATTTATTATTAGAGAAGACTTCCCATTCCATTTAGCAAGTAAGAATTGGTAAATGCGGGAAGTTTGAAGGGGGATTGGGATAAATTGCTCTGTGTCATTTTGATGAGTTGATTTAGTCTTGAAGTTATTAGCCATTTGCTGGTCATTATTTCCGTGATGTAATATGTTCTTGTAATCGATTATCATGATCCTACAATGTATATTTTGTGGTTCATGGATAATTTCCGCTGGGATCTAAATTTTATTGCCCATTCACAGTGGCGGAGCCAGAAATCAATATGAAGGGGGCCAACTCCTAAGGGAAAATTATAGGAAATTTTTGTTACCACATAATGCAAAAAAATGTCTTAGAGTTAAAATATTGAAAATTAAGGACTAAAAACATTAAAAATATATTATATTGAAATACACGTACTGTACTATTTACTGAGATTATTAAATGCACCAACATGACTCCCAAATACCTCCACTCCCTTTTCCAATTGTTAAATCCCGTAGATGTAAACACATCTCCCCCGAATCTTGATCTTCTACTTTGCCTAAATAGATAACAACACAAGCAATACGTTGCAATACACTATATACCAACAACTCATATTCTTTGAACCATGTCTTCAAAAAAGCTCTCGTTCGTTTTCCATATTTTTTTCTTAGGAAAATCATGCCCAAGCGGTTGACAAGGACCTTTTATCAAATACTCCCTACAAACTTAATCCCTAATCCCAACATCATATTCTTCAATAGGTTTACGTAACCCTAGGTCAGCAACAATATCATCCGGACTAAACAAAACGCGAGGTCTTTTCGAACTAGTAGTCGTCTCAGAAGTAGCAGCCACATTAGGAGTATTAGACAACCTTGTTAATTTTTTTTATCAAAAACTTATCTATTATCTAAACAAAACAAAACAAAATTCATCAATATAAGGTCACAAGTCACAACCTAAGGTTCTAATCACAATTTCACAACCTAAGGTCCTAATCACAATTTCACAACCTAGTCCTAATATTCACAATTTCAATATAATTTCAAAACTGTATATTAATAGCATATCAACTATTGCCTTGATCAATTACAAGTTACGTTTTGCAAGAGACATATTGTTTATAAAAAAAAAAAATCAACTTTTTGCATTGGGCCAACCGGGGCCGGGGCCCCTGTTGGCCCCTCCCTCCCTCCCTCCGCCACTGCCCATTCACTTCCATTCCCACTCCTCAAAAAGTAGGTGCAGCTTTAAAGATTTAAAGCTGTTCAGGAAGGAACATATAATTTCTGATGAAGCTGCTTGAGTTATTTGTATGTTTTGTAAGTTATTATACTTGAGCATGTGCTTCTGTTTTTTTTTTTCCATCTTTTTTAGAAATATATTTTCTTTCTGTGTTGATTTCAGAATAGAATATCTTGTTACACTGACAGCTAGGCCCTATGTACAATACACTCAATATCTCAACCTCAGTTCGTTTGCCTTTCCTTTTCAGGTTGATCAATCCAGTTGTTGTGGCCCCAACTATTGCGGCTGTTGGACTTTCTTTTTATAGCTATGGTGTCCCACTAGTTGGTACCTGTCTTGAGATTGGATTGATGCAGATATTACTGGTTATTATTTTCTCTCTTGTAAGTCTGCTGAAGCTGCTATCTATATTCCGTTTATTGGAATTTTATTTCTTTTATGCCATCAAAAAAGTTTTTGTCTTCTCTGAAAATTTTAATCCCTTACATTACTTATAATTGGCTCCTGTGCTAGAAACATCTAACCTGTTGTTTCCGTGCTTTCTGCAGTATCTTCGTAAAATATCTGTTTTTGGCCATCGTATCTTTCTAATATACGCGGTAAGTTAAGAGTTATAATTTATTTTTACCTGTTCCTAATTTTGATACAGAAGTATATCTACAAACAATAGTGCACACATCTCTTATGAGGCACTGAGGTTATTCTTGTCTTATTGTCAGGTTCCATTGGGCCTGGCAATCACATGGGCTGCTGCTTTCCTGCTAACTGAAGCTAGAGCCTATAGTTATAAAGGCTGTGATGTAAATGTACCTCCCTCAAATATAATATCTGAGCACTGCAGAAACCACCTCTCAAGGATGAAACATTGTCGAGTTGATACTTCTCATGCATTAAGAGCTTCGCCATGGTTCAGGTTTCCTTATCCATTACAATGGGGCACTCCTGTCTTCCACTGGAAAATGGTTCTTGTTATGTGTGTTGTGTCTGTTATCTCGTCAGTGGATTCGGTTAGTTTTCTGTCATTTATTGTGACTAACTTCTTGTGGCTATTTGTAATTTTATTTTAATTTAATCTAATTTTTAATTTTCTATGTGAGTTTAAAGTTAAACATCTTGTGAGGATTCATAACTTACAATGGACTCCTAAATTGCATTTGTGAATGTGGGAGATCTTAAACCTTCCATATTGTATGAAACATCTGTTTCTATTTAGGTAAGATATCTACTTCTAATGAGCACAAATCTCATGGCAAAAATCTTCTCTACACCGCCTTCAGTATGTGCCTAGAAAGGATACCGTCTTGATCGACTCGTTTGAATTTATATATAGTTTATCAAAACTAATGCCATCACAGAACTAGTCATTACTGTTACAAATTTCAGTTGGTCTACTTGTTCGACCAAATTCTGGGAGTTTTGGGTTGGGTAAAGAGATTTATATCTTATTTTCCTGAAACAAATGGCCTTGGATGTACAATTGACGTCTGTATTTGTCAAAACATATTGTACTTTGTTTCTTCACAATGGCAAACTAATTCGTGTAAGATTTAATGGGATTTAACTTTTGTGAATTGTATGCATTCTGTTGTAAACTCTGCTAGTTAATGAGCCTTGCAGAATTGTAGGGTTAGTGTGATTCTGAGTTTGGATTTTGATGTTTTTTAAACTGATCAGGTTGGATCATACCATGCATCTTCATTGTTGGTGGCATCTAGACCTCCAACCCCAGGTGTTCTTAGTAGAGGTATTGGTCTTGAAGGTCTTTCCAGTGTCTTGGCTGGTCTTTGGGGTACAGGAACAGGGTCCACCACTCTGACTGAAAATGTGCACACTATTGCTGTCACCAAAATGGGAAGCCGCAGAGCAGTTGAATTAGGTGCATGCGTTTTGATAGTCGTATCCCTTGTAGGTGAGTACTTTTTTCTGTTTCCAAATGTTATTAAATCCTGGAGCAATCAAACTGGGCATATTCTGCCACTCTTGGCAAATGTAAATAATTGATGCGACTCACATATATGTGCATCACAGCATATAAACTGTAAGTTCCATATTAGAAGACTGGTAACTATAGCGATAGCTTCTTTTAGTCTTTTTTCCTTTTCTCTTTCTGTTAGGTGCATTTTTCAAATACCCAACGGACTTGGATGAATCCTTTGCGGTCCAGTTGGGGTTACATGTCCTCTGAAGCGCGCACAAGTTTTCGATAATCAGTTGGTATGCCACAGTTCTTTGGCCTGCATCTATCTTTACAATGGTGTTTCAGTTTATGTTGTTTGTGCAATAACCAGTGGGACTGAAGTGGCCTTAAGTGTAATGAAAGTGATGGTAGGGAACTGATTTTAAGTTTGGAGCCAATTCAACCCAGGTGGTTATGGGTTGCATGATCAAGTAATTTTGGTTAATTAGGATTTTGAGCCGATGAAACAGAGAATAGTTTGAGGTCCATGTCAATGTAAACAAGGCAGTGGAGCTTGTTGTGTCTGTCTTGGATGCTAGGAAGTCAATGACTTGCTAAAATAGCACACACTGTGAAGGTTGTGTAAGACAAATAGCACACACTGCCAAATGCTATGAAAGAGATGTCTTAGCAAATTCGCATGTTGTGTTCTGAAAACGAAATATATATATCCAAACTAGTGTATTGTCAACTTGGTTCTATACCATTTATTTAGCAGTCAAAGTTCTTCTGTGGAGGTTTTGCCAGAAAGACAAAGTAGATGAGGTTGGGAATGTCGAGATATAATTTTCAGAAAACTGTTAAAATTTGAGATTCCATTACAACTTGAACAACACTGGAAATTGAAGTCGTGTATTGGGACACCACTTTTTGGTCTTGCTATGTCAAATTATTATAGATTGGAGTTTACAGTAGGGTGTATCATTAAGCTCCTTGTTTCTTAGTTATTCACTAACCTTTGTCATGGGTGTACCTAAAAGCATTTCCATTTTACGAACAGGTAAAGTTGGAGGCTTTATAGCATCAATTCCTGAAGTCATGGTTGCTGCTCTATTGTGTTTTATGTGGGCAATGCTTACAGCATTGGGGTTGTCAAATCTCCGCTATAGTGAGGCTGGAAGCTCTCGGAATATTATCATAGTTGGATTGTCTTTGTTCTTCTCACTTTCAATACCAGCCTACTTTCAGCAATATGGCGTCTCTCCAAATAGTAACTTGTCTGTCCCAAGTTATTTTCAGCCGTACATTGTGGCTTCTCATGGGCCTTTCCGTAGCAATTATGGAGGGGTATGCTTCTATATGACCTTTTTGTGAAAAAAAAAAATTGTTTTTTTAGTCAATCTCATCTATGTCTTATAGCCTGCTGAAATGACGATATAGATAATGGTGTCAAACTCTACATAATAAATATGCTAAGTCCCTCCTATCCTCCAACATTTTGATCCTGTGTGTTTGGATAGTTGACAATCACTCTGTTGCCTCCTTCCTTGATCTCTCTCTTCAACCCACCAAATTCGAGGGCAGCAAGAAAAGTATAAGTTAACTTCTTTTACTTGGGAAGCTACAGCTAATAATCGGTTCCATCAATGTAACTGCTAGTTTTCTGATTTTTTTTATACAGTCTTGGAGACTGTCTAGTGCTTGTTACCCTTTTGCTTTTGAAAACTTATAGAGTGATAGATGTAAGGAGCTAGCTCACAATGACATAATTTGCTCGTTGGTTCAATAAGTTGTGGCGTTTTTATCTCTGCATGTCAAACTGGTCAAACTTCAAAGTATTGGGCGCACTATTACCCTTGAATCTCTCCCAAATGTAAACTGTGTACTGTTTGTTATAACAGGTACTAGCATGTTGCCAACTTTTTGTCAATGTGGTTTATTTGCAGGTGAACTATGTCGTGAACACATTACTGTCATTAAACATGGTGATTGCTTTCCTAGTTGCTATCATTCTGGACAACACTGTACCTGGTAGTCGGCAGGAACGCGGGGTGTATGTTTGGTCTGAACCTGATGCTGCAAGGAGAGAACCTGCCGTTACAAACGACTACGAGTTGCCCTTCAGAGTTGGTCGGGCTTTTAGATGGGTGAAATGGGTCGGGCTTTAAGAGACGAGGCTTTCCCTCCTTGCGTGCGCTTGTCCCCATCTCATTGCCAAGCCAGTGCACGTCATTATCAGCACGACGCTTGAATTGCTCTTTCCTCAAGCCCTGAGCGCCTAAGGTAAAAGAATGTCTGAAATCTGTTTTTCCCACAAGACGAGATTTATTTGGACTATAGGTCTTATAGAGATGTTTTTGTACATTTCAGGATCCAGAGGGATCTACGTGTGTTGTAAATTCTAGATCATAAACAATGTAGCTAGTTTTGAGTCATTGAGAATGTCCACTTGGACCCTTTTTTTTTACCCTCCCCCTCTCTTTTTCCTCCTATTGGAGCAGGCATCGAGAATCTGTCGCTCGTGTATATGTTGTAATTTGCCTGTTTTAAATTGGCTTTCATGCCTGCTGGTTCTTAAATTGAAATTTGAAACGACTTGCGGTTCCTTGTGTACGGAACAAAAAATGTGTTTCTTTGTACAGTCTACTAATATAAGTTTTTGTTTTTGTTTTATTAAAGATGTTTGGGAGCCAAAACCTTGGGCCCACTAAAATAATTACACAAAATTCTCTCTATTTCTATCAAATAATCACTTTTCACTTCAAATAAATATGAAAATGTCATTCAAATGATCTTTTTTCAGTTTGTTTCACTTCTTTAATGGTCAGATCTTGTGCCACGTGTACATTGCAGAAAAGATAGTAATTTTGGAAGGAAATTACTAAAATTGGTCGTTTGGTAGTACATTGCAAATGGCTAGCCAATTTGAAGAACTCCAGTGGGGTAAGGGTTCTGTCAATTCGAATAACTTTAGGTTTGGTTTCCTCTTTTAAAAATGATTAAATTTGTATTAAACGTAATTTTTGGTAACGTGCGGGAAGGCGGGGAGAGTTGGGTCTAACCCCAGACTGTTTGGGCCGGACTAAAATTGGCTTGTTAACATACTTCGGTTAGATTATTCTGGGTTTGGTCTTGGGCTTGGGCTTATTCGTGGTTGAGGTCTGTTACTTCGCAGGTGACAAGGAAGCCCAGATCCATAAGTGCATTCATGCGGAGGGCCTCCTGCGCTTACTTGGTCGACGTCATCCATCGAGAAGGGAATACGTAGTAGAAAGTAGGTAAAGAAAAGAACATCTACTTCATTGGTTATTTGAACTAGGGCTGTCCATGTCGGTTTCGGTCCGGTCCGGTCCAGTTGGCCAAACCGAACATTTTGTGAAGCATGTATACTGGATCAGACCGGACCTGTCATTCTTCCGGTCCGGTCCCAGGTTTCACCGGTCCGGTCTGGATCGGTTTGGGCCATGCAATTTTGGGCCGTTTTTGAGTTGAGTCATGTCATTTTGGGCCTGTTTTGGGGTTGGGCCATGTCATTTTGGATCGGTTTGGGCCGGTTTGAAGAGGTATACTTCGGTCCATTTCCGGTTTTCCACATGGGTAACCCGGAACCAGACCGGATTATACCGGTCTCGGTCCGGTTTGTCCAAAACCGGTCCGGTTCTGGCCGAATTTGGTCAAAATCGGTCCGATTTCGGTCCGGATTGGCCGGTCCGGCCGGTTTGGTTGACAACCCTAATTTGAACCAGAGAGATCGCGAAAAAGTAATAAACCAAACCATTAATTATTACTTAAGGGTTAATTGTTATTCTTTAAGGGCGATAACTTTAATGATTGAAAGGAGGAACTCCCACTCATAGACAAATTATATTAAGTGGATGAGCGTATATGGCTGATTCTAATGATTAGAGATTTGCAATATATTTCTAGTCTGATCAGTATATTTTTCAGTTAGGTTAGGTTCGTCCAATTCTACATTTAAAAGGGATAAATACAAATTGGTCTTGTGCTTTGACCGAAAATCAAATAAGTCTTTAAACTTTAAAACCCATCAAACCAGTCCTTAAAGTTTAAAATTTATTAAGAATTTAGTTCTTTTGGTACCATTCAAATGTAAATGATTTTAAAATTCAGAGACTAATTTTATGTGTTTTAAAATTTAAGGACTTATTTGATTTTCACGCAAACTACATGGACCAAGATTGTATTTATCCCTATTTAAAATTCGGGTGCAACAGATTTCTCACGTTTTCTCTTCCATTTGAAGGGAAGCTATATCCTCAAGTCCGCATCATTAATTTTGGATGATCTATCTAAATTAAATCCTCCACCCTTATTTTCTTTATCATAATGTAATTTCTAAGAAACATCCCATTGAAGTGGCAACAAACAAAAATACAACATTCATCATGCATGCATCATATAATACTTTTCTGAGTTCACACTTTCTCGAAAGCGTAAATTATATCCAATATTTAGCTCAGAAGAATATTCGTTATTGACCCAATAATTTTCACCTACACTAAGCACTGTTGAAAAGTGCAAAAGATGTTCATTTTTGACTCGGTATTCAATTATTTTTCCCTTGACCAATATTTTTCCCCACCACCAAACAAATTTTTGTCATGGTCACACAGAAAACCAATCTATTCAAACATTGCCCACTACATGTTTGACTACTGTACTGGCTTTTCCGAAGAATACAATCCATTAATTATGTCATACGTACTGCTTTGAGTTAACACCTCACATTGTCTATTGCCTCATAAAACAATGTGTTGGATAAGGATATCTACTATTTGAGTTCTATTAGGATATTCAAGTATTTAAACTCTAATGGGTTATCTAAGTGTTTGAGTTTTAATAAGTTTAGGAATGCAGGGTATGAGATTTTTTTATAAATATTTAGTCTATGATGTAACCCAGGAATAATTCCATATAGTAAAATCTTTGGCCACTCTCTCCTGTGGACGTAAACATATGGAAATTTTTTTGACCCGTTTTGACACGGAGAATCTAGAGTTGCTTATAACCTTATATACCAGTAGATATTTTATTTACATAAATATTTTGTTTATTTCTATTTCTCATGTGATATTTGTTTTGAATTACAGTAATTCAAGAGGATGTTGATGTGTAAACGAAGAAGATTTTAATTGGTCCTTGCTTATTGTGTTATATTTGAATATTTTAGTTGGTCCTACTTATTGTTATTTTATATTAGAAACTTGTTATTTTTAGATTAATTGGTCCTACTTATTATCCTACTTATTGTCTATGGCCTCATAAACATCTTGTGTTTGTTGTAAAATGTTATTAATCAATGATGAAGTATATTTTGTTTTATTATTCTTGTTTTTTAAGTTTTTATATCCAATGAATTATGGTTATTAAAATAAATTTGTATTACCGATAAAAAAACATGTATAGGAAAATATAGGAAAAAATTAGTGGTGTTTTAAAAATGGTGGCACATACCAAATACTATAAAAAAAACCGGCATATATCTTTAGCGGCGGTCACAAAAACGCTGCTAAAGGTCTGTACTAGCGTTTCACAAAACGTTGCAAAAGAAAGGCAGAATTGCTTTTGGCTTTATAGCGACAGTCGCAACCGCCGCTATAGACCAGAAGTCTTCACCAGCGGTCACAAAAATCGCCGCAATAGTCTACTACGACGGTCATATAGCAGGGTCGCGACCACTGTTAAAAAATCCCTGCTAGAGCAACGGTTTCTGTCCGCTGCTAATTAAGGCCCTTTTTTGTAATGTTTGTGACTTACAGGGCTAGCCAAGGAGCTGAATGTTCAACAAGATAGAATTCAGTTGCATTGTAATTGTCAGAGTACTCTTTCATAAGCCTTCAAATTGATGACATCTTCGTCCACATTCCTGTTCGATGTGCATGCTTAGGCAGTATATCTACGCCCAAACTAATGTTCTTGCAGAGTGTGATATCCCAGTCATCTCTGGCAGCAGCATCCCTGCTCGAAGCTACCTAGCCGAGCCCATGCCAATGCCGTGCATATAGTCTTTTCTAAATTGAGTATATAGTCTGACAACCCATTTTGCCTGGAATGGATGATTTCCCGGCCCCATCAATGTCTTTCCTAACATCTCGATCTCTCCAAAGAAAGAGATATGGTTGTGGTTTTGTGCTAGCCGTTAGGTGAGTATTTAGGCCGCCCTTGAGTAGATTGTATGACTAAATCTGGCTAGCATGACTTTGTCGTGCGAGTCTTTCCGTCTCAACTAATTTTGCATGCATTAAAATATTGCATTTGATTTCCATCAGAGACAATTTTTCTTTCCCTAGCTCGATATATCGATCTTCATGGAAATTGTTAAATCTCCTAATAAAGTGGTCAACTAACCGCCGGCATGCCACACATGCTGCCGCTGCTTCACTTAACAATCGAACTTTTGAGTCGTAGAAAAAGATAAGTATCAACCTAGCTCGCATGTGCATGCACAACACAGGACAACAACTTCAAATCTGTCCAGAATATGTGGGATTTCTTCACAACTAGCTCTTAATTAGGTAATGAATATGATAATGCTAATCTAATCTTTTGTCATTTAGCAATTATGAACCTATAAATTTGTCCACGTTGATAAACTTGCAATTACTTCGATGTATACTTCTAGGATTTTGTAGGCAATGATCCCAGAAAAAGGCCTAGCTAACGACAAAATAATTAGTTGCGATATATTAGTCTATATGGTCAACCTTCCCATGGATGATATTTGCAATCAATTGCTGTTTTTTTGGTCTAAGTAATTAAGTTGATATCTGATAGGAAGATGAACACTTAGGGAGTCTTTTAGTGGATTTATAATATAACATGAAGGACTACTATTTAACCTAAAAGCTTAAGTTTATAAATTTAGCCTGCCCAATTATATATATATATATTAATCATTTACACTTGTAACCACTCTTCGATGTGGAAAAAGCGGTACAAACACTGCATCTGTTTCCACAAACAAGAGGCATGCACAACTAGCAATTAGAGCAAGAGCTGATCAGTCACCTGCCAATAATCTTATAAGACTAACCAGAACCGGTGAAAAGTTTTCATACAAAACAAACGAATGCCATAACAAAAGGCACGACTTAATTAAATATTTACTATTACATACGCAATTTGCACGCCACAAAGGTTGTTTATTATTGTGCAGGACTCTTCTATAATATTTAGTATTGTACGTCCACAATATTAATGCAGCTAGCGCATCTACCCTTGTCTTGATCTGTTCACATGGGCATGTTGAATCCATAACCAGAGACCCAACTGAGAATCTTCAATCCTATTACACCGATTGAACTACCATTCCATGGACTAATTGGTGCTTATTCTGTTTTTCCTTTTTCAAATAAATTCCTTTTCCCATTCCTACTTCAGAGAGAGAGAGAGAGAGAGAGGATTTAACACTACAGTCTACATGAGCATACATAGGCTCCGGTTTCTTCCTAATTTTCATGTATATAGATTGGTAGAGCCGGATTGCCTGAACTCCCAGCTCTTCTTGGATAAACAAGAGTACTGAGTTGGCATATCAATCACAAGGGCCACGACAAGGTAGGGGCCATGTCGTTGACATGTTAATACGTATGTAACGTATATATAACTTCTTTTAAGCGTTTTTATCTAACAATTTTTGTTGACTAACTACAAGTCTTCCTCTGCTAGGTGCAGATGGATATTAATATGCATGTGGGCAGCACATGCAGCATCCTACTTTTAATTAATGATGTACGTACTGGAATACAAAAGAATTATCAAAACAATAACAAGGTTGTCTTCTTTATTGTAAATCTTTAAGAATTCACATGTTGCCAACAACCTTTCGCATCTGATCTATATTTCTTTTAACTATGAGATGAGGTCAGGATTCCCACAATCTCCTTCAGTATCATTGTGTCCAGCTAAATTACTTTTAAAAAAACAACAAGACATAAAACAATCGGATATTGTTTACGTTAGACGAATGGGAGTCTATATACATGGTAGCTAATTAGCTTGGGTATTGTTTATGTTAGAGGAGTGAGATCTGTACATATGGTAGCTTAGCTAGCTTGGGTAGTATGTGAAAACTATGATGGAAAAAAGATTCGGATCAAAATGTATAGTCCAAAATGTTACAATAGACTACCTAGATTTACTTTTCTAAATCTAAGGAACAGAAACACGCGGCCTCATGTAATAAAGAAGAGCTGGATGAGTGTTTTTGTCTCTTAGATTTGAAAAAACAAATCTAGGTGAACAGAAACGCGAAATTTCATTTAATGAAAAGAGATGACTGAGTGTTTATGTCATTTAAATTTGAAACAAAAACCTAAATCACTCGTTATAACAATTCTTTGGTCTGTAACACACATGGTCAGAGACCTACATCAACTGCGGCACAGTCCATGGGGTCAGGGACGAAGCCAGGAATTTGTTTCGAGGGGGGGCCGGAATACAATTATAAGCAAAAAAAAATTTTTGGGGGGCCGGAATACAATTATTAGCACTAAAATACAATTATAAGCATTAAATATAATTATGACACTTTAAATATTAAATATTAATACTATTTTTTTTTTCCAAATCTTTTGGGGGGGGGCCAGGCCCCCCCGGGCCCCCCGTAGATTCGTCCCTGCATGGGGTACACTTGTATACTGATAACTAGTACGTGCAAGAATGAGATTACAAATAGAGATTTATTTATAAGCCCTCGATTAGCAATGTGGAATTTTAAGACCCACATCTAATTGATAGGATTTCATCTATCAAGCTCTCAACGAATTTCATTGATAGGATTTCGTTGATAGAATAGTCTCTTATAGACCTTTAATTTTCACGTTTTTATTCTTTTTTGGCATGTGTTCCAAATTCTTACCGAAACAAATATATTCTACCACTTGAATTATAGAGGTTTTGATACTTTGTATATTAAATTATTATTTTTTGAGAAAATTTATTTTGCATCCTTGAATTATGTGGACAATGTCAATTTAGAGTTCGAAATATCAAGTTCTTCACCTTGAGTCATCGAATTATCAAAATTTATGAATATAAGATATTGAATAAGATATAAAAGATGGTGACAACTACGGAAGTTAAAAGATACAAGTTCTAATTGCGTGATATATATATATATATATATACCTGACTCTTTTCCCAAGAAAAAAAACGTAAAATGTGTCTCTCTCCCTGTCTCATTTGTGTCATATATTTCATTATTATGGCCTAGGATAAAATTTTGCCCCACTTAATTTGCAATAATGACAGGAAAACATATGTTAATTTGCTCTATCAAAAGAATCTTTGAATGATATTTTGGCTGGGTATATATAGAGTTCAAGCTAGAGTCCAGAATTTATCACATGTGCACATAGTCTAGTCAATGCATATGTTTCTCAGTTTGGTCATATCTGTCCGAGCCTCGGTGTATAAAAGTCGTGTGTAACGAATATTCTTATTATCTAAAAAGGATTGAGAACTTTGGAACATGTACGCAAGGCACTGACGGACCAGAAATTAAGTTTAGAAGGGATCAAATGAAATAGTACAGCAATATTGGCGGGCCAGGGACAAAAACAAAAACAAAACCTAACGGAAATACATTTTCCTTGATATTTTTTTGAAGGAGGATTATATTTGGCCAAAAAGAAAAAGGAAAAAAAAACACAGAGAGATGGTGTTATAGTACAGATATGACAACATGAACTCTAGCTGTCGGTTCAACGAAAATAACGAGGAGACCAAACTTTCTTCCTCCATGTAAAAGACCAGAGAAAAGGTAGAGGAGTACTGCACGAGTACGTAGTGGAAGTGTTTGCTTTGAAAAGTCAACGAGAATATGTAAAACGTGTTTTGGTAGTTAAATATGTAGGTATGGGTACGTTTCCATGTAATGTACCGAGGAAGCCACGTGGTAGTTGGCAAGAAATTTCCTCCCCCCCCCCCCATTCTTCTCACCTACCTCCTTATCTACGATTTCGTCTCGTTCAAGGGTTAAAACAGATGAGTATTGGGACTACAATAAAGCGTCAATTAGCTTAGTCACCTTCTGACCAGACCAACGACAATAAACATAGAGACAATCATCAACGACTTTGGACTCCCTCAATTTGCCCTGTAAAAAACGAAGAGATCATCTGCAAATAATAAATAAGAAATTGGTGGAGCATTCTTCGCTGTCTCAGTACCATGAATAAGACCAATTTGAATCCTACGAGTTTGCATCTTATGAAAATGTTGCAAAATAATTTCGTTCTCAATAGTTTTAAAAACTTATTGTTCGATGTACACTAACATGCAACCATTCATTTAGTTATATCTCATCCTATTAATCAAATCACTTTTGATTATCTAATTTAAGTTGATTCTCTACTTAATTATAAAACTTTAGAACAAATTACAGATGATTTTGATGGTTGAGGTCTTGATCCCATTAGGGGTTGTCTTTCTTACATTTTTTTGTTACTACCACAACTGAGATTTGTCTTTTTTTTTCCCTTTTTTTTCTTTTGACAAAAGGTTACTTGGGCTGCGTTTGCGTGTTAAAATTTTACACCCTCTAAAATTTTAACACAATAAAATATTACAATATAATCTCTCTCTCCCATTAAATCACTACTTTTCACTACAAAAAATATAAAAAATTACCTCTCTCTTCATTTTTTCACTAAACCCAATACCTAAAATTTTAACAACACTAAAATTTTACAAAACAAACACACCTTTGGAATGCATTTGTAATTTACTTTCTCTAGATTCTATGGATTTGAAATTGAAAGATATTCACATTCTTCAAAGCAACTTACACACACAAAGTAACAATTGATGACAAACCATGCTCTGAATAATAAAAATAAAATTTACAGGATAAGCAAGATTTAGTAAAAGAGTTCCTTAGATAAATATATCAAAAAAGTGATCAGAACTTTGGTTTGACCTATACAAGAATCCTGAACAAACACAACATTTTTCGAGGTCTCTAATAAAAATGAAGAAACAAATCAACATAGGGAGAAAAAAATAAAGTGATCTTGATTGTGAAAAAATAGGAGCAAAGAGTAAATAATTTTTTACTAACATAAATTTAGCAAGATGACATGAAGTTACCTCTCGGTTGAAGAACTTGTACTCGATGCAAAACAAAAAATTATAATAACTGTATATTTGTCTTAATTATTATGTAACACTAGAAGTAAAATCAATGTATAGAAAAAAATGTTTTAGATCCGATACCCATTAAGTCTATTTGACTTGGATTTAATGGGTATCGGACCTGAACTAATGGGTATATGACCTAGCTAATTTATAAAGAAAAAAAAAACAAAAAAACCAAGTGTAAATTTTTTTTTTGGGCCCCTTGCTTCCGCCCCTGAATTACCGTCTATATTCACTGGTGAATGAGTTGGCTCCACAGTTGACTCCTTTTATGGCTTTTTGTGATTCGAACTCTGTTTTGGCGTAGTAGCTAGTTTTATTTTAATGAGAGTAGGTATTTCAAGGGAAAAAGGGATGTATGGTATCATATATCAACATGTTTCCATTATATCATGTGAATTAAGAAGCTGATTCAAAGGTACGCAAGTTTTTTTTTCGATAATGAGGGAAATTTGTGCCCCAGTCTCGTTTTTTGTCCATTTTGTCCAAAACGAACCTTATAGCAGAGGTTAAAGCCCTTCAATCAGTGAAAATATATGATAAAACCTTGTAGTAAATATACTTTTCACCCTTAAACTACCATGATTTTTATATTTTGTACCTTAAACTACCATTTTTGTTACATATCACTCTTTAACTACCAATCTTAGACATTTTGCACATTTTGTCAAATTTTTAAACACTTTACACTTTCCGTTCGACAATAATACTCCTAAAAATTTAATGAATTGATAACAATACCTTTAATATATGAAAAATGGGTCAATAAAATTATCGTCATTTTACTTTAAAAATTTGACAAAGAGTACGAAATGTCTAATATTAATAGTTACCAAATGGGCCTTATCATCATTAGAATACAATCCTTTTGTTTTTTAAAAGTATTAGATAAATATGATTTAACATTATAAATGAGATAATGAACTAAGGGTCGAAACTACTAAGTTTGTAGCATTAAACCATTAAATTACAAAACTTCATCAATTTACACCCTTCGATTAAGGGCATTTTTGCAAACTAAAATTATCTGGGAAAGTTTTATAAAATTGAGATAAATTAAAATTTTATTGAATTTTGTGAGAAAGTGTGAAAAGTGAGTAATAATTTGAAAATGAGAGAGATTGTGAGTTAGTCATGTCCAAAATTCCCATGTGCAAACATGCTCTAAATCTAATGTGCAATAAATGGACCACACAGACTACCCACACTACAAGTTTGTCTCATCAAACCATTGATTTCTAAATCTATCAATGTGCTTCCTTACATAATCCGACCATCAGAAAATAATATTTTCCTTTAGACATATATGTCACGGGCCCACTTAATTTTATGGTATGCCGGAAATGCAGGCGGGAGGAAGACAAGGTAATGTTCGTTTTCATACTTTTTTCAGGATTCTAACTATATTCACAAATCTACCACCGAACATGTTTAGAATTCAAACACAAACACCAATACATTTTACACAATCTCCAACAATTTTTTTAATTTTTTATTCAACATAAATTTTCTCTCTCTATACTTTTTCACATAACTCTAATACTTTTCTATTAAACAATTACATCAAATCATTTCTCTCTCCACTTTACATAAACACCAATAAAACACTATTCAACATAAAAATTCACAACTTCTCTAAAATACTACATTTTTACTCAACACGAACATAACCAAGTTGGCCTATCTTTATCGGACACAAGAAGACACTTAGCACAGTACTCACGTGAAATTTGCAGTGAGACGGATAGAATCATAGAAAAGGGAAAGTCGGAAGAAACGAAGGACGACCCAGAAAACGCCCTTTGAGACCCTCATTTGCCTTGAGTCCTGTCCGGGTGCTTGTGGCCCTCGAAATGGGCTCCCCCCCTCTCTGTTTGTTCCCCATGTGCCTTTTCGAGCTGTTGTCCTCGAACAAATCACCTCTGTAAAGGTTAAAACGAAGGGCCAAAATGCTTTTTTTTTTTGCTTATTTAAATATTTTTGTTGTTTTCAATATATATATATATAATGAGGTTATGTTTGTTTAATGATTTTGAAAATATTTTTCAAATTTAAACATAATTTTTTCACATAAAAATATTTCAATTTTGAATAAAATTCTGTCTGACATCAATTTCTGTGAAAACAAGACAAAAACTTAAATAAAAAATTTACGAAAACCTATAAAAACTTCACTCACAAGAATTTTGTTTCTAAACATATTTTGTTACTATATATTTGGACATAAAAATCTAAAAACATAGTAAATAATTATAAGAAATTATAACATTAAAATAATAGAGAACAGAGAGGGACTTAAGGTGGGGCCGTGGGGGCGATGGGCCCTCCTAAGCCCCACATCAACCGAACAGATTATAAGGTGTTGTTTGTTTAGTTTTGGAATGAATGATGTTTTGATTAAAAAAACGAGAATATGAAAAGTAAAATATATAATAATCTTGCTTTTAGACTTTAGGTAATAAATATCATCTAATGATGATAAGGCCCATTTGGTAACAATACAGATCTTCTCTAATTTTTTATTAGAATTGTATTACATAATTTGAAAATAGATAAATATAATATCTGAGCAGACAAATTTAAATACTATCTAGACTTTTGGAATCCAAGGACCAAAAATAATTTTAGACAAAAATTAATTTCCAGGATAAGAATATAACTAAAAGAATCTCATTGAAGTTTGTAGAATATAGGTATAAATAGGTGTGCATATTCTAATTATGAGGTCTTGATACTTTGCACTCACGTTGATTATTTTTGTTACATTATTTCCATTACTTATTGATTGGAGATACTTTGCACATTCGGTTAATTTTGATGAAAAATAATTTTTTTAATCTCTAAAACTTCACTTTTACCCAAATAAAATAGTTATGCAAAAAAAATTATGAAGAAAAATTTATCATTTAGCGTATTAATAGGTTATTTTTAATTAAAATTAATGGAAAATTCTAAAAATTATTGTAGAAAATATCTAAAATCAATAATATATGAATAAAAATATGACAAACTATAGATAAAAGTGTTGTGTGTCAAATATATTTATTCTTGAAATATAATATATACCACGTGATTATTATAGTTGAAATCATTACCCATAAATAAAGCTCCAACAATGTCCTCCATTTCGATTATTCACGTCATTCTATGTGGGTGGAGAAAAAAAATCAATTATATATATATAGAGATAGAGAGGGGGGAAGGAGGGGGTAGGTGTGAGATGACCGAACCACCTCCGCACACGTACCATCCTCTCAATGCTTCTCTCCTGTATGAGTTCCTCAATTATATATAAACCCACGAACCCTTTCCTTCTCTTCCCAGCTTGACGTTTCTCATTTCAGAGAACAACAAGCTACATTTTGCAAATCTTAAATATAATTATTTTTCTTTCTTTCCATTTTTATCCCATTCTTCTGAAATTATTCCAGCGGGATCCGCATCTGCTACACCGATTTATCGACACCATGCAGGCTATAGCTCCACCTTCTCCCAACAATCTGAAGTCCTTAACCAAGGCGATTCGCCCCTCGCTAGTCCGAGTCGGACCCAGTCGACTCGTCGTTCAGAGCGTCTACCGGTCCGATTCGATGAACTTCCCCAACGGCGTCGGCCTGAACCGAGCCGACTGGCAGAGCACCTGCGCTATCCTCGCCAGTAAGGTCGTGTCCCAGGAGCAACCCACGGAGAAGCCAGGAGCCAGTGGATCCGGCGCTGCCGACCATGTCACGGCCGTTAATGGACACAAGACCTCCATCAACCTCGACCTTGTCCCTATAGACACCGCCGGCAACAACAAGAAGCCGCAGCCTAAGCCGCTTACCATAACTGATCTCTCCCCGGCTCCCATGCACGGCTCGCAGCTCCGCGTGGCTTATCAAGGGGTTCCAGGCGCTTACTCCGAAGCTGCCGCCGGTAAAGCTTACCCGAATTGCGAAGCCATCCCTTGTGACCAGTTCGAAGCGGCTTTCCAAGCCGTGGAGCTTTGGATCGCCGATCGCGCCGTTCTCCCAGTCGAGAACTCTCTCGGCGGCTCGATCCACAGGAACTACGACCTCCTCCTCCGCCACCGGCTCCACATCGTTGGGGAGGTCCAGCTACCCGTCCACCACTGCCTCTTGGCCTTACCTGGGGTCCGAAAGGAGTACTTGACCCGAGTGATCTCCCACCCGCAAGCCCTCGCCCAGTGCGAGTTGACCCTCACCAAACTCGGTCTCAACGTGGCACGCGAGGCAGTGGACGATACCGCCGGAGCTGCAGAATTCGTCGCCGCCAACAATTTGCGGGACACAGCCGCCATCGCGAGTGCACGCGCCGCCGATCTCTACGGAATGAACATACTGGCCGACGGCATACAGGACGACTCGAGCAACGTCACCCGATTCGTGATGCTGGCCCGAGAACCCATAATCCCCCGAGTGGACAGGCCTTTCAAGACGAGCATTGTGTTCGCGCACGACGAGGGAACCTCGGTACTCTTCAAGGTTCTGTCGGCATTCGCTTTCAGGAACATAAGCCTGACGAAGATCGAGTCGAGGCCGCACAGGAACCGTCCGATCCGGCTGGTGGACGACGCGAACGTGGGGACGGCAAAACACTTCGAGTACATGTTCTACGTTGACTTCGAGGCGTCGCTGGCAGAGGTTAGGGCACAGAACGCGCTGGCGGAGGTGCAGGAGTTCACATCCTTCTTGAGGGTGCTGGGCAGTTATCCCATGGACATGACGCCTTGGTGCCCCTGTCGGGGAGATTAGCATTCCCTAATTTCTCTCTCCTAGAACATATATATTATTTTCACTTTTGTTTTATTTTTCTTTAGTGAAATGTCACTCGGATGAATGTTTTGAACAACCGAAAGGGATTTATTTCTTTTTATAATTTATACTTTTTTCTCTTTTTTTATTCTTTTTAGTGTTAAATTCGATTGGTGGATGGAGAAGATCGAAGGAAACCCCCAAAGGATTTGTTGGTGGGTAGATAAAAAGAAAGTGTATCTATGTACAGTGGCGGAGCCAGAAACCCAATTAATGGGGGGCAAACTTTTAAGAAAAAATGACAAAAAAAAATTTTACTACTTAATGCAAAAAAAATGTCTTAAGAGTATAAAAAAAAAATTAAGGACTAAAAACACTAAAAATATTGAAATACACGTACCGTACTATTTGCTGATACTGAGAGGTGACATTAAAGATTAAATTCTTATTGTTCAAGACACCAATAGAGCATCAACTAATCAGACAAACAAAAGTATTTATATATATATATATTCTTTGTAAAACAAAACACATAAATGAAATAAAGTATTTTCAGCAATATAACTTTTTACTTCCATGAATGAAGTACTTATTTTTGTTGCCAGAAAGGATGTGCCTTATGCTCAAATAAGTCCTGCTGAATTTGTTGGGATATGTAAAAAGAAAACATAACACATAAATGAGAAAAATAAACAATTACTGTATTTCTATTATTCTTGAAAGAAACAATAACAAATCGAAGCATATTGGAAAAAGAAGCCAAAGTATCCAAAGTTCAAAAAGAATCCAAGTTCCAATGGCATAAAAATGCTTCTCACCCTTGCTATAATTTGTTTAGTGTGACAGTACTATTGAACACGGGCTTCTCAAGAGTGGAATCTCTATCAATAATAAAATAACCTGAAATTGCAAGGAGAAAATACATACTTGGTAAATGATAATAGAAAAAAAATTTGGACAAAAAGTTCAATCTTAACATCCAAATAACTATTATACTCCCCTTACAAAATGAGAAAACAGAAAAATCGTAGTTCAAAGTGCCCATTACCTGGCTAAATTAATGACTAAAATTTTGAAGAAATAGATTTATAACTTGATCCAAACGTCACAAATTACAATGGAAAAGAAGTTCCACCTTTAGAGAAAGACAATTAAAAACAAGTTAATCTCATGGGCTATGAAAAATCAGACCTAAACAAACAAAAGATAGATGAAAATGAGTCTTACTTCAACTTTGGATTTTCATAAATTGTAGAGAAGTCAGACATTTAAAATTAGATGTTGATAGTGACAATAAAATGATATAACCAATGATTCTCTAGTAAGTAAAGATGGTGACACCACCCCCTTTCTCAGTATTTGCGATATCCAAATTCTCAACCAAGTCCAACATAAAAGACAAAAGAACAAAAAAAATGCAGTACTAGAATAGTGAAAACATTTATTTCAATTATTACAACACACAACGATTATCAGGAATCAGGAGAAATATATGAAATATTCGTCGCAAAATTCACGACAACGTCGACAAGTTAATATAAGATTTCAAATTTTGACATAAATAAATATCTTTCTGCTTATTCTTTTAATTTGATTTTGAGGTATTGGGCTACTTGAATTTTACGGGGGGCGGGCTGATTCATCTAGGGGGCAAGCTTAATTTTTATTTGCCCAAGGGGGGCAAACCTAATAATAAAAAAAAAAAAAAAAAAAAAACACATAGTAAAAAAAAATTTTGGGGGGAGCCAACCGGGGCGATGGCCCCGGTTCGCCCCCCCCTCCCTCCGCCGATGTCTATGTAGATGACAAATGTTTGGTGCCACTAAAACTCTGTGGTGGTTACGTGTAATTGTCAATACCATCCAGTAACCCAATCATTTCCCAGTATGTTTCATTTTCGGAAAATCAATTTTTTAAAAAAAAACTCTTGGAAAAAAATGGAATTCTACTATTTTGGATATTTAATTTTTAAGATAAATGCAAAATCAGTCCTTGTGATATACACGAAAATTGAATTCGTTCTTGTAATAACAATAACATAAAATTAGTCTCTATGATTTTACTTTTGTTTCTCGTCAATCCCTTCATTATGGACTAATTTTATATTTTTATTATCACAAGTGACTGATTTTGCATTTATTTCATCAATCTCATTAACTTTTTCGTCAATTTCAATACCTTTTTCACCGATCCCAACAACTTTTTATAAATTTCAACAATTTTTAACACATTTTTCATCAATCCCAAGAGAATCTACACAACTTAAAAAAAACACAAACACAAAAACATGTTTTGAGATCTAAACCAAACAAAACCAAAGTAACTTTAAAAAAAAAACTTTTAAATTTGCGATACCGTGTGCTACAAGTAGTATTGTAATATTAGATATTAGTGGGTTGGTCGTGTTGATTTTTTTTTATTCATATTAACTCAACCTGTTTTTGTGTGTCAACTTTTATACCGCAATTAACATGGCAACCTTTATTGTTGTAGCAATTAGGCTTGCCTTATAGGTGGGAGAAATACGATATTCTTTAAATTGTTGCTCGAATCAGATCATCCACATAGGGAAGAAATAGATATACTGTAAATTGAATGTCGAGTGATATACAATATATTGTAATTAGTACATGCAAAATTGAATGTTGTAGGGATCATACGGTCCTTCAATGAAAACTGTGGTAAGGCTAGTTGAAAAACCTAGTTTAGACCTTAACTTCACCTAGAGAGGAGTGAATAGGTGAAATATAAAATTTACTTAAACATTACCAATATTAAAAACAAGTTTTAATATCGATCAGCCTAAATAAAACAATCAAATCAACACAACCATCAAAACATTAAATCAACTTGTAAAGAAATCAAACAAACACAAGAAGACAAGCGATTTGATGACGAAGTGGAAAACCTTTGAAATACCATTCAAAGGAAAAACCACTCCGGGCTAGCAGCCACCCGAAATCCACTAAGAAGAATAACTTACAACAGTTATTCAGATAAGGGCAACCTCAGTTGCTTGACTCTGACACCCCTGATGTAATAATCTAAGTTACCTCACTCAAACCCGCTCCAAGCGGCATTCACCTCAACACCTTGAGGTTTTTCTTACAGATCTCCATGAACACTCTTGTTCATCAGCACTCATTCACCACCATGAAGGAATCAATCCAATATGATTGAAGAAAGAGGAAGAAATCAACCAACTTGAAGCACAAATTCTCTCAACTCTTTTTCCAAGGAAGGAGGCACCCAAAACACTCAAAAAAACTCCTTAACTAGGTTTTAGACGGCCAGCCTCGCTAAAAGTAGGGTTTCACAGGTCTTCAAATGGAAACTCCAAAAATTCAGCATTCTCTGAAATTCGCCGGAGTCCGCTCGAGCGTCGGTCGAGCGCTCGTCGAACGCAAAGCTTCTATCTGAATTTTTCTTAGTCTCGCTCGAGCGATTGTCGAGCGTGATGAGTCTGTATAAAATTCTCCAAGTCCGCTCGAGCACTGGTCGTGCGCTGATCAAGCGGTACGAGTCTGTCTGAATTTTCCAATGACGCTCGAGAGTGTGTCAAACGCTGGTTGAACGTGATGACACCTTAAACAGACCACTTCTAGCTCTTGAACATGGAACCAAACTTACAACTCAAACAAGACATATTTTGACACGGAATAATGTCAATACGAAAATACCCTAACACTAGTAAAGAGTATGTTATGAGTAGGACAAGTGGGAAGAGTATGATATTTTTGTCTAAGCTTTTTAAGTAAGTTGATTTTTCAAATCTTCGATCATCTTGCCTAGCTTGCATCGAGATGCATTAGATGCCTCTTTTATGGATGGAAATTGAAACGGGACATTGTTGCCGCTAAATAGGCTTCTTTTGTGTGTTGCATGGACCACACATACCTCATCCTAGTAGGGCATAAGGCGTGGCACATTTACTACATGAAAGTGATTAATTGAATAATAACATAAGTAAATAAATGGTTACAGATCATAGTACAAATATACAATTAGAGTAAGTCTTTTTGTTCAAATTTAACCATTTAAAGTATTTATCGATACGAGAACTCTTCAGTTTTAACCCCTAACTTTTAGCTAAATATCAATTACAAGACAAAACTACAAAAATCGTTTCATTCAGCTGTCAAACTATCAAAATTCATCGACCGTTAACCTCTAGTAACATCCTACATACAAAGAAAATAAGTTATGTTGCACAATATTGACGGTTGGATGTTATGACAATATAAACATTGATAAATTTGGATTGTTTAGAGGCTAAATGTGACGATTTCTATGGTTTAGACCTTTAATTGATATTTGGCCAAAAGTTGGGAGCCTAAAAATGGAAGATTCTCTAATCAAAATATATAGGCAGGGGAAATGTATGGACCTTAAAGCAAAGTGGATTAATTTGCTCAAACAGGCTTTGCTCACCAACCAACTGAAGCAAAATCTCAATTTCAAATTAGATTGCTAAAAGGAACAAGTCAAGCTTTGTTTGTTTATTCTCTACCTACATAAAGGAGAACCAGTCAAGGTTTAAGGCAAAGACTGGTTTTTTTTTTCAACCCAGAGATTCATCTAAAGTTTCTTACTTTACACTAACCCAACCCTAAATAGTTTGAAACTTGAAAACAAGACAAATTATTAGCATTTTCCCTTCACATTCTCAAAGGTTGAGTCATTTCATTTCTGTTTCTTTTGTTGGATATATATTCTCCACCTTTGAAAACGACTAGTAGCTTTCGTCTCATATGTCAGATCCACCCTATATCATTTCAAACACCTTTCAACATAGGCAGTATTTAAGTCGCTGGTTATATTACAGTGAACAGTCGAACCAATGTCGGCTAATTGGTCAATAGTATCCCTGACTAACTCATCCGAATCTTATTATAAAAAAACGAAATATTTTTATATGCATCATTACAGCTAATGTGAGAATATATAAATATATATGGCTATTTATTACAAAAGATTAGTGTTGCCCTTCTATTAATTATGACTAGGGATGAAGACGACTAATACCATTTTTATAATAGTATAAATCAAATAAAAATCATATTTCACCGGATCTCTCAATAAACATCTTTTTCGGCCACTTTTAGGGGCTTTTTCCGGTAGTTTTGGTTGCAAGATCTATGCTTTTCTGGAGAATTTTGAAGATCACGACCGACGGGGACGACATCTACATCGAATGGAGAAGATTTTCGTCTGTCCCTTTTTTCTTCATTTTTCAGCGGCAGGTGGTTCTCTCCGTTATGCACACACCAAGTGGCCGGTTTATCGCCTCCAGCTATTGGTTCTGCCACCGTATTTCGCCATCACCTTTCCTTCTCCTCTGGTAGTCTCAGCTTGCTGCCCTTCGTGGGCTTTCCATCCTTTATGTGTCTCTACCCGCCCTTTTGGGCTTCGGTTTGTAAGACCGTTTGATCCCTTTGCTCGTTGGTCCATCGTCTCTCCGGAAGATCTAACACGCCCCTTAGAACTTGTACTTGAGGTTTTCAAATCTCCTTGATCTTAATAAAAATTTGTTATTTTGACTAAAAAATAAAAATAAATAAAAACCCTATTAAAAAATGGTGACAAAGAGGATAGATCTATAGGGGAGAGAGAGAGGGGGGGGGGGTTGGTGAGGAGATGAGAGGAGTAGAATGTGGTGTTGTAGGTGAAGATGTGCTTTGCTAATCGTCAGTGGTTGAAAGCTACCACGAACACTTCAAGCTATGACGCCCTCTCCACCTCTCGCTCACGTATGTCGGCAATCCCTGGCTTCTGCATTGGTCAACAGCGTGAAAGAATACCTACAACTTTTTACGTAATTGTGTGAAAAATAAAAAAATTGGGGACATAATATTTTTTTTTCTAGAGGGGACATAATATTTAGTAATGGGTATATGTTTTCCTGCAGGGACGTGCACCAATAAGATAGTTATATCCAGAGGCGGAACTAAGGGGTAGCGACCCTGGGCGGTCGCTACCCCTCACGCCACAAATTTTTTTTTTTCATTACTTTATTATTTTTTTTTAAAAAAAAAATTAAGTTGGTCTGAGCCCGATACCCCTGAAGCTCAGGCTCAGACCAACTATACATATGTTTTACACATAAAGCCTGGGCCCGATACCCCTGACCCAGAAAACTGCAATAACATCGTCTGACATTTTCTATCAGTCCACACAGCAGAAATGAGCTAAACTGACACCATCAGTCCTCACACCTCTCACTCTCTCATTTTTTTGCTTTTTTTCCCTTATTTTTGCATATTATATTAAAAAAAACTTAAAAGCTCCTATTGTAACTTTTTGCAAAAAAAAAATATTGTTCAATTATTTGGATAGTACGGTTGCAGTTTGTTCCCGCGACCCACTTTTTTTCTTCCCTGGGTATATCCTCGCTGGGTGTCTGTGAAAGTCTCGATGTCTGATCATAAGAGTCAGGTGTTGTTTCCTCTATTCAGAGGTACAATATTATGTGGACTTAGATATCCACTATGTATGGACGTTAACTTAGTCAAAGAATGAAAGAAAAAAAAAACGAAGAAAAAGTTGATTGCCAAAATATCATGAGGTGGATGAGTATTTTGCACTTCTAGGTAGACAAATGTGTCATTGCATGGAGCAAAGGGAAGCACTAATTTTAGAACTTCAGACTTTTTTTGCATTAAGTAGTAAAAAATTTTTTTTTTGTCATTTTTCCTTAAAAAGTTTGCCCCCCATTAATTGGGTTTCTGGCTCCGCCACTGGGTACATGTATTGTAATATTTTTAATGTTTTTAGTCTTTAATTTTTGATATTGTAATTGTAAGACAATTTTTAGCATTATAAAGGAAAAAAAAAATTTATCATTTCGTCTTTAGAATTCGACCCCCCTGAATTTTGGTCCTGGTTCCGCCACTGGTTATATCCTTTTTAGGACATAATGAGTATGTTTGGTGCCCTTAAATATTTGGGTTTAATCATAAAAGATTCACCACATAATTTTTTTTATTATTATAATACTTATTAAAAATCTCTCTCTCTTTACTTTTTCACCAACTCTCGTAACATATCTTTACTTTATAATATTTCTCAAATCCCAATACTCAAAATTTTCACACTCAAACATCCACAATATATAGTATTATTTATTGAAGCCGTTTTTTTTAAGAGTCCATTATGATCAGCTTTTCAAGAGTAATCATGGTAGTTCTTATTCGGTGCAGAATGTTAGGATTGAACTATAAAATTCCAATGTTGGACTGTTAATATCGATCCGCAAAAGTGCAATGGAATTTGAGGCAGAAGTTCAATCTAGTGACCTCTAACCCTTTGTCCGCTCTTGGGATTGACCTCAAAGATCAATTGAGCCACCAATTTTGTGGTTGTTGAAGTGGTTTTGTTTGACAATCTTGTCGCTTCTCGCTTTGATGTGGACAAAAGACAATGATATAGAAGTTGGTGAGAGCTTAAATATATGCACTAGCATCCGATTTGAACGCAAGAATAATTTCGAGATTCCACTCAAATTTCTACATTCATGCTTTCTTATCATTTAATATGACAAACTTGGTTATCGGACGTATTAAAATTAGCTGTGCCAATCAAAGAAATATTAAAGGATGCAGAGTGTAATTTTATTTTTTAATCAAAACATAGCCAACAAAATTAGCCTCTCTTAGTACATTACCCGATAGCATTAAATTCGTCATAGTTACAAATTAAAATTTTATAGAGATTTTAAGAATGTTGTAAAAATTAAGATGGATTAGAGTTTTATTAGATTTTAAAAGAAAGTAATAAAATAGTATAGTTTTATAAGAGTTGATGAAAAAATAAAGAGAGAAATAATTTGAGTGATTTCTTCTATGTTTATTTTAATGGAATAAAAAATGATTTGATACGAGGAAAAATTATTTTGAAATTATATTATTATTATGGCTAAATTACTCCGTACGTCCCTGGGTTTTGACCTTTTTCCTAATTTCGTCCTCAGGGTTCGATTTTTCCTAAATCTATCAATGGGATTAGGACTCATTCCCAAATAGATCTTTCCGTCAACGTAGTGGCATAACCTATTTGGGTCCCAACCCAGGGATAGATTTAGGGAAAATCGAACCCTAAAGACGAAACTGAGAAAATGTTAAATCCCGTGGACGTAGAGAGTAATTTAGCCTATTATTATTATTTTAATCAAAATTTTGAGTTAATCAATAGTCATAAATTACCATTTTTGTTTGCAAACATGACGCAAGTCTTTAGGTGGTACATATTTTTCAGCATTTGGTTGACTACTGAAATTGGATTCAGGAGTAACTTGGAACCAGTAGGTCCAGTACGTGACATTATGCTAATGGAGTTTCTATTTGGGCCGTAGGATCCCCCGACCCATGCCCACAATTTCGAAGCTCACCAATTACAAGTGTACTAGACTGGCCCAATTTCGGACGCCTTTTTTTCCCAAAACTTCGCGAAAAGATCAGTTTGTATATAAGAGTGCCAGGCCTGGCCCAAAGCGTGTGAATTTGGATCATCAGAATTCCCAAGCCTAATTGCGAAATTAGCTGGGCGTTTGTTTCCCAATTATTCCACCCCTCAATATTTTCAAACAATTATAAAATAATCCCTCTCTCCTCATTAAATTATAAAATAATATTATATTATTCAATTAAATCTTCTCTCTCCTCACTTTTCCATAAAATACTATATTTTTTCACAAACCCCAATACCCAAAATTTCCAAAACTCCAATATTTCCACAAATAAACACCACCTAGGCAAAGCACTAACGACACTTTTCTTTCCTCAACTATTGAGATTCTGAAATTTTACTCCTTGAGCGATCAATTTGGATATATTTCACACATTAACTACTAATCTTTTATATTTTGCATAATTGGCTTTAATTTGAACTGAAATTAATATTGTTAGTTCATCAAATGACTACTCTACCCTTATAAAAATATCACGGTCCAAAAGAATGTGGAGATAAAATCATCATTTCACAAATCAAAAATATTAATTTCTATCTAAATTAATGACAGAATGTGCAAAGCATACAAGATTGGTAGTTGAGGAGTAAAATGAACAAAATTGATAATTTAGTACAAAATATCAAGATCTTAATAGATGATGGGTGGAATGTGTATTTAACCCTTAACGAAATAGGTCCTGTCAAAAGGCAAAAAATAGGGAGCAAACGCCTCCACATGCCGAGTTCATCTTGCTCGACGCGTCTTTGCTGAGTATTTCTTACCTTTTGACGGTAGTCCTCCGGTGCTTCTCCTATCTTCACTCCTTCAAACAAATGCTCAATAGAAGTGGTATCAAGATGAGAGCGAAAATCATCGCCTCTGGCGAATGGCTCCATCGCGATGGGTGGTTCTATGGTTCAATTTGTTTTGGGGACTTGGGCCTATTTACTTTCTTTGGATCTTGGATCCTTGTTCGTTTGAGTAGGCCTTGTGATGCTGTTGCCCATTAACCAGCCATTGTTCTCTGCTCTGTTTGGAGCCTTTTTTTTAACTCTCTTTTTATATGATCTCAACACTATATTTATGTTCCCTGTACGAAGAATCAAAGCTCTATATTTACATTCAACAGCTTGTTTACAAATATATTATACTGTTATGTTAGAAGACGGAAGTTTGCCCATTAAAAAAACAAACAAAAAAAACAGAAAATGAAAAATAGGATGTTGAGAGTGGGATTTGAACCCACGCCCTTTCGGACCAGAACCTTAATCTGGCGCCTTAGACCAACTCGGCCATCTCAACCGTGTTGTGAAACTGAATCTTGACTCTTCCTATTTATTGAATGATTTTGTGTTTCGACAACTCTCGTAGGATGCATCAATTACTTCGACCTTCTTGTTGATGGCTAGCTTTAGAGACAAGACAATCTTGCGATTCCTGTGACCCGGAAGTTTTCTCTATGAAAGCCCTGCAAGAATGTCTGTCTTCAGTGGAATGACATATATGGATATCCGTCTCTTTCCTTTGTTATTTTTTTATCCCTCACTTTCTGGGCAGCCAATCACACATGATAAGTAGGGCGGACAGTACTATTTGGGGTGATTAACTTGAACGGCTTCTTAATGTTTTGGCTCGATCTCACGTAGACTTCCTTTGTCCATGATTCCCATATCAATTATCATCCCGCTTTAGAGGGGATGTAGTGCGTTCCAGAACACCACTGCTTACTGGGTGTCTGGCGGGTTGATGAAAACCACGACCGCATTTTGATAGAAAAGTACGTACGTAACGTCTCATCAAACCTGTAGAGAGCGAATTGTCTGGCTATGATGTTTGATGTGATGAAACACTGGCATATACACGATTCACACTCCAAGAGCGAATCCCTTTCTTTCTTATCCAGAAAAAGAAAGAGAGATAAAAGAAAGAAGCCTACAATTAAGTGGGCACGAGTTTAACGTTACTAAACACCCACAGGGCCACAAGCACTAACTCTTCGGCGTTGTCGTCGATGGCATATACACGATTCACACTCCAAGAGCGAATCCCTTTCTTTCTTATCCAGAAAAAGAAAGAGAGATAAAAGAAAGAAGCCTACAATTAAGTGGGCACGAGTTTAACGTTACTAAACACCCACAGGGCCACAAGCACTAACTCTTCGGCATTGTCGTCGATGGTATGCTGGTGGTTTCCATGAGGAATCAGCATCTAGCATCCTCGGATTCCACAATGCTCGTGTCTTTCAATGTCTAGTTTGGTCATCAGGAGAGTAAGCATATATGATTGGCCGGTTTAATTAGACCTTGTTTTTAGGTCATTTGATCAGACAAGCTTCCACAAAGAGAGATTTTTTTTTGAGTTTAGGACGAGAGAGGATTGAATGAGGAATACGAAACAAATCTCACATTTGACGGATTCATAACGTCAGATTAGTTTTTTTCTTTGTTAAGCCAAATTAGGTAGTTGCGAAGGCTTCGCCTAGGACATACAGATTAATACATAGGCATGTGCTTAATAAACATTTTGAAGTTACACATTTTTATCTTTAACTTTTACTTGTAATTTCAAGAAAGTACAATGTTTTTAAATTGAAAAACATTGAAAATGATCTCTATTAGACTATTAACCACCTTTCTCTCCCTCAAATCATTAGCTTTGTTTGGCTCTGTAGTAGGTGTTTTCCCGTTTGTATACTGAAATTAGGTTTATTGCACCAATTCTTTGGGGTTACTAGGCATGTACAGTCACAATATGCGCACAGAGTAGCATATAAGAGGGAAGATACAGTCACAATATGTACTGAGATCATCTAAAGTGGAGCAGTCAGCCAATTAAGTTTGGATTAATTTGGATCATTTTGCAAAATATCAAAGTACTGTAATGTCATTCCAATATCTAAGGAGTAAAATCTATCTATAATAATTGTATAATATCCACCACAAAATACCAAATCCAACCGAAACAAGAACATCACCAAAGTTAAAAAGTAATATAATTTTGAGTTTTGAAACCTAAGAATCAAAATATTAAAATGTGTAAAATTTAAGAACTAAAATATCAATTTCCCAAATTTTTACCACATTTTCATAAAAGTCTAGTAAAACTTCAATCTCCCTAGATTTTTACATCACATCCAAATGTTTTTGAAATTTTTCTGAAATTTTTCTGAAATTTTGATTATGGGCGTTTGTTTGTGAAAATATTGGAGTTTTGGAAATTTTGAGTATTGGGGTTTGTGAAAAAGTATGATATTTTATGGAAAAGTGAGGAAAAAAAGATTTAATTGAATTATATAATATTATTTTATAATTTAATCAGGAGAGATGAATTATTTTATGATTGTTTGCAAATATTGAGAAGTGAAAATTTTGGAAAACAAACGCCCCCTTATATTTTTTTGCGTTCTTGAAAATATTTTCTAGTAATGAATTTTTTTTCGAATTATGTTTTTTTTAATGCTTATGAGATAGGGAAGAAGTGATATGGGTCGACATCACTTTAACGTGAACTCCTATGAGATATAGGCAAGAGCTCCGGGAGATTAAAAAAAATCTAATTCACGTGGGGGAGCTACCATGCCACCTGCCGATAGTTCAGAGCTAGGCGAGATTGGTGTGTTTAATATTGTCGTGATGGTAAGTGGGAGGTTAATGGGCAGCCCATATCATCATTAATTTACCCTACGTCTTTTTTATTTGATGACTCATAAATGAAAGTTGCTCCTTTTCTTTTAATCAACTCAAATTAGCACATTAAACACATGGAAACTGGGAAGGCTCTGTTCCAAAGGTGATGACCCGGTAGTAAGAATTAGTCAATAGAAAACATCGTTGTATAGATCGAAACTTCGATCCGAACCTTGACAAGTTTTACTACCGTTTGAGAGGCCTTACGTACCTGAGATAATCGCACTGCCAATGATCTTTTTTTTTTTGAAAAAAAAGTGCAAATACTTTTGTTTGTTTATTTATCGAAATAAAGTTCAGGAAGAGTTTACCGATAAGCCCAAGATACATCCATGGTGGCCTCTCTCTTCCTTTGTTTCTAGGTTCTTAAACCTTTATTTATCATATTAAACATGAGCTAGCAACGTCTGAGCCAAAAGTTTTAGCTGCGTGATGTACAAGTACAACGAACTTCTCTTGATCCTTATGTGAATGCAAGGGGTAAAGAAAGGATGTCACTTTACTTGGACAGTGGGGTGTGCACACAAAGTGGAATGCAAAAGAAAATTCACTATTCTTTGAGAGATTGAAGCCAGGGAAAGTGCCCAAGAATCGCAGAAAGTGAGCACTTAAGATTTGTTTTTTCATGCAAAATCTTTAATGGTGGAGCTGTCATTTGCGATGGAGTTTCGAGCATATTCCCTGCATATTTTTGGGTGATTCTGACAAAGACTTTAAAGCAATATCCGCGCACGTTGGAGTAGGAGAACTTTTGTATTGATCTCTTCAATAAAAAAAGAAGAGCTCCACTCAGCTGCCATGCCATTTTACACTTTGCCTCGTTGCTTCCTATGTAGTTCGCATCCTGAACTTTCCATGCAACTGGGTCCGGTCCAGGTCGATCAGTTTGTGTCAAACCACATACAACTCCACAAATTAAACAAGTTTTCCCATTACCATTCATTCTGAAAGAAAGCTCGTCCCTTACGGTATCCCTCCAGATAAATTTGATCAAATCAGAATGGTACAGCGGACTTAATAATTATGTCTTTTCTAGATGACAGTGAAAGGAACTGTCAAATGTAGGGATTCGTTCTTAAAAATCTTAGATCTTTCTAGGACGTGAAAAAGATGGACGAAATGAACCTGTTACGTACTGTGCAAATAGACAGATGGAGATAGGCCCCGCCCCATGTCGGTATGCTTTGCCATGAAATCTCGATAAACGCAGGCCGCAGCATGCAGACGGGGGGAAGTCAAATTTGCTTGTCTTTTTCTCTGCAGTGTGAACATCGGGAAGCAGTACCAAAACACCCATGCACATTGTGCTATTCCCAAGTTACAATACCTGCACCAAATTTCCAACAGTACTTTAACCATCTCTCATATAATTCCCATGTAAACTCTGATTAGTTTATTAATCTTCAAACGCACACTGGCAAAAGTAAACTCTGATTAAGAAAAGTTGTGTAAAGATTAATAGGATAATGAGGGAAACATATCTGAAGAGTTTGGTGGTGTTCCAACACGAGAAAAGCAGAACCTCCAAGGAGAATATTGCAGAACAAAGATTAAAAGTACAGGAGAAGAGAAAGAAGTCAACGGATTAGTGAACGGTAATATACTTGAAGAAAAAAACCACAGGCTAGCTTGGGGGAAGGAACTCCATTGTGTTAAAGTAATTAGCGAATCTGAATGCTTAGAAAAAAACAATTAGCGAATCTGAACCTACTAATTGGAAGGACACATGGATTATTCCGACCCAAAAGAAAGCTTAATACCTGAAATGGAAAATTTTCTGAAAGGGGCTAGAGCTATTATTGTGGCATGCATGCGCAGATCTAGCGAGATGAAATTTAGGTCTATCTGAGGTGACAGCTTAAATATATCGAATGAGAAAAAAAATGATGGGATCTTGTAACAAATACATTAATAAAAATATTAGACCAAGATTTGTCTAGTCCACCCATGGTAAGCACTTAATAATTATCTCGTGACACTTGGAAACTTCATCCCTATAGGAAAGGGTCCCTAACAACGTCAGACAAGTACAAAATGGGGTAGCCACTATTTATATGGCTTAAGAAGATTAATAAGTGGTTTAACAATGATTTTTAAATTCTAATTAAAAAATAACAAAGAGCTAGTAGTAATTATAATATTCAAGAATCTATATTATCTTATCAAAGAATGGGAAGATTAGCAGCTCTCAGTGCTAGTCTTCTCAGGAGATAATAAGATTATTGTAATGTAAAATAAATGATAAATCATGCATGTCTCCCAATCAAATTAATTTTATCTGGGACTAGCAGACAATGAGGATGTTCGGTTAGTGTGTATTTTGAGATTTTTTTGTGTTTTTAGAATTTTTAGGTGATGTTAACTTTATTGGTATGCGTGTTGTAGTTGTTTTTAGATAATGTTAAAAAACATGTTAGGTTTGTGTATTCTCAAGATTCAAAAAATTATGAGAATGCAAACAAACCGAACAAGCTCATAACTTCTCGATTTTCCAATTCATTTCTCAAGGGGAATTAGATCACATCAAATAGATATTCTCACAGAAGCCAACGCAAACAATGTGACTTTCGAATTAATTAGTCTATTCGGGCTCTAGCAAGAAATCAAAAGATCCAAATCCCGTAAAGAGAAGCATAATCTCCACTAGGTATATATAAAAAATTAAACCATCCTGATCTGTTCTAAAGAGGACAGATCAGGAGCACATATGGATATCGCTCGTCCACCATTGCCATAGAAAATATCTGATAGCCTGAACAAAAAGGTTCCATGATGCCTCAAGCTTAGCCATAGAAAGATGGGCAGTAGTGTCATAATCTTCCCTAGCACGAGGTTTCGCAATTAAGCTAAGAGAAAGCAGGTGGTCTGATGCCATTAAAATTTAGGGTAATGTAGCCCCAGTAGCCAATCCTCTACATGATTGTTTACATGTTGGGAGCGAAGTTTGAGGCATTGGGTTTGAAGTGGGCAGGAAAGCTTTGCAGCTAGTTCCTTTGCTTTTCGTAGTTTTAACTAGACGTTTCAGGATCCTGCCACGTGAGAAGTAAAACACGTGATGATGGGGCACAGCTGTCAGCATGTCCAAAAGGTTGACAGTTGACACTCTCAACCACTATTACATTGATATTTGAAGTCTGGACTTTACCTGGACCACTAGGGCAGACAATGGCTAAAGCAATCTCCCTCTTTCTCTCTCTCTGTGTCACAGACACACAGAGACACATATTCTCATATATGGAGTATCCAGCAGTGGTTTTGTCACAACAGCATGGAGTATAGTACAATAAGACGATGGTGGGTTGGGCCCACATTGTTTTATGTAAACTCTCTTATCTGGTGAGACCTTCATGTGACTTGCAGAGTTTACTTTCTCTGCATCTATTTATATCCTTGGCTCCTTTCTCCACCCCAACTCTCACCGCTCCACTGCTTTCTCTCTGTCTCTCTATCACGACCATGAAGCAAAGCTTGCACTTCAGTGCTCTTTTCCTCTTCCTTCTCTTATTTATTTCTTCCTGCTCGAAGACATCTGCCCGTTCCATGGCAAGCAAACAAGGTTACATATGGCTGCTGCTTTCTTTTCCTATTTTTCTTCTGTCATCTAACTACATTGAAATACTGAATCTTGGCCCCTTTTGCAGGACAAGCGGTCGAAGCTGTGAAGCTCAACGAAATCGGTTCTGGAGGTTCAGCTGTAGACTTGGAAGGCACTGAATCCATAAATGTATGCACCCACCTCTTCTTCTTCTTCTTCTTCTTCTTCTTGTTCTGTAACGAACTTCAACTATGTCCTCAGACTTCATTTGGGTGATCTTGAAATATATTACAGCAGCTCATGGGAATGGAGGAGTGTGAAAAGGGGGATGAAGAATGCTTACAGAGAAGGATGCTTTCCGAGGCCCACTTGGACTACATCTACACCCAGCACCACAAGCCTTGAAACTCCCCATAAAAAAAATAGAAGCAGTACTTCCATATGATCTTCTTGTTTACAGCTAGCCCTTCTGTCAATGTGTCAGACTGTCATCTATTTGAGGTTTCTTATTAGCAGTCTATAATACTTGGATAGCTACTAGAATATGGGGTTTGAGGGTTGTATCTTCTCTATGATACATATTGTAAGTGTCACTCATATAAGTTCAGATAGGACTCTTTCCATAAATATATATATATATATATATATGATACATATTGTAAGTGTCACTCATATAAGTTCAGATAGGACTCTTTCCATATATATATATATATATAATTTGTAATAATCTGCATGTATATTGTCTAAAAAGTCAAAGCTTATAATATTATTGTCATGTTGGAATAGACCAGCAGGAGAGCTACTCTACCGGCTGTCATAAGGCCCTGTATGGTAGCCTCCCCTTTGGGTGTCCAGAGAGAGACGAGAGGAATGGAATCCTTGTGCCGGTGCAGTGAAAGAAAGCATGCGATTCCATTAAGAGATGAAATAGTAATTCCAACTTCCAAAAACTTGCATTAGGAAACCCATGCAGAAACTTCCAAAACGATCGATCGGGTAGGTGAAGAGGGAGTTATAGACAATTAAAACGATTAAAGAAACAGTTGGGAAGTCCGGCACAACATGAATTTCAACTGCAATATTCACGTTCCCCAGTCAAGTTCCAATTCTATAGTGATCTCATAACTGCATGGTTTGTTTACCTTCATACAGCCACGGGAGGGAAAAGGAAATTATCTTTTTTATTGTTATGGATGTAAGTAGGTTGGAGTTAATTGGGGATTGGACACGTCATTAAAACAATTAAATTGTTCTTATTTGCCAAAGTATGCACAAACATATCTGAAATCACTCCCAAAATATAAAGTTTGAGCTCTCTTCGCCTAAGGTACAGTTATGTCCAAAGATGTCAACAAATATCCAAAAGCATACAGGAATCTGAAAAATATCCAACATAATTTTTTTTATTTCCTATTTTTTTATTCAAACTATTTTCTTCTCATTTTTTCCTTATTAAAAATAAAATGACATTCATTTGGAGTAATTGCAATTGCAGTCTATCCATATCGTCAAATGACATTCTAGTCTCTTCGTTCATTTTCGTCTCTTTTAATAATAAAAAATGCAGACACGAAAGAACAGATTTTTAATTTGTTCTTAGCTGGCTTTTATTTTATAGGAGAACAAATTTAACATTATTAAAAGAGATGGAGATGGACGAAGGGATGTTAACGAAAAGCGTTACAATAGTGATGATCTTAGTGCCTATTTCTTTTCAAATACTATTGCTTTTTAGTTTCTCATTACTCAGAAGCCAGCAGTCAAATTACGAATAATACAAATTAAGAAACATGGTCTAAATTAACTATCTTCAGCTATTATATTCTAGGTATATATATATATATATATAAGGATCTTTCCCAGAAGAAGAAAAAATGAAGCGACGACGGAAAAAGGACAACTTATGGCAATCTCGTCTAACAGGTCACCCGACACTGGTTACCAGATAGCAGACGGTCCATAACAGAGTCAAAAGCTACGTGCTTACCGAGTTCTATTTCGTCAGTAGCAAGAAGTGAAAGCCCTAAAAGGTGTCCATACAGAGCAGCCCAGCCCAAACTACAAATGCTTGCAACCTTTTAAAATCTGGCAGTGGATCAGCACCTTTTACATATAATTGTGTGAGGGTTTAGGTCCATATCCTCACCAGGATTCCCCTGAAAGTGGAAAGTACATCTTTGTATATTGAAAAAAAAAGAGAGAATAACATCCTTGAGATCTGGGTAAAAAGAACATCCTTTGGCAAATAATCCAACAAGAAAAACTAGGTACTAAATTCAAGGTGGTAATAAAAAAGCAGATTGGGAGAGTACATACTGATATAGAATGAATTCATCCAATTAATCCAATCAGTCACTTATTCCAAAAGTTTAAATTGAGAATGCGAGGTAGATTTTATTATTTGAATTATATTTTTTAACATCTTGTGTCTCACTCCTCCTTAATTGGTAGGCCCAACACCTGTAATATTTTATTGAAATTGAGGTGGCTTACATAATAGGTAGAGTTAACTTTGATATTATCTACATATATCATTTATCCCAAAAACTTAAAGTCGGTAGAAAAAAGTAAATTTTATTATTTTAAGGGTTAAATACACTTTTCACCTCTAGACTATTGGAGTTCTAACAATTTACATCATAAACTATCGTTAATTTTGTTACATTTCGCTCTTCAACTATCAATCGTTTACGCTTTGCACTCCCAACCGTTAATTTGGGCAGAAATGACTATTTTTATTCAACGAAATGATGATTTTACCTTCAAATTTTTCTATAATTATATTTTGTATAGAGGTAAATTCGTTATTTCACATAATCAAAATAGTAATTTTCATCCAAATTAACGGTTGGGGTGAAATTGTATACGGTTGGTAGTTATGTGGCAAAATGTAACAAAATTGATATTTTAAGATGCAAAGTGTCAGAATTTCAATAATCAGCAGTGAAAAATATATTTTTTTATATTTTATAATACTTCAGTGTAATACAAACTTCAGGTCCGTTTGTTTGCTTCTAAAACAAATTCTGTAATATATTTTACTTATTTTCAGGTATTTTGCTATTACAAAGACCTATACAATAATTAAGTCTTTTTTATGTAAATATGTAAATTATTAAGCATACAAAACATCAAAAAATATTTTAAAAGAATTGCCGAAGACTGAAAAGAATCTTTTTTCTTGAAAAAGTTTCAATGAATTTTTTTTACATAAAATAGTAGTTTTATAAACAAACAAACGACCTTTCACAGACAAGCCTGATTCTCTGACACGCCATTTAATGTCTGTTGTTGACTTGAAGGGAAGGTAACCGGAGTACAAGCCCGCCGTGATTATTTGTCAGTTTTTTTTTGTTAATGAGAGATATTATATATTGAAAAAACCAAATTACAACAACATAATATAACAGGACATAATAAAGGAAAAACTAAGAAATCAAACCAAATCAACTAAAGTAGTTCGACACTATTGAACTTCCACAAGCCTGGGTTGAGAAGAAAATGGGCGGGAACTTCTCCAGAAAAAGGAGTGGGCAACGGACCATGCTGCTAAAGATTGAGCCTCCGAGTTATCAGCTCGAGGAATCTTCAAAGGAGAGAATAAATGGATAAAAGAGAAAAGCGGTATAAGACTATGAATAATAGAAACAATCTTCCAAGGAAAAACCGAACTAGTAGAAAATCTATTCAAATAGGCTTAAAGAATACTCTTCATAACAGTTGTAGAATCTCCTTGAAAAAGTAAGTGGAAGAGCTTTAGATCCGATGCCTTAGACAATGCAAATAAGGTTGTTTCAGCTTCACCTATTAAAGGGTTGGTACAATTGGATCGTTGAGTCCAACCCTTTAAACAAGCACTATTTGAATGGAAGAGAGTTGTTGCACTCATAGAAAATGAGGACCAAATGGCTAGGTCAAATGTCACAGGAAGATATCTATTGCACTCGTAGAAAATGAGGACCAAATGGCTAGGTCAAATGTCACACGAAGATATCTATGGAAAATAAGAGATTCCAACTTTAATAAGTAATGGTGGTAAAGGGTGCCATGCGGCTAAATGCTGACTATGAGTATGTGATATTGTCGCCGAAGAAAGAAGAAATAGTGACTGTGCCTAATTGTCATATGTTGCAGTTCTCGGACAGAGCTCTGCTGCTCTATTGTTTGGATTCTTGCTGAGGCATGCGTCAGGCCTCGGGCCTTTATTTTTCAATTGTTTAAGAGCAGCTGAGCCGCAACTCGATCAAGTTCTTAATTCTTTAGTTTTCCATATGAGGTATAAGGAACACAAGTCCTTATACCTCATATATTAATTATTTTCGTTTTTCTTTATTTATATATTAATTTAAAAAAAATTAAATTAAAGGAGCATTTCGGTCATTTCAAATGTTTCCAGGTCAAAATCAAACGGAATGCAAGAATTGATCAGGTTCAAAATATAAGGAACACAAGTCTTAATTTTAAAACTTAGAGGAAAATTGATTTTTGCCTATAATTACCCATATCTTCTTTGTACGTTTTGATATGTGCTTTATTTATCTTTTTTATTTCATTTAAAGTTTTTGTTCTGTTGCCTTATGGTTCTTGTTTTGATTTTTCAATTATTTTTTTGGGCGTCTTTCACTTTCCTTTTTTATTGATTTCATACCCTTTGCTAATTTTTTTTTTGTTATTCCGAAGATAAATTGTTTTTTTAACACGTGAAATTACAACTTTACTCCTATTATTTTTTGGTGGTGACATTTTTGTGGGGAGATAAATTCGTCAATTAAAAAAATGTTATTTCTATTTGAAAATTTAAATAGATAGTACAAAGTATCTGATATCAATAATTAATAGATGACATGTGAGAAATGTTGTAGTTTATCGTACATAGTGTAACACCAAAATATGTTTAGTCTTTATTAAAAAAAATGGATGCATGGAGCTTAATATTTTATAAGAACTCTTACTGGAAACAAGCTTGTTTTTCAAAAAAAAATTAAAAGATTAATTATACTTTGCACCTAGACGTCCTAATATTTTACACCTTATTTTTTTAATTTTAAAATATTTCACCTGCTTCATTTGAGCATCCTTCAATAGCTAGTAACTGAATGAGTTATCTTCAGAGGCCCCGAAAGAAACCCTCCCCGAAAGGAGGACGTGCCACTTGAGCTAGAGTTTGGGAACCACTCAAAAGATATGCACCGAACCGACAAGAACTTAAGAGTCAAGAAAATGAAATCCTTTTGAGATAATTCAGTGGATATATATGAATTGCGTTGAAAGTCACACGAATGGGTAAGAATGTGGGCATGTATTCGTATCTCTGTCTCCTGCACTGCCAATAATCATCTCTCTCGTGAGTCGTGAGAACCCAATTGGCGGAACGTTTTGTTTTGCCTGCAGGGAAATGGATTCGTACGAGTCAATGAGGCACAGGAGACAGGAGTTGTATAAGCACAACTGGCTAAGAAAAAAAAAACTGGAAGGTGTGATCTCGAAATCGAATGGGCCAACGTGGGGCCTCCAAATTTTAGATGTTGCATAAGGGTATCATGTAACAGCTACGTCCAATCATCTGTTTCAATAATCACGGTAGTATAGTTGACAATATTTGAAAAAGGACAAAAAAATAACAATTGAATTCTTCCCAGCTCAAGTGTAGCGTGGGATATACGATTCGTATTCGTAGGGGTTTACAAGGAAATATTAATAATAAGAAATAGTAACGTCAGACTGGACATATTTGCATCGTTTGACTGCAGAAACTTGCCTATGTTAGCACTTGTAGAATCCAACTGTGACTGAGAGTGCTTGATTGTGACAACATTATTATCCCCTCTCAAGCTAACAGTAGGAGCATGAGAAGAGGTGAGCTTGGATCTTAAGAGACAAAACTGAGAGCGGTTGAGATTTTTAGTAAATATATAGGTAATCTGCACATTGGATGGAACAAAGTGGACATGTAAAGAACCAGCAGCGAATTGCTAAAGAACATAGTGATAGTCCAATGCAATGTGCTTAGAGTGAGTGTGGGAGACAGGATTGCCAAGACATAAATATGGCACTTTTGTTATCACAGAATATGGTAGCAGGAAGAGGAATTGGACTGTGAAGATCCTCAAGTAAATGAGTGAGCCATGTAACCTCAGTAGCAGTGTGAGCGTGGGATCGGTACTCTGATTCAGCACTAGAACAAGATACAGTGGGTTGCTTTTTAGCACTCCATGAAATGAGATTGCGACCAAGGAAAACAGCAAACTCCGAAGTGGAACGATAAGTATCAGGACACTCAGCCCAGTCTAAGTCTGAGAAGGCAAAAAGGGTGTGAGAATTGTTGGAGGAAATAGTGAGACCAAGGTGAAGAGTACCCGTAACGCATGAGGCTTTTTACAGCTTGAAAATGAGTATCTGTGGGAACATGAAGAGATTGACAAACAGTATTGACACTGTGAGCAAGGTCAGGTCTTGTGATGACCAAATATTATAGGGCCCCAACAAGAGACCGATAAATAGTAGGATCAGCTAAAGGACCCCCGGTTGAAAGACGAACAACCATAGGGGTGGTCACAAGTTTTCAATCAACCATGGCTCCATCTTCACTATTAGTAGTAGTCCAGTTAGATTGTGGATTTGGAAAAAGTACGGATGTGATTCCAAAAAATTGGTCTGAGTGGTCAAAATTTGGGGAGTAAGATTTGTTTTCATGAGGTCTTAGGTTCAAATTCTTCCAGGCACAACAATTCTTTGGGGCCACCCTACTGGTAGAGCCAGACTGACCTGTACTGTGTGACTTAAGGGGTTGCATAGACTTGGAGTATACTGGCCCGTTAAGTGAATCCATTCTTGTAGGCCAGTCAGGTTGAGTTCTCCTTGTTACTAAAAAAAAGGAACAATTTAGGGGTAGGAGTCTGCATATCAAACCTTCCCATGTCCAAAAACCAATTGCACTCTTATGTATTGGCGATCCTTTTTTTCAAGTGGTAGTTCTTGTTCAATCCGAAAATTATACAACGGGTGGAAGTTCTTAGGGTCATGCTTAAGGGGAGTAGGCTATGTTTTCGCCCCCTTCAACCTTTTTTGCCTTAAAAAAAGTTTTTCAAGAAAATCTTACCAAAGATGACTACACATAATAAGTCAATTTTACATACCATTACGTAGAAAAAAAGCTACAATTTGCACTACTTAACTATTGTGTTTTAGACAAATCTGATATATTGCACCACAAATTACTATTATGTTTATATTTTGAACTCATATTAAAATCTCATCATTAAAATCAATTAAAATGTGCAGGTGGTACAATCTAAACATTCAAAGTGTAGCATAGAGTATAAAGGGTAAACATATTAATAGTTTAGGACATTGTAATGTGTTAGTTTTGACAATTTTTAGTGCAAATTGCAAAAAAAAACGATAGGTAGACTGCGAAAAGTATGTTATTCTCTATTATATAATAATATAACATACGATAGAAACCATTCTATATTGAATTATTCATCTCTTTGAAGGAAGATAAAATGTTTGTGTGAAACCACTTCGAGGAGAAAAGCTCAAGTGATAATCTCCTAATAGAACTTGAGATTTTTGAATTGGTGGGTTTCCAATTCTTTATATTCCCATTGGCATGATAAGGCATCTTGAATGAAATCTTATCCTTATTGTTGTTGTGGCATCACAAAGCGTACATGCATTTTCGATCACCATATGTGCTTTTAGGCTACGATCGTTTTACATGTTTTTCCGTCTAACTTAATGCTCGATTTAGAAAGGGGGCGTACATTGATGATTTTCAAAAGATAAAGGACGTAAATGATTTTCAAAATTTCTATGACATTGTCGTTTGGGACATTTTCAGACTCGAGAATGCAATTAATAAAGCCACGATTGCCTAATGCTGATTTTCCTTCTGTTTCTACTCCTATACGCTGCTCTATCTGTCATTTAAGCAAACATAGAAAACGTCATTTTCAGCATAACACTTCTACTACTCAGCATACTTTCAGCTTATTCATTGTGATATCTGGGGATCTTTCCCTATCACTTCTCATAATGGTTTCAGATATTTCTTATCAAATTGTTGATGATTTTTCAAGGTGTACATGGGTATATTTTATGAAAAATAAGTATGAAACCCGAGTATATCTTCAATCCTTTTATCATTTGATCAAAACTTAGTTCAATCAATCCATCAAAACCATTAGTTCAGACAATGGTCTTGAATTTAGTATGACATAATTCTATAATATTCATGGCATTATTCACCAAAAGAGTTGTGTATACACCCCTCAGCAAAATTCAGTAGTTGAAAGGAAACACCAGCATATTCTAAGTGTAGCTAGATCCCTTCGGTTCCAAGCCAATCTCCCTATTTTCTTTTGGAGTCATTGATCCTCATAGCTTTCCATATTATCAACCGATTACCAACTCCTTTCCTTCAACAAAAATCACCTTATAAACTTGTTTTCAATCATCAACCAGACTATGCATATTTTAAAACCTTTGGGTGTTTAGCTTATGCTTCTACTCATTCTCATTCTCGACATAATTTTGATCCTAGGTCACTACCCTATGTATTTCTAGGTTACCCTTCAGGAACATAAGGTTACAAACTTCTTGACCCTTCTACAAATAAGATTCTTATTTCTCTCCATGTTCTTTTTCATAAAACTATCTTTCCATTTCAGAACATTTCTTATTCAGCCACTGATACTGTGTTTTCTGATATAGTTCTTCCTAATTCTCCTCATTTTTCTGATGAATTATCCTTTTTTCCACATTCCATATACCTGTTTCACCACACACCAATGAAATTGTACCACTAGATTCATCGTTGCCTAGTTCCATCACACCAGATTCCGATTCACATCAACCTTTGCAACCTAATTCTCCTACTGATAATTCATCACTTTCTGATATTTCTGCTCTACCTTTACTTAGAAAGTCATCAAGGATTTGTAAGCCATCTGCTTACCTACATCAATATCACTGTCAATTGGCTCAGGTGCCTCTTAGCAATTCACAGTCAGCATCTCCATGTGTTGATATAGCGTCTACTTCTTCTCTTTATCCTCTTTCTTCTTATATTTCATATGATAATTTGTCATCCTCACACAAAGCCTACACCTTAGACGTGTCAAGTCATATTGAACCCAAATTTTATCATCAAGCTATCAAATCATCAGCTTGGAGAGAAGCTATGCAACTTGAGATTACTGCTCTTGAACATAATCAGACTTGGGATCGTGTTGATTTACCCCCTAATAAGATTGCAATTGGGTGCAAGTGAGTCTACCAGTGTAAATTTAAAGCTGATGGTACACTTAAGACACATAAGGCTAGGCTAATGGCAAAAGGGTACACACAAAAGGAAGGGAATAATTGTTTTTTTACACTTTTCTCCTGTTGCGCTCACAACTGTGAGACGTCTCTTAGTTTTAGCTACTGACAACAAGTGGGATTTACATCAACTTGATGTAAACAACGCTTTTTGCACGAAAACTTAAACGAAGAAGTGTACATTAGACTTGATCACCTGCACCGTGTACTATGCACCGGCGCCCAGCGGTACTGGTGTCAGTGAACAAAATCCCCAAATAATGGGATTTTTTCGGTGGCGTGAGCAGTTTCACCGCTTTCACCGTTTTTCAATTATATAGAAATGACGACATTTCATTTTCTTCATAACCCTATGTCCCTAACCCTCTCATTTTTCCCCCTTTGTCACTTCTTCTTCTCTCAATGAAGCCGCCCCTCGCCTGTTCCACAAGACCACAACAATTTGCAACTCTCTCTCATCTGCAACTCTCTCTCATCTGCAACTCTTTTGCTCTCTCTCCTCTGTAACTCTCTCTCTCTCCCCCCCTTTCGTTGCGATTTGATAATATATTATTGATTATTTTGTTGTATTTTTGGAAAAAATTTCTAGTTTATTGCGATTTGGCTTGGTTTGGTTCGAAATCTGCTATTTGATCTTGGATGAAATCTTGCGATCTGTGCGGTTTGTTTCGATTTTTGTGGGATTTTGTTTTCAGTTGGAATCTTCAAATAGACTGCAATTATGTTGTACAAGTACGAGTTTACCTTAGGTCCTCACTTTTTAATTTTGTAATTTTTTCTGATTTTTTTGAATTTTCGTTGATTGTGACTGTTACCACCCACTACCACTGCCAAAACCACCACCGTTAGGTGACTGTTACCACCCACTGCCACCGCCACCGTTTGGAGAACTGCCCATAGCGGCGACAGTGCTGATGGAGGCCATAACTGCCACTGGAACCGGTTATGCACAACCCTAGTGTACATGTGGCTCCCTCTTGAATTTTTTTTGTCCGAGTGACAAAAGGGTTTGCAGACTTAGAAAATCTTTATACGGGTTAAAGCAGGTCAGCCGACAGTGGTTTTCTAAGTTTTCCACCATTTTAATTGCATATCGCTTCAATCCAAGTCTGATTATTCCCTTTCTATCAAGTCTGATGGAACTGCTTTTCTTGCTCTTATAGTGTATGATGATATTATTCTTACTAGCAATTCATCATCAGCTGTCACTTCCTTGAAGACTTGGTTGGATTCTATTTTCAAGCTCAAATACTTAGGTCCATTGAAATTTTTTCTTGGACTTGAAGTTGCACAATCTGTCAAGGGCATTTCTTTATGCCAAAGAAAGTATATTGTGGAACTACTTGAGAATAACGGACTGCTGGCTGCAAAACCTATTATAACTCCTATGGATTCTAATTCAAGAGTTAATAGCAGTGATGGTGAGTTGCTTGCCGATCCTAGCTCTTATTGCCACCTTGTGGGAAGACTCTTATACCTCACTATTACAAGACCCGACATCGCCTTTGCTGTTAATTCTCTCAGTCAATTTTTATCTTAGCCACTCCATGATGTTGTCATTCTTGTTCTTAAATACTTGAAGGGATCTCTAGGTCAAGGCATTTTCTTGTCTAGCTCTTCCACTCTCCATCTCAAAGCCTTCTATGATTCCGACTGGGCAGCATGTCCAGACAAAAGACGATTTGTCACCGGGTATACCGTTTTCTTAGGAGACTCTGGTATCCTGGAAATCAAAGAAGCAGTCCACCTTTTAGTAGATCTTCTGTTGAGGTCGAATATAGGTCCATGGTTGTGACATGTTGTGAGCTTCAGTGGTTGCTTGCTTTACTTCAGGACTTTCTCGTTGATCATTCGAAGCCAGCCTTACTCTTTTGTGACAGCCAAACTACCCTGTATTACATGAGAAGACAAAACATATTGACATTGATTGTCATATATTTCGAGACATTAGAACTCCCCTGTATTACAGGCTTGTCCCCAGTTATCCCAGTTACCTTGTCAAACCCGGTACCTTGTCTCCTCTGTCTTACACTGTGCACGCTCTGGTTGGGTACTGCCCGAGTTTTGATAAAACTAGGCTCCACAGAGTCTAACAATAAGTATCAAGTTAAATGAGTTCAATAAACTTACAACGATAAGACGTAACAATGTGCAAAGAGAAATAAGAATATAAGCGCAAGAAAGAAATTCACATGAGCACTATCTATTATAACTCTATATATTATACATAAAATATGTAATTAAGTTGGACAAATATTACCCTATTCAAAATTATCCAAATTAATCGAAAAATTTAAGGGAACAAAACTCAAGTCAAATAAGACATTTAAGTACACAAAATTAAATGAAATAATCCAAGGATTTAAGAATTAAAAAAAGAAAGCACATACTCAATTTAAATTAAAAAAGCAACTCAAAATACTAAAGTCACGAATTTAGAAACCGAAGCAATTAAACAAATAGCAAATAGCATAATCACTTAAAATATTAGAGGAAATAAAATCGAGTCAATTTGGCAATTTAAACACATGCATTTGTACTTAAAATAATGATCTCTATTCAAAGATTGAAAATTGAAAGGAAGCAAATAAAGCAAATACTAATGAAAAGAACACAATTACTAAAGATATGAAAATGAAAGCCTTAACACGAGAGTCTCAAAAGTAGCTCAAAAGGTTAGGAGTATTCAGTTGTGAGCTCAAGTGGTTGCTTGATTTGCTTCAGGACTTTCTCATTGATCATTCGAAGCCAGCCTTACTCTTTTGTGACAGCCAAGCTGCTATTCATATTGCAGCTAACCTGGTCTTCCACGAGAGGACAAAACATATTGACATTGATTGTCATATAGTTTGGGATATGGTGCAAACCAACTTGATCAAATTTACATGTGAAGACAGAACATCAATTGGCAGACTTGTTAACTAAGCCTCTAATTTTTGATAATTTGTTTCTTTATTTGTCAAGTTTGGTATATTAAATATTCATAGTCCAACTTGAAGGGGGCTATTAGACTATAGATAGTTCTGAATGTATGTGTAATGTTCTAGAAGTAAAGTCGTTAGACTTCACAGTTAAGTTGATTAGTTATTTCTACAGAGAACTCATGTATATAAGTTGATGTAATTTCATTAATTCAATACAATAATTATTCATTACAAACTAATAGAAGTGTCCGAAATTTTCTGTTACGCTCTCAGCCTATGCAATGCATTTCCTAACTTAGTCAAGTTCATTCAAATCCGATGCACAAAGGCCCATTACAACGAATTTCTATCATTACGCAGACAAAAAGAAATAAAGAAGAAAGAAAAGCTCCACCAAACGTTAGAAACGAAAATTGTCTCTCTCTATACTGAAGTTAGTTACTGGTTGAAGTGGAAATGTCTGGCTTTTAGTTTAGCACTTTGACAGTTAAAATGGTTTAGGTTCGAACAACACATGAATGGTTCACTGAAGTTTCATTAATAGCAGCACATTTCCGTCCTTACTTTAAAAAAAAACTAAAAACATTAAAATATAATAGATTTTGAATTTTACATCCTAATCTACCATTGATTACACCTACAAACTACTAATCCTTAACACAGTATACAAACTGTCTATTTTTTCCGTCAAGATAGATGAAAATGGACTTTTTAAGTGAAATGATGATTATGCCCTTAAATTATGCTATCCACATGACTTTTTCTTAGGGCATTTTAACATTTCGTATTAAAAAAATAAATTTCTATCTTATTTTGCAGACAAATAGACGGATGGTACAATATATTAAAGATTGATAGTTTGTTGATGCAATATCTTTAACATGTTAGTTCATAGCACAAGGTGTAAAATACTTGGTAATTGGAAGTGTGTTTGTTTAAAAAAAATATTAATAAAAAATGAAAGGAAGAAAAATCATATTATACTTTTTTTAACTAACAAAAAAGGAATGTAAAATAATAGATAATGTGCTTTTAGATAAAAAAAAATGACACTATTAACCACTTAATTTCTTATTATAATTTGACGCATAAATCTCCGTTGGTATACATTCAAGGATTCGGCTTCATAGTCCATAATTTAGGGCTGCTCAACTCCGGTATAGTGCCGATTTTGGGGATTTTGGCCAAAACAGGCACCTACACTGGGTAGGCCGGTTTTAAAATAATTGTCACCTACACTTTTAAGGGTAAAAACCGGCCTTTAGCGGTGGCGGTTTCTGATTATCCTACATTCATATTGTGTCATTTTTTTGTAACTTGTACATTCATATTGGCACTTGCACAATCTTTTCCTTCAATTAGTAATTTGTTTTCCAGTCTAATGATATTCATAACATTAAGTTTCCTCTTCGGATTGTCAAAGTTATGTAAACTAGATGTGCACTGGAAGCATCCCAAGACATATAATCAGACAAAATACAACAATATGTTCTTTCAATCAATTAATTCCTCCATGTGAGTCTGCAAATCCACTGACTTCAGGAACTTTCCAAGGAGCAAAGCTTCAGGTATTTCTAAAAAACTAAACGTTCAGAATGACCTCGAGAAAGGGCTAAAATCACCATTGAAATGACTTCTTTGGTCAATCCGAAATGAATATGCCTTTTCCCGTGTCCAGCCACAATTCACCTTTTCAAGCCGCCCTTGGGATATATTAGAATTTATGCAATGACCAATATGATTCAGCTCTATATTATACTGAATAGACTCCAGGAATCACTGGAAAACAAAGACAGGTAAGGATGAAGGTATCTGATTATCAAAAGCAGATACGTTGAAGTCCAAAATCTTTAATGTCCGAGAAGAATCAGTGCTCTGATGCTTACTGTCAATCCGTGATCTGGAAAATGTTTTACCAGAGGACCAAAACAGTCCATACATAGAACACTTATGTGATGACCACAAATAATGCGATAGTTTTTAATCTTGATATTCGACAAACAAGATGAATATCAAGATATTATGCCATTCAATGGTGGGTTTGACAAAAATATTGATGCAACTAAATGTTATTGAGCATATTATAATCAAAGGAGTTACCTACGGGGAATGTAAAACTCACCTTTATACATCAGTGTATATTATATACGTGTGTATGTAGGTACTTATGTATGTATGCATCTAGTATAAAATAAATCATGGTTGGGAGAAACCTAGGAGAGCGCCCCTTGTTTTATCTTATAATACTCAGTTAATGTAGATCATCAATTCTCAACAGCCAATCTCTTGACCTAGAAAAGAAAGCGAACGACAGACTAATAGAGGAAATTTAAATCAACGAGATGCAGAGGTTAGAGATAACCGCTTCACCAAGTTTTAGCAGATCATAATATGACACAGGCAGCACGAAATTTGTCTAAAATTGACCTAATAAATCTTATATGACCCGCTCAAACATGAATTTTTCAAGAAAATGTGTTAATTACTAGATGTTATTCTCAGTGAGAATAAAATTACAACCTACAATACATAAAACAGCAAGATAGCCTTCAAAATTAACACCCATTTCACAGATCTACAAACCAGTACACCAAAACCAGCCAAACAAACAATCAAGTCACTGCCAAAACATTGAACTTTTCCCATCCGAAGAAGAAAAATAAATACTTGATCTACGAAACTGTTGCAAAACAAGTAAGAAATTCATACCTGCAGAAGATCCCACCAACAAAATCCTATCGACAGAAAGAATCTTTTACAGAATTTTTTCACAAACCCCTTTTGCCCACTAGATGTCATAAATGATCAGAATGGGGCTCGATGAGGTACACCCTTTCTTCTCCTGACATTGTGGTGGTTGAAAATGGGAGGAGTTGCAGGAGAGATGTTGGCCATGGCCTCGTCTCCGAAGCTCGGTACTAAAAACAACAAACAATGGGGAAATGCACAAACGTGTGAAAGAGGGGACATGTGGTCGGCGACGAGAGGCACGGCAGCTGCAGGTATCTGGTCGACATGAGATGGAGGGGGGAGAGAGAGAGAGGCACGGATGGTTGGGTGGGTGGATGGGAAAACAGCCACACGCCGGGGGGAGTGGGGAAAGGATTGCCTCCAAAGCAATCCAGTCCAAAGGCCGAAAGGCCCGGTCGGGATTGCCTTTGGAGGCAATCCAATGGTTTGGATTCAGGGTGTGGGTCCCGGACGGGACTCACACCTGACCAAACAATGATTGGTCTGTGAATCCAAACCATTGGATTGCCTCCAAAAGCAATCCCGACTGGGCCTTTCGGCCTTTGGACTGGATTGCTTTGGAGGCAATCTTTTTCCGGGGGAGTGATAGTGTCGAAGAAAATAGGGTTGAGGTGGGGGTAAGTGAAATGATAGTTTCTCGTTAAGAGAAACTACGTGGTTAAAAAAAATATCTCCAAATTTTTGCAAAAAGTTTAAATCTACATCTGCATCGGTGAATTCGGATACCAACAATCTGGTGTCAGTTTCGATGTCATCAAAAACTTCCGATAGCACTGAAGAGCTCTAGTAAATATAATTGGTCTAAAACTCATCATATAGACACAATAATTTTACTGCTTCGACGCCACCGGAAAAAGAAAAAGAAAACAACAACAAAGGCCCATAAAGGATCTAGAAAGTTCAATTTAAAGATAAGGGTCCGATTCAGCCCCTCAATTTGGTCTCTCAGAACCGTGTCATTTGGACAGAAGACATGCCACCTCAGTGACGTGTGGAAAGGTAGGCATTCATTATTTAACGGAAGTTTTTTGTTCATGGAATAAGCCGCGGTAAAAAGAGTTGCATCCTTCTGTGCTTTTCTACACGCACAAACGGCAACGCTTGTAAGCACAGAAGTGTATATTTGCTGCAATTCGTGAGAGAGGACACATGTCCGAACAGTGCAATGCTGCTCGGGCGAGTGTGGATCCCGCCCACGAACTGTAGCAAATCCCACCCCACGCTTAGGCCTCCTACGTGTCATACCGTTTCGCACAATCAAATGGACTAACTATCTGCCACGTGTTTGCTTAGAAAAAAAAACTATCTGCCACGTCGGTTCAACTCCTAGCACAGTTCAACAACCTTGTCAGACCCGAGAATAGAATATGGTGGAAATTTTTCTTCCAATTAAAAATGGAATTAAAAAAAGTTTTAAAGAAATAAATGAAAAAACAGGTTAAAGCCATTCGCTTCGGGCACGCTTGGGTCTTTGCTTGTCCTTCTCATCTCCTACTGATCATTTTCATTTTTGTTTGTTTTTCTAATTCTTTCCGAACCCTCTTCTCGGCTTCTTTCTTGATATTTTTCTTTTTCGTTGCTGTCTGGTTCTGCTTCGATAACGATTCCTCGTGATCTGCTGAAAATCCCCTGTTGCAGAGCTCTAATGGGAAGCTGAAAAAGAGCTTGACAATGTCTCCGTATCATCATCAGGTACTCGATTCTTGCTCTAGTAACACACGCCATGGATGTTCCACGGCTCAAATGTGCTTGAACAAGATTCTGCGCACAATCTCTTCTATTCCACCGGACGAAACCCCAAAAGAACCTTTTCGTCTGTCGTCGATTGGAGCCGGTTTAGAGACGAAGGGAAATGGAGACAAGATAGGGGTCGATATCGATTTGTACCTGAGATTGGGTCCTTCTGTGGGTGCCCAAGAGTCGGAGTCCTTGGCGGAGAATGGGGGCCTGAGTGCGTGTAGCTTTGTGGGTAAAGCTTCCGAGAGCGGTTCGGTTGCGGAGTCTGCGGGTGTTTTAGCGGCGGAGAAGAGCTCAGAAGGTGAATGCGATCCCAAAGAGAAAGCCGTACAAGTGATTACCGAGAAAGCGCCTGAAGTTTCGGAGATCACCAACCAGCTAGTTGAAAGCAGTGAAATAGAGCAAGAAACTGAGAAACTCAACGAAGAAGAAGAAGACGGTTGCGTTGGGGAGGAAGACGAGGTCAAAGCGGTGCCGTTCGAGAGGGAGAAGAACAAGAGCAATGACTGCCTGGGGTTGCTCGTCGAAGCGGCAAGACTGATTTCTGGGAACTTCGGAGACGACAAGTCCGACACGGGGGAACCGAGTGGAGAAAAGGAACTCAGCGGCGAGTTGAGAAAAGCTCAAGCCGCTGCTAACGAGGCGAGCAGACACGGATCGAAGAGGAAAAAAAACAAGAGTTGGAGGGTGGAGGATTGGCTAGGGGATTTGGAGGACACATCACCGGTGGTACGGTCGAAGCGTGGCAGGACCCAAGTGCTACCAACAAGGTACAGGGACTCGGTGCTGGAGCCATGGAAACCATTGCCGCGACCACAGAGATCATCCACCATGACCACCACGGCTTCTAGGATTAACCGAAGGTCGAGGTAAATAAGGTTAAAACTCGTACTCTTACCGCGCATGGTAATTAATTACGTGTTTCGAAAAGTACAAGGGAGTTAGTTACACGAAGCGGCTGAGAGAACAGAACACACCTGCCATAGAAGTAAGTAGTTCCAGCACCACCTAGTTTTTCGTTTTATTTTTATTTTCCCTTTTTAAGCAGAAAGGACGTTTAGACCCAGAAATGGAAGACTGAGGACTCTCTGTTTTAGTTGCTCTGAACCTGTTGATGGATTCCTGGGAGACGTAGCAGAAGGGAGGGTTAGATAGAAGTACTGGGAGTTCCAGTTGTTGCTCTGTTGTTTTCTTCGTTTTCTTTTATTTGTTTTTACAAGAGGGTTTGGAAGAAAGTAGTATTAAAATGTGTAAATTATTCTGAAGAGGTGCAGAGTAGGAGTATCAGGATTGATCCACGAGCTGGAAGTTTGAAGCATTTTCTAATCTAAGTTGGTGCTTCGACTTCGGTGATGGCGTAGCCTTAGAACGTTTCCTCTCAACATTTTCTAATCCAAATTGACCACAATATTTCTCCCATGATTTCCTTCGGGTCTTTAGCCTCGTGATACATACAAGTTTTCACCCAATTTATTATTTTTATCATATTACATTTATTAATTATTTATTTCTTACACTTTACACTTTTATTAAAATTTTATTACGTAATTTAGGTGATGTTTGTTTCCTCAAGATTTCGGGACATAAAAATTTTCAGCAAAATAAATACACTCTAACATTTTTAACTTTTAGACATACACACTTTACTTTTCACAAATCTCAATAAAGTAAAGATTTTTAAAATTTCAGAAATATTCCCTAAAATTTTGGCAAACAAACATACCTTTAGAAGTCAACAAATTAATTTTAGCTAAAATTGATGAAATTTTTTGAAAGAGTATACAAAGTGTGATATTAGAATGTAAAGGGTCAAAATTTTCATAGTTAAAAAGTACAAAATATAATTATTTAATAAATTTTTAATTGATTAAGGACAAATAGGATTGCTCGATAGTGGTTGTGAGTTTGAATCTTGTCGAATTGTTATATATATGCGAAGTTCTTGATTATGTTTTTAACCAAACTGACCCCAAAGCACCAATGATTTAACAAAGTGGGGGTGCAATTTTTTTAATTTATTTTCGATGTGCTTTCCATGGGGGACTGGGGAGTAGCCTTTTGGCTTCGGCTTCGGCTTTGTCTCCTTAAGGTTAATTGGCAATGCGCGTTACGGGTGGGTGAGGAAGGGTTCGTTCCAACTGGACCGTCGAAAGAAGTAAATTGATGTTTTTATCGCGATTTGGATATTTTATTGATCTTCTAAGAAATCTACTACGCATTTGATTTGTAATATGATGTTTCGATGTAATCTTTTTGGAAAATTTAATCAGATTCTTATTGTTTTTAACTGAAATACGTATAATGTGATGTAACCAAATGGACACTTTGATGGTCAATGATAATCTCATTTGGTAATTGCTAGAAAGCTATTGCTACTTTATAGACACGTAGAAGTTTGACTGAATATATATATATATATATATTGGATAACAATATACTTGTCCCCTCAAATGGGAATTTTGGACAAAGAAAAGTTTATTCCGGTTTATTTTTTTATATATAATCAGAAAAATTTAGGTACCCATTTACCTACTTTGATCTCAAACGGATTTAATGCAATATCTGTACGAATTGAGCTTAATGTTACAGCAAATTTTGGAGCGATTAATCAATCCTCAGATCAACCCCTCATTTAAGTTAGATTTTTTTTTTTGTAAATGATAGTTTAACCCTTGAATGTGCGTCTACTCCACACTTGGGTTCAATGACACGTAAGTTTGACTAAGATTTTTTTAAGTAACCAGTACATGTCCCTTCTAATGGTAATTTAGTTCTTTTAGACAAAGAAAAGTTTATTTGTTGTATTCCATCCGGTAGCTCAAGTGGTAGCGGGAGTCCTGAGAATGTGAATTAACAAAAAATTTGTGACTTAAATAAGAATTGGCCGGTGGGTATGTGAATCTCTTTTAAATTTGTTGAAACATTGAACTCAATTTGTATAGATATTAGACTAAGTTTGGACAAATTTAGTATAGATAATAAAAAATATTTATTTTTGGTTGAAATTTTGTTGGTAAGAGAAGAGTGAGTCGGGTAAGAGCTAGGCGAGAGGAATGCCTTCTGACAATTTCAGTCGGGGGCCCATAATCCATTAAGGAATATAATAAATATATTAAATACTAAAGAGAGAGAAAAAAAAGTTGGCATTAGAGATGGCTGAGGGGGCCGCTAGAGCTTTCTCCCTGGCAAGCTGAGACTGGTGTTGGGGGTAGGGTTTGGGGTCGAGGGTTTGCAAATATACATTATTATCCCCCGCTAGTTGGTTAGTCATTTTCTAATAGGTAAATCATATCACTTGCAACAAGATTGGGCAAAGTTTGGGTTTTAATTAGATTTCGAGGCTATACTGTATTTATTGACTTGGCAAGAGGGTTGGCTTGAAGCTGTTCGATGAAATGGTCAGTAGAGAAAACTGCTATCCAGTGTCTGCTGCAATAATTGGATGCCGCAATACGGAAGGGTGCATTTAAGGGAGAGGGAAGGAAAACCATATGAACTGAACATATTTGGTTGGTTTAGGAGCATTATTGTGGGTCTCGCTCGAATTAAAAATTCCCCAATTTTGTTTTAGGTCTATTTTTGGGGAAGAAGCAAATGACGGACCTGGAAAGAAATGGAATCTGTGGATTTTTTTCTCTCCTATCTTCTTACTTTCCGCTCAACCAAACAAGGAAAGGAGTCATCAGAATACCTTGAAGATGACAGGACGTTTACTTTTCAGTTTGACTATACTGATGAAAGGAAAAAAAAAAAGGATAAAATTACTCTCTCAATTATTGGTGCATTTGAAAAAATAATTTTTGCACTATCTAATCACATAGCTGTTTTTTTTCTGTAATTTATATTTTAAACAGATACACTTGATATATTGTACCGCAAATTACTGATAGGTTTACATTTTATATCTTATGCTAAGGGTAAAAGATTTTAAGTCAAAGATAAAAGCTATACTATTTTCTTGAAAATAAATTAAGCTTAAAATTTTCATAAATCAAATTTTTATTAGAGGAACATCATAGTACGCCCTATATTTAAGGACAAAATTTAATAAATAATTTCTCTTTGAATTTTAAAATATTTAATTCCTAACTAATGCATAGTATAATTTTCCCTAAGAATTATTATTTTATAGTATAGATTATTGCATTGAGATGAGTAAAAAATTATTATTCCGTCAAAAAAATGATTTTAGTAGAAAATGCTTGATGGTGAAAATCACTTTTCAATTATTTGATCCTGGTAGCTAAAATTGTTCAGCTGTTGAACTCATTCAATAGATTAGTAAGAACATTTACCCAACAAAATTATAGGCTTTGTTTGGGATCCGGATTGAACTCAATCTTTAAAACTTAAGTCTCGCTTTAAGTCTCCGCGTTTGGATGTGTTAGGATTAAAAACTGGATTCTGCAAATATCACAGACCTATCAACTCTCCCCCCATTTTGCGTGTCTCGAAACGTTGAATTAAAAAATCAAAAATATTATTGTTTCTTGTTTCTTAATAGACACTATACTTCACTGTCTGATTGACATATCATGTGGGACCTTATACTTTTAAACGTTGTCTAATTAAATTTATTTTTTTATAGTGTGGGCTCTAAAATGGGGTTTACCTAGTGTTGCTTTTTATAGCATTAGCCTTATAATGAGATCTATTGACGCATTTTCTTTTAAATCTTGCAAATAAAAGAAAGTAATTATTAGAGTCTTACATCACTTAATCTCAAGAATCACAAATCTGCTACAATGCCTAAAGAGACCCTCTCTCAATCTCGATATCGATCCCAAACAAGGCCATAAGAATTTTTTTAAAAAAAACTTATTATGAAGAGATTAGGGGCCGGTTGTTAGCCCAATATTTCGGGTATCAAAATCAAGCAAACTAAATACACTCTAAAATTTATAACATTTATACACACTCTAAAATTTTTATAAATCTCAATATTCAAAAGATTTTTAAAATTTTTAAAATATAAGGGATAAATACAAAATCAGTCTCTGTGTTATACGCAAAAATCGATTTAATCCATGTGATGTGAAAAATATCGATTTAGTCCTTGTGATTCTATTTTCGTTTGTTATTGATCCTTCATCAGGGACTGATTTTATTACTTTCTGAAATCACAAGGACTAAATCGATGATTTTCATATTAGAGGAACTAAATCGATTTTTACGGACCAATTTTAGATTTATCTCAGAATATAACCAAAATTTCTGTCAAACAAAAACCAGCTAGCTGGAGATGTGTGAGGTTATTGTCCCGAAGAATCATCGTACTTAAATTCTCATGTCAGTGAGCTTCGCAGCTATCATATATAGGGTGTGTCTCCTAGACTCCTAAAGAGACTAGTAAATTTTTTTATGGGTTAAATGCATGTCATGCCCTTGTGGTATGCGGTAATAGCAAATATGTCTCTGAGGTAAACAAAGTCCTTTTCATACCCCTAAAGTAAACATTCAGAAGCAAATATGCCCTTCCGTTATGTTTACCTTAGGGGTATGAAAGGGCATATTTGCTCCTGAATGTTTACCTTAGGGGTATGAAAATGACTTTGTTTACCTCAGGGGCATATTTGCTATTACCGCATACCACAAGAGCATGACATGCATTTAACCTTTTTTTTAAAGGTATAGTGCCTTTAGAGTCAATTATATTTGTATATCTCTTAGGTACGATCAAAACTCACTGATCTGGAGCCCTGGAGCACTTCCCACTTGAGAGTGGGGGAGGAAGAACTAGTAGGAATACTAAAAAGAGTTTTTTTGACTGGTCGTGAGCGAAGGAGAAAAATTTCTGAACAGATTAATAATAATACTTTGACTGGAGACTGTTCGGTCACCCTACACGGCCCTGAAGTTGATAGTTTAGAGTGTAAAATATCGAAAATTAGTAGTTCCAAGGTGCAACATATCAAACCAGGTATTATAAGGTACAATATGTCAAACCTTGTTATAGCTGATAGGTTAAAAGTGCATTTATCTAATTTTTATTTTTATCTCAAAAGATTTTTTTTATCTAAACACAATTTTTAACACTATAAAAATTATCAATATCAAATAAACGTTTTCATATAATCATTTACCTTCATTTTATGTAACAAAACAACACATAAACTGAATACTGTTTCAAAGTCTTTTCACCAAAACTTTTATTCCCAATATATTTCCAAACATCTTTTCTAGAAGCCACTCACTTTCTCCGAAAAAAATATATCTTAAGAAATACAAATATTTTCTTATTAGTATGAAGAAAATATTTCTTATATTTTAATAGAGATCTTAATAAACTGCTCTCATTCTGTCACCACATTGGTGAATTTTATCAACCTCCAAGATCGAATTAGTTTGCTCATTAAGAATTTCTGTTCGGTTAGTAAAACGTTGTAAGATTTTTAAGATTTTGATAGAATTGTGAATATTTATGTAGATCGAAGTTTTATAGGTTTTTGTGTAAAAGTTGGTAAAAAGTTTTAAAGATATTTAATTTTTGTTGAAGTTTGTTAAAATGCGTAGATATAAACGATTTAATATAATTGTTTAATAAAAAACAATAGAAAAAATATATTTTTTTAAAATATATTGGAGTTTGCGTGAAAAGTTGTTGAGATTATAAAAAATGTATTGATATATGTAAGAATTTTTTAGATTTTAGATGTTCGTTTAGTAAATTTTGTTGAATCCTATTGTGTTTTATAATACTTTTGTAAACGAACATGCCCTTAACCTTCTTAATTTATTTTTAGATAATTTAATCTAGACTGTTTATAGATGTTATTATTACAGTAACTGAATGTGAACCATTTATTAGAACCCCTTAGGATATTAAGCTTGAGACCCTAACCAAGCCCGAAAAGACCGACACGTCTTGCTGTGTTTTACATATGTGTTTCTGTCGTCCATAGTTAGCTAGATCGATTGGTTTTATTGTTCACGTGCTATACTATTCTATGCTATTGGAATTTGGAATCTACTCCTAAATGTTATAATTGGCCGACCACATATTCTTGTGGGTGGTGATACTATAATCCAGCCCAATTAATGGAGTGGTTAGAGAAATAAACGGTTAACAGGGAAAAAAGGGAACATAGGTACGCATGTTGCCATGTTTTATGGCTTTTGTGTGTATAAGATGGCGAGATACATAGTAAAGAAGGCAGTAAAATCCGTCTCGATTGTTCCATTCGAGGTAGTCAGAATCAATTGCTTTTCCCAGTGGGTCTAACTAGAGATATTGGTTTGGATGGCTCGAATGTAGCTTGTAAGAATTGGAATTTCTCATATCCACTTATAAAAATAACTAAGATTTTTTTTTCTATGCAAAAAGAAAAAAAAGGGGAGGATGCAGGCTGTCCAAGAATTTCTTAAAAGGGAGTTAACTAAGACCACTTAACCTAGGTTAGGATCGACTTTTATACTACTTAGTTAAATGAATCTTTTCACTCAATAACATTTTAGAGGTTGCCCTTATTATTATTATCTCTCTCAACATTGTAAGCGATAGTTCTTTCTTTCTGTCTATTGGTATATTCTCTCTTTTTTAGTAACAAGGAAAATTAGTTGCACCTGTCTTATGTATTAAGTTCGGACAAACCTAACCTAATTAGATGCACACTGGGCTATGAGTATAATGACAAACTCTAGATACTCGAACTCGCTTGACAATGCAAATATCAATTAAGTCAAGAACTTGATTTAACTTTTCCCGAGATCATAAGATTCGCACGTGAGTACACCCTTAGATATGATTCGTCCGTAACTGGTAAGAGCGGTTATTGTACCTTAGCGGTGCGGTGGCTGTGTCAAATATGTGATTCCGTCAATTGCGGTAACGGTGAGGATTTTCACCAAACCGTCACCTACATTATCGTTAATCACCCCTAGTTTAGACTCGAGATGATTATTGATTATGTGACATACTTTTATTGGGCTTTTGTTAGAATATGTTAGTTGGTTTATGTCAAATTGTTGGACACTTTTATTAGACTTTAGTCTTTATGTTTGAATATGATATTATGTTGGACTTTTGGACAACTTATTATATTTGTTATGAGTATTAATGATTATGATATTATGTTTGAATATATTATGATATTTGTCCATTTGATATAATTATTGATTATGATATTATGTTGCAAAATTTAAACAGGTTATAATATTTGAATGATTATATTTATTGCTTATATATAGACATCGAATGGTCTTAATGATCCAACAAAGCGCGCAAAAAAGTGAAAAAATGAAAAGTAAAAAAAAACTATTTTTTTGGCCCAACGGTTACACGGTTTAAGCGTTTACCGTCTAACCATTACCGTTAATATCGTCACCGGCAAGGATAGTTATTGTGCTTTAGCGGTGCGGTGGTAGTGTCACATATGCTCAATTACAGTGACGGTTATAATTTTCGTCAAATCGTCACCTACACAATCGTTAACTACCCCTACAATTGTTCTTAGGAACCGTTGGACTATCCTTACAAAGCCTGTCCCCAACTGATATGTTTTTTACAGGACTTGGCAGGCCCAACTAGACCATATAGACATTTGCAATCCCCAAAACCCTTCAATGTATTTGTATGGTAAGAGCCACCATCCGCTTTGAAACTCACTGACCACTTTCACTCCCTCGACTTCCCACCTTATCTGCTTCTTCGTCATTACTGTCGTCGTCGTCTTCTTCTCAAACTCATTCGCGGAGCACAATGGCAAATGAAGATGAGCTGATTGAGTCAGAAGAGGAAAATGAGCAAAACCCGGAACTAAGAGACCAAGACAGAGATGCGGAAAAGCCCTCAGAAGACTCCGACTCCGGATACGACCCAGATGATTCCTCCTACTACTCCGACTCCTCAGATGAGGAAGCGCTCACGTATACGCGACTGGGCGACGAGCCGCCCGCATCTGAGAACACCCCGGAGATCAACATAAAACGGTTCACCCGAATCCTGGATAGCAAGAGCATGAAGGAGAAACGTGATGAGGAGGACCGGAACTACGTGCACTACGAGGACCGCTTCGACTTCCCTTACGACCCGGAAAATTGGAAGGAGCAAGACCTGCAGGAGCTATGGGCGGACGCTCCGCTAAAAATGACTAAGCCCGGGTGGGACCCGGTTTGGGCCGACGAGGAAGACTGGGATGTCGTCAGGGAGGAGATTAAGGCCGGACGGGACCCCCCCATTGCGCCTTTCTACGTGCCGTATAGGAAGTATTTCCCTGCTATACCCGACAACCACCACGACATATCGAACCCCAAGGCGGCGATTGAGGAGTTGGATAGGATTGAGGAGTTTCTCAAATGGGTCAGCTACGTTTTCGTAGATGGCAGCTCGTATGTGTTTCTAAGTGCTCTTTTTCTTTGTTCCTGGGAATCTCGTTGGTTCCTACGAATGTATAACATTGTTTGTTTTTGTGGTTTATGTAGCTTTTCGTGGTAGTATTTCTTCGTTTTGAATAAGGACGGGCTGCTTTGCTTTGATTTTTGTATGTTTCTCTTTTCAATTTTTGCCCATTTTATCGGTAAAGCATTGCAACGTCGTATTTTTTATGTCATAGATTTTGCTAATGAGTTTCTGTACGTTTTGCAATCTTTTGAGCTCTGATTCTGATGGGGAGCTGGTATTCATGGCGCCATGATTCGATCGAATCATTTGCACTTTTACATACCGAAGACTGAAAATCTCTTGATCTTTTGTGACGTTTCTTCGTATAGTTGCATTTGATCAAATTTTGGAATTTCTGTCTGCTTTTTTGGGCAGGGCCGAATGGCTATCCTTCTGTTTTCTCAATATTGCATCTTTGTACTTGGCTTTCATTTTCGTATATTAAGTGCTAAGTTGCTAAAATGTCAGTCCTCGTAATCTTTCTGATTTTTTGATGATTTACTTTTGAAGTCCATCAAGATTCTTCGAGAGGTTAATGACAAGAATATCTTTTTGACGATTCCCTAACTTTTGGTTTAATTCAGTATATGCTGGTTGTTGTATAAAAGGAGGGGTTGTTTTGTTGTTAAACTGTTTCAGCATGCTTCCTTTGCAAACTCTGATTTTGTATTTGATGAGGTTAATTTGTACTTGGGCTACTGGAGAAATGCAACCAATTGCTCCTTTCATTTGGATAACTAAGAACCATTGGTGCATTTTTTACTTTCTTCCACCTCTTTCTTTAGTTTTCGTAGTTCGTCGAACTATATGCGTGATTTACAAGGTCTGCATGATGTGGTTGCTTCTCTGAAGTCAATGAGTTACTTAGATAAATGTTTCTCCTCGTACCTGACATGAGTTGTGTTCTTCCCTGAATCCCTGAGATGTCACTGTTGTTGAGATTTGTGACGCTTTATCTTTCACATTTTGTTGTGCTTATTGCTTTAGATTATGCTCTTCTTTGAAGGTATGAAGGCACAGTTTGGGATGACTTGGCTCATGGAAAAGGCGTATATGTTGCTGAACACGGGCTGGTCAGGTATGTCTGTTCTTCGGAAGTGCAACTTAACCCATGCTTTATCAGGTGTCTATATTCCTACGTTCTCTTATAGAAGAGGGGAAGAAAACACATTTCAACAGCGCACAAAGCATTCTCAAATAACTATAATGAAAGTTTGATCAAAATTAGAATCATATGAGAGAAACCATGACATAACAAATTGATCAACACAATGTAATTTGTATTATATGTTCGAGTTTGGGGTTCTGTGCAAACATTGATCCAGTGTTTTGAAGAGGGTTCTGAAGTATTAGGGCTAAATGGGTGTCAAAATATTGATTCGGGAAAAGCCATGTACTTGGCTCAGCCAACACTCCTGCTGTTGTTCTGTTTTGCTTATGTTGTTTTTGTCGTTCTTTAATTGGAAATGTTGCTAACCAGTCAGGAATTTTCCTCCTCTTTGAGTGCATCTGCTTGTTAGGATATTCTTTTGTCAGCTTCCGATGTACTTTAACTCTGATCTATATGACCTAAATTTCTAATGAGGCATTTCCTTATCATAGGTATGAAGGTGAATGGCTTCAAAACAACATGGAGGGTCATGGCGTTGTTGAGGTTGACATACCTGATATAGAACCTGTGCCAGGTTCCAAGTATGTTTACAATCCCTAGATATGTGCCACTAAGTTCATACCATATCTCAGCATTAAGAAGCCAATTTACTGTTAAAATAAAGCAAATGCTATCGGTTGCTTATTACCCCTGTTTCTAGGCTCGAAGCAAAAATGCGTGCTGAAGGGAAAATAATATCAAGGGATTTTATGACCCCAGAGGACAAAGAATGGTTGGAGATGGATATTGAAGATAGCATTCGGCTTGCTGATGGGGAGTATGAAATACCATTTTATGAAAGAGATGAGTGGATCAAACACTATGGGACTAAGCCGTAAGTGTTACAGTTGAGCTCTCTGTTTTTTTTCTCGATATTAGTCGTGGTGATCCTATTCTCTCTTTATATTTTAAATTCTTTTCCACTATATCGTACTTTATTTGAACTTCATCATTCATATGTTGTCTGTATTCTGATATTACTACTATTTACTATTTGCTATAGTGGAAAGTCACTGCATCATGCGTTGATGTTTCTCAGGGCTACTCGGCTGGCATTTAAGTTTTTCTTCGGTGGGGCACTTCCTTATGCTTGTAGTGTGTGTGTATTGTCTACTAAACAATAGTGAGCGTTTGGCACATTTTACTGTGAGAGAAGTTCCTTATTCTTAAGATTTTATTGGGGTACTAATATGGTACAACTAAGAGTAGTGTTTAGTGGGCTTAGTATAAAGAAGCGGGACACTTGTGAGAAGGGAACAGAAGAAGAAAAAGTGTAAAGTTCCAAAGAAGTTTTAGAACTCCTAACTAATATATTAAAGACGCGTGAAATATTTTGTTAGTTTACATGACAAGGTTTGGTTATATTTTCATATGTTGGCTTGATATACTTATAGATTAAACCAGAGATTGATTTGTGACTTTTATTGACGTTTATTGTTTGCATCTTGGTTTATTTATCCTCAAGCATGTACTTAAATATGTTGGTGATGTATAAAAGCTAGTAATTTTCAGATGTCAATATGAACTTCCGGGCTCTTGAAAAGTCTGCTAGAAGGAAATTAGTTATTCGCAGTGTAGGCACCAATTTGAATGAACCTTAGTTCCACAACTCTCTTGTCTGAATAAAGGGACCTTTGACTAGTATGATTTTCTTCGTTTATCCTTTGACCTTTAGCACTTCACTGGCGTTGAATTCGCACAAGCACAACTGTTTAGCTGGGGGCATTTTATGTGTTTATTGATTATTCTCTTCCTATCACAGAGAGAAGGGTCGATATCGTTATGCTGGTCAGTGGAAGCATGCCAGAATGCATGGATGTGGTGTTTATGACATCAATGAGCGAACCATATACGTAAGTAGATAGGGTATAAGCATTTCTTTCAAGGGCCAAACATATATTATTTCACTTCTTTTGTTTGCCCTATTTATGACCATGGCGGGCTCAACTTAGTCCACCAAGGATGCAATAGGAACCTCTGATGTACCTTTTGTGATATAGAAGGTAAACAGATGCAACACACCTTGTCAACAGAAGGGCTGATGGGTTCATATATGTGTAGTCCTTATATTTTGTTGTGGATATTCATGTGTTGTATATGCACCGATTCTCTCCATATTACAGTTTTGAGACTTATGTGGTAAGTGGATATTGATATTTGCATTGTATATTGTCAGGGTAGGTTCTACTTCGGGCAGCTACTAGAGGATTCTACTGGTTGTGATGAAGATACTTGTGCGGTATTATATAATTCCTCATTATTTGATGCATTATATTTAAATATCTACTAGTTTTGAAGGTGTGTTTCTTGCATTATGTTCTTTTCAGCTGCATGCGGGTATAGCCGAAGTTGCTGCTGCTAAGGCTCGGATGTTTGTCAACAAACCTGATGGAAGTATGTCTTTTCAAAATTAGTTGCAGTCATCTTGGTGGTGAAAATATTATCATTACAGTAGTCTACAAGCTGGTGTTTTCTGGTAATGGGTGGCCGAGTAATTATATATGAGATTTGGAACAGGGACAACAAAATTCTGTATTGGTTAAAGTTCAGTATTAGTCAAACACTTAGGTGCCTGTTTGTGTACAGAATAATATTAAGCTATAGGATGGACCAAATTATATTTAGCTTCTTTTTGTTTTGCACTTCTCCCATTTTTGGTGCACAGAGTAGTTATTCCCTGCACATTAATAAACCACTTGGACAACCCCTTGATCATGGATTTAAACACAGATTGCTAGGGGCCCGCTCCACTTTTTCTGGCTCTTTGATTCAATGCAGGACAAGTTTATGTTAAGCATATTAGTGCATGTTTTGGAGTTATTGTTTCCGTTTTTGTCAGATCTATTCTATAGCACGAAATCCATTCACCATTCATCTCTTCTGTTTGTCACTTACATATAGTTTGCCCTACACAGTGGTTCGAGAAGATAGGGGCCCATATAGTGATCCTCAACATCCCTATTTCTATGAAGAAGAAGATGTGTGGATGGCACCAGGATTCATTAACCAGTTCTATGAGGTAAGTTCAATTCTATCTTTAGCTTAATTTTAGGTTGTGCAAGGATACAAGAAATGAATAGTTCTTGGTGGCAGGTCCCTGATTATTGGAAAACTTATGTACAAGAGGTGGATCAGGAGAGGGAAATGTGGTTAAACTCATTCTATAAAGCACCACTAAGACTACCCATGCCTGCCGAGCTTGAATACTGGTGGTCCAAAGGTATTGGTTTTAATTTTGGTTGTTGTGCTAAGGTAAGGAGTCTAGCAATAGCATTGGATTCCACATGGCGATATTTCCCAGTATTGAGCAATTCAAGCATATATTCTCTTCATGGGCCTTGGTGGTCCCTGACATTTATTTTCTTTCTTTCTCTAAACACCGTAATTTGAATCAAATAGCCATATGTGACTACTCTGTGATGCAGCCCTGATTCAAAGCATTAGTGCATTGTTCAAGCATCATAAGAACTGTTTTCTGGAGGCTGAAAACAATAATTTGTTTAGGGAAACTAAAAGGGATTTGTACCACAAATGATAGTTAAGATTATACATGATTTATCAGAGCAATTATATCTAGGATTTTACTCACAAGAGAGGCTAAAGCGTTTTCACTGTGTATATATTTGGTCCTTGGTTGGTTGTATAATAGAAAGTTTTCTGTTATGGTTTTAGTTACCCATCTCTTCCCTGTTTTCTAAGCTAGTCAGGAAGTATGTGGAGGATAGAATTGTTGGTTTTTTTTAAAAAAAAAACTCTGGATTTTCTATCCATGTTTTTCCCAATTCCGTTTGCTTCTTCCCTAAGTTTATGATAGTTCTCTATTACTAAGTATTTACTGCCCATTAGTTCTGCAGTCAGTGTGTAGATGACCTGAAGAAAATACGAAGAGGAAGGACCCGCGGGCCAGGGTGGGGGGGGATATCAGGTTTTTTTTTGCATGTGAAAATAGAAAATATACTGGTTTTGTGTAAAAATTATTGATGAGATGAAAGAAGATGATAAGAAACTTCCTTCCAGCATAGCATTTGAAATTGCTGGGTTTCTGTTCCATATTCTTGGTGTTTATACATCTTCGTCAAGACTGGCTCACTTTCCTGGTTCTTTTATTGGTTAGCTGCTTCTAAGGTCTAAGTTAGAAATATTTATTTTTTCCCACATCTTTTGGATCGGAAAGTCCAGGATTTATTTGAGATGTACGTTATGTGTGCTGATCAGATGAGGCTCCAGAATTTGTTCTCGTCAATAAGGAACCGGAACCTGATCCTGAAGATCCATCAAAGCTCATCTATAATGAAGATCCCCTAATACTACACACACGGACCGGAATGTTAATCAATTATGTTGAGGATGAGAAATATGGGCTTCGCCTATTTTGGCAGCCACCTCTGAAAGAGGGGGAAGATATTGACCCAGAGAAGGCTCAATTCCTACCCCTGGGCTATGATGAGTTTTTTGGAAAAGATGTGATTGTGAAGAAAGAAAACAGATGGAAGAGTCTTGTCCTGGCTGTGGAAAATGCGTGCAAGCCATATTTTGAAAAACTAGAGAAGTGGACTGAAGAGAAGAAGAAAGCTAGTGAGATGAAGATGAAGCTCATCCAAAAAGAACTTGAACTAATAGAGGCTGAATTGTGCCTGGAAGAGGCCATGGAGGACATGGAGGACGAGTTGAAGAGGAGAGAGAAAGAGGAGGAAAAGAAGGTGGAAATGGGTTTGGAGGAGGAAGAGGATACTTCTGCATTGGCCAACCAAGATGAGAGATCTGCAATAGAAGCGGAGGAAGAGGAAGAGGAAGAAGAAGAGGATGATGCTGCACCTTCAAGTTTTGGGTCTGTTGCTACAGATCAGGATCCAACAGATAATGATCAGAAAGGAAAAAAACCTGGCGGATCATCATTTTCAGCATCTTCATTGTCATTCGCTTCTAGCAGCCTTGTTTCAGGAGTGAGTTCTACTTTCATTGTCATTCACTTCTAGTAGCTTTTTCCATGTTATAATTGTCTTCAAAGCCAAGATTAAGTTGGGAAAAAAAATGATAATGAATTATGGGTCATTAACCTCTTGATGCGTTGGATTTCGGAAAATGTAATCCAACTACATTTACTCAAGTCTTTAGTATGTCACATGCTTTTTGTTTGTAGGTTTTTGGGTCATTAGCAATGGCAGATCCAATATGTAAATTTATCCAATTCATTTCATGCATCACCTTGCTGTTGATCTGTACTAGTTGCACTCCTGGGTGGGAGCTTGCATATATTGATTCAATTGAATTTCTGCGGGCAGATTTTAGCTGATTCTTTCATTATGTTGTCAATTTCTTATCCAGCTGTTAAAAAAGACTGATTTAATTTGAGTGAGATTACAATTTTGGTGGATGTGTCTATTTAGTTATCCATTGGGAGAAAACTATATTTCTTATTGCTTTGCAGGTGCCGTCGAAGCTACAAGAATTGTTCTTATCATGGAATAAGGGTAGATTACTGTTTAAGGCAGCTTCTCCCTCTTGTGCTAAGGGCAGTAGCCACCTGAAAATGGCTGACTCGGTCAGTTTTCCTCCAGTGTTTGGCTCAAAAGGACGCTTGAGAGCCACTGGGAAAACACTCGGGAAAGTCCAAGTACGAAGCCACTTAAATGGGAGGTCATCTCAGTTGCATTCATTATCTCGAGTTCTTTTGCATTCATCAGCTTCCACGAACTCCAAAAGAAGCCCGAGAGAGCCAAGCACAAGGACTGATGGTTGGCTGCATAAAGCACCAGAGGCACATTCTGACAGCATCTTGTCTTTCCACACACCGGTGCATTATTTGGAAACATATGGAGAGACAAAATTCGGTGAGCCTCTATGTCTTCCTGTTTAACATATTGTGTTAACTTGATGATATTGGAAGGGGTCAATTTTGTAACAGCCTCAATTTTGGCTAATATTTTTTCTGTACTTTAGCTTTGCCTGGTTGTCTGCGAATAAGGAAAATCATAAAATGCTTACACTTTCGATTCATTTGTAGTTTTGGTGCCATTAAAAGGCTTAGTCTGTGTCTTTTCCTTGATAAATATGTTCCTGTTAGTGAAACATTTGAGTACTGAACAGGGAGAAGCATTTAGAATTTTTCTTGTTTTTGGAGCTGTTTGTGACAGCGTGTTTTTTGTCTCTCAATTCATCTGCATGTTAATGTGTTGGACTGCACACTGGGTTCGGAATTAAAATAAAAAATGAAGGAAAATTATTGTGGGTGTTATAACCGAAAAAGTGAAAAATTTCTGGACATAAATTTTGATTAGTTATGTTCCGGCTTGAGAATTTTGTTATAACTTCTTATATTCGCAAACATGACCTCTCTAGAAAGTACTTTGCCTGGTGCCAGGCAGATGGTTTGGGGGATAAACTTAAAGACTTTTTCGGTCTTCTCAATGATCTGAGGAAAGGTCGCTAAAAGGGCACAGTGACAGCAACAAAATTGTGTGGGTCTATTCGCATGCTTGATTGATGATTTTGTGAACTGTAATAGGGAAGATATTTTATGTGCTGTCTTCATTATGGTAGCCTTTAGTTCTACATTGAGATAGGATTGAAATTTATCTCAAATTTTGCGTGCCTATTTGGCTATTTATTCTTAATTATTGGACTTTTCTTTGTTACAGCTGATGTGATTGTGATTGTCTTAGAGCTTTAAAAACTAACTGTAAAAGAAGGCATTACTTTTATTATTCGAGAGCTGACTTACATACATACATACATAAATACACATTTCACCCATTAACTGTAGGAGGTTTGACACATTGTAGCTGAAACTACTACTTTTAACATACTTTACCATCAAACTACAATTATTAGACACTTTGTACCCTTCGTCAAATTAGGTCAAATTGCAGATAATATTGCTGACCTACCTTACATATGCTAAGGATATTGTTGTAAATTTCTTAAGTCATCGAAGGTATTATTGCCAGACGAGAGTGCAAAGTATATTAAGATTAGTAGTTAGAAGTTGTAATGTTTCAAGGCAAGTAATTATGCAATTATTACATTCTAATTTAATGATATTTTGGTATTGTTGTCTTTAGGCAGTACATAACCAGGAATCCCATCAAATACACATACATGAGTTATATTTGAGTTCTATTTTATACCAAATTCAAACTATGTAGAGGTTAATGTCGTAATAATAAGGCAATGTCTCTGTTCAAATTAAGAGCAATCTTGAAATCAGATCAGGATCATCTGCAATTTTCTGCTTGAATTGTATCATGCAATTTAGAGAGACATTCACAATAGGCGGACATTACACTATTCATTTGATTTTCTTGACTTGACAGTAATTGTATCAATCCTGATTACCCGATTGGCACTGCGTCAACTTGTCAATCTGTTGTCCTCAAAGTTCAATTTCTTGCGGCAAATTCTAATTCGACCATGAGAAGTATATGCAGGTGTTTGAGGTCACTTTCTTATTAATGGCGGATATGATTATAGACGTCACCTGTTAAAAATGATAGATTTGCAGATTGAAAGGAAACAAAAACGTGTACGTTTTTTCAATCATGCGATTAGCATTTCAGGTCAAAAACACTAATTAAGAAGTGATCCAGCAGCGTCCCTTCAAACTTTCTTCCAGCTGGTCGAGTAGTAGTCAGGGCCCGATCGACATACAAGTTTATCTATTCAGGGAAGACAGGAGAACTACGTGACTATTTTCCCATTAAAAATTGTTGTTATTTATTTTTTATTTTTAAAAGATAAATATATACTTCACTCTCTAACTACCGAGGTCTAAACATTTTGCATCCTAAACTATTTATTTATATACATTATATTCATTAACTATTGATTTCAAACACTTAACCCCTTAATTAAGATATTTTATCAACTTGAACGGAAAGTTATTTTTTGGTGCATCATAAACTATTTTTTTGATAGTGACATTTTTGTGACACTTAAATCGTCATTTTAGAGACCACAAAATTAATCTCTCCAAATTGATCAATAAATAGTACAATGCCTAGAATCAATAGTTACTGGATTCAATGTAACACAAAATAATAGTTAGAAGTGCAAAGTAATACTTAACTATTAATATGTTTAATCATGAATGCTTTTTGATGCCCTTCCACCCACGATGATGATGATAAGCTGTAAACTAGATGTAAGTTGGTGAGTGATATTTGGGAAGCAAAAATTTTAAGAATTTTGAGTTTGTAAGAGAAAACTTTGAGAGTTTGACCTTTTTATAGGGGTTTGTAAAACATTGATGAAAAATATTAAAAATACTTATTTGTAAAATAATTTTTAGGGATAAATACATTTTGCACCCTCTAACTTTGGGGGTCTTGACAGTTTGCACCTCGATCCATTATTTTTATCAGATTGTACCCGCCAACTATTGATTTCAGACATTTTGCACCCTCTGTTAAAATTTTCTGTCAATTTGGACGAAAATTTATTTTTTGGTCCCGAAAATTACAATTTTACCCTAATAATAGGGACAAAATTGTCATTTTGTACGTCAAAAAATCATTTTCCGTCTAAACTAACCGAAAATTTTAGGGGAGGGTGCAAAGTGTCTAAAATTAATAATTGGTGGGTGCAATGTGACAAAAATAATAGATTGAGGTGCAAAGTGTATTTAACCCTAATTTTTATTGGAGTTTGTTAAAAAGTAAGGAGATAGAAGATTTGATGTAATTTTTTTATATATAAAATAATTGAAGCTGGTGTGAAAATTTTGAGAATTTTTTCTAACCAAACATCATACAAGTGCAAAGTATGTGCACTTACCTCATGACCAGTTGTGTTCTATGCTTTTTGTCTGCGCGCATCCTACTTTCCCTATCCCATTCGCCAGTGCTCTATGGGGTTAATTTGCTTATGTTGAAAATTAACCAGCCGTCTGATCTGACGATGCCAGTTACAGAAACCCTTCTTAATTCAAAACGTATAATGCATAACTTATGGTATATTATAAGATGCTAAACTTTGTGCATGCTGTAAAGACACGGCAGTGGTGGCATGCGTATAACAAACAAAGTTCCAGCAGCTGTGGGGACTGTGGCCGATGAGCATTAACGGGGGTGTGCACACAATCGTTGAACATTCAAATAGCGAAAGCAAGAGAAAGTGGACGTGTTTGTCTGCGTACGAGAGTGGGAGAAAGAGCAATCGGGGGCCATAAGCCATTCACTGATAGGGATATCAGCAGCTAGCCATGCAAATTGCAGTGATATTGGAGGGAAGATATTGAGTGGGTCTATTCGCATGCTTGAATATTGATGATTTTGTGAACTGTAATAGGGAAGATATTTTATGTGATGTCTCTTCATTATGGTAGACTCTAGTTCTACATTGAGATAGGATTGAAATTCATCTCAAATTTTGCATGCCTATTTGGCTATTTCTTCGTAATTATTAGACTTTTCTTTGTTACAGCTGATCTGATTGTGATTGTCTTAGAGCTAATTTAAAAACTAACTTTAAAAGAAGGCATTACTTTTATTAGTTTGAGAACTGACATCTTAGATATATGTAGAGATAAATACACATTTCACCTATCAACTATAGGGAGTTGACACATTGTATCTAAAACTACCACCTTTAACATATTTCACTATCAAACTACAATTATTAGACATTTTGCACCCTTCGCCGTCAAATTAGATGAAAATGACGATAATACTCCTGACCCACTTTACATATGCTGAGGATATTGTTGTAAATTTCTGAAGTCATCGGAGGTATTATTTTAGACCAAAGTGCGGAGTGATATTTTCGCGTTGTCCTCTCCAGGCTGAACGTAGCCAGCAATCCCATCACACACACATACACACGGGTTATACTTTGAGTTCTATTTTATACCTAACTCATATTATGTAGAGGTTACTACCGTAATAATATGGTAGTGTCTCTAGTCAAACTAAAAGCAATCTTGAAACCAGATTTAGAATCCTTTGCAATTTCCTGCTCGAATTGTATCATGCAATTTAGAGAGAGACATACACAATAGGTAGACATTATACTATTTAATATTGTCATTGTAAAGTTTCAGGCAACATGAATCCTATAATATAGTTCATCTGTTGTATCTATCTCTCTCTGAATTGCATAGTATAATTCAGTAGGAAATTGTAGAAAATTTTATTGATAAGAAGAGTGTATAGAGCCCGATAAGACAAATTTAGCTTCGATCTTCTTGACTTGATAGTTATCCAAAATCATAATTGTACCAATCCTGATTGCCTGATTGGCACCGCATCAGCTTGTCAATCTGTTGTCCTCAAAGTTTAGGCTATGTTTGTTTAAGTTTTCAGAAAGTTTTCAAAAACTTCTCACTCACTTTTTCATCAATTATAATACATTTTCATCAATCTCAATAATTTTTTCATCAATTTCAATACTTTTTCACCAATTTCAATAACTATTTACAAATTTCAACAAATTTTAACTAACTTTTCACCAATTCCAAGAGAATCTACACTACTTCCAAAAAAACACAAAAACAAAAAATATTTTGAAAACTAAACCAAACATAGCCTTAATTTCTTGCGGCAAATTCTAATTCGACCATGAGAAGTACATGCAGGTTTTTGAATTTTTCAACAAGCGGACGATGATCCAATTTGAGGTCGCTTTCTTATTAATGGCGGATATGATTCTAGACGTCACCTATTAAAAATGATAGATTTGCAGATTGAAAGAAAACAAAAATGTATACGTTTTTTCAATCATGCGATTAGATTTTCAGGTCAAAACACTAATTAAGAAGTGATCCAGCAGCTAGGGGTGAATAGCGGACTAGTCGGAAGCGGAATTTGACATTCCAACATCCGGTCCGCTAACTAGCGGATGGCCAAAATAGAGTCCGCTTCCGCTTCCGACTCTTAGCGGACTTAGCGGAAGCGGATAGCGGAATTCCGCTAAGTCCGCTAAGATGTAATTTACAAAATAAAATCCTAAAACATGTAATTGACAAACAAATGTAAAAAAAAATCTTGTCAATACTGATTTTGTCACATGAATACAAAGGGTACTTCTATTCTTGTCAATACTGATCACCAGCAAACAAAAATCTACAACTATTGAAAGTTGAGTGTAAGAACTGCTATTTTGCTCTTGCATATAGAACATAAGTCACTTTGCTATGTAATGTGAGCAGTCCTTCAATTGCAGTCGTGGGAGGGCATATCTTTTCAGCAATGTGTAAGTTTTTACATTATAGGGCTAAATAGAGGCGGACATTATGTTTCTTAGGGGCAATCAGTGACATAGGAGGCTGAAGTAGCATAAAAACTGCCTTTCCAGCCTTCTGTGTCTTTTGTCTCAAACTCCAATCAATCTCTGTTAAATCGGAGGATCAATTCTAAACCTAAGCCTCTGGCTTGTTTTTCAAGCAACTTCCTGAGCAAGTCTTTTTTGGTCCAATCCCAAGTACACAACATTAGTTTACTGAAAACACTTACTCCACTGCCCTTTTCATCTAAAATGAAGAACAGTTTCATCAAAAAAATGGGGATCGCCTAACCTCTGGATGAAGCTTCAGAGGTTAGCATCCCCCAAGTCTCGTGTTGATGGGTAATTTTCCAGGTTCCAAACATAATACTGTCACTAACGTACTGGATGTTTGAAATCAAACAAGAGGTACACAATAATATATGATCTTAGATGGAAAAAGAAAGGGAAATAGAATTCGATAAACTTGATTGAGCTAGTACAAGTAAAATGATTAGAAGAATTGTTTTCTTCACCTGCATTCTTTGTCAATTTGAAGGCACGGTTCATGCATATTTGTACTTAGATGTTCCATTAAACTTTCCTCAGTCACAGGGTAACTAGCAGTTCCTGCAGAGAATCAACATATGTTCTACACTTAAGTCACTCATACAGTTATCATTTTCCGTATCTAAACTAAAGTGGCTGAAAATAAGCACTTCAATGCATGGATCCCAACAAATTCAAATACTTAAGAGTATTAGTGAAAGCAGACAAGACTTATAGCCTCTTGTACCTGGTATAAAGATGAAACATGATTATTAAAACCCATCCCAACAAATTCTTAAACTCAATAGCATCAATTGGAACACATATAACATAGTGACAAAGGGAAACATCGAACCTATCAAATTCAAGAGAAACTAGAGTAATATATTGCCAAAGGAAACAAAGAGATTATTCCATCGACTTCAAAAGATAAATTCGGTTCCATTTTTCTTCCAATGAAGACGGTTTCGTATCTCACCCATATGTGTACACTCTATCTGGCTATTTTCGTGAGGCAGCCATTGCAAACAATGAAAATGTTAAAAGTCCACGGCCAAATGTTAAATGGAAGGCGTCAGAGACCAAGCCTGAAAAGAACCACAGCAACCAAGAAACAAAAGGAAATTAATACAGGAGAATACTACGTAAAGTACGAACATAAGGTAAAAGAGAAACATAAAAATTAAATAACCCGCAAGCTATCGCAGATTTCACGTTGAAATTTTGGCCGATGCACTATCCGCCCGCCGGAGCTCAGAGACCGTTGCACTAGCCGCCCGCCGGAGAATAGAGAGAGAAAGAGACTAATGGCAGGTGAACATGAAGAATAGAGAGAGAGAGAGACATGAGGGAGTGACTGTGAGGAGGAGAGCTGGAGAGGACTTATGGCCGAGGGGGGTCGCGAAGGAGAGGCCAGAGGGTGGGGGGGAAGAGGACTTAGGTTTTCTCTTACCGCGGATCAAAACGACACGTTTTGATCCGTGGTATTATATTTTTTTCAAAAAAACAACTAAACGACGTCGTTCTATTTGAAATAGAACGACGTCGTTTCAAGATTCAATTAATTAAAAAATAAAAATAAACCGGAACCGGTTTTTCCGCTTAACCGGCGGAACATTTCGCTTCCGGTTTCTGGAAAACTCAAATTTGACTACCGGTTCCGATTCTTGGAAGGGCCGGACCTCAGCTTCCCGGAACCGGAGGCGGAGATCCGCCGGAGACCGGACCGGACTTACACCCCTACCAGCAGCGTCCCTTCAAACTTTCTTCCAGCTGGTCGAGTAGCAGTCAGGGCCCAATCGACATACAAGTTTATCCATTCGGGGAAGACAGGGAGAACTACGTGATTATTTTCCTATTAAAAATTTGTTGTTTTTATTTATTTATTTATTTATTTTGTATTTTTAAGAGATAATATATATTGCACCCTCTCTAATTATGAGGGTTTAAATATTTTGCATATTAAACTATTTATTTTTATACCGTATACTCATTAATTATAAATTTCAAAAACTTTGCACCTCTCGCTAAAATACTTTATTAACTTAAATGGAAAGTGATTTTTTGGTGCAAGAAATGACAAATTTTACCCTAATGTTTTGTTAGTAACATTTTTGTGAAACTAAAATAATCATTTTAGAGACTAAAAAATTAATCCTTCTAAATTGACAGGAAGTTTCAACAAATGATGCAAAGTGTCTAACTATTGAATTCAATGAAATAAATAATAATAATTATAGGTGTAAAGTGTAATTTTTTTTTTTTAATCATGCATGTTTTTTGATGCCCTTAGAGATGTTGACTAATCAAAGCAAAGCAGCTTCTGTGCACTTACCTCATGACCAGTTGTGTTCTATGCTTTTTGTCTGCATCCTACTTTTCCTCTACGCCAATGCTATATGGGGTTTTGCTTTACGTTGAAAATTAACCAGCCGTCTGTGATGATGCCAATTACAGCCAAACCCATCTTAATTTAATTCAAAACGTATAATGCATAACTTATATCATAACCTGCTAAACTTTGAGCTGTCAAGACACGGCAGTACTGGCGGCATGCATATTGATATAACAAATAAAATTCCAGCAACTGTAGGGGGCCAGGGGCTGTGGATGATGAGCATTAATGGGGGTGTGCACACAATCGCTGAACATTAAAATAGCGAAAGCAAGAGATTAACGTAGACGTACGTGTTTGTCTGCGTACGAGAGTGGGAGAAAGAGCAATCGGGGCCGGGCCATAAATTAAGCCATTCACTGATAGGGATCTCAGCAGCTAGCCATGCAAATTGAAATGGTATTGGAGGAAGACATCAATGGCGGCCAATCAGATCCAAAAAACTAGCCTCGTGCCCAATAGTTGAAGACAAGTAGGATTGAAACAAGTGGCCAGCAGAAGAAGGAATCAAGTAGTCCAAAAAGGTCTCAACAAGAGAGAGCTCAGAGACTGCGACTTGTCCTCTTTTTCTTCACATGTTTTGCTCGAGTCTGCTGACCCAGACAGACCCACCTTCCTCAATCATGCAAACTTTTGACGTGCTTATCATCTTTTGGTAAGCGGAGTCATGAATTGTGGATGCGTGAACCTACACCAGCTGGATATATCGTGTGATTCACGAAACCTAAAATCCTCCGAATAATTATCATAACGGTAGAATCAATCCCTAAACTTTGTCCCACTAAATTATACCTCATAAAAATGTGCACCATAAAAGAAAAGGGATAAAATAGTCGTTTCATGCATAAAAAATATCTTTATGTTCAAATCGAAAGAAAAATCTACAGAGGAAGGAAACCTGCAAAGTATCTAAAATCAGTAGTTAGTGTGTATAAAGTGTCAAAAACTTCACAATTGGATGGTATAAAGTGTATTTATTCTTTAAAATAATTTATGACACCCAACTGAACTTGCATAAATATTTTTATAGGCTTTTATTTTGGGAAATTCAAAAACTATTGCCTAGATTTTTAAAACATGTCAATATATGGTCATGTGGCATGCAACTTGTCTTAAAATTTAATCAACATTATAATTATGCAATAAATAAATTAAAAAAACTCATAAATTAAATAAAAAATTATGATATTTATATTTATTTTTAAAACACGTGGTATGTCATGTGATCATATATTGACACGTAGGTGTTCTACGTCATTAATCTCATTATAAATGTGAACAAAAATATGACTAAATGAGTACTTTTGCAAGCACGACCTAAATTCAAGCAGTAATTTATGAATGTTAGAAACTTAGGTAGTTTTTTAAAATCTCATTTATTTTTCATAAGAATAGAAAGCAACGTTTGATAGGATAACATTTATGGTTTGGTAAGAGTACTGCTCATATTATCATCTTTATTTGGAAGTGGGAGGGTGTTGTTGTCAATGGGGCGGGCCATCTTCGGTCGGTTCCGCAATCAGCCTCCGGCTTGCGAAACGTGCTTAATTGGCATTAATCAATTAATCTATAAGCGATTCCGAAAGCTGTGTCCTGCCACACGAGTCATCTATTTCGGTGAAATTACAAGTAAATCCTTTCTTTCGGTGAAATTACAAGTAAATCCTTTCTTTATAAATTCCATCCGCACATGACCTCTGCATTGACTACTGCAATAATTAAAAGGCAAAAAAAAAATATTTATCTTATATGAAAATTGTATATATCTTTCGTTTATGATTATAACTAGTATTAATTGCCCCTGGGTGTGGACTGATTGGTCTGGTGTAGCAGCTGCTTGGTTCACGTTCGATATCCCACAATCACTCCTTACTACTTACCTGATGTGTGTAGTGAGAAGCTGTTGCACATGGCTAGAATTTAGGCTGTGTTTGCAAAACTCAACATTTCCAACATTTTATCTTTCTCCTAATAAAATACTCAAATATAATCTCTCTCTCTCCCGTAAAAAAATATAAAAAATTACAAAAACTATAAAAAATTACCTCTCTCTTCACCTTTTTACTAAACCCAATACCAACACATATTCTCATACCCAACATTTTACTCATGTGTTAGGTCCACTCAACCGCATGCAGTTTCACCTCGTTATAAAAAAAAAATCAAATTATCTCTTTATACATTTTTATAAATTTTAATAAAAATTAATCTACAATCAAATATCTTTTAAAAGTTTCACCAATAAAGTTCCAATCTACATAAATATTCACATAATTATCAAATTTTTACATTAAGATTCTTTGTAATTTTTTTGCCCAAGATATACACAACATGTCGACCCTATACTATTCAATGCTGCACGTGAAAAGTTTTCGGGTAATATGGACCTAACAATGACGTCACTTGTTGTGTCTATCTTCATTTAAATTTAGAATTACAAATAATCCTAGTCCGAAGTTTTATACAAATTTGAAGCAATTTTTTTTTTTTGCAACCCAATATCACTTAAGACAACAAATGATCCTAATTTCTATGATAGTGTAAACTTACTAGACAACAAAAAACCGAAAAAGTTCCTCAAATGTTGAGTAGTTCTCGCCAGTTGCTACAAAACTCATGAGCGACCTATAATTAGTGCCATCTCTGAAGAAAACCCAACTCATCTAATCCTCTTTGACTTGTCTGCCATGGACAGATTGCAAGCTTCATGACAAGGCAACTCAAATGGCCCATGCTTCCCTCATGGATATCTCAATGTCTCCGATCTGCGCGCGTTTAATGCCACTGACCAATAATCTTCACACACTTCTTTGCCGGCCCCCAAAATATAAATCTCAAATACAATGCATTTCTTTTTCTTTTCTTTTTTTAAGATAAATACAATGCAATTCGATTCGTCCGACAGATGTCTCATGGGAAACCCATCTGGAATTTTCACGGCAGTGTCGCATGCATGTCCAAGGGTTACCACTTGCAGAGGTGCATGGACCGCTGAACTGGCAGCATCCTGGGGCGGTAGGACCACTGCGCATGTGACCCAAGCTGGTAAGTTTAACCTGATCCCCACATCCCACCTTAAAAAGAAAAAAAAAATTAGACTTCTAATTAAAAAGATCTGATGTAGTTTTCTAGTGCTTAACTTTAACCAAACTTAACGTCTAGAACTCTCCAAATATCGATTTAAATTAACTACTATTAATACACTGAACTCACATCCAGAACTGATGTATATTGCACGCTGTTTCTTTGAAACAGGCATGTTCCCATAATATGGTAACCCGTGGCTTGTTCCTTGTAGAATCTCCTTTGTCTATTTTTTTCAGACGACTGAACATGGTCCTAATACCCCCATGTACGTACACCAATTTATTTATTTCATATTGTTTGGATGGAACTTGCTTTTCAATTCAATATGTATTAATTGCTGCCCATTTTGTGCAGAGAGGAATTTGATCCGCCATAGTATTTGCGTGTTAAAATTTTGGGATATGAAAAGTTAGGTGAAAAAAAATAAATATAATTTATGAGAATTGGTGAAAAAATAAAGAAATGGAACATTTGAATAAATATTATAATAAAAAAGAATAATTTAATGAAAATTGAGATAAATCATGGTTTTATTGGATTTTATGAAAAAATTTTGAAAATTTTGAAGTTGTTTTAGAAATGTTGGAAAATTTTGAAATTTTATGGGAAGTGAGAGATGATTTGATAAATAAAATTGTTATGGGCCGCCTTAATTGGTGTAAAAATCGAAAAAAGTTCAAAAATTTGTGACAAAATTAATGTTTGCATCTAAAAAATTTTAAATTTTCCAAAATTAAGCTTTGTAATATATAAGAAAAAAAATTAACATCTTTAATATCAAACGAACCATAAGGAGCACGTACCAAACTGTTGATGATGCACTATATATATATATATATATATCAAATCATGTTCTCTTCCTTTTTTTTACTATTTTCTCTCAATTCAATAGAACTCTTATGAACTTCAATTTTTGCAATATTATGGGATTGTTTGTTTATTAAAATTTTGAGAATATTCTTAAAATTTTGGGAATCTTTTGAATGCTGAAATTTATTGGGGTTTGTGAAATTTTTTTGAAATGTATATATAAAAGTTGAAAATTTTGAAATATATTTGTTTGGTTGGAATTTTTGGGTAAACGAACATGTCTTATAATTTACAAATGCGGTCATAGTTAAATTAATGGTCACGTCAAACCTCTGATTTGAAGTAAGTGGTAGGTAGGTTTTCTAGTTTTTAGTTTCTTCCAATATCTTCCCCGACTTGAAAGGTACCTACAAACCAGCCTTACGCAAAGTCGTCGTTTCCACCATTATTGGTAAGTACCAAAATACATGCAAACACACACACACACCATCCAAATACGTACACACGACACTCTCGAATTGCTTGAACGTGGCAGCACTTAACTACTTATGCCCGTCAAAAGACACCGCAATTAAAGGCGTACAAATCAACACAAAATCCCGAAAATGTGGCTACCCGTCGCCTGGAGGCACCCAAAAAAGTTGAATTGTCCATCAGTTCGCTTGCACAGATCTAACCATAGACGAAAGAGATTCCAAAGTTTGGAGCACGTATCAGATTATAGGGCAAAACAAATTCATATACGAAAGCTAGAGATCCCGTCCAAAGAAAGGTCAAATTTTCATTTAGGAATAAACCATTTTAATAGGCTTAAACGCACTCACAGTCATTATAGTATAAGAATATTGCAAATCTGTCTATATGGTAACAAAAATTATTTTTAAGTCCGTGGGTAATGTTCCCGTAAAAAAATATCCCTCCGTCAATCTCTTTTTCGAAAAATAATAAGAGTTGATGACGTGTCAAGCAGGGCCGGCTCAAACAAAATGGAGGCCTAAGGCAAAATAAATTAATAGGCTTTTTATATAAAATTTAATATAAAATATTTAAAATTACTTGAAAATTATTAAATTTAATATAAAATATTAAAGGCCCCATTAATTATTTTTTATGAGGCCCTCATACATGACATCAAGGCCCCATGACTAGAACAATTAAGAAATTTATAAGGCATTTTTTCTCTTTGAGCAAAGTTCAAAAATATTTAAAAAAAATTAGAAATTCTGGAAGAAATATATATGTCCACTCATGATAAAAAAATGAAAAGATTGTATTTTGTCTTTTTTTTTATTAACTCATTTGTCTTTTTATTTTTGGGTCATTTACAACACAAAAAAAAATATATAAAAAAAATATTTTTAGTCTTTACGTGGCCTTGCTTAGGGTGAGGCCTTAGGCCACCGCTTAACTTGCCTTATCCTTGAGCCGGCCCTGGTGGCAAGTGTAAGTCACGATTTGTAAGTTCTTCAAAAAATAATAGTACGAATTAGGGGTTTGGGATAGAAGGAAGATATTGATCTAGCGAGCTAGACATTTTCTCACAGGAGTGAGAAGGAAATTTTGGGGAGTAAGAGTTAGGCGTTTGGGCGTTCGGTAGAATGAATATATTGAAGTCATGTGCATCCATCGTCGTTCAACTTGCTCTATTTTGGTTTTTTTTTTTTCGGTCTACGTGACTTTATATGAATGATGTGTCAATGTCTGGACATCAGATTGTGGCAAAAGTGAGCCCAGAATGACACGCGACTTAATATGTTTTCTGCTTACGTGGCTTATGCTTGCCTCGTCATAAGCTCCCGTTATATTTATGAGAATATTATCACAAAAACTTTAAAACAATTTTTGTTACTGAACATATTTACAATATTCTCATACTTAATAGACATTTAAGCCCTTTTTTTAACATATGGGTATGAATTGGAATCCTTTCATTTGCCAGTAAATTATTGACTTCAATAATATGATTGCGAGCATAATTCGATCAGTTGTTCGTTTGTCAGTCAAAAGATTTAACGGATTTCTCTGTCGTTGGCAAGGAAGGTGATCACATAGGACAGTGGTAGCCTCACAGCCATAAACTATTCTTGTCGACTTGTTAAGATTAATTTACATAGGACAACGAACTTAAAAACTAGGCCAAGAGGCTAGACAGGCCCACCCACCCAATTCCAAAATGATGCCACGTGGCCCCTAACGTGACATCTTTGCTTATGATAAGTGTAGAGGAATATTAGTATATTACCTGCTCTGGATGCTACCTCGGCGTTGTTCTTCAATTATTGCTTGTATGCGCAGCCACCACAAAACTTGCACCTTCCCGGGAAGTTTCGTCCGGAGACCAGCCAACAACCACACAATTATTGCCATAAATTATGTGGAGAAAAGAACAGATATGTAAATGTTTTCTTTTAGAAAAAACAACTAATGATAAATAATGTTTTAGTCAGTAGGTCGAAACTAATTATATAAAATAATTATGAGATAATTATTATTATAAATTAATAATTTATATATATATATATATTATTTTATAAAAATATTAGGTATTTGTAATGGCATGATATACAAAATATTGTTAGGTTACACTATAGAAAAATTCAGACAGTTGATTAATGTACCAAGTACGAGAAGTATGATTTTCGGATCTTTATTGGTTCACTGTATTTTAGACTTAAATACATAATAATGTATAAAATAGGTCTATAATCATTGTGCCTCTATAAAATAGAATGATAGATTCCGTTATTGAGATGATGACCTTAAAGTAAACGAGTTGGTGCACTATAAAAGTACATACATTGAACTGGATCAAATATGAATACATTCTGGAAATAATAACAAACATAGATAATGGTATTCATCATAATTAACTTATGTTGTCCTCAAACCTAAGGAAATTATGCAAGTTTGCTTGTTGTGTACTTGTGGATTGCCTGAGTCTGTTGGTGACAATCTTCGTATATCAAATATTTTTCAGATAATATTGGGTCTTGTGCATAATAAGTGAATTTGTGTAATTATTCAAAATAGAATCCACAAGTCTCTTGTTGAGACAATATATTCATTATGTTTGTATAATGTTTGACTCAAATGAAAAACTCTCCGCAACGAATTTTGTGAAAAAAGTTTTCACAATTTTTGTTTACTTATATATATTAAGTAAAAATATATTTATTTGAGAAAATTATTTTTCAGAATTTTTTGAGTCCAACTAAGTACATAATAAGAATTAAGAATTTAATCTTGACGCTAAATTCGAAATACAAAATATAAGAAAGTTCATGAAAAATAATGTTGCATGATAAACTTACAACCGAATTTGAAGTCTCTAAGGATTCCACGCACAGACACAGTTGGAGTGTTAAACGAGCCAGCATATAAACTCAACTCTCATTTGAGAGAAGGGGTGAATGACATAATGTTAGAATTTTTGTTCTCTCCCTAAAACTATGTGTGTGAATATGAAGAAGATAATACACTTGAGCTGTTCGGATTTCACCAATGAACATATTATCGCTTCCATTGTAACTCGGATAGCTCAATCTTTCACTAAAAATGAAGATTTCCTAAAGAAAAATCAACATACTGTTGCATCCCTCACCAACTTCTGCAGCCGTTTTTTCAATGAGAATTTGTTGCAAACACGTCATCGGGCAATGGCGCGGGCATTACTTAAAACGCCCCCATGTAAATAATAATTTACGAGTGGATATGGAAAGAATATTATTTGCCTAGCTACTTAAGAGTGGTTTACGTACGGTGCTTGTTCCTTGGTTGATTTGACCTTTATTAGGACCTTGGGAAGGCTATAAATGGAGGAGGTCGTAACTGACACCCTGTGCGATTTACATTACATGTGCCGAGTCAGATGCCTCATTATCTCTATCGTGCAATTTGTACCCCATTAAATTAATACCGCCCCTTGTAGGTCGCACACTAATGGTACTACATTGGCCGCCTCATATAATGGCAGGGAAATCTGAAGGATATTCCAAAATTTATAGCCATTCATCTCAATATCTTGAAGGTGGGTCTTTACTATTTGGTGCTCGGTAGATATAAGAAGGACAAAATGATATGAGGGGTATTTATGGGTGAACATAAATAGCATATTAGGTTTTGTGCTTTGTCTTTCTATAAAAAAGACAACTTAACTATCAAGGTTTTTATCTGGGTAATTATCCCGTTTATGTAGAACGGAATAACTGTAGTAGTGTATTGACTCTGACATTAGTATGGCACGTCCGAACTGGTTCAGACATCAGATTTTAAAAAACAGACCTTTAAAATTTTAGATACTTTATAGTATTAACTATATTTGGACTGATTGGTGCATTTGGTGCATGAGGTTACCTTCTATTTGTTGTCAAAAGATTCATAATTGTCAATTGCGTGTTATTTAAAATGGATAAATGCAAAATTGGTCCCTGTGCTATACGCAAAAATCGATTTAGTTCCTGTGATATGAAAAACATCAATTTAGTTCCTGTGATTTCAAAAAGTGATAAAATCAGTTCCTAATGGAGGATCAATAACAAACGAAAAAAGAATCACAGAGACTAAATCGATATTTTTCATATCACAGGGACTAAAACAATTTTTTCGTATAGCACAGGAACTGATTTTGCCTTTATCTCTATTTAAAAAATAGAAAAAAGGAAAAGGAAAAAGAATTAGATTTCCAAAAATGGTTATGAAAACCCGTCCCGTGTAGACTATCAACCAAGAAGCTGCTTACTTCTGACAAGTGCTCAACACGTGTCAAACTTGTGACGTATCAACTTGATCCTCCACGTATTCGGCTCCCATCGCCTAGGTAAAACCGTAAAATCAGCTCCCTGATGGCGCGCACTTTACCCTTTATTATTTTATTTTATTTTGTTAATTAAAAATTTCTGATCTAAGGCGGCGCACTTTAGGACGAACTGTGCGTTTCACTTTCCAGAGAAAGGGCCAAAAAAAGGGCAAAAGAAAAGAAAAATTGACAGTTATACTGCGGAAAGTAACAAACCAAGACCTTTACCAAAACCGAACAAACTCAACCGGGACCACAAATTGAATTGTCGGGCTCACGGGCCCTAGCCGGTTCTCTGTCCTCCCATTGGATGGCTGACCATAAAAGTTGAAGCCTTGACTAAACATTCTCGCTAGTTCGCTACAGGCTAAAGCACAGGCTACAGCCCGTCCCCGCTCCAAGAAAAATCGTGCCCAATCCTTAAGGCGCCCTTATCTTCTCCAGTATAAAATCCCCATGGGGGCCTTGAGCTGGTCCTTCATACGCATATCCCTGGTACTCACGTTCCTTTGCCTCTGGCCTTTCCGATTATTTACGGTTATACCAATCAGGTTATGAGAGTTTGCGGTGACCGGGAACCTGAGAGCCGAAGCTCCTCCCCAGCTCTCGGATTCCCTCGCATCAGATTCTTCCGATACCGCCGTTTGAGGTAGGAGGCAGGACACAAGGAGGAAAACAGCCAAAAAAGAAGAAGGAAAATCAATAGATTTCTCGTAGATATATATTTACAGACATGCCTACTTTGAAGAGTCACCGGAGAGGACCGGAGGAGAAGAACAGGAGAGGCAAACTCACTCATAAATCATCGTCGTTTCACGGACAGAGTCCGTTCGCTATTGCGGAGGAGCTTCGTCGGCCGAAAACTTTGCCGAATTTGGTCCCCTACCAAAACGTAGTAGGAACGCCGTCGCAGCAGGAGGGACGGCCGCGGCTGACGAAGCTGCTGCTGAACGTTACGATCCAGGGGACCCTAGGCCCCGTACAGGTGGTGATGACGCCGGAATCGACTGTCAGCGATCTGATCACCGCAGCAGTCCGGCTTTACGCGAAGGAGTGCCGTCGGCCAATCTTGCCGACCACTGACCCTTCCATGTTCGACCTCCATTATTCGCAGTTCAGCTTAGAAAGTAAGCCACACATGACACATATTCTCAGCCATTTGATTGATTAATTCATTGTTTCACGTTTAAAACGGCGTCGATATGAATTCATAAATCATAAATCTGGTGGAAATTATTTTAATTGCGAGTGGCGTAGACACGCACGCGGCGATGCTGGAACCTGGAAGGTGTTTGGCTGATTTTTCTTTAATTTTTTTTTCGGTGTGGTGGGCCAGGCTTGGATAGGGAGGAGAAGCTGATGACGCTGGGATCGAGGAACTATTTCCTGTGCGCAAAAAAGCCTGCGGCGGACGGTGGCGAAACGACGCCGTTAACCTCGTGCTCCAAACAGGCCGAGAAAACTTCCAAGACGGGCTTCGCTTGGCTAAAGTTCATGGATTTCTTGCTGTAATTGGCTAGTACCTCCTCCTTCTGTAAAGTACTATCCAATCAGGTGCTTGGCTTTGATAATTGTCCGTGGAATCAAAGCTGGCTAGATTTCAATTTGTATTTCCCTTCTTCTTCGTTTTTGTGGACCTCACTTATTGTTATGGCTTGAATTATAATCATTATCGACCTTCTACAGTTCAAACTTTGGCCTATTCTCCTTCTTGTACATAGTAAATGGGTCCCCTTGGGATTAGCATATAATTCATTTGGGTTGGTAAATTTCGCATGTAACCTCTAAGATAACTACTACCCAATTGATAATATTGACCACTTTCTTCGACCCAATGTGTAGTATGTGGGGGAAATAAAACTTGAACTAGAGACAAGTATTTTTTTGGAATTTTCTATCTACGTCAGATAGATCTTATCGTATGATTCATGCTATCCAAAAATTTATATGGGTAACATAATAATAGACTTATCGTGTGTGTATCTCTCAAACTAGGAATTTGGTAGCCAAAAAATCTGAATTGAGGTTGATGGGATTTGTGAACACTTTTGCTGGCAATTATTTCCATTGAGCCACTAAGGTTGAACTATGTTTGATTTAAAAAAAAAAACTCATTACAATCGAGATAAAAGGAAACATTATCGTCTAGTTACATATAATTTGTTGAAAAATTTAAACATAATTATAAAGTTTATATTGTCCGAACTTTATATGACCAACATTAAATAGTGTAGACTTATTATGTGTATATCTCTTCAAATTTTACTACGTAATTGAGACAAAAAAATTATTAAAAAGTTTAATCCCAATTAGGTACTTGCTGCGAAAAAATCAGAGTTGAGGTTGTTGGGATTTGAGAATCACCTTTTTGCGGCAATTATTTTGTTTGAGCCGCTAAAGTTGAGCTACTTTTTGATTATGAATAAATAATAAAAAAATAATCTCCCCTACTATCCAGATAAAAAGAAACTTTATCCTCTAGTAACATATAATTTGTTTTAAAAAATTTCAAAATTATTATAGAGATTATAATATCTAAAATTTTATATAAATAATATTAAATAATCAAAATTTATTATATATATATATATATATATATATATATATTTCTTCAAATTGTACTATTTGATGGAGAGAAAAAATTATAGAGAATTATAATCGCAAGTTCGCAACTACTACTTGGCAGGCCAAAAAATCTAAATTAAGGTTGATGGGATTTGAGAACCACCTTTTGGCAGCAATTATTTCCATTGTGCCACTAAGGTTAAAATATGTTTGATTATGAATAAATAATAATATGGTTAATTACAAAAATTTCTCACGTACTTGTATCATAATCTTAAATACCTTCATAAATTCGAACTCGTTGTAATTCGCCTCGCAAATTATATTTTTCGTTGCGATTTCATCATCCAACCTACTAAAGTTGTTATATCGAACGATTTTTGTCTCACTTAAATGACACGCGATCTTCTCCTTATTTTAAAAGACGAATTTAACCAGGTTGATTCTAAGTGAGTCATCTTTTTTTGTTTTAATAAAAAAATCAGCTAACTACATATTATTTTTTGGCTCTACAAATTGCTAAAAACATTGTAGAAAAATAGGGATGACTCAAACGAGGGTAAATTCGTCTTTTCAAGTAAGAAGAAGGTTACATGTTTTTTAATTGAGACACAAATCGTTCGATATAACAACTTTAGTAGGTTGAGGGATGAAATCGCAACGAAAGTTATAATTTGTGGGGGCGAGTTGCAATAAGTTCGAATTTATGAAGTATTTAAGATTGAAGTATAAATTCGTGGAAGGTTTTTGTAATTAACCCATAATAATAATAATAATAATAATAATTTCTCTCATAGAGATTAAAGAAACGTTGTAGTCTAGTTATGAAAAATCTCAACATCATTCTCAGACAATAATAAAAAGCAGTCCGCTTATAACAACTACTGAAAGTCATAGTACATACCTACCGTAGTTCATATTCCTTTTTAATATAATTGATTAATTCATTGTTTCGATTCAGTTCACGTATAAAACGGCGTCGATATGAATTCATAAATCATAACTCTGGTGGAAATTATTTTTTGTGAGTGGGGTACACACGTATGGGGTAGGGGTGATCAGGACCGGACCGCAGATCGGATTGAACCACAGAACAGAATCTATTTTGTGGTATTTGCAAATTAAATCTGGTCCGGTCCAAAAATTTTAAGAATGCGGTCCGGATCGGACCGGACCGCATTTTAATTTTTTTTTTTAAAAAAAATATATACCTCTCTGCACAGTAGTAGAGGCTCTGGCCTCTGCGCAATAGCAGAGGCTGCACAGTGCCTCCTGTGCATTAATTTTTTTTTTAAAAAAATGTTTTTTTATTTAAAAAAATAAAACCAGTATGGACCACTTAAGTGGTCCATGACCGGACTGGACCGGACAACTTGTAAGTGGTCCGGTCTGGTCATCTATATTAAAGGGATCAGAAATTCGGTCTAACCACATTTCGGTCTAAAAATCGGACCGAATTTATTGTCAGCCCTAGTACGGGGTGATGCTGGAAGGTATTAGGCTGATTTTTCTTTATTTATGTTTTTGGTGTAGTGGGCCAGGCTTGGATAGCAAAAAAGCCTTCGGCGGACGGTGGCTATACGAAGTCGTCTACCTCGTGCTTCAAACACGCAGAGAAAGCTTCCAAGACTGGCTTCGCATGTAACCTAAACATAATTACTGCTTAGAAAAAAACAAAACCTAACATAATTACTACCCGATTGATAATTTAATCCAAATATTCTGCCGCGAGTGAAAGTTCTTATAATCACGTTAAGGAAAGTTAGCTAAACTGATTGCCTCTTTCTACGGAAAAAAATTACTACCCAATTGATAATATTCACCACTTTCTTTATCCCAATGTAGTGTGTGTGGGGAAAATAACTATAAAAATGGTTGATAGGAAATAAAAAAATTGTATGTGTTGTGGTTTGGTGTTATTGCAAGCACGGACTCCATAGTATTACAAAATGATTTGATAGCTCAACAATATTACAAAATTATTTGATGGTCGGAACTCATGCTTAATATTTAGGCTGTGTAAATATGTCCTTAAAACTATTGAACTATAGGGAATACTATTTTTTGAAATTTTTGGTCCATGTTAGGTGGATTTTATTGTAGGACTCATACTGTCTAAAATTTTATATGTACAATATTAAATACTGTATACTTATTGTGTGTATATCTCTCTAAATTTTACTATGCAATTGAAACAATAAATTATAAAGAATCATAATCCCCAACTAATTAGAATTTGGTGGCCAAAAAATCTAAATTGATCTTGATGGGATTTGTGAACACCTCTACTGGCAATTATTTCCATGGACCCACTCAAATTGAGCTATGTTTGATTATAAAAAAAGAAAAAGAAATCTACAACTAGGTTCAAGATAAAAAGAAGGGTTAAATGCATGTCATACCCCTGTGGTATGCGGTAATAGTAAATATGCCCATGAGGTAAACAAAGTCCTTCTCATACCCTTGAGGTAAACATTCTGGAGCAAATATGCGCTTTCATACCCCTGAGGTAAACATAACGGAAGGACATATTTGCTCCTGAATGTTTACCTCAAGGGTATGAAAATGACTTTGTTTACTTCAGGGGCATATTTGCTATTATCGCATACCACAGGGACATGACATGCATTTAACCCTAAAAAGAAACGTTGCCATCTAGCTCATGTTGTTCGAAATTTTATATATTTCATATAGATAAGATTATAGTGTATGTTGTGTATATCTCTCCAAATTGTACTATGCAATTAAGACAAAAAAATATAAAGAAACGTAATCGTACTTGGCATCCATAAAATCTGAATTAAGGTTGGTGGGATTTGAGAACACCTTTTGCGGCAATTATTTCCATTGAGCCGCAATAAACAGAATGCATGAAGAGTATAATAAATAGCAATTATATGTAAGCCTTTGGTAATCTCTATAGTTTTCTTTCCCTGAAATTAATATATTCATTACGTAAGTCAGTTGCTTAATTAGAAAATCAAAAACAAATGTCTATATGTCCATTCAGTTATATTTGGTATTTATCTATTTTTTCTTATTTTTTTGGAGAAAAAAGAAGAAGAAAGAAGAGGTAGATTGAAAATCTAAGGAAATCGAAATTTTATTAGATTTTGTGAAAAGATAGTGAAAAATTTTGTATTATGTTTGCATGGATATCAGAGAAGTTTAAAATTTTGTGAAAATTAGTAAAAAACTGAGGAGAGAAATAATTCGATTAATTTTTTTATATTTATTTTGATGGATACAAAGATGCTGAATAAAGATGAATTTTTAATTATTATTATTTTTTTAAAATGTTTTGAAATTAAAAAATGGGTATCTACATGCCCCTAATCTTGTAAATTTTATTTGCGTTGACACTAGCTCATGGAAAAAATATTCCATTGCATTTTTATTTCTTTTATTTGCGAAAAAAAGTCCATTTACTAATTAATATTATAACTAAAGGAAATATGCAAATAATTATTATTATTTGGTCTCTAGGTCCTAATTGGTTAAAGGATACCTATTAGGGCTGAAAACCGGAAATGCGGTCCAGTTTTCGGACCGCATCTTCGGTTCTCTACCAGACCGAACCGCTTATAAGGGGTCTGTTAAGTGGTCCAGACTGAATTTAATTTTTTTTAAAAAATTATTCGCAGAAAGCACTGCGCATAGATTTTTTTTTTAATATATTAATTTTTTTTAAAAAAGTTTCCTAATGTGGTCCGGTCCGGTCCGGACTGCATATCAGAAATTTATAAACCGGACTAGACCGCATAAATCCGGTCCGCTTTTTTGGTCTGTTTCGATCCGCGGACCGATTTTGTTCAGCCCTAATACCTACGACGGAGTGGCCTAACACGACTAGATGTGTAATTAGATAGACTTGATGCAGTTCAAATGAAAATAACAAAATGACAATTTCAGTTCGGTCCATCAAAAGTCACCAAATTAGCTTTGGCCCTCCCTCAACGAGGTTGATGGGCTTTGTTTTTGTGCGTAGGATACAGTCTCTGCAGCTTTAGGCCCAATGAGGATAATGATTGTTTACTGCATAGCTCTTCAAATGTTCGTGTGGTCTCACTCGGATTAGGATCCTTTACAATTTCTTTCCCGAATTATATGATGCAAGTTAGAGAGATATAGACACAACATGTGAACTTTGTTATAGGACCCATACTGCCCGAAACTTTACATGAACAATATTAAATGTACCTAGTGTGTCTTCATACAATTTGGACAAAAAATTGTAGAAAATCCAATCCATCCTGAAGGATTGAGATCCCTTACAATTCCATATCCGAATTGCAAAGTAGAACTCGGAAAAAGATATACATAACATATAGACACTACATTATTTAATTCTATCCATATATATTTATATAAAATTTTGAACCATATAAACCTCACAAACAGTGAATTGTAGAACATTTTGATTCCGTCTCGAGAGTGCTCCTCTCAACCTTGTCCTCTGTAACTGAAAGTAACATTTCAAGTCGGTTATTTTTTAGATTCTCTCTAATTTTAATTTGGACCGAAATCTCAAGATAGGTTCCTTGCAGAAAGCCCATAAGCATTGCTAGGCTAGGCCTGGGACCAGGCCCAAATTGGAGTCGCACATTTTTTTCAGACGCTCTCGCCGAAAAAACCCTAGGTTACAGAAAAACGGGCGGCAACCTTCTTATAAAATCCCTTCAAACACTCTTATTTCCGCATCTTTCATACACTCTTTCGCTCTCTCAAAACCATCCCCAAACCCTAGCCTCCTCCTCTCTCGCCCTTAATGGAGTTCTGGGGTAAGTTCTTTTTCTCCATCATCATCCTCGTCCTACTCGAATGGTTAGGTTTCTAATATCTAGTTCATTAGACTCCGACTTTTGTATCTAATTCGTATTCGTTCTGTTCTTTTCCGCTATCGCTCAACCATTTTGGCTGTCCGATTTTTTTTTCTTTTGTTTTTATTTGATTGCTTGCCGCTGCTTTGTCTATGAGGATGTGTGCTTTTGTTTAGAGAACACTGGAAATGATTTTTTGAGAAAGTTATTCGTATGTCAGTAGTTCAATGTTTCTGTTTCTGTTACGTTGGTATTTATGCTTTTAGCTGCATAGTTTTTGTTTAGTGAGGGAAACACTCAAAGAGTGTGAATATTTAGAATATGGGGGTGATATGTTTACGCTTTTGTGACTCCTTTTTGTCGAATTAGAAAGTGGAGGCATCTGTGTCAGAGAGAGAGAGAGAAGTAATGTTTGAATTCCCTCAGAGAGTAGAACCGATTTTTTAAGCCTCGAGACTTTTTTTTTTAAAAAACTTTGTTAGGTGTTCTTTCCAAGGATATGTAATGAGGGGTTCTGGTGGTCGTTTCTTGCTCACTTTTTTTTGTCTTGCTGTTTATGAATAGGATGTAGTTCTTCCTTTCATACCCTTTTGGGTCCTCCTACCCTCAGTGTGCTGTATGATGCAATTCTGTCAAAATGATGGAGTATGTGATTTAGCATTTTAATATTGTCTCTCTTATGTGGTAACGTGCCTTATCAGGTTTAATCTTTTGAACTATAATATTTCTTGGTTAACTTTTATTGTGTTTTGGATGGTCTATTATTTTATCTGCTTGCTTATGTATAGTTCTCCTCTACAACTTGAGTTTTGACTTTGGATTCATGAATTATTGAAATCAAGCTAGTGTACGCTTGAGGTTGATTTTGATTGGTTCTGTTGGAGTCCTTTTGCTGGTGATTTAGACACAAACTGTATGGTCATTCATCAATATGGTGAAATTAAAGCTGCCTACCTCCCAATTAACTTCGATAGTACTTCTACTTAATGTGTATCTCCGTGGTCACAATCTCGCTATCTCCTACAGCTAGTATTCAAGGCTTGTGGTGAATCCACATTCAAATAATTTTTTTTGTGATTACTTATTGTTTGATGTGTTGATTTAATTATATCAACAAAGAGACTGATGTTGACTTGCTCTCGTGTTACCTAAAGGTGTTGAAGTCAAGGCAGGACAGCCACTAAAAGTACAACCTGGTGAGGATACGATCATTCATCTTTCACAGGTAAGAAAGAGTCATTGTGCTTGTCCTGTATGTGTTTTTGTAAGTTACTCTACATGGCATCCAATTCTTTTACACGTGCCGGGAGTGCTTGAAATGCTCTTTTTTTTTTCCAGGCATCTCTGGGTGAGTCTAAGAACAAGGGGAGTGAATCTATTCCTCTCTTCTTGAAGTTTGGTGATCAGAAGCTTGTCTTGGGAACCCTGTCCACTGAGAACTTCCCCCAGTTATCTTTTGATTTGGTTTTTGAGAAGGAGTTTGAGCTCTCTCACAACTGGAAACATGGAAGTGTCTACTTTATCGGATACAAAGCTATTACTCCAGAGGAATATCCTTTGCATTTACCCTTCCTGTTCACTGAATGATGCTTTGATACTTCTTCCAATATTGGTTCTGATTTTCAGTTTTTTTTGTCAGAGGATGAGTATTAGGTCATTGCTGTAGTCTACGGGAATTTAAAGGTCTTGAGTCATAGTGGATTTTTTTGTTGCAGCTACCTCTTTTGTTGTTAACGTGTGCTAGGCTATACGTTTCTGCAATTCATTCGTATCTTAGCTCAGAACACTGTTTTTTTTTGGGGGAGGGGTTCCAAATATGATTTTCGAGTTGAGAATGTACGCTGCCTTGACACATGTTGCGTTTGAAATTTACTTTATTGAATTGGAAAGATGTCTCACTGCATTAGTGTTTGGTCTTTCTTTCTTTTGTCTTCTTTGTTTAACAATTTGAGGCCCAACTATGTCCCTTTCTTGATGGTGATGATTGATGTAACCACTGTGTGCTCACCTCATTTTTCTCCACTGTTTTTTCCTTGACTTTCTGCTGTCTTGTATTTACCACGGACGATCATGATGGTAAGTGTTAGAAAGTGCTTTTTCTCTGTAACGATTTTTGGAATGTGAGTGTAGCTAATTGATTATGATATTTGACAGAATTTGATTCTGATTCAGAGGAGGAAGAGATGATGGAGGCTTTGCCATTGAAGAGTGTAGAGAATGGTGAATGACGCTCCTGCATTGTAATGTTTTTGTTAGCTTAAATACCTCCTCCTGCCATTGACTAGGGAAAAAAATTTCAGGTAAGGCTGGCCCAGTGATCGCAACCCAAAAGGCTGCTTTGAAGCCTGAGTCGACTGGAAAGCGGGTTAAGCTTGTAGAACCAAGCAAAGATGATGAAGATGATGATTCTAGTGATGAGGTATTCTGCCGTTATATAGTGGAACATCTCATTAGTAAATCCTTGTGACTATAGGGTTAACAATGTTTTGGAGGAACACATGATATCTTCAAACATGTTTTAATATTTTGTCTGATATAAACTATTGAAAAGTTGATTCTGAGTTTCAAAGAATCATTATGTAGTTTTCCGTTTGTGTTAATATAAAGATGTCTTAGTGATTTTGATGCAAGTGTTCTCTTGTTGTTGTAATCCATGTTGTCTCACATATGTACACTAGGCTCATGTTTCTCTGGGAGATAATTTAGTCTTTGCCATTTTTTGATTTTTGCTTTGAGTTTGCTTTTTGAACCTTTCTTGACCAGCCTTAAATTTGTGTAACTTGCTACTGCAGGATGAGGATGAGGACGAGGACGAGGATGAAGATGAGGATGATGATGAGATGTCTTTGGAGTTAGGGGATGAGGATGATGATGACTCTGATGAAGAGCCTGAAGAAACACCCAAGAAGGTATTTAGATGTTTATTTTACTATGTATATCAATTGAAAGTAAAGTCCTTGTTAAGTTTTGTGTCAATATCTTTATATAAAATCATACTCTAATGTTGAAGGCTGAACTGGGCAAGAAGAGGCCCTCTGACTCTGCATCAAAAACCCCCGTTCCTGCTAAAAAGGCAAAATCAGCTTCTCCTCGAAAGACAGGTGATTTTGTTTATCTTTGTTCTCTAAATCTGTTTCTAGATTTATATGTATAATGATTTTCTACCAATGGTCAGAGATCTAATGTTATTTCTTTCCCTTTAAACAAAGGAAATGTTGTGAGGTCCCAAAATTTCTTAGGGTGATGAAGTTATTGCTCTTAATTATTCATCATTTATCTATCAAGACTGGTGGTAGTCTTCATCTTTGTGTCTTACAGTTCTTTTTTTGGTATTGGTTTTTGTATAATTCTAGTATTTTTTGTAGTGGATAGAATATCCCCAGGACCCCAAGACTTCATTTTCGTATTTGTTATTTTGTGATTTTTTTTTGAGTGAGTCAGTTATACAGTTTATAGTTTGGTTCTAATTTTATACTCTTCAATGACTAGTTTTTATGTCTCTCTTGTTACTCAGTAATCGAGTAAAGGCTACCTAAACAGAGTATTGTTTGGCTGAAAAATTCAAAGAGCTAAAATTGTCCGGCAAGTTTTAATAATGACTTGTTTGTATGTGCTATAGATGGTAAGAAGAATGTTCATACAGCTACTCCTCATCCTTCCAAGAAGGCTGGAAAGACTCCTGCTAGTAATGAGAAATCGAAGGCCCAAACCCCAAAATCTGGCAGCCCAGTTTCTTGCAAAACATGCAGCAAGTATGTTTGATAACAACCTTGGAAATTGTTGCTCCTAATATAAAGGAGCTTGCCTTGGGTACTCACCGATCTTCTCGTTTGCAGGACATTCAACTCAGAAGTTGGGCTCCAGTCGCACACAAAGGCCAAGCATGGTGGCAGTTAGGTAATTGGGTTGGTTATGAGCACCTAGCATGTCCAGGAATTTTTCGCAAGAGATGGATTATAGGGCTATCATTTTTACTTAGGTTTTGGCTTCGTACACAAGAGAGGTGTGTAGTTGTATTTTGTCTTCCTGTCTGTTTCAGACCTGATCAGTCCGTCGCTTATGTGCTCCTTGGACCTTCTTAAAGGATGTGATTTTGTCGTCTCCATTTCTTGTGTCGCTTCCTAATCTGCTATAGAATATTTTCCTTTAGAATTTGAAAATCTTCATTGTGCCACGGAACTCATTTTTTTTTGCTTATTTCAACTGTAGAAAATAATTGAATAGTGCATACCGATAAACTTTAACAGTTGGAAGGATACAATTGAGACTAAATTGATAGTTTGATGCCAAAACTAATATTGATATCATAATTTAAGGGTGAAAAGTAAAGTTTCTACTTAGAAAAAAAAAGAAAGAAAAGAAAAGTAAAGTTTCCTTTTCTTTTTGGAAAAGAAATATTTCTAACCAGTAGAAAGGGACCACGCAAGACCTCCAAAATTTTGTAGCTTTTCACATTCACCACATGCCAGTAAACAGGCCCAATGGCCCGGAAAAACAAAGAGCATTCAGAGACTGAAATGTTCGCCAATGGCGTTTCTTTGATAGGTGCTAGAAGAAGCAGAGAGGTTCCACAGCAGGACTAACCGTTCTCCAATAGCAATTAGCAAGATAGTGGACTACATCCCAAGCATAGTGGTACTGAGGACCACCCTGAGAGTACAGCTCTCGGGCAGTATTCCGGCAGTGTAAGCGCACCCCGCACTCTATTATCTCCACATCCGGGCTATGTGTTTCAACTGAAACTTTAATATAGCTCCATCCCTCTAAATTATTCGATCGTTCCAAAAACCATTTAGCTGGAATATATAATTCAAATCTAAGTGGCCCAAGAGATTGATCTTTAGGTGCACGAAAGACTAAGGGTGGTTTTAGAAGACCTTCATCAGTCTCAAAGCGATAAACAAATTCGACAAACTCGTCATAATCAGGTCGAATGCCATCAAAATTCCTAGAATTCAATTTCTCATCCACATGGACTTCATAAACAATAGCATGGGAATATCCGTACCACTTGCTATTATCATCAAAATCTTCATGTATCTTACGTGTTATATAAGAATCAGTGCTTCTAATGTCGTACCACTCTGGTAGTCCAGATCCCAAACAAGTGCCACATACCTGTAAAGTAAAAACCAAAAAGAGAAAGATGTTAATTGTTGTGTTTTAAACAATTTACTTTCACAAAAGATCTTGTCATATTACATAACAATAACTTTTGTGTTATTATTAGAGAAAGTGACTCACCATACGAGTTTCTGTCGGTATAAAATAATCACTTTTTTCACCCAAGTTTCTAACACAATACAATCTGCCAGCATAATCAATGTGGAAGGCCCCAATGGAGTCATCGCTCATCATCTCTATTCCACGAATAGGGCATGTATTGGACCCATACTCTGGTATTGCAAAAACCTTAGAGAATTTTGTAATGATTCCACCGACAAAAAGCTGCTCCAGATATTTCTCACAACTCAAGTCTAGACTTCCACCAAGTCTTGAGCAACCAGATAAATCAAGAACTTTAAGGGATGATAGACTACAAATAACACTTGGAAAGGTTGAAAGTTTTTTGCAATCATGCATGGACAATATAGAAAGACAAGATAAACACTTGAATGACAAGGGTAATTCTTCAATGGCAGTCCCATCCAAATAAAGTACCAGCAAAGATTTCATATTTTCCGCAATATCTGGAAACTTCTTCAGTCTTGAACAACCAGAAAGATATAAATATTCAAGAGATTCTAGGCTGAACTTGTCAGGAAGGTTTTTAAGACATTTGCAACCATGTAAATTCAATCGTCTAAGGCGTTTGAGAACTCCAACGGATGTGTGCACCTTAGATAGACTCGTACAACCTTCAAGATCAAGTATCTCAAGACTTGGGACTTCAGTGAAGTTTGGTATCTCCATTAAGCTCTTAGAGCCACTAAGGTCAAAGCGTTTCAAGTTGCCTAAACTCTGATATAAATCGAAAAGAAAACATGAGTGAACTTATTTGAAAAGAACATTAAGAATAAATATGTGACTGAGTAAATGTAAAAAATAAATACCATTGTTCCCTTCCAAAGTTTTTTGATGCGGCTGAAAGGAATGTTAAGTTGAACAAGATGGTCTGATTGGAAATTGGTCGGCAAGGATTTGAATGGAAATCCCAACCACCCCATCACACGTAACTCATTGCTTGGCATGAATCTTGAAAGATCACTAGGCCATAACATGCTGCATAAGTACTTGGCATGAAGTTTAGAAAAGTTCTTGACAATATTCACATTGCCAATCTTAAGAATTCTCAATTTTGTCATCTTTGAGAAAGCTTTAACATTAACTCGGTCCTCTTTGCAAGTTGGTAACTGTAGGAATATGCCTTCAACTGCATTAGTTCCCTGGTAGCCAAGGACAATGGAATTGTTTTAGTAAAATTACTTCAAATAGTAACAGATAAGAATTGAATGACATCACATATTCTAAAGTTGATTTCTCAACTAGTTTAACTTACAGTATTATTTTTCAATACGTGAATGATGTCCTCACGATGCCATAATCTACTACGTTGACCAGGCTCTTCAGGAGATTCGTGGTAAACTATTTCCTGACCCATTTTTTGTAGCAAATCATGGATTCTCAATCTTCTAGAAGAGATTGTTAGAAGAGACTTCTCCATTAGAACATCAATATTGATATATGGATAGTAACAACAGCTTTCTAGTATATCCATCAAAATGTGATCAAGGACCTCTCCTTTAAAGAAACATGCAATATCCAAAAATAACATTTTCTGCAAATATTCCAATCCATCGAAACCTACTTGAAGCACATCAATAATTCCTCTATTGGGTTTTGCTTGTAGTTGATCGTAAGTACTTTTCCATGCATTTGTTGTCCTACCAAACAAGGAGGAACCTAAAATTTTAAGAGTCAAAGGAAGGCCTTGGGCATAGTTTATAAAATCCTTAGATAAATCAACATAATTTTCTTCAGGATAGAGTTTCTTGAATGCAGACAAGCTAAAGAGTTGCAAAGCTTCATCATTATTTAACTCATTTACCTTATATATTCCATCCACCCCATGCGTTTTCAGCAAATGACTATCTCTGCTTGTTAAAAGGATTCTACTCCCTGGACCAAACCAATCATGACTCCCTGCTAATGTTGCTAAATGTTTTTCTCGATCCACATCATCAAGGACAATAAAGACCCTCCTATTATGTAGTATGCTCTTTATAATACTGGCTCCCTCACGATCATCCCATATATGTATTTCTCTTTGTGTGAGGATCTTCGAAAGTAGTTGTTTTTGTAAAGAAACTAAACCTCGATTTTTAGTTTCTTCTCTAATACAAGCAATGAAGTTGCTAGCTTCGAAGTGACAGGAAACTCTTTCGTAAATAACTTCTGCAAGAGTTGTTTTACCAACTCCACCCATTCCATGAATCCCTATAAAGCGAACATCATCTGACCCAATATTCAATAGGTTCATCATTTCCTCTAAATGAGATTCTATTCCAACAAGCTCATTTGAAATTCTTGAGAAGTTACGACTCAATCCAAAAAATATCTGTTCACTGATCTCACTGATAATCGTTGACTCCTGTCTGCGTAAAAGATATGATAATTAGTTTTAAGGAGAGAGTAATAACTATTTGTGAAGTAACTATTAATTTTATGATGTACAACATATAAAGAGGAACTCTATAGTCTCTACCATACCAATGTAGTTCAGGTTCTAATTTCCCACCTACCCACGTCTTAACCCATATACATCATTCTTTGTTGGCATTTGGACTTCGCGCATAGCTAGCCCATGGGTTAGAGGCAGTTGTTTATAGCCCTTTTCTACGTTGCTTCTCTCACTTTATATGTGGCGTTTAGCTTCATCTAATTTTTTTTCTTAATTTTTTGGTTTTCATTCCTTGAGTTACTAGTTTTCTACAAAATCTAATTGAGTGATGATGAAGCCATATTTTCTTCATAGTGAAGGTAGTCTTTGAAGAAAAATAAAACAAAAACCAAAAAAGGAAAGAAACATGTATTTGAGCTACAAATATATTGAGTCGTACTATTTTCTCAGTGGCAAACTTGAATAAATTATAAGTTGTGAGAAGATTAATCATTAGTGGTTAAACTTTTATTCAGAGAGGTGTTTATGGAAATTTTGAATTAGAGGTGTCTATGGAAATTTTGAATTATTCTTCTGGTCGAGACTATGCGAAAGCTCTTCAACTGAAGTCCAAAAGTCCCTAAAGTTTTGCGAATTCAATGCGACTAGGAAATGAAAACACAATTTCTAGTATATCCATAATTTGAAAAATTGATAACTTTCCTAAGGTATCTAACTTTGCTACATTTTCACGGAGAAGAAAAGACTAAATATGTATGAATGATACCTGTCATGTACATGCCATCCAGATAGACTACCCACTTCTCTCAAAGCAGCTCTCCACTTTTGCATCTTTTGCACGTCAACCTCGGGATCTTCTTCATGGTTAGCAAGAGCTATTGCAAAATCCCCGGTCTGGTTTCGTACATCAGAGGGATCCACGTGATAGAAAACAGGTAAAATTGTGAGAGTTGTCTCTTGCATGCATTCGACAATCGTAGCAAGTTCAAGCAAACACCATTTAGAGTTAGCATAGTTCTCTGAGATAACTATGATGGCATATCGAGATTCTTGTATTGCTTTGAAGAGCTCTTGGGAGATATATTTTCCTCGCTCAAGTATTTCGTCATCTTTAAAAATGGCAATACCTTTTTGTTTTAAAGCAGAACACAAATGATCTGTGAAGCTGTTGCGAGTGTCTTTGCCGCAAAAATTGAGGAAAACGTCGTGAGTCCACCGATGTGTTGAAGAAGAAGAGACTCTTTGAGTGATAATAGATGCCATTGAAGACTTCCAAGCTAGTGTAAGACTTAAATGCTTATTGCAGACTTAGAATGACAAATTCGTTAAAGGTTGTTGCTATATATATGACCATTAACGTATTCGCTGCGTGGACCCACAGTGGGAAAGGCCAAAATTTTTATGATAATTTTCAAAGAATTATAGAAGATTCTACGCTAAAAGAAGTCAGCAAAATTTAGAATACTAATTGGTTTTGTTTTCTATAACGTGTTTGATCACTTTTTGGTCATCATGGTCTCTGTCAACAGATGCTTTGATAATACTCATGTCAGATATTTTCCTTTATGATGTATGAACTAAGAAAAGGCGCAGATATTTTACTTTATGATGTATGAATTATTTCTTGTTCACTGACCTGAATGGACCGACAGTGGGAAAGGCCAACAATTTCAACATTTTGGCGGCAACGTATTTGAACCGTCGTTGGACAAGCAGTGAATCTCGAGAAATGACTCCACATTTGCGATCAATTGTGTAGTACTGCGCAGTGAAAATTGACCCAAAATTTCCAATCAATTGACTAGTGGCACAACCTATACTCTTGGTGGTATGGACACAATGAATAAGATGTTAATGAAACTTCAACGTAATTTGGATATCATACAAATAGAAATATCGACAAGAGCGTGCATTATTTGAACCGTAATATGTTATTGCAAAATTCTTAATTAGAGAACTTATACCAGTTCCACCTAAAAAACCTGCCCCAAATATTCCTCACAACTCAAGTCTGAAGTTACCCTAAGTCTTGAGCAACCGGATATAATATCCAGAACTTTAAGAGATGGCAAACCACAAATTACAATTGAAAAGGCTGAAAGTTTTTTGCAGTCACGCAAGGATAGACAAGATAAAGCCTTCAATGATAGGGGGTAATTCTTCAATGGAAATCTCATTCAAATAAAGTAACCCTTTTTTTTTTGTAGTAAGTCATGCATTCTCAATCTTCGATAAAAGATCGTTATAAGATATTTATCCATTAGAACTTCAATACTGAAACACGGATAGTAACCACAACTTTGTAGTATATCCATTAATATGTTATCGAGATCTCTCATTTAATTAAAGAAACATGAAATATCTAAAAATAACATTTTTCTGCAAATCTTCAAATCTATCAAATCTTATTTGAAGCATATCCATAATTCCTCCATTGAGTTTTTCTTTTAGTTGATCGTAAGCACGTTTCCACCTATCAAGAAGGATCCTAAAATTTTAAGAGCTAAAGGAAAGCATAGTATTTATGTGGATACCGACCTATATCTTCAGATGGACTTCAGGTGTTATGTCTTGAATTCTAGGTGAAAATGCATATGGAAATATCAAGCACCACACGACGCGATACCCTATCCATTTTCGTTTAATATATGTTAGAAGATTTTGCGGAAGTACTCCTACACGTGAATGACTTTCTTCCCACTTAGAAAAAAAAAGAATGACTTTCTTCCCTTTTTATATAAGGTAATGTATAAATGCATTTAATGTTTTTCACCGTCATGTTAATTCTGAAGCTTAGACTTTCATGCCTTCATAAATTTGGGTCATCATGTACGTGTTGGACAGGTAGTAATTCTTGAAAACGACTCAAAATTTGCAATCAATTGGCTAAAGCAACGTGTGGGACTCTAAGAAAAACCCACACATTACGGTAGGTTTATTGAACCAAACTACAAGCATAGAAATTTTGGAAGACCGGCATATTTGGGGCGATGTTTTTCGGATGCCGTAATCCATTTTGGTCTTCAATCGATCGGAATTAGGTGACAATCAAATCCCGATTGAAATGCAGAAAACACCTTTCCGGTTTATGTATATATATAAAGTATAACACGTATATTTTACTAGAATTATACCGTATGAAACTTTCACTAACATACCCCTCCGTCAAACAAAGCATATAGTTTTAGCTCCAAAAGTTCAAAAAATTAAATTGAACCTGGCAATATTGCTATAATTGAAAGTCCTACACGTGAATGACTTTCTTCCCTGGTAAATATATGGTATTCATAAATTGGATTTGATTCTGTCTAATAATAAACAACATCAACAAAAGTTTTCCGACTACTAAATCTTCTGTCAACCGTTTATTAGTTTTACCGCATGCATGGAGAAGAATTGCACATTCAATAAACTACCAATTGTAAAACTATCAATCCTAAATAAATAAAAAAGGGACATTTAAAAATCATATGAGTTTTTAGGCGATTTAAAAATAAACCTAGCTTGAGTTTCTAAAAAACTTAAATAACTACCCGAAGTTTCTAATAGAGTAAATTCTGCCGATCAATGGAGAAGGCCCCAATGGAGTCATAAGTGCATGTGGGTGGTTAATATAAAAGAGACGGACCAAAACTTATAGGCTTAACCTTTTAGCTAAGTTGAGAGGTGTCCCTATATGTTATATTACGTGCGGAGACTACCTAATGTGTTTATCTCCTCAACAAATCTCCTAGAACTGGATTTATCATGCTTATGGGCTTCATAACAGTCTACATATATCAGACTACATGTTTAATTTTTGTTCATATTTATGGGACTAACTAAGAATTTATCCCAAAATGATATTTTTATTCTCGATCTCTTCCAAAGTTGTTTGATGCGACTGCAAGGTATGCTAAGTTGAGCAATATGGTCTGATTAGAAATTGATAGGGAAGGATTTTAATAGGAATCTCAAGTACCACTCCACCACATCACATGTAACAAGTTTAAACATCAGGTTTACGTACTCAAAGTTTGTTTTGTTTTGTTTGTAACTAGGAAAATTCCTTACAGTACTGATAGTGAGCAACTTTTAAGTGTTACATGAATAGGAAAACTCTTGAGAGACTTGTACAAAAACCCACCAATTACGGTTGGTTTATTGAACCAAACTACAAGCATAGAAATTTTGGGAGACCCGCATTTTTGGGGCGAGTTTTTTTTTGATGCCGTAATCCATGTTGGTCTTCCGCATTAACGTGGGTCATCATATACGTGTTGGAGAAGTAGAAAAACTTGAAAATGACCCAACATTTCCATTCAATTGACAGCTTTTTTAAGTGACAACCAAATCCTGACAAAAATGACTCAAAATTTCCGATCAATTGACAGCTAGTAGCACAGCCTAAATTGACATACTTTATAGGTGAAGTATAAGATCATGATATATCGAAGTTGCACCATAATTTTCGATTAATTTTTGTTTAATTACGATTCATGAACATCATAATTTTCGTTCGATAGGAATTAAACTATCTTTTGTACTTTAATCATCCTGTATGACAAAAGGATATATAAAGTACATATATTTTTCCTTACATTAATACCGTATGAAAATGAAGAACTTATTATATTTTTCCCTTGAACGATACGATATGAAACTTTCACTAAAATACACTTCGGCCGTCAAACAAAGCACATAGTTTTAGCTCCAAAATTTACAGAAATTTGAGAAAACAGTTTGGGACATCTCCATGATATACCCTGTACATATCAAGATCAGATACTCGTGTACTATAAATTAAATTGAAGCTGCCATTAGTCTTGGGATTGAAGGCCGGCCACCATATAGACAATCGAACGTGTTAGACAACTTCAATGTAGCCAAATCAACCTTCTTTTTTATATTGTAGAATATATGGACCGAAAAAAAGCATTATTAAACTTGAAAATCAGGTCGTGTTGGTCAAAATATTTAAGGACATGCACTCAAGTGAGATTGGGAAGTCCATTACCAAAAACCATCAACCTGGATGTACACCAGTGGCCTTTCTAGCTAGCTAGTTCCTAGAAGCGGAGAAGTTCCACAGCAGGACTAACCGTTCCCCAATAATAATAAGCAAGATAGTGCAAAAGAACCAACCTATCGGACAGATACAACCTCCTCTCTGCAGTAGAACTCCGGTAGTCTAAGCGCACCCCATACTCTTTTACCTCTACGTCCAGGCTACGTGTTTCAACTGAAGCTTTGATGTAGCTCCATCCTTCAAAATTATTCGACCGTTCCAAAAACCATTCAACTGGAATATACAATCCAAATCCAATTGGTCCAAGAGAATGGTCTTTAGGTGCACGAAGGACTAAGTTGGGTGATTTTAGAGGACCTTCATCAGTCTCAAAGTGAAAAATAAACTCGACAAACTGGTCATAATCAGGTTGAGTGCCATCAAAACTCCTAGAATTCGATTTCTCATGCTCATGAGCTTCATAAGCAATAACAAGGAAATATCCGTACCACATTCTGTTATCATCAGAGTCTTCATGTATCTTAAGTGTTATATAAGAATCAGTGCTTCTAATGTCGTACCACTCTGGTAGTCCAGATCCCAAACAAGTGCCACATACCTGTAAAGAAAAAACCAAAAAGAGAAAGATGTTAATTGTTGTGTTTTAAACAATTACTTTCACAAAAGATCTTGTCATATTACATAACAATAACTTTTGTGTTATTATTAGAGAAAGTGACTCACCACAGGGCTTTTTGGGGCCTGGAAAAAATAATCACTTTCTCCACCCAAGTTTCTAACACAGTAAAGGCTGCCACCATAATCAATATAGAAGGCCCCAATGGAGTCATCGGTCATCATCTTTATTCCACGAACAGGACATGTATAGGATCCATACTCTGGTATTCCAAAAAGCTTAGAGAATTTTATTACAGTTCCCCTAACAAAAAGCTGGTCCATATATTCCTCAACACTCAAGTCAAGTCTTGAGCAACCGGATAAATCAAGAACTTTAAGAAACGACAGACTACAAATAACACTCGGAAAGGTTGAAACTTTTTTGCAATCATGCAAGGACAATATGAGAAGACAAGATAAACACTTGAATGAGATGGGTAATTCTTCAATGGCAGTCCCATCCAAATAAAGTACTCGCAAAGATGTCATATTTCCCACTATATCAGGGAACTTCTTTAGTTTTGAACAACCAGAAAGATACAAATATTCAAGAGTTTCTAAGCTGATCTTGTCGGGAAGGTTTTTAAGACATTTGCAACCATGTAAATTCAATCGTCTAAGCCGTTTGAGAAATCCAATGGATGTGTGTACCTTAGACAAACTCGTACAACCTTCAAGATCAAGTATCTCAAGATTTGGGACTCCAGTAAAGTCTGGTATCTCCATCAAGCTCTTAGAGCCACTAAGGTCAAAGCGTTTCAAGTTGCCTAAACTCTGGTATATATCAAAAAATAAAGCATGAGTGAACTTATCTGAAAAGAAGCTTAAGAATAAAAATGTGATTGAATAAAAATACAACCTTTTTTCCTTTCCAAAGCTGTTTTATGTGGCTGTGAGGCATGTTCAGTTGAACAAGATGGTTTGATTGGAAATTCGTCGGCAAGGATTTGAATGGGAATCCCAACCAGTCCATCACACGTAACTCATTGGTTGGCATGGATCTTAGAATATCTCGAGGCCAAAGCATGCTGCATAAGTACTTGTCATGAAGTTCAGAAAAGTTCTTTGACAATATTCATATCGCCAATTTTAAGAATTCTCAATTTTGCCATCTTTGAGAATGCTTTAACATTAACATGTTCCTCTTTGCAAGTTGGTAAGTGTAGGAATATGCCTTCAACTGCATTAGTTACCTGGTAGACAAGGACAATGAAATTGTTCTAGTGAAAATACTTCAAATATACAAATACAAATTAGAATGACAATACACATTGTACAGTTGATTTCTCAACTAGTTCACTTACAGTATTATTTTTCAGTACATGAACGATGTCCTCATGATGCCATAATCTACTACGTCGACCAGGCTCTTCTGGAGATTCGTGGTAAACTATTTCTTGACCCATTTTTTGTAGCAAATCATGGATTCTCAAACTTCTAGAAGAGATTGTTATAAGAGACTTTTCCATTAGAACATCAATATTGAAAGATGGATAGTAACCACAACTTTGTAGTATATCCATCAATATGTGATCAAGGACCTCTCCGTTAAAAAAACATGCAATATCCAAAAATAACTTTCTTTGCAAATCTTCCAATCCATCAAAACCTATTTGAAGCACATCCGTAATTCCTCTATTGGGTTTTGCTTTTAGTTGATCGCAAGCACTTTTCCATGATTTGTTGTCCTACCAAACACGAAGGAACCTAAAACTTTAAGAGCTAAAGGAAGGCCTTGGGCATAATTCATAAAATCCTTAGATAAATCAACATAATTTTCTTCAGGATATGGTTTCTTGAACGCAGACAAGCTAAAGAGCTGCAAAGCTTCATCATTATTTAACTCCTCTACCTTATATATTCCATCCACCCCATGCATTTTCAACAAATGACTATCTCTGCTTGTTAAAAGGATTCTACTCCCTGGACCAAACCATTCATGACTCCCTGCTAATGCTGTTAGATGTTTTTCTTTATCCACATCATCAAGAACAATAAAAACCCTCCTATTATATAGTACGTTCTTTATAATACCGGTTCCCTCACGATCATCCCATATATGTATTTCTCTTCGCATAAGGATCTTCGAAAGTAGTTGCTTTTGCAAAGAAACTAAACCACCATTATTAGTTTCTTCTCTAATACAAGCAATAAAGCTACAAGCTTCGAAGTAATGAGAAACTCTTTTGTAAATAACTTATGCAAGAGTTGTTTTACCAACTCCGCCCATGCCATGAATCCCAATAAAGCGAACATCATCTGACCCAATATTCAATAGGTTCATCATTTTCTCCACACGAGATTCTATACCAACAAGCTCTGTCGAAATACTTGAGAAGTTACGATTAAATCCATAAAATATTTGTTCACTGATCTCGTTGACAATCATTGACTCCTGTCTAAACAAAATATATGGTAATTAATTTTAAAGAGAGAGATATAGCTAGCTGTGAAGTAACAAACCAATAAGGAGGAACATTATAGTCTCTGCCATACCAATGCAGTTCAGGTTCTAATTTCCAACCTACTGACGTCTTATCCCCTTTACATCATTTTTTGTTGCCATTTGGACTTCGCATAGCTAGCCAGGGTTAGAGGCACTTGTTTATGTCCCTTTTCTACATTTCTTCTCTCACTTTATACGTGGCTTTTAGCTTCATCTAGAAAAAAAGAAAATTCTCAACTTTTTGGTCTTGCTTGAGTTACTAGTTTTCTACAAAATCTACTTTAGTGATGATGAAGCCAATAGTTTCTTCATAGTGAAAATAGTCTTTGAAGAAAAAGAAAACAAAAACCAAAAAAGAAGAGAAACGTGTATTTGTCCTACAAATATACAAAGACATTCTATTTTCTCAGTGGCAAACTTGAACAAAATATAAGTAGTGAGAAGAATGGTAAAAAGTTTTTCATAGAGGTGCTTGTGAAAATTTTGAATTATTAGCCGGCCTGGCTGAGATTTTTGAAAGGTTCTTCACTCAAAGTCCAAAAATCCGTAAACTTTGCGTGTTCAATAAGACTTGGAAACAAAACACAATTTGTCATTGTGATTTGAGGAAGACTAAGTCAATTTGTAATTGTATGGCAAAGTATATGCTACATTTTCATGGAAGAGAAGAAAAGAGTAAATATTTATAGATGGTACCTATCATGTACATACCATCCGGATATACAACCCACTTCTCTCAAAGCAGCTCTCCACCTCTGCATCTGCTCCTTGTCTGCCTTGAGGTCTTCTTCATGGCCAGCAAGAGCTTTTTCAAAAGCCCCGGTCTGGTTTCGTACGTCAGATGGATCCACGTGATAGAAAACAGGCAAAATTGTGAGAGTTGTCTCTTGCATGCATTCGACAATCATAGCAAGTTCAAGCAAGCACCATTTAGAGTTAGCATAGTTCTCTGAGATAACTGTGATGGCATATCGAGATTCTTGTATTGCTTTGAAGAGCTCTTGGGAGATATATTTTCCTCGCTCAAGTATTTCGTCATCTTTAAAAACAGCAATACCTTTTTGCTTTAAAGCAGACCACAAATGATCTGTAAAGTTGTTGCGAGTGTCTATGCCGCAAAAATTGAGGAAAACATCGTGAGTCCATTGAGGTGTTGAAGAAGAAGAAGATGAAGAGACTCTTTGAGTGCTAATAGATGCCATTGAGAATTGCAAGCTTGAGTAAGAGAATGTTTACACTATTGCAGACTTGGAATGGAAAACTTGTTAAAGGTTATATATATATATATATATGTGTGTGTGTGAGACCAACGCATTCGCTGTTTTCCCCGACCCGCGTTGTAGTGAAAACATCAGAAAGAGAGTTTTTTAACAGAAAATTACCTTGGTGAAAACATCAAAAGCTAAGAATTTCTTGTTCACTGATTTGCGGAAGTCCTACACGTGAATGACTTTCTTCCCTGGTATATATAAATGCTTTTAATGCTTTTCACCGGCCTCCTGTTTTAATTTTATGCCTTCATAAATTTGAGTCTTCCACTACGTAATTTATTCGTGGTTGGTCATCATGTACGTGTTGGAGGTAGTAAATCTTGAAAATGACTCAAAATTTACTGCCGAGTCCTGATTGAAACCGCATAATATCTCAACCCGATATCCATGTTAACCCAAATAATGCAACTTTTTTGGTGTAGAGTGTTGACTTTCAGCTTGTATTTGAGACTTATTATCTGCACCTTTTATATACTCCTAGTTCTGTTTCTAGTCAACCTTCGATCTTTCTAGTCAGAAGAATAGAAAGAAATGATAGCAGAGTAAACAGGTAAGTTTGCATGACAGGTTTGTAGAAACTTTGGAAGACCGGCACCATTTGGGTCGCTCAAGTCTACCTTGTGATCTTAATACATTTTGGTCTCTTCTATAACGTGTTTATCAGTCTTTGGTAATCAGGATCCAATCTGTCAACTATATGTTTTGTCAATATTCAGAAATATTCTACTTCATGACGAATTCTGTCTCATTTAGATGCTAAAAGTCTTGGAATGGAAGCCCCACCATTAAAAAGAACTCCAAAATTTCCTGATCGTGATCAATGAGTTCTACATAAAAGCATTCAATTCTGAGTGAGAATACCTTGAAACTTGAAATATCACGTTACGTGAATGACTTTTTAGATTCTTGTTGAAAATAGGTTGGAAGATTTTGAGAAAGTCCTTCACGTGATGCTTTTCACCGGCCTCCTTTTTCTCAACCTTGATATTATATGCCTTCGAAGTTTATCTCCGAGCAAAAGACAAGCATCAGATCCCAATTTATTAGTTGATAAAGTTTATGGATTTGCGTTTGATGCAAAGAACGATCGGAACCTAAATTAGCAACCTTTGTTGGTGAAAACCTATTCATGACAAAACTTCCAACCGCATATATATATATATATATATATATATTATCTCAACTGGATATCCGCATTGTTATCTCAAATAAAACACTTTTGTGTGTGTGTGTGTATTGAACGTTAATTTCCCTGAATTCGATGTGCTATTAGAGTTCGGTTAATATGTGAAGCGCAGGTGTGTGAAGCGGCGTGAGGCAGCGGTGAGGATCAAACCGGAGACCATCCGACGGTCAACAAGCTGCCAACAAATTAATGAGCACATGCTTGCAAACCCGGTCCACCATTCATCCGGTTTTTGCCCACCCGGTGATCATTAAATTGGTTCGCTTCAAGCATTCGGTTTATAACTATCGAATTGGGGATTCGAATCCCCCACCCATTCCGTTCCCAGTGCACCCTCTATCCCGCCAGATAGGCAGCTCCACCGTCAAGCGCACCCAAAACGTTGCCGCTAAACTCGCCTCCCAGCGCTTGGCTAAGGTCATGGCGTCGCAGACCATAGCCGATGACGAGGAGGAGGACGACGACGACGAAGATCTAGGATTCCGATTTAGAGCCCCACCTCCAGATCCCTCATCTCGATCCGCCTCCAACGGTAATAATATTAGTGCTGGTGCCAGTTCTATTCCTGCGATTTCGGTTTCTCGGCCTAATCGATCTTCGTCACCTGCCGTAACTTCGAGAATCTGTCTCCGTATCCAGCACTGACGAAAGATTTCTATATGTGGGTTGTTTTGAGTTTCTGCAGAAATGAAGTTACTACAAAACTTAAAGTTCTGAATGATGGTTGTCTTTGACTCAGTTTTTGTTTCTTTTAAGTTCATATTTTCTGTTAGAGTTCTGAATAGTATAAATTATGATAGTAATTCTATTGATTACAATTGTAATTGTTGAGATATTATTTCTAATTGAGGTTCGGTGTTGTTTCGTCAATAATTCATGAATCTTTTTTCTTTTTTTTCCTCTTTGATTAGGTATTGAATTTTTTTTTCTTTTTTGAGTTTGAATAGATTAAAATTTTTGGTATGTTGGTGAAGCTAATTGGGTTTCTGGTATTTCAATTAGTTAGTTCGGAAAATTTGGTGCGTAGTACATCAGTCAATTTTCTACAGCGTCTTCCCTTGGCCTTATAGATACTCAGTTGTTCCTTCTTATGATACAAATCATCATCTTCCAACTTTTGTTCCACTCCCTTGGTTGGTTTTGGCTACTACCAATGGTGGGTGAGGCCAGCTTTTTATGCACAATTGATGTTGTACATTCTGTTGCTTAGATTATAATATTCGTCTTATATTGCAGGTTTACACCAGATATTGGTCAATTTAACATAAAAGGTACAGGAGATCAGCGTGAAGCTTCTGCACTTCGGGCAATTGTCGATGTTATGGAAAAAAAACTTTTGTACTAATTTTGTCTGTGTTAGCATGTAGTTCATAAACCCAAAAATCGAATTTGTTTTCTTTTTCCCCTTTCATTCCACGACAAACAACTCAGTGCCAAAGTATTTGGTCATTCTGAATTCGGGTGTTTGAATATGTATGAATTCGGGTGTTTGAATTCTAGAAACGGAGTTACTGCACTGATTTTGCAGCATGTAGTTCAATTTGCATTATTCTATATGTAGTTCAATTTGCATTATTCATTTGGGAAGATAGATTCAATGGAGTCTTGCATTGCAGGATCTGTAAGCCGTTCATTCAAGAGACGGATAATTGTGAAAGAATCTTGCATTTCTTTCCCTTGGTCTCATTTCATTAATAATGATGAAAAAGTTCACATTTAGTGCAACCCACCACGAAGGCGCGAGTATTTTTCAGGTCTGCAAGGAGAGAAAGGACCACCCTTTTCTTTTCAACTCATTTAAATATTTTTGTACAAGTAGTAATACAATGACTCCTTCGAACACAGGGTCCTTTCACCTCTAATTTTGCAGCCTGCTGTATTTGTGTTCCACAAGCCTTCTTAGAAGAGCTCCATTAATTGCTGTGATACATCTGCATTATGTAATCACAGAGAGTTAGCATCCAGCAAGAGAATGGAAATAAAACCTAGTTACATGGTTCCCATGTCAAGAAAGTTGTTAGTCTTGTTGCTAAGAGTCTACCGGATGCTGCTCAATAAGCATAAAATTAATCTTCAAAAGTATGAAATAAATGACAATGCTAACAATAAGTTTTGATCCCTATTAGTTTTTAACACCATAAACTACACTCTTTAAGAGGATGGACTTCTGTCTCCATCACAGGAAAAAAAAGTAAATTACACCATGCACTCAAGTAGTCAAGTTCATGAAAGTTCAATTCAATGATGGTACTTTTAATTTGGTAGTTACACAAAAGGCGTAGCTCACAGCACCTCCAAATATTAAAAAAAATGGAAGAGGAAGGGGGGAGAAAAAAAAGGGGAAAAGTAAAATAATGCTTTACAACTTTTAAATTGTCTCAAATCGAGACAATCCTCATGGGCAGGAAACAGTTAGCATTCTCCACTCTTCAGAATTTAACCAACCCAGCGAGTAACACCATCATCTTCCCCTACAGCTGCTAAAATCTCAATGCGTACATCCAGAAAAGCCTACAGTTTGCCAACAATAACACCATTATGGTAGAAACAAAATACGATAATTTTTTCAGTTGCAAGATTACATTCTCAAAGAATTTCCAATCTCACTTCTGGTCTGATGTATCGAAGGAAGGTCCATAATAACCAAATAAAGGGAAGTCAACATTCCCCAAAGGAGTACTGATGTCCCTGTCTGCTTCACTAAACTGCCAACATAATGGAGGAATAACAGAATTTGACAGCGTACGTAACTTGTTTCCTAATTGCATTTAGACTTTTGTTATGCTGTTCTGCCTTAGGAAAAAGAATATATATCTCAAAATTACTAGCATATGTTTTTCAGTATCATGAAGTTAAGGGAACAGAAATGCTTTGGGCCAGAGAGGAACTCAGGTGAAGTTTTGCAAGTGAAACCAGCCAGTTCCTTTCTACCTAGATATTCTAATCCACTGGTCAACAGTTACCAAGATATTAACATGGAAGCGCCAAACAACAGTGAAACGATTTTAAAATGAGACTAAAAGAGCTCACCTTGCTGTATCAAGAGCAATTTTCATCCGCATATGCCAAGTTAATGCTGAACCATGAGAAGGTCCTGTACACCCATTTGAAAACAGGAACAATGAAATTATGGATATCACCTTCTTTTTTTTCACATCACATTTTTCAGTTTCCTAAAGTGCGGAACAAGAACAATTAGGTGTACCATGCAATTGAGTTTCCAGTGATCCATTTTGCATCAACTCATAAATAACAAAACTTGTCTCGCCATGAATGCTGCAACCCAGAAGGGAAATTATATTTGGATGTTGAATTTTGCTTAACAAACCAAAAAGATCTTTCGTTCTTTCTTTCTTGCAATCCAGACAGATATTCACTCACTCTTAGATATCGAGAGTTAAGTAGGCCTTATGAAAATTTTAATTTTTCGACAGAACGGATAGAAACCAAAACAAAAGACACTTCGAAAATCATGAGCCAAATAAACGAACGAAAATTCACATAGAAAAAACAAAATAAAATAATATTGAACGCACTTCAACCTAAAGTTCAGACCTTTAACGAACAAAGGAAATAGAAATAGTTTTTTTTTTGAATCAGATCTCCATCAAACAGATTGAACTGAAAATAAAGAGAATGAAATCGCAGACCCTGAACAAACACATCCCCTACCCCAAAACAAAAGATGACCAAAATCAACATTACACACAAAAAGAATAAAAAGAACCCCAAATACCTGAAGCGAGGAGAGGTTCTCGGTATAGAATTTATCGGCCGCGTCGTTGATGTACTTTTCAGCGAAATTGGAACAGACCTTGCTATCCTTCAAGCAACTCTTAATCTTATTCCAGTTCTTGGTGTTGTTGACCGAGATCGGTTATTATCCTTCATCGAGAGTGAAGGCGACGCCTTCCGTAGGGGCAGTGCGACACCGCTCGTATGCATCTTCGAAGAGTTCCTTGAGCTGGGAGCTTCAAAATTGGTGGTGGTGGTGGTGGTTTCAAAATCGGGAGGAGCAGGTTTCCAAATGGGGAACGGAATGGGGGGATTCGAATTCGAATCCCCAACCTCTTAGGTATAAACCTAAACCAAAATCGTTTGGGTTGAACCGATTTCTATAAAACCGGATGAATAAGGGGTTCGGTTTGGGCAAACTCCTCATTTATTCGCTGGCAGCTTCTTGGCCGTCGGATGGCTCCCGATTTTATCCCCACCGGTGCTTCACTGCGCTTCACAGGAGTTTGCTTCGCATAATAACCGAACTCGTGCTATTATGCTATATATAACATATAAAAGATTGGTCGTTTAATTTGTACAAATTAAGTTACCTAATAAAAAAAATGGTACTTCTTCTTTTTAAGATGTTCATGATGCGTGGTTCATTGCATTATAATACAAAAACACAGGTTAAGTATAATAGACGTTAAAATGAATACATCGTATTAGCACGACTGATAATGATCCAACAAAAGGAATTAGATTAAGAAGTGTTATAATATATATATTTAAGTTAATCTCACATTGATTGTAAATGTGGGATCTAAGAATAGGCCCTCTTATATATGTACAAGTTCAAACTTCAAAAAATCATAATAAAGAAATAGGTATCTCTAGAGCGAGCCCGTACCTTTAAGTCTTTTCTTTCTTCCTTTCGATCCGTCTCTCTAGTGTAATATTTTTTCTTATATATTTTTTACAATAAGCATTAATTTCCATCTACCAATTATAGTTCGACGGATAAATTCGAGATTTTGACTAACTTCTGTTTAAACAATATGCATCCTGTGTATTACAAGAGGACACATTAAGTACGTTTTTTTATCCCTAGAATTATATATACCGTATGAAATTGTTGCCAAAATACACTCCCATCGATCAGACAAATAACCCAGTTTTAGCTCAAAAATTTACAGAAATTCGAGAAAATAGTTGAAGATATATATCACCATACAGCAAGATTAGATATACTAATATAAAGTTGCAGCTACCATTGCTATAAAATCTTGAAATTACATTATTTTTTAGACATGGCTGAGGAGTAGAATGTGAAAAAGATTCAAAGATAATGTTTTAGAGGATCAACCTTCTTTGTACATATAGAAGAGTAAACAGGTAATCGACATTATCCGTTGAGAATATTCACAATATATATTCTACTCAATTCATGTAGAATTACATCTCATGATTTTCAAGCTAAAAGTATAAGAATATATTCACAATATATATTCTATTTTAAAAAAGAATGGTAACAGGTGATCTGTTACCATTCATTTGTGCACTTTCTGTTTTACTCAGAATTGAAAGTTAATTAGCGAGTGAAATAGTCTAAATAGTTCTTATAAAAAAATGAATTGGATTCTAAAGAAAAATAGTCCAGTACTTTTATGTCAATAATACGTGTCAAAGAGCTCCGTTAAACATATAAAAAAATACGGATGAGTGTTTTTGTAAAAAAAAAATTGAAGGACTAAAAATTTGAAATTTAAAAATGAAGGACTCAAATAAAAAAGTATCCGAAACTTAAGGACTAAATTCTTAATTTCTCTATTTTTTTTAATCTTCCGCAGCGTAAATGATCCGTCATTGATCATGCTGTACGTGTGGGACACGATACATCTTAAAAGTGACTAAAAAATTCTAATAATCTGACAGGTACCACAGCCTAAACTGTGAAATGTGAAGATTCAAACTTCTAGTGTTTCCGTCTCACTTCTAAGCAAAAAGTCTTGGAATTGAAGGCCCACCATTGACAATCGAAAGTGTTGGAAAAGTACATAAAACAGCTCAAAATTTCCAGCCAATGTGATTATTTAATACAACCAGAATAGAAAACATTTGAAGGTGATGATTACCAATTCGTGATTAAGCTACAAGTCCGTTTTCTTGCCGCAAATAAAATATTTTTTTTATACTCATGATTATTTTCCAATGGATTCATGTAATAACATAAAGATTTCTCATTCTTTAACTGGAAAGATATGGTGCATTGAAATCTCAAACAAATGGATGATATGAACTGCCTACACAATAATTTTTGAATGGCGAACAACGTGAGCTATTACTACTAAAAGCATTCGGGATTACATGACGGAAGAGTAAAACTTAAGGGACAACGGACAAGACCAGTATAAGCAAAAGCAGCAAAGAGTATAACGGTAACTGATGTGCTTCTAATAAATGTACACTAAAGGAAATACACATACAAAATTATTATTGTTCAACTCACAGCACAAACAAACTTAAAGTACGTTGTGTCTCATTATTTTCCTCATTATTATTTCTTGGAAGGTCCAAATTTAAGTGTATATCACATTTCCCTTCAAGTTATTGTTGACCCATGGATGATGTTAGGGGCGGCAGTAAAAAAAAAACAAATATAAAGTTGAAACTCCATTTCAATAACCAATGAGGAGTTTCTTACAAATTGAAACTCCACAAAATCTTGGTCATCAATGAAATTAATACCCATTTACATGGCATCAAATTCCCGTCTTCCCAACAAACATAAATATTGGACCATTGCTCACCGTCACTTTTCATCCCAATATCACATTGCTTAAAATTCTATGGCTACGCTTAGCAGCTTCTCGATCATGGTGGTCGTGTTCTTAGTTCATGGAATGTCCTTGCTTTCACCTGGACTCGTCTCGTCTAATGCTATCATGAAATTGGTAAGCGAAGGACCTAGTTATTCTCAAGCCGACTTTGCTCCCCTGGAACCTATCGGAAAACAAGACTTCCCACCAGAGCCACTGCTCGACGATCCAACTGCAGACTTTTTGGAAGACTGCGCACTTAGATTAACCGGAGATTGTGGGAAATCAATCTTTACATCTATTTTTGCGAGGAATTCTGAGCTTGTCAGCAACGATTGTTGTCACTTGCTTGTGGCAATTGGACCCCGATGTCACCAAGGATTGGTGCACAATATCATCCTCAAAATACCAGCCTACAAAATGAACCAAACCATAACACTGCCCAGAAGTGAGAAAATCTGGAACAACTGTGTCTTGGTCGCACAAACTAGCTCGCTTGCTCCTTCCCCCTCACAAGACTAAGTTGTGTCTCATTTGTGGAGAGAAATAAATAAAGCTACCCTTGTCTGCCCATCTTTTCCGATCGATATAAAGAAAAGTCTACTGAATTTAATTGTTATTCGAAATCTGTCAAAAAAAATTGTCCTCCGAAAATCAATGTGCGGTCACTTTTTTTGATTAAGTAAATCAATGTTCGTTCACATGGAGAAAAACGAAATATTAAGAACATATCTGTTTTTGTTAGTTTTATTCTTAAATCTGGCTCCGTTTCCCTAATATGCTTCACATTTGTATAGCTTAATCTAAAATCTTAAAAAGTCGCTAAAACCAATAGTAGAAGTTTAATTGCTTTTCAAGGGCAGAAAACAACGACAAAATACTTGGTATAATGTCAATTATACACGTCCAATTGGTGTAAAGTCTCAAAGTTTTAAAATTCCAATTTATTATACAAATGATGAGATCCCAATTCTGTCAATCATACAAATACAGATCCAAAACCTTAGACAAAATTGAGAATACAGTGTGAAAATCAGAGTAAGAATTAGAGGGAGAAAGAAAGAAGAATGAAGAACAAGTTTTTATGTTCTATTCGATGATATATTTACAAGCTCATCGGCCTCTATTTATATACAAAGCTGAACGACAAATAATTAAATACCAAATCAACCTATACACTCCAAAATCAATTTATATAATTCTGGCCAGATTTGGGAGATGTGCTGACTTTTCTATTTAGGTAACCTTACGTAACTTCAGCCTTGATTTTATTCCGTGGTTCATGCCGTGAGTCACGTACTTCCTCAACACTCCCCCTCGAGTTGGCGTGGATATTCATTACACCCAACTTGCTGAGTAAATGATCAAATTGTGTTAGCCCAAGAGCCTTGGTAAAAAGATCAGCAGGTTGCTGACTTGTATGCATGTAGACTGTTTGAATAATCCCATTCTGGAGTCTTTCTCGAACTACATGGCAGTCTATCTCGATATGCTTGGTTCTTTCATGAAATACTGGGTTGGAGGCTATGTGTATAGTAGCCTTGTTGTCACAATATAATTTAACCGGTTGAGGATGCATTACTTCAAGGTCTGAGAGTAGAGATTTTAGCCAAGTAATCTCACAGCATGTAGAAGCCATAGATCTATACTCTGCTTCGGCTGAAGAGCGTGAAACTGTAGTCTGTTTCTTTGTCTTCCAAGAAATTGGCGAATCTCCTAGTAGGATACAATACCCGGTGACTGATCGTCTGGTGTCTCTGCAGCGTGCCCAATCTGCATCACAATACGCATGAAGCTGCACTTTGCTAGAAGCTGCTAAGAAAATTCCTTGGCCTGGAGATTTCTTCAGGTACCGTAAAACTCTATGTGCTGCATCCAAGTGTGGCATCCTTGGCTTTTCCATGAATTGACTTAGCACGTGTACTGAGTAGGCTAAGTCTGGTCTTGTGATGGCCAGATAAATCAATCTCCCAACGAGTCTTCTGTATGAGGAAGGATCTGTGATGAGTTCACCCTCATTCTCACTGAGTGTGAGATTTTGCTCCATAGGAAAATTGCTAGGCTTAGCTCCAAGGAAACCAGTGTCTTCTAATATCTCGAGTGCATACTTCCTTTGAGATAGAAAAATTCCTTTAGCCGAGCGAGCCACCTCGATTCCCAGAAAGTATTTTAGGGTTCCCAGATCCTTGAGTTTGAATCGGTCGCTTAGATGATTCTTGATCTCATTGATTTGCTCTAAGCTGTTTCCTGCAACAATGATATCATCCACATAGACTAGAATGGCAGTAAATGTCCCTTCATGGGATCGGACAAACATAGAGTAGTCTGCTTTGGACTGTTTATATCCAGCATCAATGAGGGTGGATGAGAGTTTGGCATACCATTGTCTCGAAGCCTGTTTGAGACCATACAAAGATTTGATGAGCTTGCAGACTCTAGTCTCCCCCTTTTGGCCGAATCCAGGGGGAAGCTCCATATAGACTTCTTCCTTAAGATCGCCATAAAGGAAGGCGTTGTTAACATCTAGTTGATGCAGATGCCAGTTATGAATAGAAGCAAGGGCCAAGAGGGACCGAACAATAGTCATCTTAGCAACGGGAGCAAATGTTTCGGTGTAGTCAATTCCCTCTTGTTGGTTGTACCCCTTCGCAACCAAGCGAGCTTTGTACCGGTCGATGGTACCATCAGGATGATATTTGATCTTGTAGACCCATTTGCAGCCAATGAGTTTCTTTCCAGGAGGGAGGGGAGTGAGTGTCCAAGTATTGTTGAACTCGAGAGCATCAATTTCAGCACGCATGGCGGTGCGCCAGTTAGGATCAGTCATGGCCTGTAAGAAAGAGTGTGGTTCTTTGGCAAGGGATAAGGCTGTGGTGAAGGCACGATGAGAGGGAGATAAACGGGAATAAGAAAGAAAATCAGTGAGAGAATAGGGAGTACCTGAGGAACGGACCATTGCAGAGTCGGATGATTGAGCGGGCCGAGACGGTAAGACCTGATCCACATGAAAGTCCTGCAAGTATGTTGGTGGCTGCGTAGGACGACTAGATCGACGAGGTGCAGGAGGAGAAGGGGGTGGTGTAGATGGTAATGGAGGTATGTCATCTGAGGATTGAGCGAGGTGAGGGAGAGGGCAAGTGAAGGTGGGTTCTGTATGAGTGGGTGCGGTGAAGGCAAAGGGAAAAGAATCTTCATGGAAGATAACATCACGAGAAACAAATACCTTTTGTGTACTAAGGTCGTATAGACGATATCCTTTTTTCCCATATGGATAGCCAAGGAAAGCACATTGAGTAGCTCTGGGGTTGAATTTGGAAGGGTGTTGGTGGTGAGTGGAAGCAAAGCATAAGCATCCAAAGACTCTGAGATGGCGGTATGTGGGTTGAGTGCCATATAATTTTTCATAGGGAGACAATCCACCTAAAACTGGAGAAGGGGTTCGGTTGATGAGATAAGTGGCTGTGAGTACTGCATCTCCCCAAAAATGTGTAGGCATGTGTGCTTGGAAGAGTAGAGCTCTGGCAACGTTGAGGAGATGACGATGTTTACGTTCGACCACTCCGTTTTGTTGTGGGGTGGAGACACAGCTGGTTTGATGAATGATACCTTTGGGTGTATAGAAGGATGACATGGCGAATTCAGGCCCATTGTCACTCCGTATTATTTTGATAGTGGTGGAGAATTGATTTTCCACAAGGTGAACGAAGGATTTTAGAAGGGAGCGAGCATCAGATTTGTGTCCCATGAGGTACACCCAGGTACTGCGGTTAAAGTCGTCCACAATGGTGAGAAAATATTGTGCACCATTAGTGGAAGGGATACGAGGCCCCCCCAAATATCTACATGTATTAGTTCAAAAGGTCTAAGAGTAGATATTGAACTAGATGGAAAAGATGCACGAGTTTGTTTAGCCAGTGGGCAAATTGAACAGGATTGCAAATCAGAACTACAAATGTCAGGGATTTTATTAGAAAGAAAAGACAGAGTTTTATTCGAAAGATGACCCAAACGATAATGCCATGTGTGGGAAGTGGAAACAGACACCTGACAACAAGTACTCCTGGTGTTGGTAAAGTGGTACAGGCCGTTGCGCTCAGTTCCCATCCCAATCATCTTCATCGAGCGCTGGTCCTGAATAAAGCAAAAATTAGAGGAAAAGATTACTAGGCAATGAAGGGTCTTGCATAGGTGTTGGACAGAAATCAAATTGAAATGAAAAGTCGGTACGCAAAGAACATTAGTTAAAATAAGGGTAGATGAGAAATGAACGGAGCCAATATGGGTGACGGTGGCATGTGACCCATTTGGTAATTGGACAGTTCGGCCATAAACTGGAGAGGAGTGGGTCAAGGCAGTAGGTGTGCAAACCATATGATCGGTTGCACCACTATCAAGAATCCACAAAGTATCGTTGGTGGACGTACCTGATAAGGAGGAGTTGGCACTACTTACTTGATGTGCCATGGATTGGGTAGAGACTGCGTTTTTTTTTTTTTTTTGAAGTCGGACCGGACCGGGTCAACTCGGGTTTGGACGGACCGGGTCGAGTCAACAGAGGTGCGGGTCGGCTGGCAGGGATCTGGTGCGGCGCTGTTGTGTGGTGCGGTCTGGGCTGCAATCTGGTGCGGTCAACAGGGGAACGGTGTACTGCTGCTGTCTTGGTGCGGTCTGGGCTTGCACGTGTGGGCTGCAGGGTCCGGATTGCAGAGATGGCCCAGCGGACAGTGTAAGCTTCTGGACGTGAGTTAAAAAGGAGGAAATGGCCCGAAGTTATAGATTTCGGCCTGATATGAGAGGATCAGCCCAGGAACTGTGCTATCTTCTTCAACCTTCGGACAGAGTCTACGTGAACAATGTGCATTCCAATTTTTCAACGGAATACCTCACTGAGACGCAGATAATCTCTAAGAATGTAATATCACTTCAACTACAAGATTGAAGGACAAAAGAAAAGGTGCTCATTCAGCATGTAACAGTCACACTGATGAGAGAAAAAAAATAGTGTCTCTGTTTCGTGACAGTCGGAACAGAGGACCAAAAAAAACAAGATAGCTCGTGTAAAACTCCCTGAAGCAGGATTCTTATCCCTCTGATACCATGTGAAAATCAGAGTAAGAATTAGAGGGAGAAAGAAAGAAGAATGAAGAACAAGTTTTTATGTTCTATTCGATGATATATTTACAAGCTCATCGGCCTCTATTTATATACAAAGCTGAACGACAAATAATTAAATACCAAATCAACCTATACGCTCCAAAATCAATTTATATAATTCTGGCCAGATTTGGGAGATGTGCTGACTTTTCTATTTAGGTAACCTTACGTAACTTCAGCCTTGATTTTATTCCGTGGTTCATGCCGTGAGTCACGTACTTCCTCAACATACAGTTGCACAGAATTGCCAATTAAGAACACATTTTTGCTAAAGACATCCCTCACCTGCAAGGTGACCAGAACAATGTCAAACAATATGGATGAGATTTTCCCCTAAGATTACCAAGAGCTGATGAATTGGGTTGCAGGTGCTTTCTTCCTCATCCAAACTGTAACTTGATAGATCCTGTAAACAAATCCCCTGCTACTGCCACATACAACCTGTAAACAAATTTCACGGTAAGCTGCAATCAAAACAATAGCTTGTCCTGAGAAGCAGGGATACCTGAACCTGCAAAACTCAATAACAATAAGTTAGATCACAACTTTTGTTGTACATATGGTAAAATAAGGTAAAAGAGAGTTCATAGAGAACAACAGCAAAGACACAGCCATGGAAATTTGATCGTTCCCCTGATTTGCTTTGTTTCAGAGTCCCTGACTGAAAAATCATTCATGCATTTACTAAAAGCAAAGAAAAAAAAAATCCAAGCATACGTGCTGTTAAAACAGTAAGTAAACCAACAAAACTTACTTCCTAAAATTTGTAGGCTAACATTATTGTAATTGGATTCTCTTGCCGAGTATTTACCATTACAAAAAGATTCCATCCCAATTAACCGCACAGGAGACTAGGGAAAGGAAACTGTCTGGAATAAAGGTAGATCAGTTAATGTCCCTGTTTTGTTCAAACCGTTAAGAAACTGCAGTTAGTCATGGAATTCTCAATTAGGAACTGGTTGAAAGATTTAAAAAAAAATGGAGATGGAACAGTTCAAAGGATTCTGTACTAATTGCGATTTATGGCAATTGGTTTTAATAACAGGCACAGAAGAGGCGAAGAGCCACAAGGCAAAATCCCTAGTTAACAAAGTTCATGCAATTGGATTTGATGGGTTGCTGATTTCTTTCGGCAGAAGCTTCACTTGTTGCCCTTAATTATGGCGGTATTGTCAATTTGGAAAACTATTAAAAGTTTATAAATATTAGCCGAATGTGTCTTTAACTATTAAAATTTATAAATATTCGTCTTATAGAATATGACAATCTCGAATGCGCCGTGTAGCTCATCTTTTTCCCTCATTTCAATAGTAGAAAATAATTGAATAATGCAAACTGATAAATTTTAATAATTTAAAGGTAAAATACGATGAAATTGATAGTTTGAAACCCAAAATAATATTAGTACCATAGTTTCTTTTTTCTTTTTTTCTTTTGGATAAGTTTGTTCATTTGTATAGCAGCAGGATGACTAGAGGTCACAACAACTCACCATACTCTCACCTACTTCCAATAGCCAACATATCAGAAAGCCAACAGCATTAAGCGTATTGCATCATCCCATGTGACTACGTACAGTAAGCCATATAGCAACAAGCTGGATTCTGGAAGGCAACGCGCGCCAATAGAGATCCCTGCAAACACGACCAATTGAATCAGCATGTAGGAGAGAATTGCTTTCCATGTGTCCACCAATAAAAATATACATCACTACGTGTACACACTGTAGAAAATAGAACTTGTATGAAACTTTGAGAGAGAGAGAGCTTTGAGATTGAATACTCGTATATTTCAGAATGTTAGTAACAGAGTTACAAGAAGCCCCTTTTATGGAAATTGCTTCTAACTGAATAAGTAAAATTGTAACAATCTAGTTATGTCCAGCTAAGCTAACAGTTAAGCTATCCTCCAGCTAAGCTAACAATTAAACTAACCATCTTAAGACATCATGAAGAATCAATTCGGGAGAGATATGAACTGATCCAATATGAGTCACTTCAGCTGTATGGCCATTTGGTAAACTGACAGAGGCATGAATTGTGTTTGTGATAGTGGAAAACAGAGAAAGAGAGCATGCTATGTGATCTGTGGCTCCACTATCAACAATCCAAGTATTAGGAGAAAAGGAAGAATTGACAGCATGGTATGTAGAAAAACTACATGCCATGTGAACAAGATTCGAAGATGGAGAAGGCATGCTGATTGGGGATTCAAGCTGGTGCTGATTTTGAAGAAGGCTGAGAAGTTGATTGATCTGTTCTTGTGAAATCTGAGCAGTAGAGGAATCTGATTTTACTGAAGCTTGATGTGCTGAATGAGAAGTTGAATATGGTACTATATGTGAAGAAGAGTTTCCCCGAGAATCAGTATAACTTTTCTTCTTGGATATCCATCCTGGAGGATAGCCATGCAATTCAAAACACTTCTCACGAGTGTGTCCTCTTCGATTGCAATAAATACAGATTGGGCGTTCTTTCTGACCAATGCTGAAATTGCGACGAGGAACAGCAGCAACAATTGTATCGGTTTGAGAAGCCATTATAGCAATTGTTTCGTGATTGAAGGAAGGGTTACGAGTAAAAGCTCTATGCCTTTCTTCTTGAATTATCAGAGAGTATATTTCATTCAAAACAGGAAAGGGTTTCATGAGTAAGATATTTCCCCTTGTAGCAAGAAACGTGTCATTTAACCCCATGAGAAATATCATTGTCAACTGTTTTTCTTCTCTATCAGCAATAGTTCTTAAAACTTTGCATGTACAACCATCACAAATACCGCAACTACAAACTGGTAATGGAGAAAACTGATGCAATTCATTCCAAAGAGATTCCAGTTTTGTGAAATACTCACTGACAGAAGCCTGACCTTGTGAAATAATGTTGATTGCTTGCTGAAGTTCAAAAATTCGAGGCTCATTGCTTTGCTCGAATCGTTACTTGAGCAAATTCCACATCTTTTGTGCTGAATCAATGTAAAGAATCACTTGTGCTATGTCTGGAGTAACCGAAGCACAGATCCATGATGATACCATTAGGTTACATCGGTACCAAGCACTGAAATTAGGATCACTAGAATTTGGTTGAGGAAGACTTCCATCCAGAAAACCAAACTTATTTCGAGCACCGATCGCCATCAACATCGCACGACTCTATGAATAGTAATTCTTACCATTGAGTTGTGGAGATACGATCGGAACGTTTGAAGTATCACCTGATGTGATGATATATGCACTGTTGAATGTTGAATTGTTCGATAGATTAGAATTTTGATTTCGAACAGGAATTTCAACTTCATTGTCAGCCATAAAGTGAATTGATCAATGTTGCTGTGAGAAACAGAGTTTAGAGGAGCGTAATTGCTCTGATACCATGTAGAAAATAGAACTTGTATGAAACTTTGAGAGAGAGAGAGAGCTTTGAGATTGAATACTCGTATATTTCAGAATGTTAGTAACAGAGTTACAAGAAGCCCCTTTTATGGAAATTGCTTCTAACTGAATAAGTAAAATTGTAACAATCTAGTTATGTCCAGCTAAGCTAACAGTTAAGCTATCCTCCAGCTAAGCTAACAATTAAACTAACCATCTTCCAGATGGTTAGTGCGAAGACACACAAACGCATGAAGCTAATTAAGTTCTTTATTTGTGAGATTTTTTTTTCATTTGCTTTTGAACAATCCGATAATCACAAATTTCACGAGAAGAGAAAGTTAAGTTAATGGGTAAAGTGATGATCAGGAGAGTTGTACTGATGATAATAGCAGTGTGTATTATAGTGGTGCCGGCAGTCAGCTTAGTGCAGGCAAATCCTCCCCTGAAATAACTTCAGTCCGGATGACTGTTTTAGAGCATGCTATGGGGCTTGTGGAATATATCTGAACCCCAAGGTTTTCAAATATCCAAGCTGGGCTTCCTTCGAGCGTTGTTTACATTCACTGCTGATACACTGCAGGAACTATCCCTCCGCGGATATTGCAGACCATTGCACCCTCAGTTGTACTAACTTGATAAGCAACAGCGTTGGTTTTGGTATGTTGATCTCTTTTTCTCTGATTTGGTAGTATTTTCACTTCATAATAGGGTGGACATTCATGAATTTTGATAGTTTTGGTGTTAAATGTGATGAGTTTGGTAGTTTAGACCTTTTTTTGATATTTTGATGTTGTTTAGGGACTCCATATATATATGGTTACCATACGACGGATTATTTCATCTAAAGAATGGGGACAACCATCCCTGTCTGTACCCTTCAAAACTTTGAAAAATATCTCTTATTATGATTATACGCTTAGACTTTTGCTTTACTTTTTGAAAATACAAACTATCGTCATACTTGGTTTATTCGGTTCAAAGGATTTTCTTGTTCGGATCTCATTCCTCATTGGTTTCCCCAATGGTGGCATTGGTTTGGACTTGATATTACCATTTTTCCTGCTCCCCTTAAGCAAGCTTTTGATCAATGGGTCCTCATGACACCCTTCTATCCAAAAATATCCTGCCATGAAAAATCTCTCTATCAAAGATATGCCTCCTCTTCTTCGTTTCTATATCCAGTTCAATTTGTTACCTTGGATATTCAATTGGAAATTTGTCTTCACTTACCAAGATAAAGCCAAAATATTATCTCAAAAGTTTTTTGTTAAATGGTGGACTGTTTTTACTTATGATACCATCTTATCCACCCTTGTTAAAGCCAAACATACCCAAGAGACACATCCACAGTTTCTTGCTTAACGCAGTCAAATACAGGCCAAACATGCGGCTGCAAAATCACATGACGATTATAAAAAAAAAATTACTTGAAGTCCTCTCACAGATTTCTGAGGAATATGATACTCCTGACATATCAAGCACAAATAGCTTTTTATTTTCCAACATTTGAAGACGCACATGATCCTTATGCTGCATATGACCTTTCTCCTGATGATCAGTCAACATCTTGATGAAGAATGAAGATAAAATGATATGATGCTCCCAATAACAAGATATTTATGATGATGAAGATAACTCTGCCGAGATACAGTCAAATTCCAAAGATACCCTCTGCCGAAAGGACCATTTTACCCTTTGACAAAAATACCGCTCCTTATATATATACTTGACCCAGATTTGTTGAAGCAAATTGATTTTACCTTGGTCTTTAGTTTTATATCTCTTCTTTTTTCAATCACATATTGGTTCATGATCAATATGTCACTAAATCAAAACATACAGGAAATGCCTCTTTAATGGGTATGGCCGAGGGTAGTTAACTATTATTAGTAGTGTGCGAGAGCTGGAAAGAGTTGATCCTTATAATTAAGGGGTAGATTAGTCCATGAAAAACATAGATAAATGCTATATTTTGTTGATAGGTAATGAAATCAAGAGAAAAGACATCCTCCTTTAAAATTCCTTTATAGAATGAAAAAAATAATACTTAGAGAGACTAGGATATGTAACTTTCAACTACCACATATTTTACAATTTGCACCCAATACGACCAAGCTAGATACAATTCACCCCAAGCTATCAATTATTTTATACTTTGCACCCCAAGTTTAAAAAAATAAAATATGTGTCATAATCTTAACAATTAAATTGTAACAGGGAGTGCAAATTATAAATTTATGGATAGCTTAGGGTGTAAATTGTAAAACATATGATAATAAAAAATAAAAAATAAAAAATATAATTTTCCTTACTTATTTGTAGACTGGAGGAGGAACAAGAAAAAGTTATAATTATAGCTTCTTATCTATACCGTTAATTGTATGAAGAAAGAGAAGGGCGGCAAAAGATCCAAATAACTATATGTATATATATACATCTGGTCAACATACTTTCATACATATAAAATCACGCAAACTCACGCACATAAATATGCAGCATTATATCTAGCTGAGCGCAAGCCAAAAAACCGCTGCTATAGGTCATTTTGGCCTATAGCAGCGGTTTTTTAGGGACGGTTTTCGGAACCGCTGGTGAAGACCTCGGGTCTATAGCGGCGGTAGACCTTAACGCAATTTTGTCTTCCTAACAGCGTTTCGTGAAAACGCTGGTACAGACTTTTAACGGCAGTCGGTTAGCAGCGAACGGTCTGTGCCAACGTTTTTTTTGCTCTTTTTGATACATTACTAAATTTTTCCTATATTTTCATATATATATATTTTTTAATCGGTATACAAATTTATTTTAATAATCATAATTCATTGGATGTAAAAATTTAAAGACCAAGGATAATAATACAAAATATACTTCATTATTGATTAATAATATTTTACAACAAACACAATAATCTTTAAATTTATGAATAGACTGTAATAATATGTAATTACAAGCTTTAAAAGAATAAAATGTCTTTCCTCTTGCTTTTTGGTGTAACCAAGTTGTCTCCCCTTTTCCTATGCTGAACGGTTCCACCAAAACTTCCACCATTTCTTTTATTAATCATCCCTCTGGAGTCTGAAACCAGTACCTGCATGTGGCAGAGAAAAATCTCAATTATCACAATAGACACTTAATTCTCTTCATGTTAAGCAACTCAGCAGACCAGATCAATGAAACATAGGTAATTGGCACCACAGATTTTAAGATGTAGAGCTTACTTGGAGAAGAATATCAAGGGAATATTTCGTATGGGGCAGAATATAAAAGTCCACAGCACAAGTGCTCATAACACAACTTGCATGTAAAAAATGATAGCATTAGGATTTCACATCCTTGTATAACCTCTTGAAGGGCCATTTGATCAGCAAATTCAAAGTACCAAACTTTGAAGGAATTTGCTCAAATTCAAGCAGGAAATTGGACAACAAATACGTGTGTCATTTCCTACCAATCAAAGTTATGGGGAAAGTAAACTTTGACAAGCATGATATATCACAAACGAACTGCAAACATTTATTGGATGAAAGGGTAGCAGTAAACCAAAAATGAATCACAATCTGTGGATATTTAGTAAAATTAACTAACTGTTTCTTACCTCACTTTCTGCAATCAATTGCTTCAATGCCTTTGGGAGATACGGAAACACAGATGCTCCTAAAGTTTCCACCATCCGGTGTATGAATGATGTGACCTGAATACCACACAGCATAAGTATAAAATCATTAAGCATGTAGATCAGTTACCATCATGTACAAAGACCATAAATAAGTATGAAATCATTACAATGTTAATCTGGAATTGCAGTCTTATAATCTCATCCATTGTACTATTTAGACTACAAATGAGCCTATGTCCATCAAATGAGGAAGAAAAACCGATATTTCAGATAAAATTGGGTTAAAGGATTATAAACAAACAGAAGGGTGATAACAGATATAACAGTGAAACACGACCCTGCAGCCAAATTCATCATTGGAGCACTAAAAAAAAAAAGAAAAGAGATAATAATGTACCATACAAACATCAAGATTCCTCTGCAAAGATGGGCTAAAGACGACCAATGCTCATGCTTTACCGATGCTATATCTGCAAAGATGCGTATAAAGGACGAGAGAAAACACTAGTGAATAGAAGAATTAAAACAAAAGTCGTGTCAAGATATCAAATAAAAGAGAAAAATAAAGAACATATGAATTTCACAAAGAACAACTAGAAGAAGGAACAATGTTAATTAGGTTTTCAGTAAGAGGCATAACTCAGGTGCAGTGAATCAGAATAAAATCACAACAAAAACTCCCATTGGAACAAAATTAAACCAAATTGCATTTCCGCAGCTATTAAACCAAATTTATCATCCTTGACAAGCAATATCTCAAACCACACTAAAATTGAATATTCGAATCAAATCGATACATATCCCTCAATGGATCTTACCTGGTGTCGTATTATATAAAGAAACCGTCCGAACGCGTTTTTATACGGTCGAGATGTTTAAAAATTGAACATCGTTCGGACTTATTTTTGATAACGTTCAGACGTGGTTGTTTATTATCACGAACTATCATCTTGGTATTTCCTAAACAGTCTGGCCGGTGTGATGTAAGGGAGTGTTCAGACGGTATTGATACCATCCGCACGTCTATGTTTATGAGCATACACTGTCGTTTCAGAATTACTAAAACGGTGTGTTGAACTGTAAGAGGGAGTTCGAACGGGAACATAGTGGTTCAGACGCTTAAAAAATTTGGCGGAATGAATTCCCTCGAAAATTAATACAAGTATGCGTCCGAACTTCCTTTGAATTGTCCGAACAATATTCAAATGTATGAAAGTGACGGAATTGTAGACAGTGGATGAAAAACAGAAAAACAAAGTAAATGAGAGATTTGAGCACGAGAAGAAGCGAATAGCTGATTTTGGGCATACAATCTCATTGAAGAGGGTGTGAAAAGAGCATCTCCTTTAGAATTTGAAATTGGATTGCATTTGAGGTTAGTGGTTTTTAAATTGAATTGCTTTTTAGCCCAAGGTTGTTTTATAAACAATCCATAAGTGATTTTGATGATAACAAAAATTCTAACTTTTGAATACTTTTAGATTTTACCTTGTTAATCCATAATTTCTATAAAGTGTTTCAAAAGATTGAGGATATCCCTCTATAAAATGTTCTAAATATATATTAACATAATTGCATAAGCTAAAATGCTCACAGTGTTCATTGTAGAGGTTTAAAGATGAATTGGAGTGAAAACGACACTTTCAAGTTGCTGAAAAACCTCTCCAGCACTTTTAGTGTCAACACATTACACTGACACCCGAGACAATATTTTTAGACTAAGTTTTGGTGTCAACACATTGCAGCCTAGTGTCGACACATTGTATTGTCTCCCGAAGAACGACTCTAGATCAAATCTTGTCAACATTGCACTTACGCTTGAGGTACTCATAAAAGATGCTTGAGGTACTCACTCAAGAGACGCTTGAGGTACTTATTCAAAAGACGCTCGATGTACTCAGAACTGAGGTACTTTTCAAGGCACCTCGAAAATCATAAGGAAATAACTGAGCACATTGGGAACACCTCGGAGCACCTCGAGGGTCAAAATTAGAGGTCATATCCGAAATCATTAAGAAAAAGCTCAGGACACCTCGGAATCCCTTATAACACCTTGGGAACACCATGGAACTCAGAAATGGTAAAAAGGAAAGCACACTTCGGAGCACCTCAGATTAGTCTGTAACACTAACGGAACTCGGGAAGTAAATAACCGGGATAGATACCTCGGTTTATAAAGAGGACAGGTGTCAAACCGAGATCGATACCTCGGTCAGTAAAGGAGACAAGTGACAAACCGAGATAGATACCTTGGTTTGTAAAGAGGACCTCGAGAAGTGATCTCGGGATAGATGGCTGGACACCTTGGCTAATTAAAGGGGAACCTCGGACACATTGCAATCTACCTCAACTAGTGAAGGAGCACCATTGGTTGGTAATACTAATGGAACTCGGAAAGAGATTAACCGAGACAGATACCTCGGTCAGTAAAGAGGACCTCGACATAATAATAAGATGCACATTGCAGTCTACCTCGACCAGTAAGGGGGACCTCGGGATAATGAAGAGGCGTCAGACATTACACTGAAGACTCGTATTCCAGATCTACTCATGGAAAGAGATTAACCGAGACAGATACCTCGGTCAGTAAAGAGGACCTCGACATAATAATAAGATGCACATTGCAGTCTACCTCGACCAGTAAGGGGGACCTCGGGATAATGAAGAGGCGTCAGACATTACACTGAAGACTCGTATTCCAGATCTACTCATGCTGATTATGCGCCTACACATACCACGATTTTTGCTGAAATGCAGGGCTATTGACAGCTCTCCTCCAACGACTCTTTTAAAATCCCAGATGACCATTGAAGTCAAAAGTGGTATAATAGAAGAAGAAAAAAGAAGAAAAGTGGGGGCTCTCGTGCGATTAAACTTGCAATAACTCTTGCCCTAATTTCTAGAAAGATAAAGTGCTTTAAAGGAGAGAAAAAACTGCATCTACCAAGAAAGGTCGTGCTCACACCTGCCAAACGACTAGCTTTTCTCTGATAATCTTGTTCTCTTGCACTCTATTAAGCTTTCCACTTGCTGATTCGGCTTAGAGAGTCATTACATACGATTTGTACTTATCACTTGCTTATTCGGCTTAGAGAGCCATTTATTGTAACTCCTTTGTATCCATCTTCTGGAAAAATACTTGAGTGTTGTGTGAACACTTGTCCTACTCGTGAGGGTATAAGAAATTCCTTGAGTTTTGGGATTTGTGAGAGTTTGAAGTGTGAACTCGCAAAACGCTTTGTAAAGGTTCCTTAGCACCCCGGAAGCTAAGGTGTATTTGGTATTTGGAGAATAGTGAAGGAAGCCAAAGGAAGTCAATAGACTTGGGAGTGGACGTAGGCAAGTGTTGGCCAAACCACCTAAAATTACGGTATCATCTTTCTAACTCTATCTCTTTTACGTTTCAGTACATATTCATACTTGTGGAGATTTATGCTTTATGATTTGTTGTTCTTCTTATTAAGAAGCATTTAACATATTCAGATCTGCTCTCGTATTTGTAGAAAAAGTACATTTCCTAATCTACATTTTTATCATAAAGAGGAGACATTTTTGATAAACCCAATGCACCCATTTCTTGGGTTGTTATTTAGGCTTACAACTTTATGATGAAAATCATGTATTTTAATATATGAAAGCATGTGTTTTTGAATTTTTAGGGTCTAAAATGATAGTAATGGAGTTTGGGGTTTGTTGTGATGTGTTTCTATTTGAAGTAAATCATTGTGTGAGATATAGTCTGAACCATATTTTTTGTACTTATTAATGTAAGAATTAGCTCAAATCGGGTTGCCTTACCAATTAGGGAGCATCTGAGTCGGTGTTGATCAAGATTACAGTCTCATGTTCGATTCCTTCTGAGAATTATATTAGTGACTTAATTGAGTTGTTCGACTGTGAGCTGTACTCTAGTCTCTCCAAGATTTGTCGTAATGTTAAGCTCGCCATATTGTACGACCAAATTGGTCCAGGTTAGGATGAGCCCATGAGAAGCATCACTCAGAACATTCCAATATATGTGTTAACCTTAAATAACTGTTGAGCTTAGAACTCCTGCCACATTGAACTAAAAACTCTGACAACGTCTGGCCCGTTTGGGCACAGCAAATGGCTCACACGGCTCAGCGCAGTTCTTACATCCGGGCAACAATATCATAGTTGGGGCGCTGAGTACGAGGCACAGTTAATGCGTCCGAACGTTTTATTAAGACGTTCACACTTCTATTTTGCAATGAATTAACGCGACGTGGAAGCACACGTTTGGCTGAATAAAGAGCGAAGCCCGTCCGAACTTCTGTTAAACGTGCGGACGGGTACAACTATTTTCAATTTTCGAATAACGAACACACGTGTACACCATGCAACAGTTAAGTGAACGTCCGGACTGTATCCAACAGGTACCTCATTTATTTTCAGTAGCGATGCAGGAGTCCGGACGCACATGTAGATATTGCTTATCAAGAAACAAAAAAAAAACGGCGAAGCACGTCCGGACTTCTTTTAAACGTTCGGACTTGTACAACCGTTTTTAACTTTAGTTTAACGAAAACACGTGTACATCATACGACGGTTAAGTGAACGTATGGACTGTCTCAACAACCGTTCCAACGGGTACGTCACTTACTTTCGGTTGCGATGAGGGAGTCCGGACGCGCATGTATAGAGTCCGAACGAATAGGAGATTTATTTCACAGATTAAATTAACACAATTTACTTTATTACGCTAGCAATCTAATTTATTTAAATGATTTAATTTAAGTAAATAATTTAATTTATTTCATTCAACTCAATATAATTTGGCACAAATATTTACCTTAATTTCTTTATTTAAAATACATAAAAAAATATAATTAATCATATTTTATATTAAATATCAATTATAACTAATCATCAATTTAATTATAACTACTTATTTAATTTTACTAATTATCCGTTTAAATTGTAATAAATTTAATCTGTTGAAAAAACATAATTAATATAAAATATAAAAAATAATTCAAATACTGAATAAAAAACACAATCGTAATGTCTATTATAAGCCGCAAACGGTCCTTAAAATGATAAATAAATAACTAAATTTAAAGGAGAAACAAAAGACTAGTTCAAATCACGAGTTGCGACTGGTTCGTCCAAATCTTGTTCGAGGGCATTACGAACATGCGCAAAATGCGCCTCCATATTATCCACCTGTCTGACGAGTGTCTGCAGATATACCGGAATGGTATAGACAGACTGGGACAATTGAGACAATTGTTCTCTCATCCTTATTAGTTCTCTGTGCATAATATTCAACTCTTCCGTTATAGCGCTATCCGTCAGAGCAAATTTCATCTCCAGACCGGTCAAGCGACAATGGAGCTCGATGCACAATGAAAGCGTTGGCTGCATGATCTCCCGAATACTCTCGTTTAACTCCGCTAAATACGCGTCTACCCAGGTTGGTCGCTCTGTCTGTCCCCCGACATTGTGATACTTCTTCCAGAGTGTTCTATGGTCAACCTAGAAAAATCGTCCAAACATGCGGATACACCGTTCGAACGAATGTCAAACTGCGTCGTTTAAATTTTAGGACGTCTGAACATAATAAAAAGAGTCCGAATGTAAAATAACAGTCCTGACAGTTTATAACCAGTCCGTCTTCGACAAACACTAGCCAAACAACCTAATTTCATAAAATAAAACAACATAACAAACTAAACAATCAACATTATTTAATCGAAATACATAAAATACAACAACATAACAAACGTTTTACCTGAAGTTCTTTGAGAGATCTCGAATGGAAAGTGAAAACGTGCGAGAGAATGAGTGAGTTTGAGATTTTGACAAAGTCTGTCGGTTTAATGTGGCCAGTAACCGTCCGAACGTGTTATATTAGCGTTCGGACGTGTTTCAACGGTTATACTGACACGTTGTCCTATCAAATTTAACGTCATTAAATATGCCCGATTCAAAATGGTTCTAGAACTTATACGGTCCGCACGCTATTTCTTTGTCCGGACTGTATGGATGTCACGTGTTTGAAGTTTTGCAACGTAGAAGCACACGATTCGCAGAAAAAACATTTATAATTCTGCGGACTATTGAGACATGAAAGTATCCCTAATCAAGAAGAGGCCAAATAGGGCCAAAGAAAGGAGCCTTGAGCTCAAGAAAGAGGTTATGAAAAATGATATATGGTATTGCATGTTGCATGTTGCACTTGCACTTCATGGATTTGTGATACAATGCTATGCATATTTGATATGAAATGTTGGGCATTGTTAAGAATGATGATGGCCAAGAGGCCTGGAAGTATCCCTGATCAAGAAAGGCCAAATGAGGCCAAAGAAAGGAGCCATGTGCTCAAGAAAGAGGTTATGAAAGATGAAAGCATGAAGATGATGCCTTGTGCATATTCTATGATGATGTTGCAAAATGATCATTGTTTGCCTTTAATTTCCTTGATGAATCCTTATGTTATGTGCTCTGTAATTTCATATATATTGGTAGATTATATGTATCATTAGCCTAAAGTCATGAACACTTAGCTAGGGCATTTAGGCAAACATAGGAGCTGTCCAAATTGACCCCTAATCTAAAGGTTGTATTTTTGCATGAAACTTTCTCGATAGCATTATTATCAAATATTAGGATGTATGTAAAACTTTCCGTCCAAAATGATGAAGTAAAAGGTCGAAAATGCCCCTGGAGGTCTCTGAGGGCAGATTCAACATTTTGCCTTATTCGTAAGGGTAAAAGGGTCCAAAATGAGAAAATGATTACATGGTTAGATAGAGCACAAAAAATTGATAGGGGATCCCAAATTTGAGCTCAATCCGAGTGGAATAAGGGCTCAAATCACAAAGCATATTTAGGAGCCTAAATAGATGTTAGGCTCAATCCCCTAAAAGACCACCATGTCCCCTAATACTTTGGGAGTAGGCCCAGTATGGTCTAAGGAGGCTCAATAGGCCTTCATTGGAATTTAATGGTATGAGATCTTCTAGTTATTATCATGTTTGTTTCAATTGTCAATGAGTATTCTTTGAACATGTTATGTTATTTATGATTCTTTCAAAGTTCATATCAATCTGCTTTGTTACATATGTATTGTAATACTTGGATATGTGGTTGCATTCATAAGTGATGCATTTTGAGCAGACACTTGATATTTTTGAGCAGCAGATCCAACCTGATTTAGCTGCCAAAAGTGTTTATTTTCATCAATTTCTACAACATGAAGATCTACATTAAAAAATTCCCAAAATCCCCTTCCACCGATACTCTACCAAACACCATCCAACCTGAATTAGTTCAATCTTTTTTCGGTAAATTTGAAAGAAGAGATCATGAACAAAAAAAAAACACTCCTGAAGGAACGTTGTTGATATATCTTACAACCAAAAGGGGAGTGATCTTATCTTCGTGAAGAACAAAGCAAAGGCACAACAACTGTTTAAAAGGCCTCAGAATGGAGCAAAATCAACTATGTCACTACAACAATTTTGATCTTCAGCGGCGAAATCAATTTCGTCGCTGAAAATACATCTTTAGCGACGAAATAATCGGTTCGTCGCTAAAGATAACATTTAGCGACGAATATCGATTTCTTCGCTAAACAGGTATTTTTCAGCGACGAATTTTTTAGCGACGAAATACTTTTTGTTGCTAAAAGTAGTTTTAGCGATGAAAATACATGTTTGTCGCTAAAAAGTGAAAATAATGTATTTTTAGAGACGAAAATCATTGTCGTCGCTAAAAGTATCTTCTCCGACGATTCTATTTCGTCGCTAACACTACTATTAGCGACGAAAATATCGATTTGTCGCTAAAAAGTGAAACTAATGTGTTTTTAGTGAAGAAATGGATATTCGTCGCTAAAAATATCTTCTGCGACGATTTTGTTTGGTCACTAAAACTACTTTTAGCAAAGAATTTAGGAATTCGTCACTAACTAGTAATTCATCTCGTTCGAACCAGTTAAATGTCGTTCGAACGAGTATTAATGACGAAAATTGTTAAATCGTCCCTAAATAAGTATTTAGCGACGAAACTATTGAGCCTCGACCAATCATATAAATACTAAATAGCGTCACATATTGAGCATTGACCAATCATATAAATACTAAATACCAATAAAAAGAAATAATACAAGTATATCAATGGAATTGAATAATATCTAAGTGTGTATGACTGAAATTTTATTGTATATATATCAATTTAGGTATTAATGATAGCACCAAGTATAATATTGTATAGTATGTCACTCAAGTATAATATTGGTATAACATGATATATTATATTATGGCATATCATGACATCATATATGATATATTGATATAGGACTAGTATTATATTATAATTATTATATATTACTACTACTAATTTATTTTAATTAAGATTATTATTACTAGTACCAAGTATTATTTATTTTAATTAAGATTAAAATTTTAATTAAGATTATTATTAATTAGTTGTAAATACACATTATCCCTCTTATCTTTGGAAATTTTTACATATTGCACCCCAGGTTTGAAGAAATCCGTCTAAATTAACGGACAATTTGGGTACGAGGTCCGAATTGAAAAAATATATAACTTTATGGGTCTAATGTGTCAAAAATAATATATCGGGGTGCAAAGTATAAATGACCCTAAAGATAAGGGGGGAAAATGTATTTGACCCTTTAATTTATTAAAAACACACAACTACAAAATATAACTTATTATTATTATTTTTTTGAAAAACTACATATTAAAAAAAAGCTTTGAAACCGCGGGTTCGTGAACTCTCTCCCGGCGCCCTTATTATCTTTCCCGCCCAGCCCCTAAAAAAATGTGTTATGTATTTAATACTAAATAGGGCTTAATATATACGCGTTCCTCTGTGTTTGTTAACATTTTCCTGAATATGCCCTTAGGGTTCAATTTGTTGTCTCGTTACCCCTGTGGTGATGAACATTTCCCAAAAATATCCCTTCGTCCATATTCAAAATGTATCAAAGTGTGTGCCACTCTGGTTGTATGTATAATCAAAATAGTTACTAGTATTAAGATTATTATTACTAGTACCAATGTGTATATATTAATAAAGTAGTAATAAAAATAAATATATGTTATTACTTTTAAACTAACAAAGTATAGGATGTCTACAAAGTCTCACTTGATATGTTTATATATAGTAATACAAACTAAATTTTTTATTGTGATATAAATATTTATTGACAACTATTAGAAGAATAAAAAAATATAAAAAGATAATGAGAGCCAAACCCAATCATTTAGCGCCAAACCCAAATATTTTCATTTAGCGCCAAATGTTTTCACTCCCAGACCCAATCCAAGCCTTTCTCGAAGGAAAGCTTCTTCAGCGCCAAGCAACTTCTCTTTCGCCGAGGTATGTACGGGCTTGGAAATTCTGCACTATTGTGAGTCTAATTGGTCTCGTGAAATCTATCTCGATCTCCTATCTCTGTCTCTCTTCATTTTTTTAATTTCTGCTAGGTTTTTGGATAGCATAGCAGCTGAGAAAGGATTTTAATTAAAGTATATAACTTAATATATGGTCTTAGAGACTATAAAGTTATCAGGTAAGTACATATGTTAATTAACACATATCAACTATATAATAAACACATATTTTTATATTATAAGTATTATATATTATTACTCTCAACCTATTTTAATTAAGATTATTATATTGATTATAAAAAAAAGTGTAAAGAATGTGCACAACTATGTATTTAATACTAAGTATAACATTTTTTAAATACTATTAGAATTTACAACTAATTTAAATTTATTGAAAACACATAATTAAAAAATATAACTTATTATTAATTTTTTTTGAAAAACTACAAAAAATAAATTCACCCAAATCACATGTTTCGTGAATTCTCTCCCTCGTGCGCGCCCTTTTTTTTCTTTTCCTTTCCCGACACAACACCAAATTCTCCCTTTCCCGCCCAGTGTTAAATTCCCCCTCCCAAATCCCCATTTCCCGTCTCTCTCTCTAATGAGATTCTACTGAACGAATTGCCAGTTGGAATGCAGAGGCTCAGAGTGGGAGGAGTTGATTCGGTGGAGTCCCTGCCCGAGGGACTGTTGGACTCCAATAGCTGTCTTCGAGAGTTAGAATGAGCAAGATGGAGCTTCAAGAATGAGCAAGATGGAGCTTCAACTTCGTACTACGACGCCGTTCCAGGACAACCTCAAAGCAAATGGCTCTGAAATCTTTCATCGAAGTCCACCCGGACTGTTACTTTCCTATCCAGAACCTCCCCTTCCCTGTGTTCAGACCAGAACAGGGTTCTGCGCCTCGACCGGGCGTGGCAATTGGGGACTACGTGCTGGACCTCTCCGAAATCGCCTCTGCTGGGCTCTTCGACTGTTCGATCCTTAAGAACTCCGATTGCTTCTCCGAGGTTCGTATTGATTCTAAGTTGTCAGTGTCTTAGTGCTCATTTGCATGCATGCCGTTGGGGGACTAAACGATTTGCAGTCCTTCGGATTCGTTGGTCGCTTTCGTTTGCTAAGGCTTTCGTATAAATCTTGTATATCAAAGTTTGTGCCACTCTGGTGGGTCTTTAACTCTTTAGAGGTAAATTGTAGTGACAACTTTGAAGTATTTTTCAAGATTACAGGGAAACTTTATGTTTGTCTACGGGTTAATTTTTAGTGATGCTCTTATAGAGGACCTTTTCGGATGAAATATGAATAAAGTTCCAATCTGCTCTCGAATTTGCCTCTTTTAACTACCTTTTCTGATCGAGGACTTAAGGTTTCTTCATGATGCATTTTCTAGCGCTTTAATTACTTTTTATCATTAAGGTATCATTTTGCTTATGAGGAGGTTCCAATGTGTTTACCCATTGTGAGGGTGTTGGTTGAGTGATGGATTGAATAGCTATATTACCAGATTAAACAGTTTTGAGGATGAAATCCAGATTCTCTAACATTACAGGCCCAAATTAGATGCTACCTATCATAAAAGAAAAGTACTTATAATTAGTAATGTACTTATATATTTTGTAAGTTATAATGTTAGCAATTTGTGATATATGAATAAACGAGTCTTTTCTTTTGTTTGCAGGATGCACTTATTCTCTATGCAAGGTTACAGCTAAATTTAACTAAAGGTGGCGATGATGGGAATTCTTTGGTAGACCAACTTTTGGATGTAGTTTGTAAGGATCTAGATCAAAGCAATATATCCAGCACTGGTGTACCATGGTGAGTGTGTTTATTTTTTTGGACTTAGTGTTCCTGGCTACTTTAAGTTTACATAAAGTAACATAAGAGGCTTCTGCTATTGTTTTGTGTGGATTATAAGATTGGCTGTTAAAGTGAAGTATTTTAGATTGTTTTTGTACTGTTTACTCTTGTAAAATTAATCTCTTTGGTTTTGCCGAATTCCTGCTCATTTTCTTGGATTTGGTGTTCATGTTTTAACCCTTCACAAGTTATGCCTTTCTTATATAGAAACTCTAGACCCCCTAGTAATTTTTGCTTAGATGCTTTTAAGAAGCAGTCATCTTGAGAAAAGTTATGAATTTTGGTTTTTGTGGGAGATAGTGCTAGATGATGACTGATATGATTTCACTCCTCAGGCATGTGTTGATACAACTAGGGCTGTGCAAGAAATGACCGATCTGGCCGACCGACCCAGTTTCAACCTGGCTCGACCCGACCGGGTCGGATGGGGCCGGATCCGGATTCGGATTCGGATAGTAGTTATATTAAAAATAGACATTCGGGTCAGAGTCGGATACCCGTCGAGAAATCCGCTACAATCCGACCCGACCCGAATGTCCAAAATAATGAAACGCGCGTTTTAGCCTTAGTAACACGCGCGTTTCAGCCTTGCCCCTCCCCCATACGATTTCCCCCTTGGCCCTTCGCGATTTCAGTTCCCCTTTCGGCCTTCCCTATCAAAAAAACACACGCCTCTTCGAAAATCCCTAACCTAACCATGAGCTTCCAGTCGCCGCATGCCCGCCGGTCGCCGCACCCACCCTCAGTCGCCAGTCGCTGCAAGCCTGCGACCCTGCACAGTTGTACCCCCTTCGAGTTCGCGAGTTCCTTTCGGCCTTCCTTCTCAAAAAACACACGCCCCTTCGAAAAACCCTAACCTAACCGTGAGCTGCCAGTCGCCGCACCCCCCTTCAGTCACCAGTCGCTGCAAGCCTGCGACCTTGCACCCCCTTCGAGTTCGCGAGTTCCTGAGAGCTCTCTCCGAGTCTCCATATCTCTCTCTGTCTCTCGGTCAGTCTCTCTCTCTCTCTCATATGATATATTGCCCTAACTATTGATGCCTAATTTCTTTGTTTATCTTGATTACAGTTTGCAGATCTCTCTCGGTCGGATCGGTCGGGGAAGTTTGGACAACCACCTATTTAGAAGTACGCAACAAATCCTTTATTTTCTTTGTAGCTGGGGATAATTTAGTTGAAAATCTAGTTGTTTACATGAAAATCTGCTCAGACTTAGAAGTAATTGGAAATTTTTTTGGAGAACTAGCTCAAGTTAGACTTTTCATTTAGTCATCCGTTTCTGCACTTTGTGGTTGTGAAATATGATTGATTTGTGTAGGTTGTAGGTTATATATAGTGTGTTTAAAAAATTTGTCTTGGTGATTGACAAAACTTTTGTCAATTGCGTGTGTATTTGTGATTTTATCACGAATAGCCAAATTGGAAGTTTGTTAGTCTGTAGTTGAGTATTGACAATATTTTATGTCAAAAATCAGTCCGATTAATGTGATGTAAAATAGTGTCAAGTCATGAAACCAAACATCAAACATTGTTTATTTTTGTTCTGTAGATACACCAGTAGGTTGTCTTTGTTTATTTTTGTATGCTGCTTGATATGTTCAACTGTAACAGCAAACATTATTTGTTAATTATGAATTCTGATTTGAAGTTATTATAGATATTGTGCTACTTGTGTAACGGTGTTGTTGTTGGAGTGTTGCTGTTCTTCGCTGGTAACTTGCTTAGGTAAGTGTATATTTTTCCATTATGCACCCTATATTTCATAAATGATAATATTTTGCCTATGGAGATTGGAGGTCAGGGCTTAATGAATTGGTTTGTTGGTTCTGTTGTGTTGTTGGTGATTGGAGATTGAAGTGCTGAATTGGTTTATGATTTAACTTTGATTCTTTGCTGAACAATATAATGATATATAGTTTTTATATTTATTTGATTTGATGAATTGAGTTATATAGTTTAACAGATGGAACCAATTAATTTTGATGATTTGGGTACCCCTACTAGTGGTACTCCTGAAAGAGGTGGTACTAGTACCCCTGAAACGGGTAGTACCCCTACATCGGGTGCTGGATTTTTCCGTAATCTGGACAGTTCTATGTCTCCCGTTATTGAGCTTGATGCAGAGGCAGAGGGACCTTCTGTTGGTACTCAACCTACTCGTGGTGGGCGACCACCATTGCCTAGGAGGCAGTCCAATAGATCTAAGGCCTGGGATCATTTAACACGATTACCGATTGGTGGTGGTAAACTTCCAAAGTGTACATGTAACTATTGTGGACAAAGTTTTAATTGTCACTCCAAGTTACAAGGCACTTCGTCTTTGCTCAATCATCTAGCTAGTTGCCCTAAGTATCTTTATATTAAGGGAAAGACGGACAAGAGGCAATCTCATTTAAGCTTCGAGTCTAAGAATAGTGGGGAGAGTAAAGATATGACATTGGCCAAATACAGTGAGAAAAAGATTAGGGCATCCCTTGCTAAAATGGTTGTGGTAGATGAATTGTCATTTTTGATTGTAGAGGGTGAGGGATTTAAGGAATTTGTGAAGACTCTTGAGCCTAGGTTTCCTATGCCTTCTCGATATACAGTGATGAGGGATGTTATGAAGTTTTTCCTAAGTGAGAAAGATGAGTTGAAGATTATGTTTTTGACTTCAGGGCAAAGGGTTTGTTTAACCACAGATACGTGGACTTCGATCCAGAATATAAACTACATGTGTGTTACTGGACATTTCATTGATAGTAGTTGGAAGATGCATAAAAGAATCCTATCATTTCGTAAGATTCAAGATCACAAAGGGGCAACAATTGGGAGGAAATTAGAGGAGTGTATGCTTGAATGAGAAATCTCTAAATTTCTTACTATTACAGTTGATAATGCCACTGCCAATGATAGTGCTATTGATTGGTTGAAGAAAAGAATTTTGAGCAGTGATCAAACTATTTGTGGTCATGATTTCATTCACATGAGGTGTAGTGCACACATTTTGAATTTAATTGTCAATGAAGGGTTGAAAGAACTTGATGAGTCTGTCATTAAGGTTCGAAACTTGGTGAAGTATGTGAAGTCTTCTCCTGCTAGGTTAGCAAAATTTAAAACTTGTGTGGAGAAGAAAAGAATCTAGTGTGCTTTATCTTTGTGCCTTGATGTTCCAACTAGATGGAACCCCACTTACCTCATGTTAAATGTTGCTGAAAAACACCAGAGGGCCTTTGAGCTATTGCAGGGTGATGATGGACAAATATATAATTATTTGAATGAGAATGGACCAGGTAGGAGAGGATTGAGAGCTCCTGATGATGATGATTGAGATAGAGTTAGAAAGTTTGTGAGATTTTTGAAAATTTTCTATGATGTTACGATGCGACTATCTGGTTCAATGTATGCCACTTCTAATTTGCATTTTCAAGAAGTTTCCTACATTCATACTCATTTGATGGCATATTGTGATAGTCATGATGATTTGTTGAGTGTGATGGCTTTTAAAATGAAGTTGAAGTATGAAAAATATTGGGGGGATGTCCAAAAGATCAATAGGCTCTTGTTTGTGGGTGCTATTCTTGACCCACGTTATAAGATTGTCACCCTAGAATTTTGGTTCAAGAAGATTATGGGTGTTGAGGAAGGGGACAAATTTATTGAGATCTTGAAAATGGATGTTGAGCGGTTGTATAGGCACTACAGTGATGGATTATCTTCAGATGGGTCTAGGATGGGCAGTGAAATTATTGATGACTTTGATTATGACTCTCAAAGCAGTGGCAGCACAGTGGGGAGGGAAAGGGGAAGTTCGAATCCGTTGTGTATCTTGCAAGAATTCCATCAATCTCGGGCATCTAGGAATTTGTTAGATTGCAAGAGTGAGTTGGAACGTTATTACTTGGAGGATATGGAGTCCCCTATTTCGGTGTTTGATATTTTAACTTGGTGGAAGGTTAACTCCACCAAATTTCCAATTATTGCTCAAATTTCACGAGATGTGCTAGCTATCCCTATCACTACCATTGCTTCTGAGTCTGCATTCAGCACTGGAGGGCGCGTTCTGGATCCCTATCGGAGCTCCTTGGCTCCAAATTTGTTAGATCTTACATGTTTTTGAATAGTTTATATTGCCAAGCTATGAGGTCTTAAACGCTCTATAGGTTTTTGAATTACTGATGCTATTATATTCATTTATTTTTTCAGATATATCCCCATGGATCAACTGACACGCTGCCATATGCAATAATGGGATCTGGTTAACTTGCAGCTATGGCCTTACATAGGCTTTTGTACATTCTTTATGTTTTGGATTTGTGTAGAATATTGATACTTTTTTCTACCTTTTGGATTGGTGTAAAACTTGCTATTTTGCATTGCACTTGTGTATTTGAGAATGTTTTCATATTTAAAGAGCCAAAATGTGTTGGTATTGCGATATTCTTATGAGGTGTAAATTGTGCTATAATTTGGATATTTGTAAATATGAATCAAGGTAAAAATGTGTTCGAACAAGATGTCAAAAACTTTGGTTCGAACGGAAAATCTGGTTCGCACAAGATGTCAAAAACTTTGGTTCGAACGACAAATCTGGTTCGAACAAGGATGTCAAAAGTTTGGTTCGAATAAAAAATATGGTTCGAACGAAATGTCAAAAACTCTGGTTCGAACAGAAAATCGTGTTCGAACGAGATTTTTTTCGTCGCTAAAAAATTATATTCTTCGGCTTTTAGCTACGAAAATAATGTTTTAGTGGCGAAAATTTTACTCATCAGTGGCAAAATTATTTTGTCTCTAAAAGTCAACTTTTCAGCGACGAAATGAATTTCGCTGCTGAAGATGACTTTTTTGCGTCGACATGCAAATTTCGTCGCTGATGACTTTTAGCGACGAATTGGCGACAAAAATATTTCGCCACTGATAACTTTTAGCGACAAAATGCCTATCTTCAGCGACGAAAATTTTCGCCACTGAAGGTGAAAATTGTTGTAGTGCGTTCGGGTGACATCTAAAAAATCATAAAGGGAAGTTGACTGAGGGGCTCAAAGATGTATTAAATTTGAGGATTCTTCACCGTTGGATAAGTTGGATACCGTTTCTGATGAATGTGTCCTCCTTCCCAGAGTAGGTAGGCATCTCAAGAAGTTATGAGGGAAGTACTCCCTCCCTTGCTTCTCCACCTCATTGCTGCCCCCTAATTCTTTCAGGGTACCATACTCCCTCAGATTTTAAAATGCACGGAAGCCATATGATAACTGACAACCTTTAGATCTAGATAGAAAATAAGACAAAGTAGACCATATCGTACAACACGAAAATCCTCAAAAATACTTTCTTGAATTGCTTTTGCACAGTCGAGGACAATTTGACCATATGTGTTCTCATATTCATGGGGCATATCGACATAAAGAAGCTCTTGTAAAGTTCCACTATCATACTTGATTTTGAATAGCCTGGGTAGAACCTCTACAGGTTTTCTGAATTTTGAAAACCTGCCCTAACGCGCCATATTCATAAGACATAAGAGGAAAATAAACCAACAGCAAAATAGGGCTTACCAAAATCGAAAGAAGTCAAAATCCCCAAAATGTCGCTCTCAGCCATGACTAGAATTAGGGCAGGGTACCGGTAATAGTTGGAAGCCTATTTAGGCATCCGGTTCCGGTTCAGGAACGGTCGGAATTCCGGAAATCCCAGTACCAGAGTCCCGGTACCGGATGCCTGAATTCTGGCAGTTCATTTGGGCTGATTTTGGGCCCAAAATCTTAGTTTTTTTAGGACTTTTGACTTGGGCTTATCTTATTATTGCATTTTTCGAGCTTTTTAACTTGGACTTGTTTTATTATTGCATTTGTCAGGCTTTTTAACTTGGGGTTGATTTAATAAGTAAGTTTTTAAATATGGATGTTGGATCCAAAATATCAAATTTAGAATTTTACTAGGATGTTGGATCCACTATTTTACTATGTTCTAAAATTACAAATTAACAATTCTATAGTTGTTTCAATTGCATTAAATTAATAAATCATATACATACATCAATGAAAGAAGAATGATAGAAATAAATTTACAAGTTACACATATACATAAAGTCTACAAATAATACAAATTTACATCATCTACAAGAAACTACAAATATTACAAATTGAATAGTTGAATTGATGGAATAAAATGTTGGCCATTTAATCAAAACATCATTATCATATTGTTATGATAGTGTTAGTTTTGTATGGTCTTTTTATTTATACCCATAATATTTAATGTTCAACTACAAAAGAATGGTCATTGACTCACTAATTACTAAACTAATTTAAATTTAAACCAATGCATAACATAACACCTAATTGCTTACTTCCCATTTTCCAAAACAATGAAACATCACAATATAAAATGAAAACTTTACAAAATAATAAAAATTATGAAATATATGCACAACACAATATCACTAATTACTAATAGTCATTTTAAAACTAAACATTTCATTTATAAACAATTTCAAACAGATTCACAACATTTCTAAACAATTTCAAACATATTCATACGTGAATAATTTCAAATTCATACGTAATCAACTAACCATTTAATATGTGAATAAATGAATATTCTTTTAAACATATTCATACGTGAATAATTTCAAATTTAACATATTCATTTCAAACATATTCATTTCTAAACAATTTAAAAATTAAACAAAATCAATCAAGCCCACTGCCCATCCTCCAAATTTCCAATTACAAACAGATTCATAACTTCAAACAAAACCAAATCCTCCAATTAAGCCCATCCTCCACAGTTTCAAAACCCAATCTAATCTATACTATACAATAAATAACTAACTAACGAACTACAATAATTAACTAAATAAGTGAACAAAGTTTTAACTGATACGAATGAAAATGAAATTGAAGAAAAAAACTAAAAAAATTCGAAAGATATAGAGACTAAGAGGGCAGACGTAGTTGATCGAAAGATATATATGTGTATATATATATATATATATATAGAGAGAGAGAGAGAGAGGCAGAGTTGAGAAAGAGAGAGGCAGAGGTTGTCAATGGCAGCGGCGGCTTGGCCTTCGACGGCGAACTAAGACCAGAGAGAGTGAGAATGAGAGCTGAGGCCTGAGAGAGAGAGAGAGAGAGCTGTGGCGTGAGGTGAGAGAGAGATAGCTGAAAAATTCGAAAGAGGGGGAAGAAGGAGAATGACGGCGAGGTCGGGCCTCAGGGGGTCGGGGAGGGTTTTGAAAAAAAACTCTAGGACCATTTGAAACCAGTATCGGAACCAGAATTCCGGTACCGACAGAGAAAATGCCCAGCCCTAACTGGAATGAAAGGATGTGTTAATGGAAGTTAGAGATTCCAAGCTGAATAGCACAGCCAAGCCAAAACGAAATCAAAAAACATAAAAGAGCAAATGGTAATGAATGCACCAATTATCGGCCTATGATCTGCTAAAGTGTAAGAGCACATTCAGAACATAAACAATCATTTCGTTAGACAATGATATATATATATATAGAGAGAGATTAATTACGACAGATAGAGTGAGAAAGAAGCAAAACTTTAAATGTCAAATGGGGGAGAGGGCGGCAACAGGCAGACGATAGATAGGTTGGGTGTGGCTAGCAAGGAGACGATCGAGATTGAGAATTGAAAAAAAGAGGGGCTTTTGACCGAATCAGCGGGGAGGGAAAACTGGAACTTGGCGCTAAATGAAAATTTTTACTCTCAATTATATAAATACATGGAAAACTGGGACTTGGTGCTAGAAAATTTTCGTCTCAATTGTCTTTTATTTTTTCTTTGTTTGTAGTTATAAATTGTAATATACATATATTGTAGCTACTAGTAATACTTAATACTTAGACCATATAATAAAAATATTTAACAATCTCAGTACTCATATATTACATTAATCTTATATCTGTGTATTAGACAAATATAGATCATATGAATATTTTAATATGTATAAATATTTTACACATAGATGAGTATTTAATATGTACAAATATTATACAAGGACAATGTCCAGTAAGATGGCTGCACCGGAATAATACTTCAATGAACAAAATTATTATGTCCTCTAATTTCAATGAACAATAATAAAATGTGATATGCCATTATCATAGTGTTTTGCAATTAAAATGAAACTCACCGTTTTGATTTGTTTTTTTTCATTTATATTTTTTATGTTGATTTATATAAAGTTCTTTCATTCAGGTGAAATAAAATTGTAAAGCCACACGAGCACTGACGTGTCAAATTAATGCCAAATAAGAAAATAATTAAATAAAATTAGAGTCAATTTTCAAAATTTAAAAAGTACATTTGCATTTCTTATGTAACGAGTACATACGTATAACTTATGTAAATATGCATAGACTAAATCATAGTCTCTAAGACCATAAATTAAATTATGTATTATATTTGCATAAGTTAATCTAACAATATCTTCTTATATAATGACATGTAATATATAAGTATCATACTTTTTTTTGGGTAATTCAAAGTCTAAGGATCATATTATATGTATATTTAATTTCAATATTAAGGAAAAAATTTAGTTAAAAAAATAATTAAGCAAAACAAAAGAAAGTCAATTTGGTGGCGGTTACTAAAAGAGTTGCTATATCGGGGTTATAACGGCGATTTTTTGGTTGCCGCTATAAAAACAAGAAAGATTATATATACCCTTTTTCCTTTTTATCCAATCGAGTTCTAACCAACCACTCTTTGGACACATCAGAGATTAAACTAAAACTATTGCCACTTGCACTAGCTGGAAAAGAAACCTCACATTGTACTCTTTATATGTATGTACCTACTTACTGACTAAATCATAGCCTCTAAGACCATATATTAGTACTTTAATTGCATAAGATAATCTCACATATATTGTTATTTGAAATTAAATAATATGTCCTAGTTAAATAATATTTTTCATGATTGTTAAAAATCAAAAGATTTTTTAACGACGGTCAAGCAAAATGCCGCTAAAAGTCACTGATAGCGTCGCATTTTCATCACCGCCGTTAAAAAGAACGCTGTTAAAAACTTCATTATCTTTTAAAAATGGTCACGAAAAACGCCGCTGAAAGTCACCTATAGCGGCGTTAAAACGACCGTTGTTAGAATCCTTTTGATTTTTAACAGCGATCACGAAAAACGCCCCTGAAAGTAACCTATAGCGGCGCTTTTGATAACCGTTGTTACGAAGACCATTGTTAAAACCTTCATTGTCTTTTAACAACGGTATTTTTAACGGCGGTCATGAAAAGTGCCACTGAAAGTCACCTATAGCGACGCTTTAATGATCGCTGTTAAAAGGATCGGTGTTAAAAATTTCATTGTCTTTTAACAACGGTCATAGAAAACATCATTGAAAGTCACCTATAGCGGCGCTTTTCATGACCATCATTAAAAGACCGCAGTTAAAAACTTCATTGTCTTTTAATAGCGGTCTTTGTAACAACGGTCACAAAAAATGCCGCTGTAAGTCACCTATAGCGGCGTTTTTGTTGACCGCCTTTAAAAGACCGTTGTTAAATACTTCATTGTTTTTTAACAGCAGTCATTTTAACGGCGGTAAAAAAAATGCCACTGTAAGTCGCCTATAGCTGTTTTTATGTGACCGTTGTTAAAAGTCAAAAGAGTTTTAACAGCGGTCATTTAACGACAGTCACAAAAAGCGCCGCTATAGGCGACTTACGACTATGTTTTTCGTGACCATAGTTAAAACGACCGTAAAAACCCGATTTTTTGTAGTGTCTCTATAGTTTTATTTCCTCAAAATTAATATATTCATTACGTAAGTCAGTTGCTTAATTAGAAAATTGAAATCAAATGTCTATATTTTTACCAAATCAAATGTATATTTGGTATTTATCTAATTTATCTTATTTTTTATAGAAAAAGAAGAAAGAAGAAGTAGATTGAAAATCTAAGGAAATCGAAGTTATTTTAGAGTTTGTAAAAAGTTAGTGAAAAATTTGTATTGTGTTTGGATGGATATTGGAGAAGTTTAAAATTTTGTGAAAATTGGTGAAAAAGTGAGCAGAGAAATAATTTGATTAAATTTTTTTATATTTATTTTGATGGATAAAAAGATGGTGAATTCATCATGAATGTATCGACACTAGTCTTCAATGAGTGGACACCATGAATTCATCATTCTGGAGTAAGTGCAATGTGTCGACACTATTCCTCAATTTGTTGACACTATCAATGATGGAGAGAAAATTTTGCAACTTGAAAGTGTCCAAACCATTCCAATACTTCTTTAAACACCTACAATATGAAAATTGATCTTATCAACTTGTGTAATGGTGTTCAAGTCCACTTATAAATATTTTAGAGAGATAACCTCAATGTCTTGAAATAAACCTTTTTAGAAAAGTGGATTGATCTTATTAAAATTATAAGTCTTAAAAGCACTTGCAATTTTTGTTGTCATCAAAATAAAATATAGATTATTTGCAAAACAACCTTGGGCTAACAGAAAGCGTGTTCTCGTCTGGGTTTGGTAAATTGGTATGCAGAAGGCATGCAGGTTATTGGGCTATTGAAGACAATGGAAATTGGTTTGGATTTGTTTTTGCAGAATTGTGTGATTGGGTGGTATTTGCAATGTGGGTTTCTTGAATTTGCTAGGTAAATTTTCATAGGATGCAAAAGTGGGACTCTATTTCTTATAATTCGTCGATTGTCGGGTATGTGGAGTGTGGGTTCATTCAATCTGCACTCGATTTGTTTGATTGTATGCCGGGGGAAGAGAAGAATTTGATTTCTTCGAATTCAATGCTTAGGGGGCATGCACAATCTAGCGATGGGCTTAATGTGTGTAAAGCACGAGATGTATTTGGGGAAAAAAATGGGAAAGAGGTCTCTCTGGTCGCAATCATGGGTCTGCCGATTGGTTTTGGTAATTTTAATTGATGAGGAGTGGTGGGCATTTTAGTAAATTAAACTAGTTGTGAGTGACGTGGTGAGGATGGTCGAAAAATAGCTGAGTCCAGTCAGCAAATAAAACACATGTCTCTATTTAATTGGGAATGATGTTGTTACCTTGGTCCACATCATCAAATTCCGTCGTGAAATGAGCAGAATGTTGCTGGAGGGTATAGCGGGGAAAAAAAGTATACCACAAGAGTGAGGGGACAACAAAAGTTACCTGGGGGTATTCCTGAGAAAACATTAAATCACAGGGGCATGCGTGTTATTTAAGCCATTAATCTTTCAGAATAGAATTTCAAAAGTCATAATATTTAATAAAAATCGACGGGGTAAGTTACATACACACACATCTACTTTAGGTGCCTACTGGACTGGTTGTGGTAGAGAATGGTAATTCGTTGCAATCTGTAAGCAAAAGACCAGACACTGCTAGTGTACCGAGAGTACTCTTAGTTCGAATGGATAAATTGCACCGAAGATGTTTTTCTCTCACTGGCATGACGTCGTCCTGTGACAAAATAAATCAATATTAGTGAAACAAATACAACGAATTATGTAACTCAAAATGAATATCAAATAGAAATGCAAAGTAAATTGAAACAATAAAGTTACTTTAGTCCTCAGAGTCATATTCTTTATAATAACTACAATCATTATTGAACCAGTCCGAGGAATCATCGTTTTCTTCTATTTTACGTTGTTGTGGACCACTCTCATTGATTACCTACACATAAGTCTCGACGTCATTTCTAGTGAACAGGATCATGTCAAATGTTCTAATGTCCATAAAAAGGTCAATAAACTTATTCTCCTAGTATGCTTTACGGTTCGACGGTCATTCTCCTTCTTCACAAGTTTCCTCTTTAATAGGTGGAATATCATACGTGTTTCTAGGGGCAATCTTTTGAACAATCTTCCAATGATCGTCCAACTTCATATCATCGATATAAAACACATGATTCCTCTGCGACTCTAGCACGAATGAGTCGTCTTTGTACTACTTTCAGGATGTGTTAATACTAATAAACTCACCAGTTTTATTAGGACATAAGTTTGAGTACTCAAGTCAAACCAATCACATTTGAGTAAATAAACTAAATTCTAGCGCAAAAACCACGCCACTAAAACTACATTTGAGATTTTTTTGGTAAATCTCTACGGCTTGGCCATAAAAATCAATGTCTTTCCCAGCATGGTCCCCCGAAATAACCACGATACTATTTTGAGTATTACGAAACTGTTCACGAAGAACACGCTTCGTGCCTAAATAAAATAAATACCCGATTTCTAAACCATAACGAAAATCTTTCTTTGTGCCTCCTATTAACATTTATTTGCAATTGCCTCATCATCTCTTCCAAGTGCTTGCTATAAATAAATAAGATCTTTTATAATAAAATAAAATATCATCAACTGACAAGTGTTTAAATGAGCAACGATTATAAAATGAGCTTACTCTATGTGTTGGCTGATTTCTGAACAGTTGTTGAGTACGTACCATTACGCTTTTATAAATTCTTTTCTATCCAAATTGTGATCCCTATCAGCTTCCAACGGATTAACATTTTGAGCGAATACAAAAAGAGGACAACCCAGAGTAGTTTCTATCATCCATGTCGGCATAATTTCGGTCTTTTCTATTGAATTTGTCTCAACCGTACCAATATATCTTTAGCAAAAAGTTAGACATTCATTTAACACATAGCTCTCTTCTATGGAGCTCTCAGACTGTGCTATGTTCTTGACAAAATGTTTCATCTTCCCCATGTACCTCTGCATTGGATACATCCACCGAAATTGAACTGGACCTCCATGTTTCACTTCCCGAGGTAAATGAACGGCTAAATGAACCATAATAGTAAAAAATGGCGGATGAAATAAATGTTCCAATTTGCAAAGAATCATTCCAATGTGCTTCTCTAACTGGTTCACAATGTCTAATCATATTGTTCTTGAGTACAAATCAAGGAAGAATAAGCTCAACTCAGTCAACGTTGTACACACTTCGTTTCCTAACAACTCATGTATCATTGCTAGTAATAGTCGCTACAACAAGACGTGTGAGTCATGACTTTTCATACCCATTATTTTCCTTATTTATATTCATGCACCAAGATATGTTAGAGGCGTATCCGTCTAGAAACTTAACACCCTTCAGCCACTCACAGCACTACTTACAAATGCAACTCATTTTTAATGCCCATTAATGCCAAATCCCTCCGAGCACTAGCATTGTCCTTCATCTTACCATCGTCGTTCAACAAAGTTCCCAATACATTGTCACAAATATTCTTCTTTATGTGTTTGACTTCCAAATTATGTCGATGTTTCAATTCTGACCAGTACGACAACTCAAAGAATAAGTTGCGCTTCATCCAACTTAACTAATTTTCAGCCTGTTTACTCTTCTTCTCAGTCTTCCCGAATGAACATAATGGTACTGATGCAACTTGTTGATGTGTCTCCTCTCCAGTGACTTCTTTAGGCGTTGATCTATACTATTTTTCCCTCAAATATGTCCACATCATGTTTCCACCTATGCGGCGTGGGCAAATACTAGCGATGTCCCAAAAAAATGTTTGCCCTCATGTTTCAACCAAAACAATGTTGTGTTCGTATTGCAATTAGGGCATGCTAATCATCCTTTCGTACTCCAACCCGAGAGATTATCATAAACCAGAAAGTCATTTATTATCCAAAGCAAAACAACATGTAAAGTATATTTGTCACAAATATAAACACAAGTATGTTAATAACATAAATAACCGTAAGTGTGTTAGATTGTAGTTTTGAAGTTTGAAGGTGTGCATCGAAATGAGAAACATAACACAAATTAACATGTCTAATTAAGGATGAATAAACAGAAATACCCATATACTAACCCTAAATATCCATGTCCAAAATGTAAACCAAATATAATATAAACAAAATAACATAACTAAAATAACCAAACTATATCAAATGTCCTCAAAATATAATATAAACAAAATAACATAAAATAAATAGTCAAAATATAATATAAAATAAAAGGGTAAAGTCATAGTTAGCCCCATAAATATGAGCAAAAATCAAAGTTAACCCTATAACTTTCAAACTAACGATTTAAGACCTTTAACTTTTGAAACTCATCAATTCACTCCCTTTGTCCAAATTAGGCGTTAAGTCCAACAAAAATTTATGCAAAATGATCGAAATGACCCTCCAAGGCTCAATTTTAAACAATAAATAAAAATAATAAAAATTTAAGAAATAAATTAAAAATAAATAGATTATCGAAATAGAGTTTCAATAGTTTTATTTAAAAATATTACTTTTTAAAAAATATCATTTTTTATTTTAAATTTTTTTAGTAATTTTTCTTGGAGAGGCATTTTGGTCATTTTCATGTTTTTCCATCTCATTTAACGCTTGATTTAAACCGGGGGTGAAGATTGATTGGTTTGAAAGTGGTGGGTCTCAAATTGTGTGATTGAAAGTTAGGGGTAGCTATTTAATTTTTTGACCAAACATAGGGGGTAACATAAACTACTGCTCCTCATCCACGAGCTACAGAACCTCATGGACATGCCTCATGTGCTCTTCCATCTCAGAGACCTGCAACTTCTAGGCTTGCAACTGTGCCAAAGATTCCACGGTCTTCAGATCAGACCAAACTGCCTCCACCTCCTTCCTCAGCTGGGAGTCAAGATGGTTGAATAAACGTCAAGTCACGTCCGGACATACTGATACGCAGCCAGACGGCTATAAGTATTTTCAACCGTCGACCTCATTAAACACGTGTAAGTCATGCAACTGTTATGTAGAAGTCGGGACACCTTTTAAAATTATTTTTATTGTAACTGACGTTCGCATTAAACACTTGTATGCTATGCGGAGGATTCGTTAACGTCCCGACGGTTATCTCATGCATTTCAATGTTGTCGTTTGATGTTACACGTCCGAATGTATAGTTACACTGTGCAGACACATAGCAGATTAGTTCAATATTACTTAATTCATTAATTGATTAGTAATCCAATTTAATTGATTTAATTCGCACAATTTGTTTTATTTAAATAATTTAACTAACCAAATGTAATTCACCAAAAAAATTTAACTTAATTTATTTATTTTGTTCTACATTTTGACTACATAAATCATACATATAGTTAAACATATTTTTGTAACTAATTATACTAACCTTTTCCTTTAAATTGTAAAAAAATCTAAACTAATGAAAAACATAATTATTATAAAATATCAAAGATAGAAATACCAAACGAAAAACATAATCATAAAGTCTCATACAAGCTAAAGACTAACAAAGTCTAAGTAAATAATTGCAAAAAAATATAAGCCGAAGAATAATAAAGCATAAGTCAGAGACTAGTTTGAATCACGACGACGAGCTAACTCTCGAAATCTTGCCTGATGGCGTCACGAATATGCTCCAATCGCTCCTCCATAATATCCACCTGTTTGATGAGCGTCTTTAGCTTAGTCGAAATGGTACCGAGAGACTGGTACAACTGGGACACGTGTTCTGTCATGGAAGTCAATTATATCCACACAACAATCACCCCAGAGCAGTCAAGTAGGTATGGATATCCATGCACAACGTATGCGTCGGCTCCACCATTGTCCAGATACTCTCCTTCAGGTCCACTACCATAGCATCCGCCCAAGCTAGTCGCTTTTTCTGTGCCCCGACATTGATGATAATTTTTCCAAACTAATCCATGGCCAACCTAACAAAAATCGTCCGAACGTCAGCATAAACCGTTCACACGTCTTTCAAACGGCGACGTTTTTGTTTACAATGTGTTCGAATGAAGTGTAACCTGTTTGGACTGTCAAATGAAGCGTCCGAACAGTGCTTCGACGAACACATTGGAAACAACCTTATTATCCCCCAAAAAACAATAAAAATGCATGAAATTTAAAAACAAGGCACGAAGAAGGTATTTCTTGAAGTTGTAAGTCCAGATCTTGAACCACCGACCAAACATAGTGTAAATGTGATTATGAAAAAGGCTTGCAAGTTTTATGTTTGAAGGTACACGTCCGCATGACTTCAATAGGCGTATGGAGGGTTCTCATTGGTCAGATTCACACGTGGCCCAATCAAATTCAACCTCATTAAATATGCAAGATTCAAAAATCTTAGAGAACTTACCTCCATATGGACGGTTCGTTATTGTCTGAACAGTTTCAACATCTGGTATGCGAAGTACACAACATGGAACCTGTGCAGACTTCTTTTTGGCGTCCTGACGAGTTTATTTTTTTTCTCGTTGGAACGGTCATTTATACGTCTGGACGTTTTTGAGTATTCATGAAGATTTTGAATGCGTCACTATGTACTGACTATCATTATTCGTTAGGTAAAGTTTGTTTTGACATTGTCAAAAAAATTCCTGCATGGAGATGAGAAATTTGTGATGATTCTAATCATCACTCAATTACGACGATTTCTATTTTGTCACTTAGATAAAGGTCTGAATAGTGTGGTTGTATGTCCGGAGGAATTTAAATTTGATTTGACACCCAAAAATTTGTCACCTAATATCTCATTTCTTGCAGGGAAATCAACCGTCTGTCTATACATTGTAGAATATATGGACCGAAAAAGAGCAATATTAAACCCGAAAATCAGGTCGTGTTGGTTAAAATACACTCAAGTGAGATTCGCAAGTCCATTAAACAAAAACCATCATCCTAGATGTACACCAGTGAAATTTTTAATTCCTAGAAGCGAAGAGGTTCCACAGTAGGACTAGTCGTTCCCCAATAACAATTAGCAAGATAGTGAACAAGATCCAAACCATAATGATGATCAGCATCGCTCAGATACAACTCCGCAACAGAATTCTGGTAGTCTAACCGCACCCCATACTCTTTTACCTCGACCTCCATGCTACGTGTTTCAACTGAAGCTTTAATGTAGCTCCATCCCTCCAAATTATGCGACCGTTCCAAAAACCATTTAGCTGGAATATACACGCCAAATGTAATTGGGCCAAGAGAATGGTCTTTAGGTGCCCGAAGGACTAAGGATGATTTCAGAGGACCTTCATCTGTCTCAAAGTGATAAACAAACTCGACAAACTGGTCATAATCAGAACGGGTGCCATCGAGATTCCTAGAATTCAATTTTTCATGCTCATGGGCTTCATAAGCAATAATAAGGAAATATCCAGACCACATTCTATTATCATAAGAGTTTTCAAGCATATTTAGTGTCATACAAGAATCTGTGCTTCTAATGTTGTACCACCACTCTGGTAATCCAGATCCCAAACAAGAGCCACATACCTGTAAAGTAAAAACCAAACAAAGAAATATGTGAATTGTTGTGTTTTAAGAAATTACTTTCACAAGAGATCTTGGCATTACACAACAACAACTTCTGTGTTGTTATTAGATAAAGAGACTCACCGCATGGCTTCCTGTGGTCCGTAAAAAAGAACTACTTTCTTCACCCAAGTTTCTAACACAGTAAAGTCTGCCAACATAATCAATGTAAAAGGCCCCAATGGAGTCATCGCTCATCATCTCAATTCCACGAACAGGGCATGTACTAGATCCATACTCTGGTATTGCAAAAAGCTCAGAGAATTTTACAACGGTTCCCCCGACAAAAAGCTGCTCCAAATATTCCTCAACACACAACTCAAGTCTTGAGCAACCGGATAAATCGAGAACTTTAAGAGACGGCAGACTACTAATAACACTTGGAAAGGTTGAAAGTTTTTTGCAATCACGCAAGGACAATATGGAAAGACAAGATAAACACTTGAATGAGAAGGGTAATTTTTCAATGGCAGTCCCATCCAAATAAAGTACCCGCAAAGATGCCATATTTCCCACAATATCAGGGAACTTGTTCAGTCTCGAACAACCAGAAAGATAGAAATATTCAAGAGATTCTAAGCAAATCTTGATAGGAAAGTTTCTAAGACATTTGCAACCATGTAAATTCAATCGCCTAAGCCGTTTGAGAACTCCAATGGATGTGTGTACCTTAGACAGACTCGTACAACCTTCAAGATCAAGTATCTCAAGATTTGGAACTCCTGTAAAGTCTGGTATCTCCATCAAGCTCTTAGAGCTACTAAGGTCAAAGCGTTTCAAGCTGCCTAAACTCTGGTATCAATCAAAAAATAAAACATGAGTAAACTAATCTTAAAAGAAGATTAAGAATAAACATGTGACTAAATAAAAGTACCACCTTTATTCCCTTCCAAAGTTGTTTGATGTGGCTGCAAGGCATGTTAAGTTGAACAAGATGGTCTAAATGGAAATTGGTCGGCAAGGATTTCAATGGGAACCCCAACCAGTCCATCACACGTAACTCATTGGTTGTCATGGATCTTAAAAGACCACAAGGCCATAGCATGCTGCATAAGTACTTGTCATGAAGTTTAGAAAAGTTCTCAACAATATCCATATCACCAATCTTAAGAATTCTTAATCTTTTCATCATTGAGAATGCTTTAACATTAACATCTTTGCAAGTTGGTAAGTTTAGGAATATGCCTTCAATCGCAGTAGTTCCCTGGTAGCAAGGACAATGAAATTGTTTTAGTGGAGATACTTGAAATGACAACTAAGAATTTAGAATGACAGTATACATTTTTACAATGATGTACAACTAGTTCACTTACAGTATTATTTCTCAGTACATGAACGATGTCTTCATGATGCCATAATCTACTACGTCGACCAGGCTCTTCAGGAGATTCATGGTAAACTATTTCTTGACCCATTTTTTGTAGCAAATCATGGATTCTCAATCTTTTAAAAGAGATTGTTATAAGAGACTTCTCCATTAGAACATCAATATTGATATAAGGATAGTAACCACAACTTTCTAGTATATCCATCAAAATGTGATCAAGGACCTCTCCTTTAAAGAAACATGCAATATCCAAAAATAACTTTTTCTGCAAATCTTCCAATCCATCAAAACCTATTTGAAGCACATCAATAATTCCTCTATTGGGTTTTGCTCTTAGTTGATCACAAGCACTTTTCCAAGCATCTGTTGTCCTACCAAACAAGAAAGAACCTAAAATTTTAAGAGCCAAAGGAAGGCCTTGAGCATAGATCACAAAATCCTTGGATAAACCAACATAATTTTCTTTAGGATATGGTTTCTTGAATGCATACAAGCTAAAGAGCAGCAAAGCTTCAATGTTATTTAACTCCTTTACCTTATATATTCCATCCACCCCATGCGTTTTCAAAAAATGACTATCTCTGCTAGTTAGAATGATTCTACTCCCAGGGCCAAACCAATCATGACTCCCTGCTAATGCTTCTAGATGTTTTTCTTCATCCACATCATCAAGGACAATAAGGACCCTCCTATTATGTAGCATGTTCTTTATAATACTGCTTCCCTCACGATCATCCCATATATGTATTTCTCTTTGCATGAGGATCTTCGAAAGTAGTTGCTTTTGCAAAGAAACTAAACCCCGATTTTTAGTTTCTTCTCTAATACAAGCAATAAAGCTGCTGGCTTCAAAGTGATATGAAACTCTTTCATAAATAACTTCTGCAAGAGTTGTTTTACCAACTCCACCCATTCCATGAATTCCTATAAAGCGAACATCATCTGACCCAATATTTATTAGGTGCTTCATTGCCTCCACACGAGATTCTATACCAACAAGCTTGTGTAAATCACTTGAGAAGTTACGACTCAATCCATAAAATATCCGTTCACTGATCTCACTAACAATCGTTGACTCTTGTCTGAACAAAAGGTTGGAAAATTAGTTTTATATTGAGAGTAAAAGCTTGCTGTGAAGTAACTATTATTGTTATAATATACTACAAATAAAGAGGAACTCTATAATCTCTGCCATACCAATGCAGTTCAGGTTCTAATTTCCCAGCTACCCACATATGGACCCAATTACATCATTCTTTGATGGCATTTAGACTCGCATAACTAGCCATGGGTAAGAGGCACTTGCTTATGTCACTTTTCTACATTTCTTCTCTCACTTTATATGTGGATTTTAACTTCATCTAGAAACAAAAAAATTCTCAATTTCTTGGTCCTTACTGCTTGAGTTTCTTGCTTTCTACAAAATCTACTTTAGTGACGATGAAGCCAAAATTTTCTTCATAGTAAAGATAGTCTTAGAAACATGTATAGTTTGTAGGGGCGAGTTGCAACGAGTTCAAGTTTATGGAGTATTTAAGATTGGGGTATAAGTTCGTGGGGGGGTTTTGTAATTTACCAAAAATAAAATAAAAATAAAAGAAACATGTATCTGTTCTAGAAATATACAGAAATGTTCTATTTTCTTAGTGGCAAATCTGAACAAAATATAAGTAGTGAGAGGAAAGGTTCAGAATTTCTTCAGACAGGTGCTTGAGAAAATTTTGAATTAGGCTTTTGGTTGAAGATATGCTAAGACTCTTCAACCAAAGTCCAAAAGTGCGTAAAGTTTTGAGAATTCAATATGATTGGGAAACGAAACACTATTTGTCGTTGTGATCCCTCGAAGGCTCAGTCAAGTTTTACAGTGTGGCAAAGTATATGCTAAGGCCATAATTTTAAAAATTGATAACTATCCTAAGGTATCCAACTTTGCTACATTTTCATGGAGAAGAAGAAACGACTAAAAATATATATATAGATGGTACCTATCGTGTATATGCCATCCAGATATACGACCCACTTCTCTCAAAGCAGCTCTCCACTTCTGCATGTTCTCCATCTCCACCTCGAGGTCTTCTTCATGGCCAGCAAGAGCTATTTCAAAAGCCCCGGTCTGATTTCGTACATCAGAGGGATCCACATGATAGAAAACAGGCAAAATTGTGAGTGTTGTTTTTCTCATGCATTCGAAGATCTTAGCAAGTTCAAGCATGCACCATTTAGACTTAGCATAGTTCTCTGAGATAACGGTTATGGCATATCGAGATTCTTGTATTGCTTGCAAGAGCTCTTGCGAGATATATTTTCCTCGCTCAAGTGTTTCGTCGTCTTTAAAAACGGTAATACCTTTGTTTTTTAAAGCCGAACACAAATGATCTACGAAGCTATTGCGAGTGTCCTTCCCGCAAAAATTGAGGAAAACGTCATGACTCCACCGATGTGTTGAAGAAGAAGAAGAAGAAGAAGATGATGATGATGAGACTCTTTGAGTGCTAATAGATGCCATTCAAGACTTGCTAATAGATGCAATATTTGAGACTTCCAAGCTTGAGTAAGGCAAAGTGCATACTTAGAATGACAAAGTTGTTATAGGTTATTGTTATCTATATATATGTGTGTGAGCAACGCATTCCCTGGAGGAAAGTTAAAACATGGGATCAGTAAGACGTAAAAGGAGTGACGTATGCAATACAGTCTTTAAAGTTCATGGAGGAAAGTTAGAGAGTGACAGTACTTAAATTTATAACATGCGAATCCCGAGCAATTATTATTTTTAAAAATAAAAAATAAAACTCAGTCCGTTATTTTTGGTCACCTCAAAATCCAAGAAGTAATTTTTAAATTTTTCAAAAAACATTGTAGAACTATAAAAGTGCACTTAAAATATGGGACTAGGTTTAGGTAAACTAGGATTAGCTTTGTTCTGTTTAGGCAGAATGACTGGAACGGAATGACACAGAAGAATTTAAATCTATTCATTTCGGTCTTCGGTAACGTAAATGATCCGTCATTGGTCATTGGTCATGCTGTACGTGTTGGACACGAACATCTTAAAAATGACTAAAAAATTCCACAGCTTTGTAGATGAAAATCAATAGATGAGTCAAAATTTCCGATCAGCACTTGATAACTAAATCCTGATTGATTTCAACAATTAGGTAGTTCATGAGGATAATCAACCTTCTTCTTGGGATTCTAAGCAGGAAAGTGAAAAGATTCAAACTTCTGTTTCCGTCACACTTGTTAGCTAAAGGTCTTGGAACTTGAAGGCCCTCCATTGACAATCGATCGTCATTCTCGATCCCAGTAATTTCACAATTACACCGTGCCAGTGAAAAAAGCAACTAGTACAAACTAGAATCAAGTGGCTAACGAAAAAAATCCAAACGAACCAGACTCACGCCCAGGGACCACCAAATCCTGATTGTTAACCCAATATTAGTGTTGATTAATTAATAGCATAACCTTAATTGGCTGAGGACTAGACTGTTTTACACTCCTAGTTCTGCTTCTAGTTAACCTTCTTCTTTCTAGTCAGAAGAATGGGAAGAAATGATAGCAGAGTAATTAAACAGGTATATGTAGAAACTTTGGAAGACCGACACCATTTGGATCGCTCAAGTCTACCTTGTGATCTTAATACATTTTGGTCTCTTCTATGACGTGTTTAATCGGTCCACAATATACTAATTTGTCAATATTCATAAAATTCTACTTCATGATGCAAAAAGTCTTGGAATTGAAGCCCCACCATTAAAACGAGTACTCCAAAATTTCCGGATCGTCAGGATCAATGATTACTACAAAAAAGCATTGAATTGTGAGTGGAAATATCTTGTAAGTTTTGAGAAAAGTCCTACACGTACGCATGACTTTCTTCCCCGGTAAATATATGGTATTCATAAATTGGATTTATTAATTCTTTCTAATAATAAACAACATCCACAAAAACGTTTCCGACTACTATGTTCTGTGAACACTTAGTAGCTAGTTTTACTGCATGGAAAATAATTGCACATTCAATAAACTACCAATATTAAAACTATCATGCCTATAGAAAAAGAGAAATTTAAAAATCATTTGAGTTTTTCGGCGATTTTATAATAAACGTAGCTAGAGTTTCTAAAGAAAAAAAACACTACCCGAAGTTTGCAGATTTTGAATTTAAATACATCCCTTCAATTTCAGTCTAACACTAATTGTCATCAGCCAAACTAACCGAAAATTTTAATGAAGGGTGAAAGGATTTAAAATCAATAATTGGTCGGTACAATATGACAAAAATAATAAATTATAATGTAAAGTGTCAGTTACACGTATTTGGAGGTTGCAAATTATATTTAACCACTTTTAATTAATTAGTCACAATGGGAAAGAATGACAGAACTTTACAAATTAAATCACTTTTTTGCAAAAAAAAAAAAATTTTTTGTTCGGTACGAGTGAAATCTCGTGAGGCTATCCTAGCGGGGTGCCCATCTAACGTGTACGGATACTTTGAAGAGGCCAACGCAGAAACCCATCACCTACATGGACATGGACATGGACTTGAGGTCATGTCATGTCTTGATCAATTCTGGGTGAGAATGCATGGAAATATCAAGCACCGCGATAGCCTTTAGGCTATCGTAAGTCCTACGCGTGAATGACTTTTTTCCTTGGTATATATAAATGCATAAATTTGGGTCATCGTGAAAATGTACGTGTTGAACAAGTCGTAAATCTTGAAAATGACTCAAAATTTGCAATGAATTGACTAGTACCACAACCTTTATAATTGGTGACAACCAAATCCTGATTATTATTTTCTAAGCAATTATGTAATTTACACATTAATATAAGAGAAAAAAAGAACCAGTACAAACCAGAATGACACTTAGAAAAGACTAGCGAAAAAATCTAAATGGACCACCCGGGGACAATCAAATCCTGATTGAAACCGCATATATTCTTAACCTATAGCAGTATAGTCAGTCCACTGTATGCTTTGTCAATATTCACAGAATTCTACTTCATGATGCTAAAAGTCTTTGTTATTGAATCCTTTTTCATGACCGGCCTCCTTTTTCTCAACCTTAATATTTTATGCTCTTGAAGCAATTATGTGGAAAAGAATTGCACATTCAATAAACTACCAATTGAAAACTATCAATCCTTAAAAAAAGGGGAAATTTAAAAATTATATGAGTTTTTAGGCGATTTAAAAATAAACCTAGCTTGAGTTTCTAAAAAAATAAAATAAATAACTGCTCAACGTTTGTACATTTTCAATTTAAATGTCCCTTCAAATTCAGTCCATCATGATGAACGTTAACGGTCATCAACCACGTCTCTTGTTTGGTGATGACTTGGCAACATGGGACTCGAGTAAGCTGGTTAATGTAGAAGCTGTTAATTTGTTAAGACAGGAGCGAGTTAGTGACGCATGGCAAAACAGTCATTAAGGTTCATAGACGAAGTTAGTGAAACATGGGGGCATACATTTTTTTGGGACATCGCCCGTATTTCCCCACAACACATGGGTGGAGGCATGATGTCGACATATTTGACGGGAAAAAAGAGTTTAGAGCAGTGCCTGAAGAATTCACTAGAGAGGAAATGTTCAAATTGCAACACAAACAAACTTAACGATGTAATGTCTCATTATTTTAATCCTTATTGTTATTTATTGTTGACAGATGTACAATGTAACTGACAACAATAATAAAAGGGTTAGCGACTATTTTGGTCCCTGAGTTTTATGCCCTTTATCGATTTGGTACTTGCGTTTCAAATTTGATCACATAAGTCCTTAGGTTATCCTCATTTATCGATTTAGTCCTTCAGTCCAATTCTGTTTCCTCCCTGCACAGTCAGATAACGGTGGGACACGTCACTCCCAATAATTTCACGACACGTGTATGATTTAAAAAAAACCCACAAGAGGCACTTCACGTAGGCATTTTCATATTTAAAAAAAAAAGCAAGGGAGCGACCTCTATCCGTGCAAGGGGGGAGCATAGCCCCATTGCCGGGGTGGCTCCCCTAATAAGGAGTGGCCGGGAGCCACCCACCGCGGCGGAGAAGAGTCCAGATCTGGGCTCCCGTTTGCAGAGGGTGGCTCCCCTGCGGCCACCACAGCGAGGAAGCCTAGCGTCCTCCCTTCGCGTGATGGGGGAGCCCAGATTTGGACTCCCCGTCACTGGGGTGGCCGGGAGCCACCCCGGCCAGCACCGAGGGAGCCCATCGCGGACGCCGAAGAGCCCAGATCTGGGCTCCTGTTCGCAGGGGGTGGCTCCCCTTGGTAGGGTGGCCACCACAGCGAGGGAGCCCAGATCTGGGCTCCCCGCGGCCACGGCGAGCCACCCTCTCCTGACCAGCGGGGTCGTTTCCGAGCCACCTCGATGTCTGCGAGGGAGCCTAGATCTAGGCTCCCCCTCTCATGCGAAGGGAGGCCGCTAGGCTCCCTTGCTATGGTGGTCGTAGGGGAGCCACCCCCATAAGTAGGAGCCCAGATCTGGGCTCCCCGCCACTGGGGTGGGTGGCTCCCAGCCACCCCGGCGATGGGGTTGTGTGCCCCCCCCCCCCCCGCGTGTGAATGCAGGTCGCTCCCCTATTTTTTTTTTTCGGAAATGTCAACGTGGAGTGTTTCCTGTGAGTTAAAAAAAAATCATACACGGAGGAGACATCATTGGGAGTAATGTGTCCCACTGTTAGCTGACTTTGTATGGAGGAGACAGAATTGGACGGAAAGACTGAATCGATAAATGAGGATAACCTAAGGACTTATGTCATGGCTCAAAATGGACGGAAGGACTAAATCGATAACACGGAGAAAAAGGAAGTCATGGTCCAAAATGGAATTAAGCAATACAACAAGAAATAGAATACCAAACAAGTTTAATTTTATAGAATTGGGCTAACTACAAGCAAGACCTTGCTTCTTCACCTTTAATCTTGGGGCACTTATCTTTTCAGCTAGTTGGTTGACAGCCGCATTGCTAGGTGCACACACCAAATTAAACCTGATAACAATTTATTATCAGAAACTATAGTAACGAAAGTAATGGAGAACAAAACAGTATTTATTCCAGCTGCAAATGATGCTAAAACCGTCAACAAAACATTATTTGTTCCAGCTGTGATTAAGGATAAACCACCTCAAATTTCAGCACTTCAAAAGAAATCATATCATGCGTAACCTCTAACCCTATGCCTTATTTTATTTCTAAGAGATCTAAATCCATTCCAACATACCATCATTGTGGTAAAATAGGACTCATTAAGCCTAGGTGTTATAATTTGTCAAATGATAATTTTAGGAATGCTAGATCTTCTTCAAGTACTATATCTAGATCTGATTTTAATTTGCTTGTTATTAAAGTTAGTAACCTTGCTAGACAAGTTGAAATTGTGTCTAAAAGTTTTCAATCATGTTCTAAAGTATCTACAAGACAAGTTTGGGTAAGAAAGAATGCATCTCACATTGCTTTTTAGGGAATAAACATTTTTTTAATTCAAATGATTTTAATCATGATTAAATATGTTGAATGCATTTTAGTCATGTTATTGATGTCACTGTGTTTTTTGAGATAATACATGCTGGAGAAAGTTTTTTTTGATAATATCTTTGATTCTGAGTTAATCGTGTAAATGCATAAATGTATGTGCTTAATGTTGTATGTTTGTGATTTTATCATGATTAATTAGAATAAAATTCATTAGTCTTGATTTTATTGTCACTGATTTATTTTAATCTAGTATATCATGAAATGTTTATTATTTCTGGTTTAATCCTGTAAAATAATGCAAACTTGTTTACAAGATTTTGTTAAATGTTTATTATTAATGGTGTTGCATAAATGTTTTTGTTAAATATAGTTTTGTATTTTTTTTGTTCTATTCTCATCCTTGTTTACAAGATTCCTTGACACGTAAATTGCATTTAATATATTTCTATTATAGCCAAATACTATATTGTGACATTGGTAGCTTGGTTTGTCATTACACTTACTAGAATTCATTTTTAAATGATTATGAAAATGGTCTTTCAATGTGGTTTCGGTTAGCTTGAAAATTGCTACTTGAATTTCTTGATTTTATATCATAATACTTTATTGCTTACATGTCATATAAAATATTTTACAAGGATTTGGTATGGCCGAATGATACTTTGCTGCTATAAGTGAATTTTTTTTTGTGGGTTGGTACAAAAATCTGTGAAGTTGTATTCCCCTAATTGGTGTCTATCACATGTTATTGGTCCACATGTTTTTTTTATCCCCTCATACTATAGTGCAAGTGCTATATGAATTTTCGTTAATAACGTGGACTATCATATTAATGAATGACACGTAATAATTCTTTAATGGCAAATCTGTAATTTTGATTTATGTTTTGTTCTTAATTGAATATATTGTCTTGGAGATATATTTTGATTAAACTGATGTGTTGTTGAGATTAACCATGTTACTGAGTTTTCAGTTTGGCATCCTCCTTCACAAAAAGGGAGAGGAGTATGAGCACTTCTTTTGATGAAATGATGTTGTGAAGCCATTGAAAGGGTGAATAATGTTTGGAGGATGGGATATTTATACTGGTTGTGAATATGTTAGATGGATATTTGGCGGATAGGTTGCTGGTTGTGAACATTATTTTTCCTATGTTTTCTGATGATATTATAGTTGTTGAATATATTGCTTTCAGTAACTGCTTTAAGTAGTTTTCTCATGAACGTATTTATGTTTTTACAAGTTTTATGAGTGTACTTATTATCTTTGTTATATTGGTTATTTGGTCGAGATGTTGGTAGAGTTATAATGCAAATTGTTAGGAGGAGTTTCCTCCTATTTTTAGTTGGATATAATTGTTTGTCTCAGGGAGAGACATATCTCAACTGCATTGAGATTATACCTGCTTCTGATGATTGTGTATATTTATCTAACACTGTTTCTAATGGATTATTTAGATCTATGTGATTGATGAGATTATTGTAGGTACCTATACCTTAGTTTGTAGTCCTATAAGCTTTAGTTTTTGTAAAGGGTTTGAGTCCCTTTGTAAAACATCTCCTGTGGAGGTGATCAACAGGATTCATTGTCATTTTATTTATAGGTTAGTATAGGTTTTTTCACGTAGGATGCCAAAGGGGGAGATTGTACTCTCTTTCTAGCATAACACGTGACTCACCTATTAGAGGCTTTTTTGTCCTTTTCCTAGTTTCTAGAATAAGTGAGAAAAGAAGTTGAATACGTTTTTGCTCTTCATGCGTTAAAAAGGGATAACATATTGGGTTTTTCTAATTAATGCTACACACCATTCCAGCGCCTAAGATTCGTAGATGTTCATGAAAGGTTTCGGTTTTGAATTAGTATGGCTGAAGGTTTCGGTTATGGCCTTTGATAGCACAAGGTTTGTGCTTTGAGATCAAGAGTTATTTGAATTAGGGTTGCGATTTGGACTTAGAGGTTCTACGTCCTTTTCGATTCGGTTTACAGTAAATTGGGTTAGATTTAAAGTGTTTTTGATAGACTAAATTAGTCACTTCAATAGATCACTTTGTAATCAATTGAAAACTAATGGATTCAAACCGGGGAGTTTTTATCCTTAAGGACGTTCCTTAGGGAGTTTTCTCTTCGTAACCATTCTCGGTGTTACGTGTTTACTATTGTTCTTGATTAGTTTTTATTATTCTCTAACTAACCAAGATTGTTCTTTGTTTTTGAGTTTGTATTCTTGAGATTTGACAACCTGTACTCAAAGAACGTTCAAGGATATGTGATTGGTATGTGGCTGATTAAGATCTGGATTATTGGTGAGTTGTTCAATTGATTAGGTATCAATTGGTTTTGTGAATTTGTACATTTCATTTTCTGCGAGATTAAGTTTCTTCAGAGTTACTTGTAATGATTTCAAAATTTCTCTGTTTTACTAATTGCACTTTCTGCTTTATACTTATTTGTTTTTTTTTTGTCTTTATTGTATCTTGGCATATTGAAAAACAATGCAGTTGTTTTGGTTTTTCAAAGAATAGGATTTTTGTTTGAAAAAAAGTTATTTTATAATTTTTAAATGTACCTATTCACCCTCCCTCTAGATATTTTGTACGTAAGTTGGGTCTAAATTAGGCTGTTCATAACTGACACCACGAATTTGCATTCTCTTGCCGAGAATTAGACCATTAAGTTGTCTCAATTTAATTATTGTCCGAAGTCAATATTCCTTTCTTTATCTCAATTTAATTGTTTTCGAAATCAATATTCGTTCTCAAAGAAGAGAAAAACGAACGGAAGATATTAGTCACATTAGGAAGCACATATCTATTTTTCTTATTCTAAAATCTAGCTCCGGTTACCTATAAGATGCTTCACATTTCTATTGCATAATCTAAAATACCTGGTATAATGTCAATTATACACATTCAATTGGTCTAAAGTACAGTCACAAATTTATTGTTTAGAAAAATATTTCCAATTTTTTATGAGAAATTATTAAAACAAAAAATCAAAATTTTAAAACCTTTACATAAATTTTAACATTTTAAAAAAACACTATTTTATACAAATTTCAATACTTTTTCATTAAAAAAATCATCAAATCATCTCTCAAATTTTAATATTTATGTATAATAAAATTCCGCCTGTAAAACTTCCCTCTTTATAATATGAATGTTTAGATGAACAAAATATTTTTTATTGACTTTTTCTTTTTTGAGAAGTATAAATTCTGTAGAGATTTGTAAAAAATATTAAATTTTGTATAAGTGTTAGTGTTTTTTAGTTTGTAAACAACACGTTGTGAAAGAAAAATTTAAAATCGAAACATGAGCTATGGGAGAGTTTCCCAAGCTCAAATAAAAAGCAACTAATCTTTGTTCCTGACAAACAAGAGAACATATGAAGGGAACACTTAATCTGGAGGCCTAACACAAAAGTACAGCAGTGAATCGCTCAGCTGATAAATAACCAACATTCCATGCTCAACGACCACGCCATTCTGAAAATTAATTGAGAATTGCCAATTAAGAACACATTTTGTCTGCAGACATCTGACCCTCACCTGCAAGGTGAGCAGAACAATGTCAAACAATACTTCAATTCCTAAAATTGCAGGACTTTAACTTGATAGCGATCCTGTATACACTTCCCCTGCCCTGTCCGCTGCCCCTTATAATCCAATGTCAACCAACAAAACTTACTTTCTAAAATTTGTAGGCTAACATGCATTAATTTGTATTCTCTTGCCGAGAATTAGACCATAAGAAATGATACCGGGGAGAATAGATGGCCGACATCCTCGTAAATGTAAGATTGATTATCAATAAATTTCATCCTCGAAAACCCTGTTCCCGCAACACAAGAATACTTTAGAGACGAAACTTTTAGGCACCAAAACATCCGACTTTGAAAGTTCCCATTTGGAGACGAAAACCAATATTTGTTTCTTAAATCAGAGGGCTTCAACGTGTGGAATAAGGGGCAAAATTCATGCCGCCCCTAAGAACTCCTTCCGAGTCACAAAAATGGTGTAGTGGGACTAACCGCTCTAACAAAGCTGTTAGAGCATTTTTGTATTAGCATAATTCCGTGTCAAAATATGTCTTGATCGAGTTGTAACAAGACTAACTCACAGTCCATGAATACTGATTCTCTTATTGTTCTACCTAAAGCACACACTTCACATCGGTTTGTTCCAACTTGTCATTTTTGTGGAAAAATAGGTCACATCAGACCAAATTGTTTTAAATTGAGAGCACAAGAGCATACACATAGTGACCCTTTCTGCAGCACTGAGCATACAAATCTTGTGAACCAAATCAAGATTCTCACTAAGCACACCATGATTATAAATGCAAAGTTGGAGAACTTGACCAAACAATCAACATTTGTCAAGAAGATTTGGGTGAAAAAGGATGAAAACAAATTAGCCAACATGAATGCTATTGGTATGTGTGCTTCTTCCTGAGTATTTTTTTGTTCTTGCTTGCTTTAGCATAGGTTGCATTTATTTCGTTTTTATATTAATGTTCATAAGTGTTTGTTTATCTTGTGAGTTCATGTGTTTTTATTTCCCTGTTTCATTTTTTAAAATATTAAAAAACATTGATGATTGTTATGTGCCTTTTGTCAGCACATTTGGTCATTGGCCTATTTGACATACTTGAGATTTTCGAGCATGATCTTTTACATACTTTCTCAATTTATGTCTGGATTACAATATGATTTGAGAGTCATGTCTATTGTCTCTTTTTGGTATTAGCTGACATGATTTTCAAATGTATATTTGTCATACCCAATCACAATGCACACTTAATATGGTTAGATGAAGCTTGACCGCATGTTTGAGTTTTGGGTCTGCAACAACAAGTGAAAGAGATCATGTTCATCAGACTGAATTCACCTTTGACTAGTTGACCTTATTCATTGCCCCTCTTAGAGTCAAAGGCTCCAAAAGATTATCTCCACTTCAAAAGAATTTGTTACTATTCAAAAAAAATAACAGCAAAAGCAAAAGCAAAAGATGCAAAATATTTAGGGGGAGAAAAACAAGCAACAAAGTTGCATACTCAGGTCCTAGTGGCATTGGGTTTGATTTTCATCTGGTGTGATATGTCTCTCTTTTCACTCATGGTTTCATTTGGCTAGCTTTGACCTCCCTCACAAAATTAAGGTCTTAAGCCTCTCTGGTTGCGTTTCGTATTTCACACACGTATGTCGTTCACATTTTTTAATTATTGATGTTAAAACCGTTTAAAGACGTGTGGCATAAAATCAATGACTATTATTTTCCATAATCATACAATGAGCTTGTATTGATTTTCCATGCTCTTGAAAATTTTGTTTATGTCTCTTAGTTCCATGAATTTTGTGTTGATTTTTGGCGTTTGATCATTTGCTCTTCTCAATAATTTTTTCTTATCTCATTATCACAGTGTGTGTTGCCTTTCTTATTCGTTTCTTCCTTTGTGCATTGTTGTCGGTTTTGGTTGATCGTGCCTTAGATATGCCTTTATTTTATCTTATTTGTGATATGCAATTCTTATGTCGGCTGATGCTCATTTTCATGTTTGCATTCATTTTGTTTCATCAATGAGTGATGACATTTTGTTTCTCTTTGTCCATTCGTGACAAAAAGGGGGAGAATATTTGCAATGAATAACTGGCTAAGGGGGAGAATAGATTAAGGGAAACAAATGTTTTGTTACTGTAGTTCATTTGCTATTGGTCTAACTTTAATTCTATATACGTGTTTGTTCTCTATGCTTTCACTTGGTCTTTGAGATTGTGTTTTATCAGGTAACCGATTCAAAGACTCTTGAACATGTTTTTTAGGTCATAGGGTTCATATTTATGTATTTAGATCATTGTTGTGGTGATTGACAAAGTCCTTGTTTTGTTTATTTTATATATGTGGGTTTTGTCATGGAATTGCCAAAGGGGAGTTTGTTAGAGCATTTTTGTGTTGGCATAATTCTGTGTCAAAATATGTCTTGATCGAGTTGTATATTTGGTCCCCACATTTGTTCAAGAGTTAGAGTTGATGGTCTGTCCAAAGTCTTCATCATGTTCAACCAGCGTTCAACCAACGCTCGAGCGCCCTTGGAAAAAGTTCAAACAGAGTCATCACGTTTGACCAGCGTTTGACAAGCGCTCGAGTGCCCTTGGAAAAAGTTCAGACAGATTTATCACGTTTGACTAGAGTTAGATAGGCGCTCGAGCGCTCAGTGCAAATTTTAGATAGAAACATAAACGTTTGACCAGCGCTCGACCAGAGCTCGAGCGACTTCCGGCGAATTTCAAAAATCCCTGAATTCTTGGAATTTCCTTTTGAAATGTTAGGAAACTCTGCTAGGTTTCGTGGGAGGCCGTCCTAAAGGGTATTGAGGCTTCCACTGAGCAAACGAGTGCCTCCTTCCTTGAGAGAAAAACCCAAGAATATTTGTGCTTCAAGATTGACAAGTTTTTCTCTCTTTTTGATGAAATAGTTTTGTAACCTTCATGGTGTTGAAGGGTTGCTGAAGAACAAGAGTGTTCAGTGAAGAATCCATAAGAAGATCCACAAAGGTTTGAGGGGAATGTCGCATGGAGCGGGTCTAAGCAGGGAGGCTAGATTATTACATCGGGGTTGTCAGAGTCAAGCAACAAGGGTTGCCTATGTCTGAATCACTGTTTGTAAGGTTTTCTTCTTAGTGGATTCTAGGTGGCTGCTACCCCGGAGTTGTTTTTCCTTTGAATGGTATTTCAAAGGTTTTCCACTTCGTCACCAAATTCTTGTCTCTTTGTGTGATTTAAGTTTATTTAATTTTCCGTTGCCTATATGTTGACTGAGTTGATTAATATGCATATCTAGTCTGAACAATTTTAGAACATGTTTTAAAATTGTTAATTAGAGGGAAAACGCATAGTCACCCCCTCTAAGTGTTGTTGGGGTCTAAACTAGATTTTTCAAAAGCGATTAGCAGCATAGTCACCAACATCACAACCATGACACTGAACGCTGCTCTGAAAAAAATCTCGGGCAGTATTACGCCAGTGTAAGCACACCGCAATCTCTCTTACCTCCACATCCGGACTACGTACGTGTCAACTGAAGCTTTAATGTAGCTCCATCCCTCCAAGTTATTCGACCGTTCCAAAAACCATTTAGCTGGAATATAGACTCCAAATCCAATATACCCAAGGGAATAGTCTTTAGGTGCACGAATGACTAAGGGTGCTTTTAGAATACATTCATCAGTCTCAAAGTGACAAACAAATTCGACAAAGTGGTCATAATCAGGTCGAGTGCCATCAAAACTCCTAGATTTCGACATCTCTTGGTCATGGGCTTCATAAGCAATAGCAAGGAAATATCCATACCACGTTCTATTACCATCAGGGTCTTCATGTATCTTAAGTGTTATACAAGAGTCAGTGCATCTAATGCATAACATTGTGGTAGTTCAGATCCCAAACGAGAGCCACATACCTATAAAGTAGTAAAAACCAAAGTAAGAAAACAGTGAATTGTTGTGTTTTAAATAATTACTTTCACAAAAGATCTTGACATTACAGAACAATAACTTATGTGTTATTATTAGAGAAAGAGACTCACTGCAAGGCTTTCTTGCTGTAAAAAATAATCACTTTCATTACCCAACTTTCTCACACGGTACATTCTGCCACCATAATCAATATAAAAGAAGGCCCCAATGGAGTCATTGCTCCTCATCTCTATTCCACGAATAGCGCATGTATTGAACCCATACTCGAGTATTGCAAAAACCTTAAGGAATTTTACAACGGCTGCCCCAACAAAAAGCTGCTCTAAATATTCCTTAACACTTGAGTGAAGTCTTGAGCAACCAGATAAATCAAGAACTTTAAGAAACAGAAGACTACAAATAACATTCGGAAAGGTTGAAATTTTTTTGCAATAATGCAAGGAAAATATGGAAAGACAACATAAACACTTGAATGATAAGGGTAATTCTTCAATGGCAGTCACATCCAAATAAAGTACCCGCAAAGATGTCATATTTCCCACAATATCGGGGAACTTCTTCAGTCTTGAACAACCAGAAAGGTACAAATATTCAAGAGATTCTAAGTTGATCTTGTCAGGAAGGTTTCTAAGACATTTGCAACCATGTAAATTCAATCGTCTAAGTTGTTTGAGAACTCCAATGGATGTGTGTACCTTTGATAGAATCGTACAACCTTCAAGATCAAGTATCTTAAGATTTGGGACTCCAGTAAAGTCTGGTATCTCCATCAAGCTTTTAGAGCCACTAAGGTCAAAGCATTTCAAGTTGCCTAAACTCTGTATAAATCAAAAAATAAAATATGAATGAACTTATTAGAAAATTAATAAGAATAAGAATAAACATGTGACAAAATAAAGGTTATTCCCTTCCAAAGTCGTTTGCCTAAGTCCTACACGTGAATAACTTTCTTCCCTCGTATATATAAATGCATAAATTTGGATCATAAACGGGTATCGTAATTCCTACACGTGTTTGACTTTCTTCCCTGATATATATAAATACATTTAATGCTTTTCACCCTCCTGTTTCTAAAGCTTTTAATTTAATGCGTGATGGATTTCCATTTGATGCAGAGCACGATCGAATATTTGACAAGTACACCGCAACCTAAAAGTATTCGAATATTTGAGGGCCCACCATTGCTCACTTTTAACCTAAAAGTATTGGAATTGAACACCCACCATTGACAATCGAACGTGCATGTTGGAAATGTACATAAAACAGCTCAAAATTTCCAGCCAATTTGATTATTTAATACAACCTGAATAGAAAACCACTGAAGGTGATGATCACCAATTCGTGATTAAGCTCGAAGGATAATGTCCGTTTTGTTACCGCAAATAAAATATATTTTTTATACTTGAGATTATTTTCCAATCGATTCATGTAATAACGTAAAGATTTCTTAATTCTTTAATCGGAACGATATAGAGCAGATTAAGCGGAATAGAATTGACTCGGTGATACCTAAGTCGTGGAAATATCTCTTTATTCCATATTTTGAATTGGGACGCAAATATCACCTTAATCCTTTTTGGTCTTCCGCGGCGGCGTAAATGATCCGTCATTGGTCATGCTAGCTGTACGTGGGGACACTATACGTCTTAAAAATGAGTAAAAAATTCCAAAAATTTGACAGATACCACAGCCTAAATTGACAGCTTTGTAGATGACAATCAATTAATGAAAAAAATTGTATGACTCAAAATTTCCGATCAATTGACAAAATGATTGAAACCAATCCATGGATATCATCTTCTTATCCCAAATAGAACACCTTTCTTCTAGTCGAAGGATAAACTGTGAAATGTGAAAGATTTCAACAAACGGGAATGTGAAAGATTCAAACTTCTGTTTCCGTCTCACTTTTAAGCAAAAACAGTCGTGGAATTTGAAGGCCCACCCATTGCTCATTTTTAACCTAAGAGTAGTGGAATTGAACACCCACCATTGACAATCGAACGTGTTGGAAATGTACATAAAACAGCTCAAAATTTCCAGCCAATTTGATTATGTAATACAACCTGAATAGAAAACCTTTGAAGGTGATGATCACCAATTCGTGATTAAGCTCGAAGGAATGTCCGTTTTGTTACTTGAGATTATTTTCCTATGGATTCATGTAATAATGTAAAGATTTCTTATTCTTTAATCGGAAAGATATGGTGCAGATTAAGCCGAATAGAACTGACTGGGTGATATCTAAGTCGTGGAAATATCTCTTTATTCCATATTTTGAATTTTAGTTCTGTGTACGCCGAAAAACGGAAGAATTAAAATCTTAGAAGAAATGGATGATATGAACTGCCTAAATAAGTATTTTTGAATAGCGAACAAGATCTACTACTACTAAAAGAATTCAGGATTACATGACTGACACTACAAAAAAAATGGTCTTTAGCAGCGGTTTCCGACCGCTGCTAAAGGTCACAAAACTGCTGCTATAGCTTTTAGCAGCGATTTTTTAGCGGCAATCGCGAATGACGCTATATCTCCGTCGGCATAGGTCTATAGCGGCGGTTCGGGTGACCGCTAGTAAAGACCTCGGGTCTATTGCGACGGTCGCGACCGCCGCTATAGACCTAAACGCAATTTTGCCTTTTGCAGCGCTTCGTGAAAACGCTGGCACAATCTTTTAGCGACGATTGGTACTGCCGCTAAAGGAATGTGGCAGCTTTTTTTTACACCACTAATTTTTTTTCCTATATTTTTCTATACATGTTTTTTTAATCGGTAATACAAATTTATTTTAATAATAATAATTCATTGGATGTAAAAACTTAAAGAACAAGAATAATAAAACAAAATATACTTCATCAATGATTAATAATATTTTACAACAAATACAAGAATCTCTACAAGTAATCTAAAAAGTAACAAATTTCTAATATAAAATAACAATAAGCAAGGACTTACTAAAATATTCAAATACAACACAATAATCAAGGACCAATTAAAATCTTCCTACTTTGACACATCAACATCCTCTATCTTAAATTCTTGTAATAGAAAATAACTATCACATAAGAAATAGAAATAAACAAAAGATTTTTTGTGTGACTAAGCCTCACAAAAAATCTCTTTTTAAACCGTAAAACAATTTTCATTGAATCGGGTCGAAACTACTATTTGGGTAACATATAGCATTGATCACTAGACTCACTCCATTTGCCTGATTTCAACATATAGCGTTGATCATTGCTAGCACTCTCTGCATATCATCTTAAAAGAATAGTGGAATTTTGAAGGTCTCATCAGTCAACAGAAGTTAGGTGTAATGGTCCTGAGGCTAAAGTCTTCCCTCTCAAAAGTTGTTCTGTAATGCAAAAGGAAAGGCCACAACCGTGGTCAGCGACAGAGCAAAATCAGCAGCTTCTTTTCCACAGGAAAGGGAGACATGGTTTACCTTTCCAACTTAACGTGACAGCCATAATAGACTTCTTACAGAAAATTCCCTATTCCTTTTATACAAAATATAGCCATACAAAATGTGTCCTCTATGACATTTTTTACAACGTGTCCTGTATGATACTTTGTATGATTCTTTTCCTTTTACTAGACAAAACCCCAGCATCCATTCTAAGCTCAAAAACAAAACAAAAATTCTTCTCTTTCTCCAATTTTCCTGCATTTTCACTGCAACCAAACCCACAGAAGCACATAGATACATAAAAACACATACATAAATGAATAAACAAGCACATGATCACATGAGAGACAGGACAAAACAAGCAGGAAAACTCAAGCCCCTTCTATTGAAAAAATGATCACTCAAGCCCCTTTTATTTACGAAATCTGTTCACCCTAAAAAAAATCTGAAATAACTCTGCAAGACCTGATTATAATCCACATAAATGAAAATGAATGCAATAAGGATTACACTTTAGTCAACCAACTCAGAGGAAATGAACCCTAAAATCTGTTCAAACACAATCACTACAACAATTTTCACTTTCAGTGGCGAAATTTTTTCGTCGTCAATTCGTCGCTGAAAGCCCGTCGCTGAAAGTCATTAGCAACGAAATTTGCATGTCGTCGCTAAAAGTCATCTTCAGCGGCGAAATGAATTTCGCCGCTGAAAATGTGCCTTTGAGCGACAAAAACATTTCGCCGCTGATGAGTAAGATTTTCGCCACTAAAACATTATTTTCATCGCTGAAAGTCGTCGAATATAAAAAGAAATGTTTTCGCCGCTGATGAGTAAGATTTTCGCTACTAAAACATTATTTTCATCGCTGAAAGCCGTCGAATATAAAAGAAATGTATAATTTTTAGCGACGAAAAGTTTCATCCCTAAACTCCCGTTCGAACACGATGGTCTGTTCGAACCAGATTTTTTTGACATCTTGTTCGAACCAGCTTTTTCATTCGAACCAAATTTTTTAACATTGTTCGAACACATTTTTACCTTGATTCATATTTACAAATATCCAAATTATAGCACAATTTACACCTCATAAGAATATCGCAATACCAACACATTCTGGCTCTTTAAATATGAAAACATTTTCAAATACACAAGTACAATGCAAAATAGCAAGTTTTACACCAATCCAAAAGGTAGAAAAAAAAGTATGAATATTATACACAAATCCAAAACATAAAGAATGTACAAAAGCCTATGTAAGTCTAAAACCACTAACAAAAGTAAAACTATTCTTGAAAGCTATTCTTCTTCATTTCAGGCTCAGAGGCATGTGGAAAATTTACTGAAGTGGAAAATTCTGGGCGGAGATGTGGGGCTTTCCTTAACATGCGGACAAGAGCACCAACAACAGCATCTTGAGACTTTCTTGTTGGAAACACTCCTCCTAGGTCAAGTGGCTCACCTAGATGTCCTTTCTGATCAAAAGACTCGGGTCTGGAGAGAAATGCACAACAGGTCAATTTTCATTCGCCATAGCACATTAATAACACCTGTAAGTAGAACTTTTATTTCACAAATAACTCAGCCCAAATCAAGAAGGCCGACAAGACCCTCCTCTATCAGCAACACTCCCAGTAAATGCACATAAGACCAAATTAGACAGAATATGAGCATCAAAGAGAACCACCATACCAGCTGCAGAACCAACTCTTTGTAGGACACTTGGCTCACTTCATAAAATACGGAGTAAGATGCACTTTTGAAGGGCATGCCAGGTTGTGAGATGTAATTGAGCAGTAGTTTTCTCACAACCAAACTAACCAAAGAGCTATCCTGAAATAGCACTAGCAATTTAAGACACAGACAAGATATTGGAAAGATTTGGAAATCAGCAAGCTAGAGTTTAATTGTGCAACCTGAACTGTTGTTGCATCAATAAATGGATTGACGTCTTTGGGTCCTGGAGATGGTCCGCAAAGAAGCTGGGTCGACATTGCAATCAGCATGAAATTAACAAGCTCCAAATGTAGGACAATTCCAGTAATGAGGACATTTGGAGCCAGTGGAGATCTTATTGGCTGCACGCAACAGGCCAACACATTTAATACAACTGATAAAATTTGAGCAGCTGTGACAAATTGACTAGAAAAAACTGATGATTAAAACCAATGCTGAAGAAGAAGAAATGCGACTAAATGCACCAACTCGTGCATCCCCCAAGGCGTGGGGCACCGAAAAGGAGCTGACCTGAGTGAAGGCGCCAAGTTCTAAACATGAATCAAGCCAATTGTTTAAAGCAGGAGTTGAACAACAGGCAAAGGGTATTTAGATCAGGAAATACCTCTTCAAAATAGGTAAGTTCACTAAGAAGACCAGAAAGCAGCTGTCTAAGCTTTTCGATCTTCTTCTGAGTATTACCGCGTACATTTCTTACATCTCTCATAATTGAACACAATTGGGCAGTCAATTCCGTCTGACGCACCAAACTCTGCCACAATTTAAATACATCTTCATCTCCATTTACACCACCTGCCAACTGTAATTAAATGGATAGAATTATATCATTGCTGAGACAAGCACTCAAATATTCTGAACAGGTGGGGGGAAGTTTCAGCCTAGCGGCTGACACGAGAGGTTCACTCTGTAATTTCCAACACCTGAAGTAGAACCAGGAAATTAGTTCCATGTAAAGTTTAAAAACAGATTACAGCAAGAACAATTCAAATTCTGATACCTCAAAATTGATTAATTGCTTTGAAACAAATAGAAACTCTGCCAATAGTTTAAGTTGGAAGCGTCTGAATTCCATGGGAATGGAGATATAGAAGAGAATTTGGATACTTTGGGCGCATATCTGCTAAAAGTTTACAATACTTACTAGTGAAAATTTGAAAGTATAAGCTGTTTAATGATACACCGTGCTACCATTTGAGGTTTAGGAGCTTTTAGTGCCAGTTTATTATCTTCATTAAAAATCGGAGATTGGTGTTTTGCCATGATGACCAGAACAACCAACCCATATTGATTCCCTTAGCCTTAAAATAATATTCTAATATAAGTAATGCACGAAATTGAAAGGTTCGAGAGAGGGTACCAGCAAAGTGGTTTTCATCAATTTAAGTAGTTTCTGTTTCACTTTCCAGTTAACTACATTACTATTCTAAGATAAAGCCCTTCATTTTGCGCACCGGATTCCATCCAACTAGTTTGATGCAAAGAAAGCTAAGGTTTTTAGATGCATTTCATTAAGGAAGTTACAGCCTTTGCCATTTGAAAATCTAATTTGCTGTCCAAACTAACACTGCAATCGATTCATTGAGAACCCAAAGATGCCCCAATTTAAACAGAACCCAAATCCCCCTCTGGGCTGAACGCCATGGAGAAGCTAATAAAGCTCAAATCTTCGCCAGAATAAGTAACAAACTTTACCATACATGAGAATGGCCTACAATGAGAACTTATCCTACACAAACATAGAGGGAGAGAGACGTACCTGGAGAAGAATGGCCTAAAATTCTTCGACTCCCACTTGGCTTTTGATGGGGGCCCTGAAATCCAACCTTGAACGCAGCAGGCAAAAAGAAACCATGTTCACGGAAAAGAAAAAAAGGGGGGATTTGGGGAGAGGAGAGATGACAGACGGTGGTTTTTGCAATTTGGGATTAGAGAGATGACAGACGGGCGGGAAAGAAAAAAAAAAAAAAAAGGGCGCCGGGAGAGAGTTCACACGCAAAGTTTTTTTTTTTTTTAATTTGTAGTTTTTCAAAATTTTTAATAATAAGTTATATTTTGTAGTTACGTGTTTTTAATAAATTAAAGGGTGAAATACACTTTGCTCCCCTTATTTTTGGAATCATTTAAACTTTGCATTTCGATGTATTATTTTTTACACATTGTACCCATAAAGTTACACATTTTTTAAATTCAGATCCCGTACCCAAATTGTCCTTCAATTTAGACGGATTCCGTCAAACCTGGGATGCAGTGTGTAAAATTTTCTAAAGATAAGAGGGCAATGTGTATTTACAACTGATTAATAATAATCTTAATTAAAATTATAATCTCAATTTAAAATTAATTAAAATAAATAATACTTGATACTAGTAATAATAATCTTAATTAAAATAAATTAGTAGCAGTAAAATACTTATAATATAATACTAGTCCTATATCAATATATCATATATGATGTCATGATATGTCATAATATAATATAATATATCATGCTATACCAATATTATACTTGAGTGACATATTATACAATATTATACTTTGTGTCATCATTATTTATGCTAATGTTGATATTACACTAGCGAATCTACATAACACGCTCTCTGATTAAGAATTTGTTAATTAACTAACTAAATTATTAAGACTCTTAGTATGTACTAAACTATTTTGATTATACATATAATGTTAGAGAATATAATTCAAATCTTAAAATCTTCCTCCCAATTAAAAGATAAAATTTCAATCATACATACTTAGATGTTTAAGTGTATAATACCTAAATTAATATATATATACAATAAAACTCTTCCATAAGCTTCAGCTTTTGAGATGAGTGATAGATTCACATGGTATCAGAGCTAAAGTCATAAGTTCGAGACCTGACTTCGCACTCTATTCAATTTTAATTAAATATTGTACGTGTTCGCACTCTATAAAAAATAACATATGACCTATATCAGTGTATAACATATGATCTATTGTAGTGTATAATATCTAAACATGTATTATACGATAAAAGTTCAATCATACATACTTAGATGTTTTAGTATATAATACCTAAATTGATATATATACAATAAAATTCTAGTCATACACACTTAGATATTATCCAATTTGATTGACATACTTGTATTATTTCTTTTATTACTATTTAGTATTTATATGATTGGTCAAGGCTCAATATGTGACGTGCTTATATATTATATCCTTTTTCTTTTGTTCATCGATAGACCGGACTCAGTGGAACACACAAGAACCACCGACGGAAGTTTAGAAGGAAGACTGGAACACATCGGGTCAGTGCACGCCCTCTCAAATGTTTAGAGTTAGATTGTGGATTTCTACGTTTTCAATTAAGTAGTAGGCTCCCAAATGTTGAGAGTTATGACTGTCAATTTCTACGATTTCACTTAAGTAGCAGGTTCCAAAATAGTAAGAGTTAGACTGTCTTTCTACATTTCACTCAAACAGCGGTCACTCAAATGTTGAGAGTCTGACTATCGCTTTCGTACATTTTCTTTTTTATTTGTTAAAACGACTAATCTTATATATCGAAATCACAAACAAAAATTACAAGCTAAAAAAATAAAACAAAAAACTCAAAAGGTCAACGACGAGTTTAGGGACCAACAATAAAGTAGTTATAAGGAAACACAAGGTCCTTAGTTGTGGTGGACACTAAGCCCGAAGTGAGAGGACCCAAGAGTCCTAGGAAACACGAGAAACCTGTGAGAGAAACAAACCACCGCACAAGGCAGTAGCAACCTTCGCTGAAGGACTGACGACATAGTCGGCAGTCCGGCTCCTTAGAGCACTAGTCATGCAATTCCAACTGTAATTACAGCAGTAGAAAACCATAAAAGTAAAACTAAGCAAGCCTTAAACAGAGAGGCAAGGCCAAATGGGCGAAAGCATAACATATTCCACGGTAAGATCCGTGGAGACTCCGGCCAGAACGAAAGCGGAGGTGGTGGGGGAGGCGGCTCGTGGTGGCGGGAAGTAGAGATCCACGGTCTAGAGGAGAGGGAAGGAGCCATGGAGGCCAAATATGGAAAGAGGAGCAGATTTCGAGCGGCGGAAAGGGCCTCACACGCGCCATCGTTTGCTTGCCGAAGAAGGAGCGTTGCGTAGATCGGGCCGTATGAGTGCACCTACAGGGCGCGTGTACGACGAAAGACGACAGAGGAGGCGCACCGCCGCTAGGGAGTAATCTGCAAAACAAGGAAAAAAACCACCAAAACAACCGGCTAAACAGCAAACCAGCAAAGAGTAGGGGGAAGAGGAAGGTGAAAAAAAGGGGGAGGAGGATGGAGCCGAAGCTCCCACCCTCCCCTAGGTAGCGCTGGTACGGGGGAAAACAGAGAGTTTGGAGAGAGATGGTTTCAGGGTCATTTCCGCTTTCTACATTTTCACTTAAGTAGCAAGCTCCTAAATATTGAGAGTTATAACAGTCAGTTTCAACGTTTTCACTTAAATAACGGTAATCGATGTGCTTCCAATAAATGTACATTAAGAGAATTACAAATGCAAACTTATTATTGTTCAACTCGCAACATAATCAAACTTAAGTACGTAATGTCTCATTGTTTTCCTCCTTATTGTTATTTCTTGGCAGGTCCAAATTTAAGTGTATACCACATTTCACTTCAAATTATTGTTGACCCATGTATGATGTAAGGGGCGGCAGTAATAAAAACCAATACAATGTTGAAACTCCATTTCAATAACCAATGAGGAGTTTCGTACAAATAGAAACTCCACAAAATCTTGGTCATCAATGAAACTAATACCCATTTACATGGCATCAAGTATCCAGCCTTGTAGGGTTGTCTGTCTTCAGCACTGGTGTATGTTTTCCTGTGAAATGAATTTCACGTTTGCGTAGAAAAAAAAAATGCCCATCTTCCCAACAAACATAAACATTGGACCTTTGCTCGCCATCAACTGGTTTCATCCCAATATTTTGCTCACCATCTTGTTTCATCCCAATATCACATTGCTTATAATTCTATGGCTACGCTTAACAGCTTCTCGATCATGGTGGCCACGTTCTTACGTCATGGGACAGCCTTGCTTTCACCTGGACTCGTCTCGTCCAGTGCCATCAGGAAATTGGTAAGCGAAGGACCTAGTTATTCTCAAGTCGACTTCGCTCCCGTGGAATCTATCGGAGAACAAGACTTCCTACCAGAGCCGCTGCCCGACGATCCAATCACTAGTATCAAACAAAATATTTGCAAAATACACATTCAATTAGTGGAGAGTCTCAAAGTTTAGAAAAATATTTGCAGTTTTTTATAAGAAATTTTTAGACTTCAATTCTTTTTCCTTTAAAAAAAACTTTATCAATTAATATCTCACATTTTTTTTACAATCTTCAATACTTCTATAATAAAATTCCAACTGATTTCACAAACAACCATAAAACTTTGAATAATGGACTATTTTTTTATTGAATTTTCTTTATGAAAGCTGATATAAATTCAATTGAAATTTATAAAAAAAAATGTTAAAAGTTTATAAAACGGTGCTAGTGTTTTTTTTTAAAAAAAACAAACAAACCGTGAGGTGCAACCCTCACTAGTATTCTTAAAACAAGAGAAGAAACAACTATAGTGCTGAAAACCAACACAAACCATCTAAATGCTGGTGTTAGTGTATTTTAGTTTGCAAAAAACATGTGATGTGAAAATATTTTAAAAAAAAAAAATTTTCATCCAAACATGAGCTTAGTAATCGGTAAGACCAATCTTTGCCAATTATCTTTGGGAAACCAATCGGAAAGCTATCCAAGAGATTCCCAAGCTCAATTAAAAAGCAATTAATCTTCGATCCCACAAACAGGAAAACATATGAAGGGAACAATTTATCTGGAGGCCTAACACAAAAGTACAGTAGTGAATCGCTCAGCTGATAAATAACCAACATTCCATGCACAAAGAAATCTATATAAAATCCACCACGCCACTCTGAAAGTTGGATAACCACATAAAAACACACAAATGCAGATCCCAATTCTGTCAGTACAGATCCAAAGCTTTTGACAAAATTGAGAATAATGTTGCACAGAATTGCCAATTAAGACATTTTTGCTGCAGACATCCCTCACCTGCAAGGTGATCAGAACAATATCAAACAATATGGATAAGATTTTCACCCAAGAGCTGACGAATTGGGTTGCAAGTGCTTTCTTCCTCATCCAAACTGTAACTTGCTAGATCCTGTAAACACATCCCCTGCTGCTGCCACTTACAACCTGTAAAAAAATTTCACAGTAAGCTGCAATCAAAACAATAGCTTGTCCTGAGAAGCAGGGATACCTGAACCTGCAAAACTCGATAACAATATGTAAGATCACAACTTTTGTTGTACATATGGTAAAATAGGGTAAAAGAAAGTTCATTGAGAGCAAAACCAAAGACAGAGCCATGGAAATTTGATTGTTCCCCTGATTTGCTTGTTTCAGAGTCCCCCTCACTGAAAAGTCATTCATGCATTTACTAAAACCACAGAAAAGAAAAAAACAATTTCCAAGCATACTTGCTCCTGATGCACAGTGTTATCATTAAGCTCCCAAAAACAATAAGTAAACAAACAAAACTTACTTCCTAAAATTCATAGGCTAACATTATTGCAATTGACACCATGAATTTGCAATCTCATGCCGTGAATTAGACCATTAGAAATTATAGGTGGAAGAAATTTTGGACCGTACAAAAGATCCCATCCCAATTAAATGCACAGGAGACTAGGGATAGGAAACGGAATAAAGGTAGATCAGTTAGGTCCCTGTTTTGGTCAAACCGTTCATAAACTGCAGTTAGTCATGGAATTCTCAATAAGGAACTGGCTGCTAGTTAACAAGCAAAAAAGGGTGGCAGGAAGGGAGAGGGAGAGAGAAAGAGAGAGACCTGGTTGAAAGATTAAAAAAAATGGACATGGAACAGTTCAAAGGATTCTGTACTAATTGAGATAGCAATTGGTTTTAAAAACAGACAGAGAAGAGGCGATGAGCCACGAGGCGATGGCCCTAGTTAACAAAGTTCATGTAATAGTTCCTAGAAGCCTATCCTTCATTATAGAAGGCATTGAAACAAACAGTCAATCATAATGTAAGCAGGTTAACATGCAAAAACAAAGGAGAAAAATTCACATTCCATATCAGAACTGTGAACCTGCACACCACCTGCACAGTGGAAAATGGGCCGTAAGCGACTTTTATTAAATTGGTGGTCCTTGCTGGAATTTAACTTTCTCCTAATGAAGGGAAGTGTATATCAAAAGCACAAAAAAGAGAGGAGAGAGGAGACGAACCAGATACACCATTCAAATCAGTGATTATGTCCTCCATGCTTCGGAGGTGGCTGTTGCTGGTAGTCATAGTACTGATCTCCATCCTGCATATGTCCATTATAACTATGGTCATATTTCTTTGGTTGTCAAAGTTATAAACATTTTCTTCTCGTCGAGGTTGTTCCCTTTCCCTGTTCCACTGCTCAATTTTGGCACGCCTCTCCTCACTGCCTTCCCTAACTGGACTTTGGTTCCTCCTTCGCCCAGGGCTCCTGCTGCTATGTTCTCTCCTGTGGCCAGGACTTACACTTCTGTGCCTCTTGCTCCGACTTTCATAGTAGTGATCCCTCTCATCATACTTTCTGCCAGAACGACGCCCTCCATGCGAACGGTCTTCATAGCTACAATGCCTGTAGGGGCTTTGACTTCTACTTCGACTGCGGCTGTGCCTTCGTCCGTACCTCCCAAACAATTGGTGCCTCAACTGCCTAACACATTCCAAACACTGCCACTCCCTAACACATTCCAAACACTGCCTTTAGGAAAATTCTACAATAACTACACTGCAGAGTATAAATAGAAAACCCAATTGACTTAGGGCCGTTAAAGTATAGCTTATCTTTGATTAAGATCTTAATTCGTTTGCATCGAACCTATATAAATGCCACATAGTTCTAGGCATGGAGAATCCTTCTTCTAAGGACAAAGGGTCCTAAAAGGGCGTTAAAATGGAGGTTGTCCTACATAAGCATTTCATCCTCTATGTTCGCAAATAATTAGACAACATGAAGGGGGGGGGGGGAAAGCACCTACTACAGAAACTCAAAATTGAGAGAGGAAAAGCTAACCAGCATAAAATCTCCCGGTAAGATTCCGAAGAGCATTGGAAGCATTTTCTTCCTCTCTGAACTGAACATAGACATTGCCCACCATGTGGTCAGCTAGATTGTCACAAACATTCAGGCTTTCGATTTCTCCGTACTTGTTCAGCTCCTCAAACAGATCTTCATAGAACTCCTACAAATTTACACCCATATGATTAAGAAAACAATTACACCACCGCACCTAAAACTAAAACCCAATCGATCAAATGAATTTGACAAAAAACAAAACCTTATGAGTAACAGCTATCATAGGGAAGACAATGAGACCTCAAAGTGCCTTTGAATGGTGCGGGGGTCGATGGAATGGCCCTGGGCGTCGACTCCGGGACTGATCATGTCCGGGCGCTGGTACATGTTGGAGAGAAGAAGAGTGGGACTGATGCTCGGTTTTGTGTGTAGCCGAGAGCACCGGTCGCCGTGCCTGCACGCGCCGATTTGAAGAAAAAGGGCAGTTCACCCGATCCTTCTCCGTCCCGAATATCGAAGCCAAATGCTCACACGCCGAATTAAAATTCGGTCCAAAAAAACATTTTGGGCTAGTACCAAAAAAGTTTACACACGGAATTAAAATTTCTAATTCCGATTACGGAAATTATGGTTCCACTTTGGTATTTTTCGAAATAGAATCCGAACAAAAAAAATTATATTATAGTGAGTACCACAACTGGTTCTATTTGCTCCAGTACTCACCCTTATTATTAAGGAAAAATGGTTGGACGACTGAAAGCGATAAATTATGAAATTTTGAGTGTGTGATGAAATTTAAAGTCCAAACCCATGAAATGACATTTTAAGTGATAATTCGGGGTCAAAAGTGAAGATGTCTCTATTAATATTTTTTCCCCCTGACATGTAGTTTAATGAAAGGAGATATTAAATATTGGAGTCCATGAAATAATCTTTGCTTATTATTCCTACTCACCATGTTTTTTTTTAGGCAATGCAGGCCTAATCCAGCCGGGGGATGGGGGGAATCGAACCCCAAATCGGGACCCTCCCAAGAGGAGGACGTGAGTGGAGTTGTGATTAGGCAGTCTTAAGACAAAAAAAAAAACTATAGTGCTTATTAGTTTTTAACCATGTTGTTAAAACTATATGCTTAGTGGAGTTGTGATTAGGCAGTCTTAAGACAAAAAAAAAAACTATAGTGCTTATTAGTTTTTAACCATGTTGTTAAAACTATATGCTTAGTGGAGTTGTGATTAGGCAGTCTTAAGACAAATGTTAGTAGCCATACAAAATCCCTTCGGCTACCTTTCGGCTTAGCAAGAGGATCGGCCTGAACCTAAATACTTTTTCTTTAGCCAAGGCCCAACTGGAAAAAGGGCTTCGTTTAATCAAATAGGCCATCGTACATCTAATTAAGCTGTTATTGGGCCTCGGTAAAGGCTCCGAATCTCACTTGGATTTAATAGTGGAGCTCCCAAAAGTATTGAGGCGAAAACTACCATTATCTTGGGCCTATTTCTGGCCTGTTTTCAATATGTTGGACCTGAGATGAGCTTGGGCCTAATCTTTGACATTGAAGGGGTTGGCAAATGTGGCTCTACGCACTTCTAGTTGATAGTTACTAAAATAAAGAGAAGAATGACCTGCAAATAAATGTTTAGAGTAAGACTTAAATAACAGATAGCTAGTGAGGGAATTTATGTGCATGTTGGGGAGGTATGTAAAAAAAGAGAAGAAAAAAGATATATACATTTCATCCATATGTGGTCTGATAACTTGTGTACTTTAAAACGTGGACTCATTTAGCATCCCTTGTCTCTCTTTGGGTAGGATTAGTTTTAGGTCAATTTTCTGTGATTCCAATTTGCTAGGTCCTACTCAAAATTATCTAGAAAATACAAGGTAGTAAAAAAGTTGGATTCAATTAATCAGATATCTAAAAATGTCTGTTAAATGTTACTATTTGGCAAGAAATGTTTTTCCTTAGACAAAAAAATAGTGTTTTTCAATAATTGTTTTGTATTTTTTTTTTTTTACTATTTGGCCTCCCCAAATTTCATTTTTCTGTAATTGATTCTCCTAATTCATAATTCTAATTGCATCTCTGAAAATAAATACACTTTCACAAATATAGGTTGACAAATTATACTTTTGTAAATAATAGTTATTAATGGAAAAAAAATTAAAGGAATTTATTAGGTAAAAATAAAATAGTTTCTGATATATATCCCCTTCTTTTCTTTTACTTTTTTTGGTCCTTGCTTAGATTTCTTGAAACCCACGCATTGTCTTCAAAAATGACTAGCCCTTGAAGAGATAATGAAGTCTTAGAAACCACTCTCGGATCATTATCCTTAACAATGTGGGACAATGTTTCTTTTTTCTTGGTTAATTAGGAGGTCCACACAGCATGTATTAGGTGGTCTCTAGATAGTTTGCTTCCTGCACTTACAATTGCCCATTAAAACACCAACACAGACAGCCCCAGTGCACCTCCCAACTTCAGCAATTTCTTGATGCTGAAATAATGACTTCTAACAACACATATTTAAACCCAGCATTTATGCTATTTGGAATCGAGGAAACGAGTTGGATGGCTATGAAATAGAACAAGACAGATATAACCAAAAACCCTTTACACTATAACCCCATCTATCCATGTGAGAGTGGCTGCTAGCTTCTGCTTCTACTTTCAGTTCAGAATGGGAGCAAGAAATAGAACAAGACAAATATAACCAAAAACCCTTTACACAATACAGCCATGTGAGAGGACCCCGCCTCAAACCTGACAGATTCATTATGTTTAACCTCTCAAACAATTCTTCTGTCTGTGTGTGTCTGCCTTGCCATCACGTGCTGTTCGGAAGCAACCTTCGCCAAATCTGAAAAAAAACCATAAGATTTTAATGTTGTGACTCGCGGCTTGATATTTGCTATGACTTCTTGTGCTGGTGAAAGCTACTGGCTAATTGGTCTTGCTGAATGTTCGCTGGCCTGGGACTGTCGGTCGTGATAACTGACATACCATGGGGCCTATCAGCAACTCGTCTAATCAATCTCGTTTTTTGCCTGGGATTAAGGGGCAGTGAATTAGTGAGATTATTTCACAATTAATTCCACTTAAATGCGTTTAGAAACTTGTCTAACATAGCGGTAGATGATCCCTCAGACGAGCCGTATATTCGGACGTCCTGAGTTTGAACCATCACTTCTAATCAGTCGCAGTGCACTCCCCATCTGCTCCAAAACCCTACGAGAATTCAATTCAAGGTGGGGTTTAGGCAGTGGCGGAACGAAGGGGTAGCGGTCCTGGGCGGCCGCTACCCCTCAAGCCATCAAAAGACAAATTTTATATGTAAATTAATATATATATTTTTTAAGAAATAAGAGCCGCTACCCCTCAAACCAAAAAAAATCTCCACTGGTGCCAGTTGAAGATAGTTGATGACAGTAATTGCCCTTAACCAAATCGGACGTGACTGCCGCTTTTACTGTTCGTGGCAGAAGTGAGAAAGCACGCATTGCTAGGCAAAGGAGTTTTGTCCGCTATTGTTTGGATAAAGGAAAAGATAAGAGGGTAATGAGCGGTTTCGGTAACAAAGGTCAAGACACCACGTCCGACTGAGAGACATTCCTAATTCAATCACAGTCTTCTGCTAAGGGTTACGTAACATTTCTACACGTGGCGAAGAGAAGACAGTTTCATAAAGTCTTCGAAGGATTTAACCGTCAATTCACTGCTCTCTCTCTACAGACAGTTAAGCCTATTAAGGGGGTGTTTGTCTGTGGAAATATTGTGGTTTAGAAATTTTGGGTATTGAGGTTTGTAAAAAAGTATAGAATTTTATGGAAAAGTGAGGAGAGAGAAGATTTAATTGAATAATATAATATTATTTTATAATTTAATGAGGAGAGAGTGATTATTTTAGGATTGTTTGGAAATTTTGAGAGGTAGAAATTTTGGGAAACAAACTCCCCCTAAACTTGCCCGAAACTAGAAAGACAGAAAAAGGAGAAGGAATTTATAGAAAGGGGATTTTTGTATCTGTAGCGTGGACTTTTTGCTGAATTTCCGTGTGAAATACCAAATTCCTATACTGAAGTAATTTGGTATTTCACTACAGTATAGGATTTGGTATCAGGAGCGTGGACTTTTTGCTGAACTTCTGTAGTGATTTTGCTGAATTTTCGTGTGAAATACCAAATTTCCGTTTTGCAAAATTTTCAAAATATGCAAAATCGTAGGATGCAATTGTCACCTCTCAGTCGCAGTACTAATACTGTACATATATTGTAATATTTTTAATGCTTTTAGTCTTTAGTATTTAATTTTTGATATTGTAATTGTAAGATAATTTTTAACATTATAAAAAAAAATTCTTATCATTTCGTCTTTAGAATTCGACCCCCCTGAATTTTGGTTCTGGTTCCGCCACTGGGTTTAGGGTCTTCTCCACCTTCCATTAAAACCTGTATTGCTTTTGGTTTTTTAATATTTGTCACAAGTTCTTAATGTGGACAGATTGCTAATTCCTTTATAATCACCACCGACGCTAGAACCTGTACCCTCCTGCGTTAAAATACAAAGCAACTAGCCCAAAGCCAGCCTAGAAGGGCAAAGTGTCCTAATCCAACAGTCGTAGAAAAGGGCTATGATGCATGCTGCATGCTAGTTGGTCCTCCTGACTCTCTTGACACCCACAGTTTGTGGCCTTATCTTTTTCATTAGAAGCCTATCAGAACAACTTACTTAATTTGGAAGTTTCCATAATCCACAGCATGCATTAAACAGTTGCATATTTCTAAGAGGCCAATTATTAGTATCTTTCGAAGATTTCACTAAAAAAATATTGTTGCCCTTCCCGATTGTCTAAAGAATTTAACCTAATATATACCTTCTATTATTATATTTCCTATGACACTACCTCCCATTGGACATTATAATTGTGCCCAACTCCCTCTCTCTCTCTCTCTTATTGGTTCGAGTAAAGAAAAAGGTTGGGGAAGATAACGAGACTTCTACTAGAAGTAATGCATAAACCCTAAGTAAAGAATGCGGCCATTAACGTGACAAAGTGGTAACATCGAAGAAGCAAAAAGGTTACCATTGACTACATGGAATCATTAGAGCTTAATCAGTGGCAGAACCAGGAATGAATCTGAAGTGGTCCAACTCCTAAAGGAAAATGACAAAAAAAATTACTATGTAATGCAAAAAAATGTCTTAAAGTTAAAATATGAAAATTAAGGACTAAAAATATTAAAAATATATTATATTGAAGTACATGGACCGTACTATTTGCTAAGGGTGAGAAGTGGCAATTGGATCCTACGGGTCTGCATCTTCTGAAAAAAACATTTTATCAAATACTCCCTACGAACTTGATCCATAATCCCAACACCGTATTCTTCAATGGATTTACGTAACCCTAAATCAGCAATAATATCATCCGAACTAAACAAAAGACAAGGTATTTTCGAACTAGTATTCATCTCATAAGTAGTAACTACGTTAGGAGTATTAGACCACCCCACTTATTTTTTTTTATCAAAAACTTATCTAGTATTTAAATAAAACAAAACAAAATTCATCAATATAATTACACATGTCACAACCTGTCCTAATCACAATTTCAGAACCTATTGCTAATCACAATTTCAATATAATTTTAAAACCTAATCACAATTTCACAATTCAACATAATGCACATTAATAATTTCACAACCCAACCATGTAGTATTACAAATAATTCAGTAGATGAAAGCAGAAAAATGCACTTATGTGATTTTTCTCTTTTTACTTTAAAATTTTGTCGTCTGATCTACTACCTCTTCTTAGTATTTTATTAGGTTTTTGTATAGATTTCATTTGTTGTAAGTTATATCCAATTTCCATGCATCTTCCTAAAAAAGAAAACAAATTAAAAAATCAAACTAATTATAACAGCAATAAAAATCTATTTGTGAATTTTTTTTATCTGAAATGCCCGAAATTTTAATTTATTTATTAAAATTATAAAACACATTAAATCATTAACAGGTCAGTCTAATTTAAAAGTCTCAACAGATTAGTTATAATTAAAAAAAATCAAAACATTTTGCATTGGCAACCGGGTCAGGACCAGTTGGCCACCCCTTAAATCCGCCACTGAGCGTAATTCATAACATATATAGCAGCTACATTTATATGATTGGGACAAGGGAAATGCTTCATATCCCGATGGGGTCCCGACAGAGGACTTTCATTTCCAGCCTCTGCCGGGACCCCATCGGGATATGAAGCATTACTCTTGGGACAAGGCCTGAAAAAGAGACAAGAAAATGTTCCCAAGTGTCGTCTCCTGCCTTTTTTAAATATATTTTGTGAAAGGAGGACAACTCATGAATTCATTCTTTACAAGGACAGAAACCCACTTGGCCTAAAAATACAGGTTAGAATTTAAGGGCATGTGAAGAAGGGGTCCATTTAAAGGAACATATAGAAATAACGTCTGAAAATAGGACCTCGGATTAATTCTCATGCTTTACATTTCGATTTTCATTGAAGTTCTATGGAAAATGACTAGAGATCGTTGCAGATTTGCAACACAAACATTTTGCCTTTTTTTTTTGGAATTATGAAGAAAAAAAACATAAAAGATGATACTTTAGGGTAAATGATGGTAATATCATGTCTGTAAACTATTAAGGGGAATCTTCATTTTATCCGTCCAGTTTTCAACTAAATATCAATTACATGCCTGAACTATGAAAACCGTCATATTTAGCTCCTAAATTATTAAAATTTATCAATTTTCTCCTTATCGTAGGATCATATCGTCAATACTATATTATGTAACCTATTTTCTTCATATTTCAATAGTAGGATCTTACTAGAAGACGAATATTGATCCAATTTAATAGTTTAGTTAAATGTGTCCATTTTCGTAAATCAGACTTGTAATTGACATATGATTGAAAGTTGGGGGCTAATTGTAATTAACATTGATATATTTTGATAATTTGGATGCTAAATGCAACAATTTTCGAAATTCAAACTTACAATCGATATTTGGTTAAAAGTGAGGGACTAAAAGTGAAGATTTTCCTGACTATAAATTGGGTGTTAGAGAGAGAGAGAATGGACGCCAAGAGACCAAGATAAAGAAAACAAAATCCAGAAAATGTATTGCACATGCTGAGTATCATTAAGTTACTTGGAAAGCTTATTAATAACTGGAGCTTCTGCTTTCGATGGGATCAACCAACAACTTTATGTTTGTCTTGCCAAGATCTAAGTACATATTATGAGATTTGATGAACTGATAAATAACTATGTCAATCCTCTTGCAAACTAAATGCTGATAGCAACTGTTTCTTTCTGCAAAACATTCTCCTCCTTATGCATGAATTTCAACACACATAGGAAGGCTTCGAAATGAACGAAGTACTTTGATTACAAGTTCGTCCTTTTTGACGGATACGATTATTCACCAAAACTAAGGAAAAACTGAATAGGAAACCCAAAAAGAAGAACAAAATCTCACAATTACAAACGATTCAAACACATTAAATAACATAACCTCCTTGTCTAAACCATATGCTGTTTCCTTGTCCTCGGGTTCTGTATTATGTATCTTCCCAATTGCGTGAAAATTTGCTCCCAGATATTTCCAAGACTACTTGTGTGATCACCTGACTATTATGAGGAAAGCTTGCCAAGAACTCTGTTTTGCCCAACATGACGAATGTCCTCTTCTTGAATGAGTACAACTTGCAATCAATGGTTGCTCATGGAAACCTCCTTATATATTATCTGTTGTAGATGAGAAATATACGAAAAAAAAAAAAAGCATGACAGACACTAGATGACACGCCCGATTCAGTTGATAATCAGAGCATCTGGCCGCTAAGAGCTGGGTATGATGGTGCCAATGTAGCCAAATCCTGTGATGAGGAAGGTAATAGTCTGGAGGAAGAGGTATATAAAATAGTTGTGCTTCCCATGGACAAAGTCATAGCATCCACATAAAAAGAGGAAAACTCCAAATCCTAGCTCCAGTGTATGCATCCTGTTCACATTTACCATGAAGAAAGAACAAAAGAAACTTCATATTGCAATGGCATAACTTATTTGCAAATATGTGTTCAAATTGAATTATAAGATACCACAGTCAGTCTGAAATCTAACTGCACAAGATAATATAAAATATACCCTCTTGGTTTTGTCCACATTGGCCATTGCCAACTACTAGATAATTCTTAAGCTTAGATATTGTGTACTAAAATTCTCGTTTCCTGCAAACTCATGTGAATTCCTAAACTCTTCGATTGCCATGTGCCTAACCACTATGCAAACTTCAGGTAGAACAGGCAATAGACTACTGATACAAGGATTCTCAACCACTGCAAATAAAGAACCAAACACAACAAATCATTTTGGAAGACTTGTGGGAGTCGACAGTATTGATAATATTAATATTATTTTCTAGTAATATGTGGGTATGTCTTGGGTGGCCTTGCTCCATCTGCTAGTGTTCATGTGTCTCAAAGTAATCAGATAGAAATGATAGAAGTAAAACTACTTTACAAAGACCCACGCCCTATAATAGTTGGAATACTTTAACTGTCATGTACTCTAATTATCATGCCCGTAGTAGTACATGTAGATATAGTAAGAGTATAAAGGAAATTCACCTGTTGGCAAATTTAAATCCTTGTTTTTTAGGAGGTGATTTGATGTTTGTTTTGTTCTTGGCAGCGTCTTTCTTGTTTGCAGAATCTCCTAGTTTTTCGGTGACAACCCATTCATTGACTCTCCCAGCTTCTAGTAGACCGATGAGTGTGGCCTTGGTCCGGTGCAAAGACATCACATTCTCAAAGAGAATCCAGTAGAACAGTAAGTGAAATGACCTGCAAGTTTAAGACTAGATAAGCAAATGGAGTTCTTACCTCGGCATGAGAACTAGTATTCTAAGAAAATGAATGAACAGATTAAACAGAATGATTCAGGACAGCAGACCTTGGAGTTCCAACAGAGTTAAGAATGGTGATTACAGAGGGAATATAAACAGCTCCCCAGATTGGAACATGAACTTCAGGAACCAAGATAGTCAGGGGAATTACAACACAGTAAAAGAAGAAGGTGACCCAATGTGCTATGACCTTCCGGACGAAGAAGAAACTGTAAATGACATATACTTTCTTCCACAGTGTCACTTTCTGCAGCCACAGGTACCCAAACAAGCAATATAGAATTTAGATGTGACAAAAAGGTCAGGGAATAAATTGATTCTGATCGTAATTAAACAAATTTCATCCGATTCCACCCAAAACAAACCTTATTTCTAATGATCTCCATCACCATTTTCCTGAACAGATTAGCAGGACCACAAGACCATCGGTGCTGCTGGAAACGGAATGCATTGAAAGTACTAGGAAGTTCACTTTTCACCTAAAATTCCACAAAGATAAATGGCTGAGATATTGTGTCCACATTTCTAACGTAGTTAAAAGACAGAAAAAGGGAAAACCACTTCAATTGGCCATGCTGTATACCTGGAGGTCGCCAAGGTACAAAAATTTCCATCCCCTAAGACTAGAACGTACAGCAAGATCCATATCCTCCACTGTTGTGCGGTCTTTCCAGCCACCTGCCTCATTGATAGCAGCAATTCTCCAGACACCAGCAGTCCCTTTTCAATTCATACAAATGAATCAATTATTAGTTTCTACACACCGAAATCTCATTGCACATGTTAAACTTCATGTGGTTATAGTTGACGAACATATATGAACATTCAGTAACTTAAAAAATCGGTCATATGTAAAATGTCCATTTTATGTTTCTCTCTGTGCATAGAGCTTCTAAAGAGGAGCTTCTGCTTAGCAAATATGAAGAAGACATTTGATAATCAATCCCTTCGAGATTGGAATGCAAATAAATTGCTTTCTTTTTTTCTGCTTTTTTTCCCCAACTTTTGTTATGCTCCTGGATTTGCAGTCAATAATTTTTCATTGCTTGGGAGAGTTGAGAATGAATGAGAACTATCCTTGGGACTGAGGGACCCTACTAATTAACATATTTTTACCAGTGATCCTCATGATTTTGACTCCTTATAGAGTTCCAAATTGATTGCAATGATCCAAATTTCAACCAACAAATTTGTGGTACAAATTTTCCAACTTAAGTTCTATGAGAATCATAATAATGTGTTCGTTAAATCATCATTACAAGAACATCGTTAAAAATGGACTAAACCCATTACTACTCTAGCAGAGTAGGTGAATTTTATCTCTACCTAAACTTCTCCCCAGTTCCAATCACTGACTCCATTTATAAATGTAGTTGTCCAACTAAGCTCCCTTCACTTGTCTAACTTTGAATGTCACATGTCACTCAATGTCTTGGATTCTTTCCTCTAGACTATATTATTCCTCTTTTGTTTTGATCCTAGTCTAGCTCGTGTCAATTGAATAAGTATAGTTTGATTAATTCAGATAAGTGTGCAAAAATTGAACCAGTCTCTAGCTTTGATTAATTCGTGCATGGAAAGGAGATTACCATTGAAACCAAAGAAGGCATGTGTTGCAGATCCAACTTCTTGCTCAACTTTGAAATGGTAATCCAATGACATCTCTTGCATTCTTGTCAACAAGCACTCATCAGCATTCACTGCAAATAAAAAAAAAAAAAAACCCCACTTCAAAATCCATCACCATCTTTTACCAAAACAAACCACATTCTAGAAATTAGATTTTCATTTGGTCAAATGGTAGAGAGAAATAGAAAAATTAAATTAAAAATTAAATAGTAGATATTCTATATCTGAATCCAAATCTAATATCAATAAGCACAGGCAGGGTGCAAAGAACCTGTACGTTTTGCTAAAAGAAATAATTTATTAGGGAAAATTATTTGTACTTTTTAGTAGAGAGAAGGGTCAAAAGCTTTTGAGTAAAAAAAGCAAAAAACAAAAGTAAACATAGAGGGGAGAGGAATCAGAAACGGCCCCATCCTCACGAATCCCGTGACTCATGAGCTGGCAACCTGCCGTAGGCAAGTCCTCACATGAAGTAGAACCGTTCCTGCATCCCTCCACACGTGACTCAAATGGGAATTGGCCACGTCATAGGGAGAACAGAGACGAAGAGTGATGCAGTTGCAAGTGTCGGCAGCCAGACAGAGGTCCACCTCTGGGCCCATGGTACTGCCCACTCTGTATTATTTCCTTTTATTTCTGCTGAGGAACCACATTCTGTTCAATTATTTAAGCAAAAACACTTAATGAAAAAATAAAAATAAGAATCATAAGAGCACGTAGGAAGTAGAGCAGCTAAATTTGGTGCAAGAACCTAAAATGACACATTTACCCTACGACGACTCTTTACCCTACCTAAAAGAGTTGTCCGTTTGATCCGTACAATCCGGGTTGTTGCTAAAGCAGCTAAAAAAACTACCATTTTTGTTCTCTTCCTACAAAATGACAAACCTACCCCGACTTCTTTGCATTGTTTCGTGAGGTTAATCCGAGGAAAATGACAGTGACTCCGGGTCCATGGCAAGGACACTCACGTCATTTTGAGCACAATTAGCGCGAAAAACCGTTAAACTGATAAAAATAATGAAAATTAAGTAGGGACATTTATGTCCAATAAAATTAAGATTTCAGAAAATTGGACACAAATCCTCGCATTAACCACCATTACGATTTTCCTTTTCTTTTTGGGGCCGAATCGAAATTACTAGTTTTTTTGGGGGTGAGTGAAATTACCATTGCTACAGTAAATGCTTTCCTAACTTATATTGTAATGTGGGTCAGAAGACCGGGAGATGGACGGCGTACGGGCAAACAAGTGTCAAAGTCAAGGAGCCCAGGAGGGGCTGCTACGTGGTCCCACCCCCGTGATTTAGGGTTTTTATTCCATTAGTGGACCCTACCACGCCATGCAGTCTGCAACAAATCCCGCCGGCGGGAAGAGAAGAAAGCAATAAAAAAAAAACAAACCAAAAGACAAACAAGCAATAGAGCACCGACACTTTCCGAAAAACAAAAAAGAAAATCAAGATAATTAGGCCAATTAATTGCAGTCGCTAATGGCGAAAACATTGATTATGTATATGTCAAACAGAAGCTTACCAAATCTCCATCGAGCTTGAACCAACGCGAGCTCCGGGTTGTGGACCAAGAAAGGGATGGCTCGCCTAAGAAAGTCAGGCTCGGGACGGAAATCAGCGTCGAAAATGGCCACGTATTCGCAGTGTTTGACGTAGCTCCGTTTCAGGCCTTCTTTGAGAGCGCCGGCCTTGTACCCTTTCCTGTCGTCTCTGATTTGATACGTTATGTTTAAGCCTTTGCTTGCCCATCTCTGGCATTCCACTTCGACCATTTGCTGCAATGCAATACAGTATAGTTCGAACAATGAAACAACTACTTGTTTCTGGGTTAGAAAAATGACGCAACTTTTATGTATCACATTGTATAGAAGAACTTAGATCAGGAATTCGATTTGGTTGGAAATGGGAATGTGGGGATACAGAACATGTAGGAGAACATAGAGAAATGCTGCAAAGTGAACTGAAATGCCAAAAGCAATGGAATAACCCAAGAGATGGATTAGTACTGAGGGAGTAACTTATAAAGCAAAACCAATTGCGTGAATTTGATCATGTGTTTGGAGTGGTTTGACAAATGGAGTACCTTGATGGCGGGGTCAGTTGAATCGTCGAGGACTTGGATCACGAGACGATCCGTAGGCCATGAGAGTCCGCATGCCGCTCCAATGGAGATCTTGTAACACTGCCCCAAATATCCATGGGAAGACAAACAAAAAAAAAACGTCGAGCTTCAGACCTTTGTCAGAAACCCAGAAAACAAATGCAACCGGAAAGACAACCGCAGAGGTAAAAAAAGACAAACGACCAGCAACACCATTAAGCAAATAAAGCCAAAGAGATCCACACAAAGCCGACCTCTTTTTCATTGAACATTGGGATTTGGATAAGCACGACGGGGAAATTGGAGCTCCCCATTTCGACGTCTTCTTGTAAAGGTTCACAATTGTAACGCTTTTCTGGTTTCTTCCAGAAGAGCTTGACGAGGATTATAACCACCCCCATGTAAACCCTCTCCATGAATAGCATGAGCGCCATTGCCAAGCACAAGTACACACTAATAGTCAACAGGGGAACTATTAATGGCGCTTTGATCATCTCCCACATCATCCCAATTTGCCCTGCAAGCTCATCTCTCACCCCCTGAAACGTTTCAGGTAACACCATCTGTCGTGACATCTCGGCCATCCCTCACCCTCAGTACAATGGATTGTGGCCCCTCAAGACCCAATAGATCTCTCACAAAGTTGGGTTTGGATATATTTCTGGAAATGTGGTGGAGTTGGGACACAAGACGCTTATAAGTGGCTCAGTCACTGTGATCTACAACGATATGCAGACAAAGAGAAGGGTACTTTCACTCCCTGAAGCCTTGCGCTCTCTGCCAGCCAATACTTACCGTTTCTAACTAGGAAAATGGAGCAGAAACAGAACAGCATTGGGGCATTGTAAGAGGCACAGAGAGAGAGAGAGAGAGAGAGAGAGAGAGAGATGAAGAGATGAGCAATTGAAAGAGAGAAAAAATAGGTTCTTTTATAGTCGGTTTTTGTACTATTCAATGATACTTTTCTTAAGTATTTTGCTTTCTTATTTGGTTAGGATATTTGGATCTTAATGACTCTGTCTCGTGATTTCTGCTCCGTTTAAAAATATCAGGGAACCTTCCCAAGTGTTCTAACCGCAGGTGTTAGTTTCTTTCATCATAGTTCTGCAGAACATTACACAGCAGCAAATATGGAAGAGGGGCATAATTGATATTCCCAACTAGGAATTAATCCCATGAAAAAATATTTAGTGAACCATTGCCTATCGCATGTGAATTATGTGGTTTCTTGTGAGTGGGCCAATCAATGGGCAAAAGGACTGGCTGCATTTTTAGTAGTCTCATTTAATCCAACTCTATAATTGCTCGATTCTGAGCAGAAAAAGGAAAAACATTGTTCTTATAGTGGCAAAAGGACTGGCTGCATTTTTAGTAGTCTCATTTAATCCAACTCTATAATTGCTCGATTCTGAGCAGAAAAAGGAAAAACATTGTTCTTATAGTATAAGAACAATGTTTTCCTTTTTCTGCTCTAACAATGTCTTTAAGCCAATTCATCAATTACATAACTTTCTAGCATATGACTAGAGTCGGACATAACACACTCAAATACGGTACGAGATACAGATCTTCTCTAATTTGCTGTTAAAATTGGATGGTTCAATTAGAATAGGAATAGACACATCATATGAGTCCAACAAGTTCCACATTATCTGATAATTAATAAGAAAATAAGTTACACATTATCTGGTAATTAATACAGAATGTTATAGGACTTATATATTGTGTCTATATTTCTTGAAAATAAATCATCTCATCAGATAGTAAATTAGAAACTATCATCTAATAGAATATTGAGCAAGATATTTAAGAAAGGAAACCATCATCTTCATGCTTGCCTAGTAAATCTGCCTTGGGAAAGCACATTACCAAAGTATCTATTTGGGGGCTGTTTAGATTTGTAACTTGTCAATTTACTATTTAGGCAAGAAAATTCCAACCCAAATTTCCGTAGAATCAGTTTTCTCTTTATAAAAAATGGCTGACTCCATGAGAAGCAATAAACGGAGGGAAAAAGGTAGACCATTGTGCCACCTTTTTAGTTCGCTAGTAGACAGAATTCTTTTCCTTTTTCTTTCACCATCTTTTTCAATGTGGAAAGATTATACTGCCTGAAAAGCAACAAGATAGGTGAAATGTGACTGCGATGGGAGCTGGGGGGAAAAAACAAGTACGTGTTTATCCTAACGATACGTTTGAATCCCCACACAGGGTTGAAATTCAACAACCCCAACAAGCAAAAAGAAGGAGATTTGAGGATTATTATTGATAGAAGTTTGGATTTGGATGCAACAAAGTGGTGCAGTTACATTCAATCACTCCGACAATAGCGGCAATTTCATGAGTTGCGGCATTCCTCTAGGTGTTATCTTTGTTACTGGAAGTCAGAAGTGGTGCACTCAATGTCACGCTGATAGCGCGCGGATTGTTCAGATTTGGAAGCAAGAACAAAGGTTTTAATATCGACTGCGACCTGTATGATAACCAGTCAACTTATGAATGACTGCGTTTCTTTGTAATATGATATATCCATAGGGAAATGGTAAAATCTATGCTCTAATTAGTGTGTTGATATTTATTTTTCTTCCGGGTCTCTAGATTTTCTTAAAAGTACAAGAACCCATCATGTAAAAGTATTGATTAAAATATGGAGTAAAGCATGCACTCGAGGTTCTACTAATGGATAGAGAGGAAATCCTCACCCATCTCCTTCCCTCAACTTTTTCACTGCAGCTGCAGGTTCTTTGGACTTGTAACTCTCGGATATTTAGGGTGAATTTGTGTTGTAAAATTTTACACTCTAAAATTTTAACACAATAAAATATTACGGTATAATCTCTCTCTTCCCCATCAAATCATTAATTTTTAATATAAAAAAATATAAAAAATTATCTCTCTCTTCATTTTTTCACTAAATCTAATACCTAAAATTTTAACAACACTAAAATTTTACGAAACAAACCCACCCTTAGAATGGTTGCGCTTCCAGACACTATTCAACACTTGAGATTGATTGGTGACTAAAATAAAGTTTAGTCAGGACCAGGGCTCTATAATCAAAAATTATGTCTCGGATCTTCGATCGTGCTTATACGATCCGAAGCACTGAAGTAGTTCAGACTGCTTTTATTTTATAATTTTTTAAAAAAATTTAGATTAATTTCGACGAAAAAAGACATATAAAAATATAAAGTTTTTAATTTAGATTAGAACTAAATTTTTTAAATTTATAAAACAATATATAAAAAATTTTATTATATTTAATAAATTTCCTTAATTTATTTGCAGACTCCTCTGCATGCTACCTGAACTTCCATGGAGGCAACAGGAGGAGGGATTGGGAATAGAAGGAATCAAAAAAGTTGAAGAGGCTTTGCACTGTACAAATTGTACTGCAATATCTATATGTGACTAGAACAAATCTGTTCAAAATAGAGTACATTTAACTAAATGAATCAACATTATTTATAATTTTATATCCAGATTACACTACATAATTTAAAGAAAGATTGATATAATTGGAATACTTTACATTATTTAATATTATTTATATAAAATTTTGCTTAAAATAAAATTATTTTGTTTTTCTTCTTAGCTCATATATTTCTGGCCTCAATTACGCTGCAATTTTATGATCGATCTACTTAATTTTTCTGTTAAAATTCGTGGTGTTTTAGAATATTGTATCGATTTGTTTGGACTAAAATTTAATCCATTAGACAAGAGAAAAGGTATTTCTAGAAAGAAAAGGAGTCTTATTCAACTGGGAGTTGGAGCAGCTTTTAAGAGTAGCGAAATCCTTCAAACTTCAGGCGTGTTTTAAGCCTAGAGCCGTGTGTCAGCTCTCGTGGCAGGGCCACTACAACAGATACTCGTGTCTCCCGCCAGCTTTTCCCGCTCTACATCTTCTTTATCCAGAAAGCACGAGAATATAAATTATTGCGAACAAAATACTATAAAAGTGACAAATTTGTTTTCTTTCGCTTCGTCAGTATCCGAAAGTATATTGAAACACGAGTGTACAGATTCTGAAACTAATAGAAAGTGTAGATAAACGTAGGAGTGAACAAGATCAGACCGCAGATCGGATCGGATCGGAAAATTGGATCAGATTTTTGGTTTGGTTCGGTTCTTTTTTTTTAAATGCGGTCCGGTCCTCCCTTTTAATAAATGCGGTCCGGACCGGACCGGACAATATTTATTAAAAAAATAAAAAATATTTTTTTTATTATTTTTAATACAAATTATAAACATAAAACGTTTAATTTTAATCTAAACTAAAACTTAACATTTTTATATAAACTTCCCATTTGAAATTAACCTAAAAAAATTTTGAAAACATTTTAAAAAAATTGAAAAAATTAAAACCGGTCCGGACCACTTAAGTGGTCCGAACTAGACCGCATTTAGTGAAACCGGTCCGATCCTCTATTTTAAGAGGACCGGAATGCGGTCCGAAAAACCGGATAGCATTCTGGTTTTTCAACCCTAGATAAACGAGTTTGCTATACGTGTAGTCTAGACAATTAAAAAAAAATCATTACACGTGTGGAATTTATCTGTACACAGTACACTACGGCGTGTTGTGGTAAAAAATTGGTAGGATTGTAGTAGAATTGTGAATATTTATGTAAAATAGTATTTTATAAGTGTTTGTGTAAATTATTTAATGTAATTATTTAATAAAAAAAGTATTAGAATTAAGTGAAAATATAGATAGAAAATTTGTATTAAATAAAAAAGTAAAAAGTTGTTGGAGATTTTGTTAAATGTATTGATATTTGTGTTTGAATTTTTAAGATGTTCAGTAATAATTTTGTGAATGAATTTAAATGCTAAAAAAAATTTGAAAACTAACGTTACCATAGTGTACGAGATTTTTCTGATTATTCAAAATTTGAGAAATTCTTCATTATTTTAAGGGTGTTAGATCCTCTAATTAATTATACCTTTTCTTATAATCGAAGAAACAAAAAATACCCTAATTTGCTATCAATGTTTGACTTCAAAATTGGAGTTATAACCAAGTGGGACTTTAATGACATAGAATTTAGAGCTCTGGCTTAATCTATAGAATAATTAACCATTTGGTTTCGTACACAATCTTACCAATTCATCCTTCTTAAAAACAAGCCTTGATCTAGGGCTCGTGTCGGTCACTGTTGTCAACTCTCTGCTTACCTTTTTTTTCCTCCCTTTTTCTTCTCAAGCAAACAGGGCAGGAAAATGGGGAGGGAGATAATTGGAATATGGCACTTCAATAATTCCCAATATGGCGATGGACAAGGGTTTCAGGGAATCTGTGCATGTGGGTATGAATCGAATTACCCAGAAAAGCAAACCAAAACAAAAAAGAAAATAGCCCACGGCTAGCTGCACAAACAGGTTAAAATTTTCACTTTTAAGGCTCAAAGTTCGGAGTCTGCATTATAAATGAGAAGAACATGTGCTATAGAGGCCTGCCATGTTCCGATTCCTCCCTAATCTGAAGCCCCATTCTTAACACCACCCACTTCCAGAGGCATTAAAATTGTATCTTTGAGCAAATATAGGTATTGATGTGAGGTCAAAGGCATTTCTTGCTGGACTGTCGGTAGAACATTTATGGGGTAGGCGGGTAATCCTTATCTTTTCCCTCAAGGAAAAAAAAAATTATTGAAAAAATAAACACCACAACTAATCCTTATCTTTTTGCTGCTAGTTCCCGAGTTCTTCGGATGCTTTGAGGAAGGTGAGAGCAATCACAAGGATAATGTGTCATCAGGAATGTGAGATCAATCACAAAGACGATGTGCCAAAAGTGAGACATGGTGACCTACCACGTTTTAAGGTTGTCTTTTAACTGTTAAAATTTTAGGAAAGTTAAAATTTTAGGGTATTGAATTTGATGAAAAAGTGAAGAGATATGTGATTTTTAATATTTATGATAGTGAAAAGTAATGATGTGATAGAGAGAGATGATATTATAATTTTTATTGTGTTAAAATTTTAGGAGGGTCCACAAACTCATCCTTTGAGTGTGGGTCGTGGATCCTATTTCTACCTCTTGCACCCCTCTTCTCTCTCTCCTATCTCTCTCTAGAGTTACTTTGTTTTTTCCTTCTCTATATATATACTCAAATAAAAAGGTGACGAAATCATTTTAGAACTCAAACTATCAATTTTATCAAATTACACTCTTCAGCTATCAAAATGCAATAATCCCTTTATTATATTCTACATTTAAAATGAGTTCAAAATGAGTTTTATGCTATAATCTTGATGGTACAATCTTAAGGGAGACATCTATGAGAAAGAGCATTTAAACCATCTGATGAGAAAAAAATGGGGCATGTAGTACAATCTTGACGATTGGATCTTATAAGGGAGATTAACGATCATATCTATCATAAAAACACATATTATTGAATTTTTATAATTCGGGATGCAACGTGACAAAATTGACGGCTTGAATCCCAAAATGACAGTAATAACCTAGCAGGGGCAAGAAAGTGTAAATGTGAGCAATAGAATGGATGAAACCGAAATGGTCTATTTCGGTACTCATCGGAATGAAATTTTTTTGTTTTAGTTCTATTCCACAATAAATATAAAATATAGATTCTAAAATAAACATTCAAGTAAATTCTATATATTATATTTTATTTTGATCACTATTTAAAAAAAAACTGAACTTGAAATTTCTTCATTTTTTAATTTTTCATCATAAATTTACTGATAATTTTGCTTGAATTTCCCGTTCTTAAAATTGTTAAAAATGACTTCTAATTTTGATTTCGATATATGCTAGAATTGAAAATATAATCGAAAATTTTGATTATTACTATAATTTTTGCCCACCTTTATAAAATTGCATTAAAAAACTAAGAGAATCTCTTCTCCGAAGGGAAGGTATTGACCACAAATTTTCTAGACAAAACGAAGAAAGTGGGCTTGAGCAGATGCTGCTGCACGTGTTCGTTGTCGAAGAAGCAGTAAAAATGTAGAGAGAGAGAGAGAGACAGATGCTAGTGAAAGTTGCACCCAGTAACCCTTTTACTTTTTCTGATCGAGTCAGGTCAGGGCTTTTGTCCACCCAACCGACAGTTCGTGTAACAGTTGAGCCTGCTTGATTTATCCAAACTTTAATGTATTCTTTTTATTATTATTATTATTTGTATTTTGTGACGTTTTTCTTACTTATTCGAACTAAACAACTTGGACAAAAATATTTTATTTTGTTTGTGGTAAAGACAAAAAGCTTTAAAGCTAGGATTAAAGAGCAGAAGGAAACCTTTTTCTTTTTTAAATCATAGATTCATGATTGATAGTTCATAGGACGATGCAAAACGTCGGTGCTGCCGTGCTGCCGAGGGAAATAGACGTCCAGATCACATTGCCAATTTTTAGAGTATGTTCGGTTGTCTTGCTTTCCTAGATTTTTTAATGTTTTTTAAATTTTTAATTGATGTTAATTTTATTAATATGCGTATTGTAGTTATTTTCATATAGTGTTAAAAATGATATTTAGTTGTAGATTTTTTATATTGTGAAAATTCAAAAACATTCTGAGAATTTTTTTTAACTGACCAACAAAAGTCTTATATATATATATATATATTAGATTTATCAACAAAATCTAAATCTTGAAAAAAATATATATTTTAGATTCAAAATCTAAGTCTTGAATATATATATATATTAATTTGTTAGAGGACTATTTTAACTATTTTGTCACCTCCTTAGATAAAATAAAATAAGACAACGAAAATTACACTTTTCACCATTTTTTATTTATAATTTACACTTTAAATTACTAAATTTAATACCTTACACCACATTTGTAGCAATATAAAAAATTTAATAATTTAGAATGTAAATTATAAAAAAATATTATAATTTTCTCATTAAATTTAAGATGAGATAAATACTATTTACACTATCTGATTACGAGAGTTCTCGATACTTTACCCTTCTAACTATTATTTTTTATCATGCTGTTCACTGTAAATTTTGAATACTTTTAACTATTTGTAGAAAATTAATTTTTGGCATCTATATATAATTACAATTTATCCTCGTAAAATAGTTATGGTAAAAAAGTATAATGATAAAATTATAATTTGGTATGGCAAAAAATTATTTTTAATTTAAATTAATAATAAAAAATATAGTTAATAAATACAACCCTCAAGTTAGAATAATCTTTTTATCTTCACAGTTAAAGTAGAAAGTAAATCTAACAGACGAATATTCTTGGAGTCTCTTAAGATGTACGTTGTCAGACTATTCTGTTGACACCTTTTCAATTACCGTCGGCAGCTTGTCAGTGTTTTATGATGACAAACCAGCACCACAAATGGACCAAAAATCAATAGGGAAAAAAGATGGAGAAGTTCTTTATTTGCAAAGACAAAAAAATATACAAATCTTTACACACAAGATAGCCTAAACATATTGGACTACGAAGCAATGCAATTATGCAAGTAAGGGTCCAATTAATGTATTTCATTCCCCTGTCGGCAAAGAGAGTCGGAGATCAGAAACAATCTGCAAGTGGCAGGGTCGGATTGTTTTCTGCGGAGGGGCTGGCAGGACACATGTTTTCAGACACATGCGTTGTCCTTGTTAATTTGCAATGTCCTTATCAATATCTTTCACATTTTTTTTCCCTTCACAAAAAGACAAAAAAAAACATCACTTTCGACTCTTAAACTTAGGTTATGTTCGGTTAAGGTGTTTTGTGATGATTTTTTGTTTTTTTAAAATTTTTATGTAGTGTTAATTTTATTGGTATGCGTGTTGTATTTATATTCTATGTGGTGTGAAAAATGATGTTTGGTTGTAAAATCCTGAGGATTCTTTATAAACGAACAGGCTCTTACAGTCAAAGTAAAAAAAAAAATCTAAACTATCGAAAGGGTCATGTTTAGCATTAAATTTTTAAAATGCATCAATATTATAATTATCATAAAATTGAAGATTGAAATGTACAGAAAATAGATTACGTGATTTAATATTGAGGGTTGGATCCTATAATAAGGTGGAAGGTAATGTATTTTGATAGTTTGAACCTTTTTTTAACATTTTTATGTGATCAAGGGAGCAAAAGTGAAAATTTTTCCCCTAAATAACTTAATTATCTATACAATTACTGTGATATTGACTTTTAATAAATTAGTCTTTAGAGTACAATTATGAACGGGCCGGTCTCTATAGTCTATTTTTTAGACATATAGATCATTCTCTCAACAAAAAGTTAGCCTACCAACGAGACTGTGGTCCAAAATAGGCTATTCCGAAAATGAACATCCAAACTCAAAAAAACTGTTACCTCGTTTGTATTATCTTCTCAAACTAACCAATACTAACAAATTGTACTTTTAAATTAGGATAAACTTAATTTTTTTCTTCAACAAACTATAGGATCAATGGCATTTATGAGTTGAAAGCTATTAATTTCGTTCACATTGTGCTCTCGAACTATTAAAATTTATCGATATGCACCCTCTGATAAAGTTTGTCTAACATGATCGCGCCACGTAATTTTTTTTCTCATTTTAACATGTGTTTTTGGATGGACAGAAAGAAGTTTCTGGTAATTTTTTTTTGTTGAAGGTAGTGTAAATTTTCTCAATATTGGTGAAAAAGTTGAGTTTATAAAATAATTATTGGAGTTTATAAAAAGGATTGGAGTTATTGAAAAAATGATTGTAAAAAAAAACTTCTAACTTTTTTTTTACCATCTAAACAGGGACTTAATAGTAAGATGTAGTAAAGGGTGTAAAGTCACCAATTTTGATATTTCTAGGCACAAAATTAATAATTTAACTCTTAAATAAGGTTGACCATATAGTTATAGGGGTCCTAGTTTCCTAACCCGCCGGTGCCAGATTGTATTCTGAGTGGGGCAAAATGGTCAACTTACTGCGAAAATGGTCAACTTAAGGGGAAAAAATAAAGGCTACCAACTCTTCAAGTACCTTTCCGGTTGGAGAAAAAAAAAGTACCTTTCCGGTTTAAGCAACTTTCCGATCCTGTTTTTGTTTTTTTTCACAGGTTCATCTGAAGCTTGGCATCAATTTTCTTTTGGGAATTCCAATTTTGCATTTTCCTCCTTTTTCTTTTCTTTTTCCCTTTTCTCTTCCGTTTTTGTCACTTTTTCCACATGTATGCTTTATGCTATTTGTAAGTGCTTCTACTTTACTGCCATTGACAAAGCAAAGTTGGTTTGATTTTGAAGGACCCTAAACCTCCTTATTTGACTAAAACTCAATATTCTCCCACACTTTTCCATGTCGTATTATATACATAATTTTCCACTCATTGCATCTTTACCTTTATCGCTTTTCTCTTAAGTGATGACACTTTTTCAATGTTTTTTTTGTCAGTAAAGTAAATCTCTCCCCCATATAGCTACAACAATCTATGAAAACCACTTTCCCTATCATTCTAGCACAAAGTCATATGGAGGTGTACAATGATCCATGCTAAGTGCTCCACTTTGAATGCAAACAAGCATACACATTTATTAAAGAAGGGTTGGATCTACAAAGCAAGTGTAAGTAGTTTTCAATGTAGAACAGTAGTAATAAATATGCAAGTGAAAGGCCCCTTGACTTCACCCCGAGTGGGTGGTAAGGTCTACGGATCGAACTCCCTTCTAAAATTAACTGCACTCTTGTTGAGTTGTGGTGACTGTCACCATTTTCTGGATGAGTAGCTATGCTCAATCTGAACATTCTACTACGGGTGAAGGTTCTTATAGTCACGACTAGGGAAATAGGCTACACTAGTAGCAGCTTCCACCCTTTTTCCTTAGAAAAAAAAAGAGCCCTGACTTCCACATTGACAAGGTAAGCTCAACTTTGATATCACCACAACATGGTCCTTCTAAATGACTTCATTGGTATTATACGTAACAAAAAAAACCCAGTTTATCCTACGACAAGAGAATTACAAACAGATGTGGCACCTCAGGCATTTGTTAGGTTAATCTTGTTGTGTATAATACGTTAATTCGCCAATTCACAAGTTATAAACAAATTCAGGAGGAGAACATTTCTAGAGACAAGTTAAATGAGCCACTTACCTTCCCAAGTCTATGGAGTGCATTGCTACTCCAGCATATTATCTTCAACAAGTTTCTGCTGCAACAATATTTAGTCCAGCCTCCAGTAACTTAAGCAGCAAAACCGAGGAGGGACACGATCTATCACAACATGTCATGAATACTAAATATTGCCTTTATTTGATCAAGAAGAGCAGCATCTCACGTTTTCATTCCAGATGGGCTGCTTGATATTAGGTTTCTTTGAGAAGGTGGGGATTTAAGAAGTTCGTTTCTTTGGCTTTGAAGTCTAAGGTTGTTTCTAACGAAATCAAGATCTTCCACTCTTGTTTAGAAAAAAAAAAAAAGATCTTCCACTCTTACCAGTCCGAACCTGCTGGCTCTTTTTTGACGCCGGGGATCATTATCATGCCAGATCTCTTCACACATTCCAACACTTGAAACCTGGCTCAGAACTTTCACGGCATGTGTCTGTAAGTGAGGTGTTTCAAAACCAAAGTTCTCCCACCAAGCAACCGGATCCATTTTGTCTCTACAATCCACAGCATCTTCCTCCCCTAGGGATCCTTCTAGTCGCAAGTAAGAGCTAAGCTGCTCCCTAAGAATCAGTCTAACTGTACTGTCACCTTCGTATCTTTCTAGGGTCGATTTCCAACCACGCATTACAGTTCTATCTTTTGCTTGACCTTTCCCAAAATATTTAGGATTAAGAATATAACCTGCAGCATGAAGAGGAGAAAATAACACGTCCCATCTGTTCTCTATCAACTCCTCCAATAGATTCGATGAACTATCAATTCTCTTGCTTCTCAAAGCTTCAAGAGCCTGAACCCGCAAATCACAAAGATCACCCATGACGGATCCATCAATATTAAGCATAGCAAGGAATCTTAAAAAGCGCTCACATGACTAAGAATAAATGAGCCATGCTCCAGAAGTCATCCCCTCTAATGGCAGCTTCGGCACATGCAACGTCCTGAGGCATACTATTAAAAATGACTTCTAATTTTGATTTCGATATATGCTAGAATTGAAAATATAATCGAAAATTTTGATTATTACTATAATTTTTGCCCACCTTTATAAAATTGCATTAAAAAACTAAGAGAATCTCTTCTCCGAAGGGAAGGTATTGACCACAAATTTTCTAGACAAAACGAAGAAAGTGGGCTTGAGCAGATGCTGCATGTGTTCGTTGTCGAAGAAGGCAAAGTAAAAATGTAGAGAGAGAGAGACAGATGCTAGTGAAAGTTGCACCCAGTAACCCTTTTACTTTTTCTGATCGAGTCAGGTCAGGGCTTTGTCCACCCAACCGACAGTTCGTGTAACAGTTGAGCCTGCTTTGATTTATCAAACTTTAATGTATTCTTTTATTATTATTATTATTTGTTTTTTGTGACGTTTTTCTTACTTATTCGAACTAAACAACTTGGACAAAAATATTTTATTTTGTTTGTGGTAAAGACAAAAAGCTTTAAAGCTAGGATTAAAGAGCAGAAGGAAACCTTTTTCTTTTTAAAATCATAGATTCATGATTGATAGTTCATAGGACGATGCAAAACGTCGGTGCTGCCGGCTGCCGAGGGTAAGGGACGTCCAGATCACATTGCCAATTTTTAGATTTACCAATATATATATTGTTTTAAAGAGCGAAGAAGAGTAAGCTTTAAGGTATGTGTAAGGAAGAGAAAGCTTGAGTATTTAGGAATGAGAGGCAGGTATTTGGTTAGAGAGAAGAGACCGAGAGATGGAGATGTCTGATAGAGAGGTATTCACTTAGAAGTTATTGATAATCAGAATAAGAAGAGAAGCTCGTGATCATAATAAGTAATCAGAATGAGAAGAGAAGTTCGTTTATATAGAAAAAAGAAATGAGAAAAGGACGAGAGATGTTCTGTGATATTTTAAAATAAAATGGATATTTTTGAAAAATACACAGTAATTTAAACAGTATCTATCATCAAATACTGTGGATGAACAATAATATATATCCAGAACAGTAAAAACAATAGTATTTTGATATTAATTTGTTAGAGGACTATTTTAACTATTTGTCACCTCCTTAGATAAATAAAATAAGACAACGAAAATTACACTTTTCACCATTTTTATTTTTAATTTACACTTTAAATTACTAAATTTAATACCTTACACCACATTTGTAGCAATATATAAAATTTAATAATTTAGAATGTAAATTATAAAAAAAATATTATAATTTTCTCATTAAATTTAAGATGAGATAAATACTATTTACACTATCTGATTACGAGAGTTCTTGATGCTTTACCCTTCTAACTATTATTTTTTATCATGCTGTTCACTGTAAATTTTGAATACTTTTAACTATTTGTAGAAAATTAATTTTTGGCATCTATATATAATTACAATTTATCCTCGTAAAATAGTTATGGTAAAAAAGTATAATGATAAAATTATAATTTGGTATGGCAAAAAATTATTTTTAATTTAAATTAATAAAAAAAAAATATAGTTAATAAATACAACCCTCAAGTTAGAATAATCTTTTTATCTTCACAGTTAAAAGTAGAAAGTAAATCTAACAGCCGAATATTCTTGGAGTCTCTTAAGATTTATGTTGTCAGACTATTCTATTGACACCTTTTCAATTACCGTCGGCAGCTTGTCAGTGTTTTATGATGACAAACCAGCACCACAAATGGACCAAAAAATCAACAGGGAAAAAAGATGGAGAAGTTCTTTATTTGCCAAAGAGAAAAATATACAAATCTTTACACACAAGATCTGATAGCCTAACATATCGGACTTGGAAGCAATGCAAGTAAAGGTCCAATTAAAGTATTTGTTTCCCCTGTCGGCAAAGAGAGTCGGAGATCAGAACATGGTTTTCTTTATAGTTTATTTGGTTCTACAATCTGCAAGGGGTATGTATGGTCGATTGTTTTCTGCGGAGGGGCTGGCAGGACACATGTTTTCAGACAAATGCGTTGTCCTTGTTAATTTGCAATGTCCTTCTTATCAATATCTTTCACATTTTTTTCCCTTCACAAAAAGACAAAAAAAAACCTCACGTTTTTACTCATAAACTTACTGTCAAAATATATAAAAGTCTAAACTATCAAAAGGGGCATGTTTAGCATTCAAATTTAAAAAATGCATCAATATTCTAATTATAATAGAATCTGACGATTGAAATGTTACGTGACTTAATATTGACGGTTGGATTCTACAAAAAGAGGTTCAAACCTCTTTTTAACATTTTTATGAATTAAGGGACTAAAGGGAAAATTCTCCTTTTAAAAAACTTAATTATCGATATCATTGTGATATTGACTTTTAATAAATCAATCTTTAGAGTACAATTATGAATGAGTCGGTCTTTGTAGTCCATTTTTTAGACATAGATCATTCTCTCCACAAAAAGTTAGCCTACCAACGAGACCGTGGTTCATAATAGGCTATTCCGAAAATGGACATACAAACTCGAAAAAACTATTACCTCGTTTATATTATTATCTTCTCAAACTAACTAATGCTAACAACTTGTACTTTTAAATTAGGAAAAACTTAATTTTTTTTCTTCAACAAACTATAGGATTAATGGCATTTAAGAGTTGAAAGCACATTACGCTCTTCAACTATTAAAATTCATCGATATGCACCTCTGATAAAGTTTGTCTATCATGATTGCGCCACGCGATTCATTTTTTTTCTCATTTTAGCCTGTGTTTGGATGGAAAAAAAGAAGTTTATGGTAAAATATTTTTGTTGAAGGTAGTGTAAATTTTCTTAAGATTGGTGAAAAATTTTTGTAAAAAAAATTATTGGAGTTTACAAAAAGATATTGTAGTTATTGAAAAAATTATTGTACCATCTAAACAGGGACTTAATAGTAAGATGTAGTTAAAGGGTGTAAAGTCACCAATTTTGATATTTCTAGGCACAAAATTGATAATTTTAACTCTTAAATAAAGTTGACATTATAGTTATAGGGGTCCTAGTTCCCTAACCCGCCGGTGCCAGATTGTAATCTGAGTGGTGCAAAATGGTTAACTTTACTGCGAAAAATGGTCAACTTACCGGGAAAAATAAAGGCTACACAACACTTCAAGTACCTTTCCGGTTGGAGAAAAAAACGGGTACCTTTCCGGTTTACGCAACTTTCCGATCAGTCTGTTTTTTTTTCCACAGGTTCACCTAAAGCTTGGCATCAATTTTAATTTCACTCCATTTATTTGGATAACAAAAATTGCGTACATGACTAACTACTACTACTACATCACAACTAATTAAAATCGGACATGTTAAAATCAGAATACGCATTAAAAATCAAAATTAGGAAATTGAATCATCCCTATGTGAATCCCTGTTAGAAGCTGACTAGACTCCCCCCACAACAAAATTCCCAAACTCAAAATTCCTAATCTCACTAATACAATGATTTTAATTGGGTGTGACGTGATAACCGTTAATCACGTCGGTAACTTGTATCATCCAAGTGAACGGAAGGACTAAAATAAGAATTGATTAAAATTGAAAAAAATGTACTAAAAAGACTAATTTGAAAATTGCATAAACCCCAATAACTTTACGAAATAATTTAGCCAAAAATAAAAGAAGTTCAATGGCCTTCCAGATATATATTTCGATGGTAACCCCCAAGGGTTTGGTGTGGTGGTAAGGCTTCGGCTTGGGTTCTAACATGTCCCAAGTTCGAGCCCCAACATCCCCATTATCGTCCTTGACTTACCTGCTCCCTGGGTTGTGGGGTCGGTCCAGGGGGCCGGGGTTTGTACTTCAGGGTTAGGCCAAACGGATCCGGCTTTGGGGAATTTCGTCGTCATAAAAAAAAAATATTTCGATGGTTTTATATTCTCTTTATGTCCTTCCTCTGTGATAGTTCTAATATAAAGAAGCAAGATAACTAGATCTTTCGTTTCAATCCCCTGTAAATCACCTTTTGGTGACAATTTTCTTTTGGGAATTCCAATTTTGCAGTTTCCTCCTTTTTCTTTTCTTTTCCCCTTTTCTCTTCCGTTTTTGCCACTTTGTCCACATGTATGCTTTTATGCTATTTGTAAGTGCTTCTTCTACTTTACTGCCATTGACAAAGCAAAGTTGGTTTGATTTTGAAGGACCCTAAACCTCCTTATTTGACTAAAACTCAATATTCTCCCACACTTTTCCATGTCGTATTATATACATAATTTTCCACTCATTGCATCTTTACCTTTATCGCTTTTCTCTAAGTGATGGCACTTTTTCAATGTTTTAATCTTTCAAATAGCATTTTTATTTCTCACGAAGATTGGGATTCTAATTTTCTTTATTTTGTCCGTAAGGTATATCTCTCCCCATATAGCTACAACAATCTATGAAAACCACTTTCCCTTTCATTCTAGCACAAAGTCATATGGAGGTGTACAATGATCCATGCTAAGTGCTCCACTTTGAATGCAAACAAGCATACACATTTATTAAAGAAGGGTTGGATCTACAAAGCAAGTGTGAAAGTAGTTTTCAATGTAGAACAGTAGTAATAAATATGCAAGTGAAAGGCCCCTTACTTCACCCCGAGATTGGTAGTCTAGTTGGTTTGGGGGTCCGAAAATAGGAGCTCCCAAGAGTGGGTGGTAAGGTCTACGGATCGAACTCCCTTCTAAAATTAACTGCATTCTTGTTGAGTTGTGGTGACTGTCACCATTTTCTGGATGAGTAGCTATGCTCAATCTGAACATTCTACTACGGGTGAAGGTTCTTATAGTCACGACTAGGGAAATAGGCTACACTAGTAGCAGCTTCCACCCTTTTTCCTTAGAAAAAAAAGAGCCCTGACTTCCACATTGACAAGGTATGCTCAACTTTGATATCACCACAACATGGTCCTTCTAAATGACTTCATTGGTATTATACCTAACAAAAAAAACCCAGTTTATCCTACGACAAGAGAATTACAAACAGATGTGGCACCTCAGGCATTTGTTAGGTTAATCTTGTTGTGTATAATACGTTAATTCGCCAATTCTCAAGTTATAAACAAATTCAGGAGGAGAACATTTCTAGAGACAAGCTAAATGAGCCACTTACCTTCCCAAGTCTATGGAGTGCATTGCTACTCCAGCATATTATCTTCAACAAGTTTCTGCAGCAACAATATTTAGTCCAGCCTCCAGTAACTTAAGCAGCAAAACCGAGGAGGGACACGATCTATCACAACATGTCATGAATACTAAATATTGCCTTTATTTGATCAAGAAGAGCGGCATCCCACGTTTTCATTCCAGATGGGCTGCATGATATAGGTTTCTTTGAGAAGGTGGGGATTTAAGAAGTTCGTTTCTTTGGCTTTGAAGTCTAAGGTTGTTTCTAACAAAATCAAGATCTTCCACTCTTACCAGTCCGAACCTGCTGGCTCTTTTTTGACGCCGGGGATCATTATCATGCCAGATCTCTTCACACATTCCAGCACTTGAAACCTGGCTCAGAACTTTCACGGCATGTGTCTGTAAGTGAGGTGTTTCAAAACCAAAGTTCTCCCACCAAGCAACCGGATCCATTTTGTCTCTACAATCCACAGCATCTTCCTCCCCTAGGGACCCTTCTAGTCGCCAGTAAGAGCTAAGCTGCTCCCTAAGAATCAGTCTAACTGTACTGTCACCTCGTATCTTTCTAGGGTCGATTTCCAATCACGCATTACAGTTCTATCCTTTGCTTGACCTTTCCCAAAATATTTAGGATTAAGAATATAACCTGCAGCATGAAGAGGAGAAAATAACACATCCCATCTGTTCTTTATCAACTCGTCCAATAGATTCGATGAACTATCAATTATCTTGCTTCTCAAAGCTTCAGGAGCCTGAACCCGCAAATCACAAAGATCACCCATGACGGATCCATCAATATTAAGCATAGCAAGGAATCTTAAAAAGCGCTCACATGACTGTAAGAATAAATGAGCCATGCTCCAGAAGTCATCCCCACTAATGGCAGCTTCGGCACATGCAACGTCCTGAGGCATACAAAGCTTCCATTGCTTCCAGTCTTCACCAACAACTACCTCTCTATGTGCATGCTTTACCTGAAAATTCCTCTGGACAATTCCATAGGATGCCACAAACGTAGGAGAAAGTAGCTCAGAGCTCCCTTCCAAATTTCCAATCAAAATACCTGGAGAAGAACGCTGATATGCCACCATACAGTGCTCAATTTGCTTAGCACACAAGACAACAGATTGAACCCAATCCAGATGAGCTATTTGGTCCATCAGCATGCGGATAGAATGTGATGCACAAGGAGACCAGAATATAAGGGAACTTCGACAACATAAGGGATTTAGCAGATTTACAGGCTTGGCCTAGGTGTGAGATTATCTGAACAACATTTTGGGGGCCAACTTCTAGAATTGCATCCCCAAGGACACCAGTGAAGGCATCATCCATCCCATCATTGACATCTATATCTACCGTTTTAAAAAATATAAGTCCCCTTGGACTAGAACACAGGGTATCCAAGTGGCCAACACACAGTATTGTACATCCAGTGTGAGGCCAGAACTCCCTAACCAGAGCCACAGATTTTTCAATCCTTCCTTTCTCTTTACTTAAGATAGAATCAGACAATTCATCTTTTCCGGGGGCTCATACGCAGGGCCAAAGGCAGCAATTGCTTTTGCCATTTCAAGAAAGTAAGGAGAATTGACAACTTTGACATTCAATCCATTGGCATAGAAAAATCTACCTACTATGTCATCAACATCTTCTTTGGTGACACAAGTAAGACTTGGTCGTGAAGTCCGAATACGCTTTCCAGGCTTCCCACTTCCAGAAGTCCTTTCCTTTTTCCGAGCAAGGCGCTCCTCCTCTAAGATTTGAAATGCTTCTCTCAAAGACCTGTCTATTGCTGGGCAGCTTTTGACCCCAACACCAGTGAACCCAAGAAGGTGTGCTCGAACACGTGAATAAGATCCATTATATCGTAGATCACAGTGGTTACATTTCCACCATTTCGTACCAGTTCCCTTGTCAAACCCACCAAACCACACTGACATGTTTCCATCCCCACTTATCAGATTCCGGTAGCATACTTTGAACCCAGAAAACTGCATAGCACAAAATGGGATTAAAAACAAAAAAAAAGGAAGAAATTGAGCATGTTTTAAAAAAAAAAAGAACTTCAAGGTAAAATAGTTCACTCAGATCCTGGAACTTTAAAACCCATTGCTCATATCACCAAACTAGCTATAAATTTAGTCATCAAATTTCTAAGTCCCTCCTATCAAAATAAAGAACAGGGCAGAAGACCACGACATTGAAGCTAAGGGGGTCTCGTGCCTACCCTTTGAACTTTCACGTATAATCTAAACCATTTCTGTCTAAAAAATGTTCCCAACTTCCCATAAACTCTCCTCCCCTACAGACATATGGGATAGCTGATGATCAGCCAACTCCTACATGACAGCAATTGGACTACACCACAAATACAATTGTACAAACCAGCTATATTTTTCCTATACCTCTACCCAAACAAAGAAAGTTTGCTTCTCTTGATCTTGGGATCTTGACAAGTCTAATTCTTTTCATTATTCGAATTTTTATAGATGTAAAGTGATCAAAAGTGGTGATGTGTTTAGAACCATTGTCAGTATAAAGTTCAACCCAAGTACAGGTGCTAAATATCAATCTATTTCTTCTTTTCCTTCTCTATTTATTTGCAATCCCATAATTACACCTTACATAACTTATATATAATACCCATAACAAGGACAGTAACTGAAAATATTGGAGGCTATGCAGCATGGCCAATAGCAAAAACGAATAATGACATCTGGACAGTTTGCCACATCATAGCTTCAATACTATTTGGATTTGTAAGTCTTATTCACAACCAGATAGATGAGATGTCACAGCTTCAAAGCTATGTCATAGTCTTCAGCACAAAGGGGCTAAGTGCAAGATGAAAGACAACAACATGGTGCAAATTCTACAACTAGCAGAGAGTTGAAATCTTTATATCGATTTTTTTTACTTTAATTTTATGTCTTTCCCCAGATAGGGGCGCTTGATGATGGCATTACCATTTTCATCTTAGTTCAAGAAACTCAAAGAACAAAATGAAGAATACCAGAACCAACCAAAAAAATTATACCTTAAAAAGTAGTTCTCTCTTCTGTTCGCCTATATTGTAAGAACCAGCATTTCGTGCTTCTCAATTTAAGTTTATATAAACACCTCAACAAGAGGAATCATGTGGATAGTCATTCATGTTCTTTGACCGCTATATTGGTCGTTATTATCCATTACTTTTGCCACATACAAGAAACATTATACAAAAGAACTTCCCTCACACTTCTTGTTATTCTTTAGGTTTATTGTGGTGTTAATTGTCCAAAATGTCTTTAATAAATTAGCAAGAAAAAGCTTTTATACTTCTGTAGGAAATTCTTCAATTTCTTTGAATGAGAGGCTAACAATAGGAATATACTCCATGCAACTGATATCTGATATCAGGCAAAAAAATTATTTCCCAATAAATTTGGCCACTTGGCCCCCAAAACAAAAGGATGCAAGCCTGGAACAAGTGCTATCTGCCGTTTTTCTCTTTGGTAAGTACCATCTGCCTTAAGACAACACAACTTAACCCAATTCAACAAGGCCTAAGTCCTTTTCCAGAATTACACAGTCCAGCTCTAGTCCAAGCCACATGGCCATTAGATCCTAACCAATTATTATAAAATTCGCACCACCTTGACCCACATTATATTTGAGGCTCATGCTCTTCAAACCATACCCAACTCCATAAATCTCTGTTGCAAAAGGCCAGACCCTCATAGAGCACCCTACCTGTCCTCCTCACCTTGTGTCACCTTTACCAACTACTATCTCCAGGCTTACTTTTTCCTCTGTTGGCAAACATCAGCCTTAATTTAAAGTCCCCAGTTCTACTATATAGTAGACTGCAATAGCACAAAACTCTAACACCCCTCTCCACTCATTTTGGAGTACCCAACGTCAACTCCAAGACGTTGAGATAAATCGTTCTACTTCACTATTCCCCATCATCATAGAAACCGAAACCATGTCCTTCCCCTTTACTTTAGCTCTCTTACCCCTCATTTAATCCTTCGAAAATACGTGGGAAGGAAAAGAAATTACATAAGAAACAACTAAAATGTCCTAAGAAAAATGAAGAATTCATCGGCATTTCCCTCTCCTGATAATCAAATGGAACGTCAAGTACATATTTTCAGCTTATGTACTAAAACCCGCTTCCCTTTCATCGGCTTATGTAATTACTTCCCTTTGTTGTACACTTCATCTCATTGATTGGATGTCCATTAAAGAGTGGGCCTCCAAATTTTCTGGTAGTGGAGGCCCCACCTCCATGAATGGAGCGTTTTACAGAAGTGTGGATCGAATGGGCCTGAAGAGATCTAAAATTAATTTTATTTATAGAAATTTTCTTTAAAAATAACTTTGAAATACTTTCTGAGGTTTGAATGTCCTGAAAATATTTAACTTCATTGTTTTCCATGTGAATAAATATGACAGTAATTATTAGAAAATGAATATAATATATAAAATTTATGTTAATTTCATATTTTAAATTAAATAAAAATTAATAAATCAAATTATATCCTCAATGTGAAATTGGCTTCTTGTCTATATATATAATATATGCCACATAATTTCTAACCTAGGGATCCGATAAGCTGGGAAATTAAACATTCTTTAAATAAGATAAGTAATTTTTTTTTCTAAATAATAATATAAGTAATTGACAACTCTGGTTAACACTTTCTCAGATCCTGCAGGAAGTAGAGCCAGGATCTTCTGCACACATAATCTTTTCGCCGTGGCCTCAACTTATTTATATATATGCCGCCCTCCTACCACGCAAATCTTGTCCCATTAAACTTTGTGCTTAAATAAAAGAAAATGCGTATACGGACCTCAGGTTTACTTTAGTATTGATCTTTCTTGTGGATTAATCTTTTATGTGTATGATTTTTTTTGCCAATTTCTAATATTTAACCCTCTTTTTGTAGAGCGCGGAATAAACAATTGTAATTTTGAATATTTTTACTTCTTTCTATTTTGAATTGAATTTTAAAATAGTAAATTACGCAGTGCATAATTGACCAAAATAATTGTGAGTCCAAAAAACTCCTTTTTCTAGACTAGTGATCAAAGGAAGAGTGCCTTGTTGTCCAATGCCCTATATATGGATTAAATTGAATCAAATTTTAAGTCAACTTCATTGCATCATGGACAATGCAATAATTGCAATAAACCAACTCCACAAAAATTGTAATTATCATGCACCCATTTCATAGGCATGTTTGGTTGTACTTCTGAAAATAAATAAATAATATATATATATATATATATATATATATATAGTATGGTCACATATTCTTTTTTTTTGTAGGCAAAGCAGGCAAGCCTGCAAGGGGAATGGGGGTAAGGGGATTCGATCCCCAGAAGCAACCCTCCCCATAGGAAGGACGTGCCACTTGAGCTAGAGCTCACTGGCAACAATGACAAGAAGCACATATTCAACAATGACAAGAAGCACCTATTTTCACATTTACTGAAAGCATCATTTAATTTATTGAAAATTTTCAAATATACATTATATATGAGAATAATAGACATATTTCGAATTTGATTTGAATTATTAGAGCTGATCCTGGTTTTATTACTTACTTCAAAATAAAGTAAGGATACCAGTGCATATATAGGTGAATATAGGATTTATATAGCTTATAAATAAGTATTTTATTCTTATTTTTCATAATCTTTTGTTTTAGAAGAGAACCCTTAATCACTTTTAGTCCCTAAACTTTCATCCAAGTGCCATATTTTACCTGCCTTAACTCTGAATTAGACAGGTGATCAATAGCATTTGAGCGATAATTTAATGGGGCTTAAAAATTAGAAGATTATTTCTCGGACTTTGAAAGAAGATAGTTCAGCGGGGAAAACATTTCTTTAAAGAAGATAAGTTGACACCTCTTGTTTACATGAGAACGCAGATCCTGGAAGGAGACCAGAATCTGCACATGGTATCGCCCTTGTTAATTTTTTAAGGTGGTTTTGATTAAACATTTAGCACGGGATCCAGTATCTTTTTGCCGTCGCTTTAACTTATTTATACTTTCGTTGACTGGGATGCTTCATTTCTTATTATCGTCATTTTTAAGCGCATAAACAAAAAGAGGGTACTTATTTTAATTATTTATTAAAATTTTCTGAGGATATTGTGAAAAGACTATATATATCCTCCCCATGTTCCAATCCTGAAGAACATACACATGCATGATAGACCGTGAACTCTGCAACATATTATATATATATATATATATGTATATATTATAATATGTTATATAATCATAACTGCTCAATTAATATTCAAGTAGGTTCAAAGACGTCTAATTATTGTGGATTGTTTAAGGGGTATTGTGGTCTTCTCTTCTCTTTTCTCGCTAATTTAATCAATTTTCTCAGATAGTTTTTCAATGATAGGTAGCCACCGGCAATGACTCCCCACGTTCAAATGCAAAAGGATCCAAAGAAATTTTGAGGATCGCCTTCGAAGGAAGCCGTTGACTCCATTGCCAGAGAACTATATATTCTTTCATTCATGATACATTTCTTATATTCGGAATCTGCTGCACAGAGAGAGAAAGGGAGAGACAGAGAGAGAGAGAGTCTGAAAGAGAGAGAGAGAGAGAGATGGGAACATTACTACCGCCGAGCTTAATAGAAGTCCAGGAAGGAGAGGACACAAAGGTCCCTCAAGAAGCTCAGAAACAAAAGAACCTTGACGCTGGTGCTCTCTTTGTTCTCAAGTCAAAAGGTAATTATGAATACTGCTTCTTTGACGTCGTCCTTTGCTTTGCTTTTCTTCTTTTCTTCTCCTCATCACCCACATACTTTTCTAAAAATTGATCCTCTTCAACAAGGAGAAAACAAAAGACACGTTTGAACCAAACAAAACGACATCAAATGCGTACGTACGCGTATAGGTAAAGTCGTAGAGATACAGCAAATTTCATCTTTTGGGACGATCGTAAAAGGGTTCCTCGGCAAGATCACTTTCTGTCTGTACTCGTTTTATTTACTTTAATTATATATATATAATAATGTCAAAAATAATTAAGAAGAGAGAAGAAATATATTGATGATAATTAATTTGGACTGTTCAAATTAATGGTCACAGGATCATGGCTGCACTGTGGTTACCACTTGACGACTGCAATAGTTGCTCCAGCGCTCCTAAGTCTACCATACGCTCTTACATTCCTCGGATGGGCAGCAGGAGTTACCTTTTTGGCAATCGCAGCTCTGGTGACGTTCTACTCCTACAATTTGATCTCTCTGGTGCTTGAACACCATGCTCAATTGGGCCATCGTCAACTCCGCTTTAGAGATATGGCGGACGATATCTTAGGTACAACTTTCTTGTTTTCTCTCTCTTTTTCTGTACAATATGAATGGGCAAATATAAATATAGATTCCGAATCAAAGCCTGTCAGCTGATAAATATCATGTCAAGTTATTGATTTTGTCAAAAAAAACTTTCTTTATAAATAAAGGCCTTTGGTTACTCAGGAACCTGCATAATCAAACAAGGCAGTTTGGATTAAAAAATTCTCGACTGTGATCAGGACTTGATCCCATCTGAAAATTGTCTTTTGGATATATGGCCTCAGTTCTCAAGGACATGCACTGAGGTGCTTTACAGTTTGCCTACTGCTAGCACAGCATGGTTCAAAGATGTGAACGGGCTAAAGTTCCTACGCTGTGACGTGTGAACACAGCATGTTACTTGTCCCTCGAAAAATCAGCAGAGGGTTTTCTTTAGAATCCACTCTGTGCGGCCAGTTCATTGTTGCCTCATAAGCCACCGCATCACTGTTTGATTAAGAAAATACTGGTGGAATATTGTTGCGTCAAGTGTCGGCAACGTCTTGGGTCGTGTCAAAGCATGCTTCCATCAAGGCATTAAAAAACAAAAGAAAAAATAGCTCTTCAACTGCCCACGAATTACAGTCAATTTCTATTGCTTTGTTTTCCATCATTTGTTGGCATCTATTAGAAAAATGAGTTTCTATTAGAACCTTTAAAAATTTGAAGAACAAACTTTTTTTTTGGAAATAGATTATGAACTGAGGGAATTAATTACCCTAATTTAGAAACTTATATCTATCTATATAAGCAACACATACGTACGCAGACTCAATTACATTTCTTCAAACTTCTTCTCCCAACTCCCTTCTTCGACCTCCCCTTTTAAGTTTACTTAATGCTTCTCTACATGCAACAATTTTCTTAAATATGAAAATCCATTATTGTTTATTCTCATTTAAAAAGAGTGAATGCTTCTTTATTCTCTAAATTATATATATATATATATATATATATATATATATATATATATATATATATATATATATATATAGTCCACTTAATTAAAATGAACTTAACTTCATATTTACTTTTTACTATAATTAATTAAAAAATATTTCTTTGACTTTTTCGGCTTCAATGGCAAGTCAACTTTCACCCCTACCCATAATTAGTTCTTTGAACGTCCCGGCCTCACATTAATTAGCAAGGAAATTCCATTTGGCCTAAATGTCAGCTCACGAGCGTCGTGATGAGACAGTGGCTGATCACATTAAATTCACGTAGTAGAGGGCTTTAACACATTCGATTTAACAGGTCCAGGATGGGGTCGGTACTTTGTGGGTCCAATTCAATTCCTTGTCTGCTATGGTGCTGTTATTGGTAGTAGTCTTCTGGGAGGACAGTGCATGAAGGTACGTAATTCTGCTCCAAGGCAGCTAGATCTCTCTTTTTTTCTTTGTTCTCTCCCTGCTTGTTTTATAATAATAGCACTTCGCATGAATTAATTTCACTTGATGTACGTACTTTTTGCAGACTCTCTACCTGCTATCAAATCCAAATGGATCCATGAAGCTTTATGAATTTGTGGTCTTCTTTGGATGCTTTATGTTGCTCTTAGCTCAAATGCCTTCTTTTCACTCTTTGAGATTCATCAATCTGATATCCTTGATTCTATGCCTAGCCTACAGCGCTTGTGCGACAGCCGGTTCCATATACCTTGGTGAGTATCCTAAAACGTCATAGACGCTTCTGGACTTCTTTTCTAACGAAGCCCTATGAAGATCATGACAATTTTTTCTTTTAGGAAATTCATCTAAGGGTCCCGAGAAGGACTATTCACTGCCACATAATACTCAAGATCGCGTCTTTGGGATCTTCAACGCGGTTGCCGTCATTGCCACAACCTTTGGAAACGGGATGATTCCAGAGATTCAGGTTTGTGCACTTTCATTTCACAGAGAATGTGGAAAATTATTGCAGTTAATATTATCTGCAACTCCAAGTCTCCATCAGTGAAACTTCACAGAAAGCTCAACTGTTAACAAATTTTGCTTGTAGGCAACAATAGCACCGCCAGTTAAGGGCAAGATGTTCAAGGGACTACTTATCTGTTATGCAATAGTTACGGTCACTTTCTTCAATGTTGCCATCTCTGGCTACTGGGCATTTGGTAACCAATCTCAGGGTCTCATCCTCAGCAACTTCTTAGACGATAATAATAAGCCGCTGGTACCCAAATGGTTGGTTTTTCTCGCCAACCTGTTCACTCTTCTCCAACTAGCAGCTGTGACTGTGGTAATTAAGAATCTCCCTCTCTGGTTCTGTCTGGTATTCTGTCTCTCTCTCTCTCAAATCGGCACCACAATTTATTATCATCGTTTGCTGTGTATGAATAGGTCTACTTGCAGCCCACAAATGAAGTGCTAGAGAAAACATTTGGTGACCCAAATAGCCCCCAGTTCTCTGCCCGCAATGTCGTCCCAAGACTGATCTCGCGGTCTGTGTCCGTCACTGTCGCAACAACTGTGGCCGCAATGCTTCCATTCTTCGGGGACATCAATGCAGTTATTGGAGCTTTCGGTTTCTTGCCTCTAGACTTCGTACTTCCAGTGGTGTTTTTCAACGTTACCTTTAAGCCTTCAAAGGGAAGCATTGTTTTCTGGTTGAACACCATTATTGCAGTCGTTTTCTCAATTTTGGCCGTGATAGCGTCAGTTGCAGCTGTTAGACAGATAAGCCTTGACGCTAAAAACTATAAATTATTTGCCAATGTATAATCTCGCATTCCAAGCCAATAAACATTGGTAAGGTTTTGCTGATCAATCACTTCATATATAGATATGTATCCACACGTACAAGTACAGGGCCTGGTGGAAGGTCTATATATTCAGTTTGGGTCTAAGAGAGCATGCTTGGATCGATGATTCTATATTTTATTGCAGAGTAACGCTTTTTCGTTGCTGCCAGCCTGCCAAACCTTTCGGGCTGTGCTAAGACTTCCCTTTGTGGGTTAGGTTGCTTAATTAGTCCCCTAGCTAGGTTGTGAGAGTTCAAGTTGTTAATTGCTTGTCTTATTGATTAGACCCCGAATGCTTGTTTTGGGATTCACTTTAATCTGTTTTTTCTTTTCAAATGATTAATGATACAAAGAAAGTGATGATAAATCAAGTTTAGACTCAATCTACAATTAGAAGAGGTCAATGTGTATTTAAAATTTAGTCTCGAACATGACTGATTCGGGACGTCGCTATAAATGAAAAATAATAAATTTAAAATTCAGTTAAACATAGAAATTTAAAAGTCATAATATTTAATAAAGATTGACGGGGTAAGATACTTACACGCACAACTACTTTGGTTGCCTACAGGACTAGCTGTGGTAGGGGACGGTAATTTATTCTTATCCCTAAGCGAAGGACCCAACACTGCTAGTATACTCAGACTACTCTCAACTCGAACTGATGAATCGCACACGAAGACGTTTCCCTCCCGCTGGTATGACCTCGTCATGTGACCAAATAAATCAATATTAGAGAAAAAAATACAATGGATTATGTTACTCAAAATGAATATAAAATAGAAACACAAATTTAATTGAAAATATAAAGTTATTTTAGTCCTCGGAGTCATATTCTTCAGAATCACTACAATCTTCACTTAACGATTATGAGGAATCATCGCTTCCTTCTACTTCACGTTGTTGTGGACCACTCTCATCGGTTACCGGCACATATGCCTCAACGTCATTTCTAGTAATCGGGATCATGTCAAAGGAGCTAAAGTCCACAAAAACCTCAATAGACTCATTCTTCTGGTATGCCGCCCAACTTCATATCATCGATATTCAAGAATTACATCCAGTTCGTTATCCGAACTTCGTGTAATTCTTAAACGAGGTCTAAGGCTACTAAATGAATGTATGACATAATAACAAAAACCGTTCGGACGTAACAAAAATGTTCGAACCATACACATAAACGTTCGGACGGTACATAACCGTCAAGATTGCGATTGTCGAACAAGATAGTTCTTTGACGCACATACTCTATTTTCACCTTAAGTGTGTTAAGTTCTAATATCAATATTTTTTTGAATGAGTGTACCGAAATTAGAAACGTAACATTAATTAAAACACAATAAATTGTTCGGACGCTTTCTGGAGGATGATCGAGTTAACTCAGCCATGACAGCGTCCATCCACCTCCCCCGCAAGCAAAGCACAAACTAATACACTTAAAACAAACCTAACACTTAACACAATTAATTTCTACGAAAAAATCAATCAAAAAACACAATGTACTATGCAAAAAATGGAATTGAAATTCTACATGTAATATTATAAAAAATGACATTTTTACCAGTAAAATCTTGTTAAAAGTAAGCAAAATATACTTGGATGGATGTGAAGAAAAAACTTGAGTTTTGAGAGATTTTTTAGGACAAATGGTTCAGTATTTGTGAAAATGCCGAACTGTTTGACTTTTGAAAATACGTAGCTACCGTCCAGACTTCAAGCATGCAATCCAAATGCTAAAATTTAAACCGTTTAAAACTTTAAGCATGCAGTCCAATCAACGTACTTCATAATAGTGTGCGAACGGATTTCCTATGAAATGCAGTCCAATCAACGTACTTCATAAACCGTCCAGACTTCAAGCATGCAGTCCAATCAACGTACTTCATAATAAATGTTAAAATTTAAACCGTTTAAAATCGTTCGGCACAATAAACACTTTCGGACGTTTTATAACAGTGTGCGAACGGATTTCCTATGAATTGGCGTGACGTGGAAGCGCACGTTTGACTGAATAAACGGCGAATATCGTTCAGACGTTTATAAAGGGTTCAAACGGTGACAACTGTTTTCAACTTTTGTATAACGTAAATACGTGTGCGCCATGCGACGGTTACGAGAACGTCTGGACGGTGCCTAAACCGTTCCAACGCCTACCTCATTTACTCTCAGCTGCGATATGGGAGTCCGGACGCTCTTCGACATCGTCCGAACGTCTAGCATATTTATTTTGCATGTTAAATTCACTAAATTTACTTTACTTCACAAAACCTAATTTATTTAAATAATTTAATTTACGTAAATAATTTAATTTATTTCATTCAATTTAACGCAATGTATTTTTGGCACAAATATTTAACTTAATTTATTTATTTTGAATACATAAAATATATAGTTAGACATACTTTTATATTAAATATCCATTATAACTAATCACCAATTTAATTGTAATTGTAAGCTAATTACTCTAACAGTTACAATCTAATTACACTAATTGTTCCGTTAGTTTAATCGCCCATTTAATTTTACTAATTATTCGTTTAAAATATAATAATTTTAATCTAGTGAAAAAACATAATTAATATAAAATATAATCCAAATATCGAACGAAAAACACAATCATAATGTCTAGTACAAGCCGGAGACGGTCCTTCAAATGATAAATAAATAATAGTGATAAAATATAAATAGAAGACCAGTCCAAATCACGAGCGGCCTCTGGCTCGTCCAAATCTTGTCCGAGGGCATCACGAACATGTGTCAAATGCTCCTCCATATTATCCACCCGTCTGACGAGTGTCTGCAACAGTACCAGAATGGTATGGACAGACTAGGACAAATGAGACAATTGTTCTCTCACAGAGAACAGTTTCATCCGCATAATATTCAGTTGATCTTTCGTTATAGTCATATCCGTTAGAGCAAGTTTGGTCTCAAGATCGGTCAAGCGGCATTGGAGCTTCATGTACAACGCATGCGTCGGATGCATTATCGCCCAAATACTCTCGTTTAACTCCGCTAAAAAGGTGTTTGCCCCCCGACATTGGTGATACTTCTCCTAGAGTGTTTCATGGTCAACCTAGGAAAAACCTTCCGAACGTTAGCATAAACCGTTTGCAAGCCCTTCTGAACGTTATCGACATCTTCCGGACGATGTAAAAAGACGTCCGAACGTGGTTCGATTAATACCAACAAAACAACGTAATTTGATCAACACAAATAACACAACAAACTAAACAACGGACAATATTGAATCAAAATGCATGAAATTGAGAAGAAAAACATGAACACCATCTACTCATACAACTTGATATCTCTGGTTCTTGAACACCATGCTCAAATGGGTCACCGCCACCTTCGGTTCAGAGACATGGCTCACGACATCCTGGGTAAGACACCGCTTTCCCCCCACCCATTTAGTGGTTTTTTCCATATCGTCATCAATCACTAGTAGCAGTGTATCTACTGTAACCAAAGTAAATTAGCAGACAAAAAATTTTAATTGAAGCACTTTATACTGATCAGAAGGTTTTGTGAGCGAATCTCATTTGTTTCTTTGGTAGGGGTCACCAACACATGAGCAAGCCTGTGTGTTGTGTACTGGTCTTGACCCTAAGAAACCAGACCAAAACCTGTTGGAGTGGTCTCTTTCATAAGAAAATTTATCATCTCATTGAGGTTTGTTTGATAAGGGTCGTTGCTATTGGACTCCTGAAAGCCTAAACAGTCATGAGTTGGGACAGCACCAAGAACGGCATGGAGAAATAGAACGCAGGTTTGCAACAAGTGAGACGTGATAGATTTCAAGAAGCACGTTTTAGGGTATGTGGGTTATAGGACGTTCAAATTGATCATATGCACTGCAACAATGCAGAAAACTCGTGTGTCTCTCTCTCTATATATATATGCTCTCTTAGAGAATTCTCAATTGAAGATTATGGTCATAGCTTTCGAGATTGTCTTATTGTTGCGAACCCTTTGACAAGTTGCTTCTTTAGGTTATTTTGGTGTCTCTTGGATAAAACTAGAAGGTTTACGAGTTGCAAGTCAAATTTGGAAAAGCCAATGTTCATTCAAAGAACATCAGTACGATGTATACGTACTGCTGGCATGGAATGAATATACATGGCCGGCCTCAGCCATGTAATGAATCCCATTTGCACTGATCGAAGTATCTTTTGGAAAAATGGAAGAAGTGCACTAGAAAAGAAGGTTACTATTAATTTAATTGGTGCAATTAATACAATATAACACTGAGAAGACAATATGATCTATAATTGGCTTGCCAGATCACATATCTTCACGAATGTAAGTGGACAAGCATTTCCATGGCGGCGCACCACGACACAATCTCAGCGCACTCATACCATGTGCATGGTGTCTCGGAACTTACAATCTACGCATGGAAGCTATTCAAGGTTAATTGGGCGAAGAAGTCTTGAAGGAGCTCTTGGACATCGTTCGGTTGATTAATGTCGGATTTGAAAAGGATGTGTCAATTGTGGGATCAAACCAAACAAAAATCAGTTTACTTGGTAATCCAGAAGTGACTTTTGGCATTCTCCATTGTTGATGAAATGATTTCTATTAATTACGATATAAGAGGTTAGGGCGGTTAAGTTTGGAAGAAAATAATTGATTTTTAGGTCAGGGGAAGGTTTTCGAAAGTTCCACCCTACGGACTAGAGTATTGCTCTTTATTTCTTTCTATACAATGAAATATGCTGGTTTGAAAAATATTGGATCAGCTTTTATTATTCTCCATTAGTTTCGTGTGCATGTTAATATTGTTACTATGATGTAAATCCATTTGAGGCGCAGTGCCTTAAATTTAGATTTGTCTATTAGAGCATGAAATTGTAGCGAAAATGACTGTTGAATTAAAACAGCTCAAGCATTATACCTCCTTCAGATCCATGCACATAGTTTTTTAGAGAGATTTTCTAGAGAGAAGTCTCACGTTAAAATGAATTGTCTTACTCTCAAAACGAATTTCGGAGCTATTTATAATAGTTTGTTTAGAACTCAACTGTGCTTACGAGTGAGATCTTTAGGGACCTCAAATCTCGGTCGTAGGATCGTCATGAAATTTTTTTTTCATTAAACCTCATTATATTTTGTATTCTGAATTTATGGGCTTCTACAAATTCTTATCATGTCCATTAACATATCACAATTGACCTCTGAGATAATGAGATTGTTTTTGTGAAATCTATTTTGCTAACAATTATATGCTTATTTATCTTTTCACCATACTATATTCTATATGAGCTAATAGGACCGAAATAATATCACAGACTAAGAATTAAGAATTATATGGGCTATGGACTATATCATATAGTCCATAGCCCATATAATTTTTAATTCTTAGTCTGTACCTAGTTGGACTTTCAAAGAGCTTCAAAATTAATTTTTACAAATAATTAATTAATATATTATATAAGTAAAATTGTGAAATTTTTTTTCATAAAACCTCGCTATGCAATGTTTATATTTGAGTCCAACAGCATACAGACATTCAAAGCACTTTCTTGGTATAAGCGTTATTCTCTCTTCTTCAAAACATTTTTTTTCTCTCTAGAAGTTAAGGCATAAAATAATTGCAAGTGTATTATCTTTATCTCTTTATCTTCTTCTATTTATAACCATTTTAACTTCAAAGGTCTTCAAAACCCTCAAGAGTATCGTAGGAAGGGTACCTATGGCTTTTTGGAGCATTTTAAATGAGATGGCATCGTTCTAATTTTTATGCAATTCACAGCATGTGTCAGTGCAATGTGTCGACTTATCAGTGACGGAGAGAGAAATCGGCATCTTGAAAGTATTCATTCCATTTTAACACTTCTTTAAACACCTACAATATGAAAAATTGATCTATCAACTTTGTGTAATGACGTTCAAGTACGCCTAGAAATATCGTAAAGAGATAATCTAAATCTTTTAAAATATATTTAAAAATAGTGGATCGACAAGATAAAATCTAAAATGTCTTCAAAGTACTTAGAATTTTTTGTTATCGTCAAAATAAAATACAGATTGTTTACAAAACATCCTTGGGCTAACAATTATTACTTAATTTTTAGTTTGATTTTCTTTTTAATTTATTATTAAATGTGATACCTTTTTAATCATAATTTACTTATCAAATAAAACGAGATTCCATTAGCTAAGGAATAAATTAGATCATCATGCACAAATAATATAATACGTATAAACATAACTGTTCGAATGTCTAAAAAAAACATAAATACATCACAAAATACTAGAAAGAAACTATGGGGTCATCTTCTTCATCTCCTGCACCATGCCAGCCTTGACATTATCTATCCTCTGCATGGTGACTTCCTGGTCCTCGTCATTTGCCTTCTTCAATTCCAGCTGCATCAACTCAATCTTCTTAATTCTCTTCTTTATAGCAGCCAGATTGGTGATGATGTTAGTGACGGTCATCTCTACTGCGTGTACAATGTTGTACTCCATCTCTCGTACAACCCGAGTTAGACCACCCAAATGTCAGAGTGTAGCTGCACGACACTATGACCTCGATCCATGTGCCATCAAATGCCAACAAGTCACATCGTTGATGGGGCCAAGTTGCATCGACGCCATCTCATGATGATCCAGAATCAGCTAGGTCAACATATTTTCGAACGCCATGCCGTCTTTGCTCGTCAACTGTGCTCGATCCTCATAGTAGGGAAGATGAAGAGCGGGAGATCAAAAGGCTCGAGACAATCCGCTATTAACATCACTTGTGCATGCTCCGTTATGCAATCCGTGTGACGTTGCTTCTAGAAGAGTTTATGGCTAAATATGAGGTAGAACATCCTCCAAAAGCCGGGCAAGGAGCTTTACAAAACTAATGAGTAGTTAGGCTGTATTTATTTCGGCATAAAATAAGGACAATGAGAATATTTACAACTGAAAATATTTGCAGAGAAAATAAACCAAGTTTCAGTGTTTGGCTAACTACTTGAAAATAAACATATAGTGTTTGGTTGTCACATGAAAATTTAAAGAATATTTTGTGAGCTTGTTTAGTTTGTTGTACCTTCTAGATTCAGAACAACAACATATTAGGAGGATCTAGACAAATACTTCCTCCAAAGATCCATTTGAGTTATCAAAGGCCCCAGTTGAGAAATTTTTGCCTTTCTTACGAATTTATCAATTAGTAAATGAAGAGTTGTCTATAAAGCCTCGACGGATCAAAGCCTTTTTGCAATTTCATCTCAGCAAACTTATTGCGGAAATGTGGAATTGAAGTTCAAATGTCAACGAGATATTAAACATAATGAAAGCAAGTCCCATAAAATACGAATTACAACCTGAAACGCTAAAACAAATATTTATTGTTGATAGAGATATTAAAAGCATTGCATAACAATTAAAATAGTGTCTAACATAAATTCCCTAAAACTAACGACTTTCATAATGATAAAATTAATATTCAGCATTTTGGTAGAGAAAATTCTCTAACCAAATTTTTTGAAGATGAGCAATTTTTCGCCATAAATATCTTTGCTCTTGTTTCATTGTTTGTCAAATATTCAAAAGCCATTGTAAGCAGACCCTCTTCAAATCCTTCTATCTTCATAATTTTTGTATATAGATAATTAATGATATAAACACTAGGTGTCATCTTTTCAAGAACTATTGCAACTCGTTCAATTTTATCTCCCAGTATCGCATAACTCTCATCTTTATTACTTGTAGCTTTGCTTCTTTTTTTATGAGACCGCTTAGACGAAGATGCTACTTGCTTCCCTTTTGATGCATCTTCAAAGTCAATATCCAAATCAATGGCATCATCATCAATTGTAAATGTTCGTGATTATGTATCAATGTTGGATTTTATAAAATTTCATGTTGCTATATCCTTACCAACAACCAATTCCGTTTCATCAAACATCTAATTTTTCTTGTTCAAATATTGCTCGTGCTTTGGAAAGGCCTATAAGAAAAGAATCAAAAGTACATATATGATTATTATAATATTAGACAGTCAAAATAAGAAGAATGTTTCATAATGATTGTAACATATATTGAATGAGAAATATTATCTTTATTTCTTCTTCATACACCTCCTTTGTGCATGTAATCGTTTGTAGGTTATCATCTCATCCAAATCCTTTTTTATTGTTAAGAATTGTTTGGATGATACTCCAAATGATCACTTTGATCGTCCAAAGATGATTCTCCACATGATCCGCTTGACATTCAACCCCATATTTTTTCGCTAATAGTTTGGGCTACACGACGAAATGATCCAGTTTTGAATGTACAGGATGACTTGTTTCCTTTCATCGCCTCGTCAGCAAGGATTTCTAGCAGTAAATGTGGCATAGGCTTTGATCGCCTAAATTGCTTATCTTTCCCCACTTTTCTGATAATCACATTGAAAGCAATAATAACTACTACTCATGTAATTAAACAAGTCTGCATGTACTTTATAGAAAAAGGAAAAAATAGGAATAAAACATTGCATATCATGAGTCAATAATTATTCAACTAACTAAAAAAAGTACAAATTACAAGTCTCCCCTAGATCTATAATCTTCCCACATTGCATGAGCTATCTCATTTCTTTTCATATCTCACTCTTTATTTTTTTCTCTTTCTGTTCGTTTGTTGATCACTAAATTCTTTCAAATGATGTCGAACACCATGGTAAGTGAAATAATTTTATTTCTAACCCATAACCAGCATCACCAAGCTAATATTTACCTAAAAAATTTACAAAGAAAAATTGGTAACGTCATAAATCAATTATAGTTGGTCAAATTAAAATTTTTCTCTATGTATATAAATACCTTCTGGAATTTTAAGTCTCTCTGGTCTAGAGAGTGCATCACTCAATACACGAGAATCATGTGCAGCCCTTTCCAACCAGCTAATATATAAGTGAATTTCAAATCAAATGTAATGGCAGGAAAGACACCTTCTGTTGTTCCCCCTTTCCGACCACGAATCTTCCTTGAATCTTAATTGATACAAATTCATGAACATGAGTTCCACCTATTGCTCCGATACAATCCTATTAGCAATAATTGTCAAAACCAATCTATGTTAGATTATTTCTACACTATTATCTAAATATATATTTATTCAAATCTTTAATACTTACCTTTAAATGAGAGTTAAATCCTCTACTATTCGCTATTTCTGAAGGTGTATTATTGTCCGGTTGTCTAACAATATGCTTGTGTAACATCATAATTGGCTTAAGGACGGATCTAAACACTGTCTCAATCAATTTGTAAAATCTTCCACCAACCACTCAATAATGTGTAAAAATATAAGTACTTGTTCCTTGATAGACATGTTTACAGTCTCACATACTAAGTTATTTTGCATAATTTGAAGAAAGCAATAGCCTCATTCGTACTGTGTTTATGCAATTTTAATCACCTCCATAGAGAATACTACTAATATACATTTCTCTTTCATAAACTCTATTAATGTAAGGTTCTCTAGGTATGAAGCGTCTATGTTTGATATCTTCCAATGTTATAACACCAAGAGCGATGATAGTTCTAGTTGCTCCCATAACAGCTTTCTTAATTTCATTGTCTTCCATCTACAAAATAATATTTCATCCATTGAAGTTTAGGACATAGATAAAAATATGTCTATTTAGATTTAAAATAAAATAAAAAAATTTAAAATCATTAACCATGACCAAAGTCTTTTTCAATGGGAGCAACGTTCATATCTTTCTGGGTTTCGCAATGGAAGTAAAAACATTTACTGGCTTGCTTTCGGTAAGGATAAAAAAAGTTACCAACTTTCAAAAATGGAAATCATGGTAATTCAATTTTCTTATCTTTGTTGACATCTAATTGTTCTCCTATTCTCTATCCTCATCCCACGCGCCTGTCATTCTCAATCTGCGTGCCTAAGGCTGTGTTTGCATTGTAAATTTTACCCTTCCTAAAATGTTAACACAATAAAATATTATAATATAATCTCTCTCTCCCCATCAAATCATTACTTTTAACTACAAAAAATATAAAAAAATTACCTATCTCTTCACTTTTTCACTAAACCCAATACCTAAAATTTTAACAACACTAAAATTTTACAAAACAAACCCACCCAAGTCATTTAAGGTATCCAGGCCAGTTCTGCTTTGGCAACCTCTTAGCTACTAAGTCTTTCTCTACTTCATTATAAGTCCATTGAATTCAAATAATTTGCACGTCCAATACTCGTCAATCAAGCACTACAAAAAAACGACCTATAGCGGCGATTTTTTTAGCGGCGGTCGCTAAAACCGCCGTTATAGGGTATTTTTCGCGGCGTTTAAAAAAACCGCCGCTAAAATAGGGTCTATAGAGGCGGTCTTCTATAGCGGCGGTCAGTGACCGCCGCTATGGACCATCCTTTAGCGGCGATTTTTTTAAACGCCGCGAAAAATACCGGGTCTACAGCAGCGGTCATGCTGACCGCCGCTGAATCTCGTACCTGTAGCGGCGGTTTGTTTGAAAACCGCTGCTACAGGTATACCTATAGCGGCGGTCGTTGTGGTGACCGCCGCTTCGGTGCGCCTCGTTTCGAGCCCTAAATCCGCTGTTTTCCCTCTCAAAAACCTATTTTTAGTTATGATTTTCTTTCCTTTAGCTATTTTAGCCCGTTTGTGGTTTACTATGGTAATTAATATAGTTTTAGCTATTTTAGTTAATATTTTGGTCATAGTTGTTATGGTAATTAAATATTTTATTGATCATAATTAATAATTATATTTCAATAATTTTACTATCAACTTGTTTTAATTAAAATTATTACACTAGTTATAAAAACATGTATTAAATACTATTATCAATACTATTATAATTTTTAAATACTATTATAATTTACAACTACTTTTTATTTATTAAATACACATAATTTGCTCAAAATTTGGAAAAACTACAAATTAAGGAAAAATACTTTTAATTAAAACGGTACCGTTTCTTCAACCCCGCCCCTCCCGTTTCCCCCCTCTTTTCTTCCCAAAAGCGCAAGGTCTCCCCCTCCTTTCTTCCAAAACGTAAATTTCCCGCCCTCCCGCCCTTTTTACAGAACGAAAAGCCCACAGCCCTAGCTGGCGCTTCGCTATCTCCCCCTTCCCCGTTTCTCTCTCTCTCTGAAGTCTGAACTCTATCACTGCAACACTGCCTCGATATTTTCTGCCAATTCCTAGCTCTCTCTTTGAAATCGGTATTGCTATGAGGTACGTATTTAGCTCTCTCTTTGAAATCGGATGAATGGGAAGGGGAATTCTTTCGTGGGATTCCAAAGATCAAGTACGAGGTAAGGAGAGTCATGACCTATTTTTCTGATGCATGTTCATCTCATTTACCTGTTTCTACTAGAATCTACATTTTGGAATGATCTATTTACTATTCAAGTCTGCTCACTGTATTATTTATTGAGGAAGATGGAGGCTCCATGACTGCGAAACCTAATATACGTCTTCACATTTTATCTTGTCTTTCCAGGGCCCTTCAAGCAAGAACCCACTTGCATTTAAATGGTACAATGCCGAGGAGGAGATTCTTGGGAAGAAAATGAAGGTTTCTTTTCATAGTTGGTGTCATTCGGAGTCGATAGGTGGTGCTTCCATGACAGGGATATAGCCCCTGATGGCAAAACCCTGCAGGTGAGAGCCAATTTTGATTTCATAACTTTTTTGAGTTTCGTGTTTTTTCTACTTTCTTGATAATACTCTACTGTTTTGACTAAAGTGTTCATCAATCTCCCATGGAAACAGTGATTTGACTTTGTTACTTTTCACAGGAAAGTAATGCAAACTTCGATGAAGTATATTGTTTGGAGAAAATGAATGAATAGGCAGCCGATGTTTTATGACCCACTCAATGGGTCAAGATTGACTAGGCGTTAAAACTATGATTTTTATCTTCCTCTCTTTAGTTTTAAAATATGTCCTGGGAGATTCTATTCTACTGTAAGAGCCAAATTTTGTTTCCCATTAAGCAGATAAAACAACTCAATGAACCCATCGAGGTGAAAATAACAGAGTGGAATACAGGGGGTCTTCTTACGAGGATTGAGGTTAGTTTTTTGTCTGTGTAATTCGTGTGTATGTACTTATTATGCATTTTGTCGACGATTATAACTTTTTGAAAATTTATTTTGCAGGGATTGAGAGCTTTTCTTCCTAAAGCTGAATTGGAAGAAAATGTGAGTAGCCTTTTCAAGATATCTTCTTATCTGTCTTTCAGCTACTTAAGATTATCATCATGAGTCTGCAAAGTAGATTAGATATCATCTGTGATGAGGCATATGCAAATGTGGGGCCGAAAGATAATGTTTTCCTAGAATCAAGTGATGGAATATCAACTGAAACTGATTTGGGGCAATGTATCAAGTCAAATACATAACTTGCACCAACACTTGGTGCACAATATCCTTACAACATTCTGTACATTTCAAGCAAGAACCCACTTGCGACTCTTTAAGCCCAGTTTGAATATTATGATCTTCTGACAGATTACTTTCTGCCACCTGTATTCTTGCAACAATGACTCTCTTGCAAATGCCTCCACAAGGCGACTCTTTAAGCCCAGTTTTAATTGCATTCCGCAAGGTCTTTATAGTTTTGTCATTAGTTTTTTATGACTCCTTCCTCTCCTCCCTCATCAGCTTGATTATTGCAGGTTAATCCATCTTCATTGTTAAATAATCTTGTCTTCATTGATACTGCTTTCTTATGTTTGCTGGAGTATAAATTAAACACTGAGAAAACATTTTATTGTGAGAACAGGAAATAATGCAGTCTTCCATTTCCTCGAAGAGTATTTATTCCTTGGTTGGCCGACATTTACATATGTGACTACTTACAGCCATCTGAGACTCTTCAGGTGCGCACATGACTTGATTAGAAATCTTCTAATGTATTTATAGAAATTGGGGGGGGGGGGGGGGGGAGGGTGATTCTTTCAAATATTTGGTAGGCAAAATATCTCTTGCTTTTGAAGTCATCATGTCATAGTATGCTTTTCCCAGGCAATTTATGTGTATGATTTTTTTCTTTGGTTTTTTAGTACATGGACAAAATAATCTGTGTTTTGGAGTTTGAAATGAGATTTTTTCTGAGGCTTAGTCCATGGAGCGGAGGGGGGAAATTTTTTTTTTGACCCTGCAAACCTATAGCGGCGGTCAATGACCGCGGCTATAGGTTGAACCTGACCGCCGCTATAGACCTATAGCAGCGGTCATATTAGGTCTGTAGCGGCGGTCACTGACTGCCGCTACAGACCTTCAGCGCAACTGTGCTCGGGTTTCTAGCGACGGTTTCGACCGCTGGTACGTGACCGCCGCTATAGACCCGAGGTCTTCACCAGGGGTCACCGAAACCGCCGCGATAAATCTATGCCGACGGAGCTATAGCGGCGGTCGCGACCGCCGCTAAAAAACCGCTGCTATAACGTATAGCAGCGGTTTTTTTACCTATAGCAGCGGTTTTTTGACCTATAGCAGCGGTTTTCGACCGCTGCTATAGGTCATTTTTTTGTAGTGAAGAATCATATATTAGGCTTCATTTAATTTGAAATGGATACGAACATCAAATGCAATATAAAGAACAAATTCAAGCACGTACCAAAATGAAAGAAATTAATAATGTCGTGAAGATTAATCAAATGCAATATAAAGTTTACGGGTAGTGATGGAAAGTTCGATCTAAACGCGAGACATGGCTTAACTAAGAAAAAGAAATTGAGTTTACAAAAAAAAACAGATTGAGAAATAACAAAAAAAATTATATATTAAACAAATCATGTAACGGTTAAAACTCTATGTCCTTGAAGAAAGAGAAAAGTAAAAAGTTAGAAAGAAGAATTGAGCATAGAGAGAAATTTTTGAATTTAAATTTAAAGATAGGCTTTAATTTGTTACGATAGTAGAGAGAAAAAATAGTATATCGATATGATAGAGAAAAATAGTTACCTGAAAATAACTTAAGTTTTTTTTGTTAAGATAGTAAAGAAAAAATAATAGATAGCTATATACGTTGTGATAGAATAGATAAAAAATAGTCACCTATAAAATAACTTAAATTTCTTTTGTTAAGATAATAGAGAACAAATAGTTGAGAAGAAATAGTAGATAGACTATTTATGTTGCGATCAATAGAGAAAAATATTCAACTAGAAAATAATTTAAGTTTCTTTTATTACGATAGTAGAGAAAAAAATAGATGAAAATAAATAGTAGATAGCATTACGATAGAATGGAGAAAAAATAGGCACCTGAAAATACGCTTCTTCAAAGGGTAAGTTATTTTCAGCCTGATAGTGTTATTTTTTCTTTGACCACTTACCCTATTTTATTTTGACTCTTTTTTTCAGCCCCTACCAAACACATATTTTTTGAAAATATTCTGCATGAAATATATTCAGTCAAAACAAACACAGCCTAAGTACTACTCCTCCCCAGTTATCAATCTAAAGATCTTCTCGGCTGACAAAGTCTTAGCGGGCTCCAAGGCAAGATAGGTACTCACTTGCCTCTAAATGCACAAGTAGGTGGAGAGGTTGTCAGGAGAGATTTTGATCGGCCGTCCATGGATGTAGATCTTCCACTCGTCCTCATTAGTGTCGACATTTTGCAGCACCGAGTAAAATCCTTGCAAAAAATTTGTGTAGGCTGGCCCATCCAGGAGAGTATGCTGATCTCCCAACCATAATGAATGAATATCTGGTCAATCATCCGACCCTCGAATTGAAACTCCGAGAAGTTGTATGTGCTAACCGGCCTTTCCACTGCTACTGTGCTCAAAAAATTAAATCGCTTGCCTATCAACTATAGTTAGTGCTCTTTGTTGTGCGGAAGAAGAGGAAGACCCTCTCAAACATTTTGTCATTTTAAGTTAACCTGAAAAACGAAAGCAAAAACAATATATGTTAGAACGGTTGAAAAACATAAAGCGAATATGAATATTTGAACAAAAAATAATATAGTATCGAACAAATATAGAGGGGAAATCAGAAACATTGACCGAGATATAAAATTTCGAATGTGTAAAGAACTACGTATCGGACGGATATAGAGCGGTACCATCGAACGAACATATAATGGAAAATAAATATTGAACGTAATATAAACTATCGAACGGATACATAAATAAGCTTTTTGTTCGAATGATAAAATGTATTGTCTTCAAACCACTAAAAAGGATAATATTGTGGTTATGAAAATATTATCTTCTTTTTTTTTTCTTTTTTTCTTTCACTTTTCTCTTAATTCTCTTTCGTGGAGTTGAACCAATTGGAAAATATATATTTTTGGCTTAGTTGGTCTAGGATTGACACAGCTCCATTCTAGGTTTAGTTCAATAGAAGAAAATCATTTTAGGTTAATTTAGATTGTAATAAATAACTTTTACACCCATTAATTATAGAGTCCTGACACTTTGTATCCTCAATTAAAATGTTTTAATATCTAAGACATAAATTGATTTTTTAGCACATGAAATTACAGTTTTACTCGCTTATTTTTTGGCAACGATATTTTATATCGATACAATGTCATTCTAGAGACAAAAGTCAATTTTCATCCTAGATAACGGAAAGTGCAAAGTGTCTGAAATTATTAATTAGTAAAAGTGATAGTTTATAGTGCTAAGTACCAGGATTCTCATAGTTAGTGGGTGATCAAAAATATATTTATGTGGAGATTGTTTATAGCATTCAGTAGCAAGGGTACAATGCCTGCTGTAGTGAGTTGAGTTTCAAAGTCTAGGCCTCGGTTTAGATATTATATGCACATATTGTCTAGGGGAAAAATACTTTTTTCACCTACAAACTATCGGAATAGTGACACATTGCACCCCAAACTACCATCTTTAAGACATTGCACACTCAAACTACCAATCTTAGACACTTTGCACCCTAAACTACCTACTTTGACACTTTACACCCTCCAACTACTAATATTAAACACTTTGCACCTTCCATTTAACAATAATACCCTTGAGAAATTAATGAATTAACAACAATACCTTCAATATATGCAAAATGGGTCAAGGACATTATCGTCATTTTAGTCTAAAAATTTGACAAAAAGTGCAAAGTGTCAAAAATTGGTAGTTAGAGGACGTAATGTATCAAAATTGGTAGTTTAGAGTGCAAAGTGCAAAACCTATGGTAGTTTATGGGTGAAAAATGTATTTTCCCCTATTGTCTAACTTGCTCCGATCAAGATTAATATTAAGAAACAAAAGGTAACTTAGCAATCACTTGATACTGATAAATCCAAATGATACCAGCTATAGCTAGCAGTACCATATAATGCTTTGCTCAGAAAAAGAAAAGAGCACCACAATTCCTCAACTTTTTCACACCAACAGATCAGAAGGTAATTAATTCGTATCCCGCAAGACAACTTGCACTATAGCAGTACGCTCCTTTCTTTCCGGCGCAACATTTAGGAAGCTCCGCAATGCAATTGCGAAGACATTTTGCACAGTTGACGCTAGAGAGGTCTCTAGTACACGCAGCTATCGAACCGATTACCTCAGACTCTCCAAACCTAAGCACTGAGCTCTTCGCTTGCCTCTTTGGAGAAACAGAGGCCCTTTTGGCGAGTTTCATCAGAAAGTTGTTCGTCTTCTGGCTAAAAGAAACGGGATCGCTCACGTTTCCCTTATCTGCAATTTGCTAATGGATTTGCTTGTCGATTTGGCCAAAGAAGTTTTCGGCGGAGTATTTCAACATGCAAAAAGAATTCCATATGACTGCGCCTTTACTATATGGGCAAAGTGAGTGAATGTCATTTGTTGCGCTGGTAAGGCAGCTCATGCAGTTTTTGAGGGAGACGTCACCAACACAAAGAGCAAGCCCTCCTATTTTGTCCCGCCCTTGACCCTCAGTAGCCAGACCAAAACCTGTCAGAGGGGTTTCTTTCGTAAGATAATTCATCAGCCCGTTGAGGTTTGTTTCATAAGGGTCTTTGCTATTGAACTTCTTAAAGCCTAAACACTCATGAGTTGTGACAGCGCCAAGATCAACGGCGTGGAGAAAGAGAAAGCAAGTTAGTAACAGGAGAGATGTGATAGGTTTTGAGAAGCACATGGTGGGGTTATGTGGGTGATAGGACGCTCAAATTGGTCATGGCACTGCAGCAATGCAGTATACTTATTTCTCTATATATACACATTCTGTCTTTGTTAATTCTCGATCAAATATTGTGGTTGAAGTTTGAGATTGTCTTATAGCTGTGAACCCTTAGAAAAGTTGCTTCTTTAATTTCTTTTCTATTATTTTGGTGTCTCTTGGCTAAAACTAGAAGGTTTATAGGTTGTAAGTCAAATTTGGGAAAACCAATGTTCATTCAAAGAACATCAATATGTATTGCTGGTATGTAATGAGAATGGCCGGCCTCGGCCATGTAATGAATCCCATTTGCACTGATCGACGCACATCTTTTGGAAAAACGGAAGAAGTGAATTGGAAAAGAAGGTTACTATTAGTTAAGTGCAATTATTACAACATTACTATGAGAAGACAATATCTATAATTGGCTCACCAGAGTAGATAACTGCAAGAGGAAAAGTTGACTTTGAAGGCCTAACTATCAATGCAATTTCAAATAGAAATTTAAACTATTAATCTTAACACATTGAGCCTTCCAACTTCAATAATTAATCAAATTGCGCCTAAAATAAAATCTGATGGTCAAAACCGTGCTATATGGCTCATGATAACATACGTAAGTTTGATGAAATTTGGTAGTTCTTGATCTCAATATATCAAACGTGGTACTAGAGACCGATGTTTGAGACTGCTTTGGTAGTTTGAGAATGACAAGTGAATTTTTTTCCTATTTTCAACGTAAGTTATTCGTAGGCAAGTACTTCCATCGAGACACATCACGATACAATCTCTACACACTCATACTGTTGTCTCAAAACCTGCATTCAAAAGTGAAATTATACACCATCTTCAAAAAGGTCTAGCTTTTAAAGATGTTGTGAAACCTCATAAGCCATCTTTGGATCATCTTCCTTAGCTTTTAAAGATGTTAGAATCTAGATTTTGTATGAATATTTATATTTATTGTTAATTTATAATGTATAATAGAAAATTATTGTCAAAATTCTGGACCAAAATGTCTAAAAAGCATTTTTGGCCCATTAGGATAAAAAAAAGTGCACATGTCGAATCTGAATTTTTTAATTTTCCAATTCTGAAAACTCTAGTAACTAGAACGAAATTGGAACAAAAATTTATATTTCGATGAGTACCAAAATGGAATCGAAATTGGCTAATGATGTTTAATCCCTTCCGTACCCACCTGTAATCAAACCTCCCTTGGTGAAAACTAGGTCATGCCTGTCGGGTTTAGTCGATTAGTCTCGGCCCAAATCTTAACAGCCCTATTCTATTAGATCTAATTAATTAAGTGTCAATCGATAGACAATGCCAAAATTCACTCCTGGATTAGTAAACTAATTTTTGTTTGTACTGGTCCCACCATTGGCACAATCTATTCAAATCCAACATTAATTGATCGGACAATGTCCAAGGTCCTTGAAGACTTCGCAGAATTAACCTCGAATAGCTTCCATGCCTAGAAATTAGAGAAGTCTCGATTAAAGATTATGGTATAGCTTTTGAGATTGTCTTATTGTTGTGAACCCTTTGGCAAGTTGCTTCTTTAATTTCTTTTTTGTTATTTTGGTGTCTCTTGGCTAAAACTACAAGGTTTACAATTGTACGTTGTAAGTCAAATTTAAGAAAGCCAATGTTCATTCGAAGAACATCAGTATGTATTGCTGGGAAAATGGCCCACCTCAGCTATGTAATGAATCCCATTTGCACTGATCAAAGCATCTTTTGGAAAAATGGAAGAAGTGCACTAGAAAAGAAGATTACTATTAATTTAATTTGTGCAATTAATACAATATTACTTTGAGAAGAGAATCTGATCTATAATTGGCTTGCCAGATCACATATCTTCATGAATGTAAGTGGGCAACTATTTCCATCGTGACACACCACGACACAATTTCAGCACACACTCATACTTTGTGGTGTCTCGGAACTTACAATCTACACGTGGAAGATATCCAAGGTTAATTCAGTGAAGTCTTGAATGAGCTCTTGGACACCGCCCGGTTGATTAATGTTGGATTTTAACAGGCTGTGTCAATTAATGTGGGACCAAACCAAACAAAAATCATTTTACTTGGACTCCATAAGTGAATTTTGGCATTCTCCATTGTTGATGAAATAAGTCTATTAATTAGTCTAATAGGTTAGTAACGGTTAAGATTTGAGCGGAACTAACTGACCCGACAAAAACTGACCAAGCTCGACAGGCTCGACATGGTTTCCATTGAGGGAGGTTCGGCTGGCAGCTCCATAAGGCTCACGTACCACTTCAAACGGAGAGTACACTACAAGTCTACAACAAAATTTGGTTTTTTCCGTCTAAAAAAAAATCCCAAATTCCGTTTTTTTTTTGGGACGTAATCCGTCTGCCACCCCAATTGTTCCAATAAATCCATTACAAAAACTTTCTTGGAACTGAAATCACGTTCTATCTCAAAAACTACACCTCCGATCTCAAAAACTACCCTTCCCAGACCAGAAGGCTTACATCCCAAAATAAAATTATCATTCAAACTCTTTTGAATGGACAGTTAAGGATTATATTCCAATGTCTTTCGACGGAAAAGTTTAGATTATTTCGATAAGGCAAATAAACATTCAAGCCACTATAAAAAAATTTACGTTCGATATTTAAGGTGTCATTTTAACGCTTTAAAATAGAACATCCATAAATGTTCTTAATGGGCTACAACGGTTCACCTGAAGAATGTTCGAACTATTTCAGAAAGAAAGGAGAAACATGTTCGAACTTTTTACGACGTTCCAATAGATATTGTTAAGTCCGTTCGATACACCGATAGGGGAATAAAAAAGTTTGTTGTAGGAACATGTTATGAATGGAAATGCAAAAGTTCGGATATTATTCAAACGTAGGGAGGCACATTTTATTTCGAATGCTAAAACAAACATTCAAATGGATTAATTTTTTAAAAAAAAAATAACAAACTGTTAGAAAAGTATTCAAAAGATAATACAAAATAGAAAAATCAATTAACAAAATCTACAATTAAATAATTAATCACAATAATCAAAACAATTAAATATAATATACAATAAAAGAAATCATATATCTTCATTGTCGCGTACATCCAACTCTACGTGTATCAAAATTTTCTCCATCTCTACGTGCATTCTTATCTTCCTAAATCAAAAGTTGTAATCAATACAAAACTTAAGTAATTGATAAAAATAAGTCAACGAAAAAAAATCAAATAATTTACCTATACAACTATTCGATATCGTTTTTGGTGAACATGATCCAATATTAGCGTAGGAAAAGTTAAGGCCCTAGACAAGCTGACGCAGCTGAAGAATTATATCAAACATGTTTGCACTATCAAACGTATTGTGATCTATTGACACGGTCAAAGTATTTTTTTATTGTTTAGGAAAATTATAAGTTTTATATTATGCACGACAAATCTAGATAAAAAGGTGTTGCGCCTAAAATGGATTAGCATCTCCATAACAATATTGACATCCGCATGAAACCAATGGAGAGAATAAAAAAAGCTCATACAATATTTTTCAAACCAATATCTCTTATTGTGTGGAAAGAAAAAGAGAGTAATACTCTAGTCAGTAGGGCAGACATTTGAAAACTTTTTAGTCACACATTAGACCTGAAAAGCCGTTTCTTGCATGTTCTAGATTGGAAGAAAAGAACTGTTATTTATATTAGATGTGTAGCCAAAAGGTGTTTAGAAGTCCGGCTCTACTAACCAGAGTATTGCTCTCTGTTTCTTTCCATATAATTAAATATGCTAGTTTGGAAAATGTTGTATCAGCATTTCTTATTCTCTCCATTAGTTTCGTGTGCATGTTAATGTTTTTATAATGATGCAAATTCAGTTAAGGCCCAACGCCTTAAATTTAGATTTTTCGACTTATAATTTTCTAAAAAATAAAAAAAAACGTTGGAATATGTTCGAATGACTACAATACACTCGAACGTATAAAATTACCGTTCGAACGTATTTGTCATCCCTGTAAATGAATCATTTTAGTAATTCGTTCAAATGAATATTTTTACAGTGTTAAAAAAAATCACACAATCAACCCAAAACACGTATGAAACTAACTATAAGCGTTTAGACATCAATTTCGTTCAAAAATCCAAATCACAAGAACCAAACATAGATAATTAAAAAACTAAGAAGTTCATTGATTAAGATGATAAATTTTACCTCCCAACACAAAGAAGCTCCATTTGAGTTTATTCCTACAAAAATAAGACAAAAACGTAAGATTTGTGTAGGGAAAAAAAAAAAAGCAAGGCGAATTTGTTGTGTTTTAAGAGTTGGAAAAATGAGGTCCTACGGTAGAATTTGAGTTCGTGGTATATATTCGAATGATATTTCCTAAGTTAGGATTAGGGCTGTTCACCGGTACTGCGGTGGGCGAGTAAACCGGCACTACCACTAGTACCCGCACTGCTAACCATCCCCCGCTTAGTAGCAGGGGTTGTACCGGTGGCCATTTTCACCCAAAGTCGGTGAAAATGGCAGTGGCGGTGTAACCGCCCATCGCTAGGATGATTTGGTTGTGGTTTGATGACGATTTGGTTGCGGTTTGTAGATTTGTTGTAATCTGTTGCGATTTTTTTTGTGACTTTTTGATCTCCGATGTAGGAGGCGGTAACCGCTACTACCACCGTTAGGGGTCGGTTTCTTCCCTTAACAATGGCGGGGGCGGTGTCCATTTTTAGACGACCGCCCATAGCGGCGGTGGAGGGCATAACCGCCATCGCTACCGGTTATGCACAACCCTAATTAGGATTGTAAGCCAAAAAATAGGTGGGGAAAAAGCGCGCTTAAAGTAAACTCTTTTGTGTAAGTGCCAAAGTTTACATGCAAATTATGAAAAAGTGTTTGTGATTAATGTAATCAGTTGCACTGTGTTTAAAAATAGTAGAGTAGCTCATTATTTATCTTAGGCCAAATGAAAAACTGAATACATCCATTGGGCTAGAGTTTTAGAAATTTAAAATTCTCAAGACTTTTTTGGTGCATTCACTCACATTAACTTAATATTGCAAGAGGGTATTTTTGTACTAAAATATAAGCACACATCTTGAATTAATAAAAGAGCTAAAGGCGAGAGGGCAAAGGGAGAGTCGGCCATTTATCTTGGGCAGGCAGATAATTTCTTTTGGGTTTTTCTTCCTGATCGTTATTTTCCTTTTCAGCTCTTACATTCTCGTTTGATTTTGTTTTGACGTTCTGTAGCAATTTGTTTCTATTGATTTTTCGGTTTTAATGTTTTGTCAGAATTTAGCTCACATTTTCATGTTTGAATTAGAAGCACTTCATCATTTTACTTGCTGCATTGTTTCTTTTGTTGGTTTCGCATTTCATTTGTGTTCCTTGTTGCGTTAGTTTTGTTTATGTTCTCTATTGCGTTAGTTTTGGTTTCGCATGTCATTTGTGTTATCTGTTGCGTTGTCGCTTTTCTTTCAATTTTCATTTTACGTTTTTGTTCTCTTTTCTTTCAACTTTCGTTTCAAGTTTTGTTGCTTTATTTTGTTTTACCTTTCTTCCATTTCATTTTTGCAGTTTTGTTGCGTCAGTTTTCTTTTTTCTTCTTCTTCTTTCAATTTTCATTTCACATTTATATTTATGTTCTTCTATAGGGATGATGAGATCTATTTTCTTTGTTATGTCATAATTTCTAAGAATGTGTAGCTAAATCTCTTTCATCTCAGATGTGGGTAGTACTTGGCATTAATTCAAAATCAAAACAATGGAAGTTATTACTATTTTAATTACAATTTCATTGGTTTTGAGGGATATATGATTTTGGCATTGATTGATTATCTTGCTTTGAATTTTATGTCGACATTTGGCACATAAAATGCGAGCGTATACAAGGCTTCAATTAGCTATTTCAATTTTATTATTATCTCCTCTTGCCATAAATTTATCTTAATTACTTTGGTCGGGCTTAAATTAATTTATTATCTGGTTATTTAGATTTGAGTATCTAGGCAGCTAAGTTAATCAATTAGGGAAATAAATTAATTTATTATCTGGTCATTTAGATTTGAGTATCTAGGCAGCTAAGTTAATCAATTAGGGAAATCGAGTTAATAGAGAATCAATGCTAAGTGAACAGACTTGTTTAAGACTCAACTTAACCTAGGGGGGGTGAATAGGTTATCCAATTTTTTTATAGACTTCCTATTACAATTTTTCAACTCAAAGATACTACACAAAATACACACAGAGATATAAACACACACCAACAACAATCTTAAAACTATTTTAATCGACACGAAAAGATCCTTCACAAACTTCACAAATCAATATTAGTAAGTTCGCTGTAAACACATTTCACAACAATATAAATAACATACTAACAGTAAATCAATTTAATAGAGAATCTATAATCAAGATTCTTTCACTCAGCACAATCACCGAAGAATTCAATATGCAGTTCAAGAAGATTAATTCTTGATTCAAGAACAGTAAATAAAAGATCAATCACAATACAATGACACAAGTCTTTTGGTTACGAAGATAAATTCTCTTGGAAACAAATTCCAAAAGAGAAAAACTCTCCGGGCCCGTAAGCCAGGTAACAGTTTCACTAGTTTTTCAAATTCGAATTACAAGGTGATCAATAGACTCCCGAATACCCAATATCCTAGTCTAACACACTTGCAACCTTACCCGAACTAAACCATTCGGATCTGCACCAATGCAGGGACAGAGAACCTCTCTTCCATTTGAAAAACCAACTCCACTTACCTAGCTATTCTTACCTTTGCCGACTTCACTTGCGAACTCGCACCAGCAGCAAACACACGAGCCTGACACTCAAATCTTCAAGATCTCAGCAACCTCTGAATTCTTGAAATTCTTTGTGTGGAAACCAAATACAGTGATCAAACTTTCGAACTAAGAATCCTAAAGAGAGGGGTTTTTCTTTGAGGCTTCATTCTCAGTTCATCAAGAGCTCAGAAAACCTAAATGGTGGCAGAACTAAGCACAAAAGAAATCTCTCGAAGAAGGCACAGTAGCTCTTGATTTTCTAAGTGCTCTTGTGATGGATATTGAGAAGCTTTTAAGCTATGGGTCACTTTCAATTTCCACGTAGAAAGGTCTGGGCATTTTGGTCTTTATGGGTGTCTTTAATATAATTAAAACTGAAATAACCAATTTTCGTTACGTCATTCTTTAAATCGCATTGCTGTCTGACTTGTAGCTGACTTCAAATTGACTTGTCTTGTCTGAAGTAATCCCAAGTTCTTTGTAATGCAGATTTCAGCTCTTCCCAGAATCCTTACAAACCTAACATCTCAGGAGTTTCAACAACCATACACACGAAGGAATGCCAACTAAACATATTCCTAACAATCTCCCCCTTTGGCTTACTTCGTGACAAACATAAAAATACAAACTATCCCACCCCAAGGACATGGATTCTGTTGATCACCACCACAGAACCCATTTACATTTGAAAAGCCTATGAACTCTATCATAGCCTATTCTATAACTACCTGAGATTTCCAAAAACCTGCAGCAAACAACTCAGCAAAGCATAAGCTTTACTTTTGTTAGATAAACAATAATATCAATGCAAATAGGGATCTCCCCCTGAGATTAATATCCCTTCCAAGATAGATAGAGAATAGAAAGATTCTCCCCCTATGTGTTAACATGTTTATACAATATCAGCACATTGAAACTTAACACTTTATGCTAATCAATCGAATGCAGTAATTCAGCAAAATAAAGAACTCATATACTTTCCACAGAAATCGAGTCCAACATATAACAGAACATATAACAGAGACATATAAGTTCAGCAGATTAGCATAGTGACAATAAACAATAAACAGTTAAGGTTAAACATAAAAACATAGAACTCAAAAACAAGCATAACAAAGCATAGTCAAAATAACTTCTCCCCCTTTTGGCAAGAAGGAAGCCAAAGATAAGTCAATCAGAATCAATGGCATCAGAGTCATGATTTGTAGCAGCACCAGCAGAAGGAGCATCATCAGAGGCAGAACAATCAGGATCTCCAAGGCTGCCAGCCATACTAGAGGCACCACGTGAGGGCACCACTTGTAAATGTTGACAAATTGTGGCAACATCATGCAACACTTTAGTCAATGTAAGTTGCATGGTCTGTTGAGTTGCAAGCAAAGTGGATTGTACAGAAGAGGAAGTATTGGAACGCTCAGTAAGTAGCTGCAATGCCTCAACAACATACTTCATATCAGAGGTCATAGGACCTGGACTAGAAGATGGAAAGGAGGGTTTGGGTCCCTTATGAGACTGACTCTGTTTTAAAGTTGTAGGCCCAAGAGGTTGAGCAAGCTTTAACCGAGGTTCAGTGCGAGAAATAGTAATACAACTTGAACTCAGAAATTTCATGATCAGACATGGATAGGGCAGTAAACTGGTGGTGGAGTTAGACTGAAAGACTTTTAACATGTGAGCACATATGTGAGAGGGCAGATCAATGCTATCATTGACTAAAAACGCATAAAGAAAACGCATGCGTTCGAATGATAATTGAGATAAAGATTTAGTAGGAAAGATATTAGTAGAAATTATTCTACTAATGATTTGATTTTCAGCAGAAAAATGTTGAGAACTGAACTCCTTGGCTGTAAAAGACATGTTCTTATCAGCAAATAAAGTGGCCATAGAACTAGGTGAAGGTCGAGTAGAAGCATGATAAGGAAAAACTGGACGATTCACTCTAGGAATACCAAGACACTGAGCAAGGAAAGATGGGTGAATATCAAGATATTGTCCTCTAAAGTAAATAGAGAATGAATTTGTATCAGAAATTGCATGAATGTTTGAATAGAATTCTCTTACCACCTCCTCAGAAGGAGGAACCAATTGGGTAAGTAATCCTTCACAGCCTCTGGATATAATTTTTTCTGAAAACTGCAAATGTGAAAGTTCATGTTAAAGAACTTCTCGCTCCAGTATAACTCCTTTAGTGCTGAATTTCTTCGTATAGTATGACTCAGCTTCAGCATTAAAGAACTTAGACACAGGTACAGGTTTGGGTGAGGAATCCTGTAGAGTTTCCTTTCCTTTAACAGATCGAGTGAAGCTCTGAGCCACTTGATTCTTGGTACGTTTGGATATGGGTTCTGTTATTGGAGAGGCAGGTTGTTTGTCGGAGGACTTTGCAGGAGACAAAGGCTTTTTCTCAGCATTTTTCACCGCAGCATGTTTGATCCTAACCATCTATAAATGATTTAACAAATAAGTTCAAATACTGAAGAGAAAAACAGTAACTAGGAGAACATAAAAACCCTAGTTTTCATGAAAATCATAAAAGAACTGATAAGAAATACAAAACCCATTTACAATAAGACAACCAAAGTTAATTTCGGAATCACAGAAGTATTCACAACCAGATCTTGCATTTTTAATAGAAGAAAATAATGTGGGATTTATCAATAATTTTTTTTTTTTTAAAGAAACAGTAAATGAGTAAATCTTTAACAATCGGCATATACAAGTAATCTAGAGAGATAAGCAAATATCTATTTGTTGGAACCATATGAGAAAGAGAAAAAGAATACAAAACCCCATGAAGAAAAAGACAAAGCGAACCAGTATGGGAACAATAATCTTGTATATAATCAAACTAAAATGAATAGATAGAGAGAGAGTTGAGTACCTTGTTGAAGATGTAATGGATGTTTAGTCAAAGTACACTCGAGATGTATGTGGAAAAGCAAATGGGTATGAAGCAGTGCGAAGAGAGAAGCGGCGCAAAGAAAAACGATGAAGAAACTTGAAGTGTCGAAAAGGTAGGTTAAAAAATAGGTTTATACCTCATTAAGGGCAAAATTGGAAAGAAAAAAAAACTTTTTCTTTTGGTACCCCAATTGAAAGCCCGTTGAATATTCAACGCATTGTATAGGATAGTATATATTCAACACTTAGTCAATTTTATTTACACTTCGATCCACCATTTTAGCCAAGCTACTTCATCTCTCCCAGCCATGTAGTGACATCTGTTTCACTTCAAGTAAACTTCTAAAAGCAGATTAATTGCAGAGAAAAAAAAATATGACAAATAAAATATAAAATTCTAGATTAATATTAAGGCATTTGACATATACCTATTGCTTGCCTTAAAAATTCGAATCTTACTGAATCAAGTGGTTTTGTTAATAGATCAACAAGTTGATTTTCTGTAGATACATATGCAATAGAAATAATTTGTTTCTCAACTAAATCACGTATAAAATGATGTCTAATATCTATATGTTTTGTTCTTGAGTGTTGAACGGGATTTTTAGAAATATTGATGGCACTTGTATTATCACAGTAAACAAGCATAGAATCTTGATGAATATCATAATCACAGAGCATTTTTTTCATCCATAAAAGTTGAGTACAACAGCTACCCATGGCTATATATTCGGCCTCAGCAGTGGATAATGATATTGAGTTTTGCTTTTTACTCAGCCTAGCAACCAAATTAGTGCCCAAAAAGAAACAACCACCTGATGTACTCTTTCTATCATCAGAATTTCCTGCCCAATCAGCATCAGTATATCCTACTAAACAAGTGTTGGATTCTTTAGAGTACCAGATGCCATAATCAATAGTACCATTTACATAACGAATTATTTTCTTAACAGCCTCCAGATGTGATTCTTTGGGTTTTGCTTGAAACCTAGCACATACTCCTACACTAAAAGATATATCTGGTCTGCTAGCAGTCAAGTATAACAAGCTGCCTATCATGCTACGATACATGGTATGGTCAACATCTTTCCCATTAGAATCAACACTCAATTTAATAGAAATATTCATAGGCACTTTGGTATGTTTCTTATTATCTAAGCCAAAACGTTTTACTAGATTCTTTGCATATTTAGACTGTGAAATAAACAGCCCTTCCTTGCCTTGATTAATTTGCAGTCCTAAAAAGTAATGTAATTCACCTACCATGCTCATTTCAAACTCTTTTTGCATAGATTCTGCAAATTCATTAGCAAGAGACTCTTTTGGAGAACCAAACACAATATCATCTACATAAATTTGGGCTATTAAAATATGTTTGTTGGTTTTCTTTATAAAGAGAGTACGATCAGCACCTCCTCTAGCAAACCCTTTTTCAAGTAAATATGTGGTCAATCTTTCATACCAAGCTCTAGGAGCTTGCTTTAACCCATAAAGAGACTTTTTTAGTTTGAACACATAATTAGGATACTTAGGATCTACAAACCCTTTTGGTTGTTCTACAAAAACTTCTTCTTGCAGAATTCCATTTAGAAAGGCAGATTTTACATCCATTTGAAATAATTTAAAACCCATTGAACAAGCTATAGCTAATAAAATACGAATGGATTCTAATCTTGCTACTGGTGCAAAGGTCTCATCGAAATCAATGCCTTCTATTTGAGAATAGCCTTGAGCTACTAGACGGGCTTTATTTCTAACCACTACACCATGTTCATCAGATTTGTTTTTATATATCCATTTTGTACCAACAATATTATTATTAGAAGGTCTAGGTACTAGATACCACACATCATTCCTAATAAATTGATTTAGCTCTTCATGCATGGCATTTACCCAACATTCATCTTTTAAAGCCTCATTAATATTTTTCGGTTCAACTAAAGACACATAGCATGAATATAAGATTTGGTTTAGGACTCTACCTCGTAGTCTCATACCTTCATTGATTTGGCCAATAACATTTTGTTTGGGATGATTCAATTTCACACGTGAAGAGGGTTCTTTGCCTTCATCAGATTCAGAATCTTTATTACCATCAGATTCTGTATCAGCTTGATCAACATTTTCTTCTGTCAATTCTGAATTTTCAGTAGCTTCATGCTCTTCTTCTTCAACCTGTTTTTCTTGTTTCTCAACACCATTCTCAAGATTATTCAGATTAGTAGTATCATATAAATCATCATCTATTTTCACATTAATGGTCTCCATAACAGCAAGTGTACGTAAATTATACACTCTATAAGCTCTACTAGATGATGAATGTCCTAAGAATATTCCTTCATCACTACGTGTGTCAAATTTTCCCAAATTTTCTCTGTCACGTAAAATGTAGCACTTACTACCAAATATTTTAAAATACTTCACTGTAGGTCTTTTTCCATACCATATCTCATAAGGTGTTTTATGAGTCTTAGGACGAAGATAGACACGATTTATAATATGACATGCAATGTTTATTGCTTCACCCCAGAATTTTTGAGCAATATCTTTACTATGAATCAACACCCGAGTCATTTCTTGAAGAGCTCGGTTCTTCCTTTCTACTACTCCATTTTGTTGTGGAGTAATTGGAGCTGAAAATTCTTTATGTATTCCCTCTTCATAACAATATGTTTGTAAATTAGTATTATCAAACTCGGTTCCATGGTCACTTCTAATTCTTAAGATTTTACACCCTTGTTCATTTTGTAAACGATTACAAAGTCTTTTAACCTTCTCAAAGGTTTCAGACTTGTCTCTTAGTAACTCAATCCAGGTATACCTGGAGAAATCATCTACCACAACCAGGATGTATTTTCTGCCACCAAGACTTTCAGTTTTTGTTGGCCCCATTAAGTCCATATGCAATAATTCTAAATATTTTGAGGTACGAATATTAGTAGTTTTCTTATGAGATGTTCTAACTTGTTTACTGAGTTGACATGGTCCACAAATTCTGTCAACTATCTTACCTAATTTTGGAACACCATTAACTATACTACCAATATTTGATAACTCATGATAATTCAAGTGACCTAATCTTTGATGTCAAAGTTGAGTTATATCATTTTTTACATGATTAAAAGATATGTCAGCATTGGTAACTAGTCCATAACAGTTATCTGATGTACGGGTACCTCTAAACATGGCTTTACCTTTAGAGTCCATTACCAGACAATTATTCTTGGTGAATTTAACATCAAAACCAGAATCACATATCTGACTTATGCTTAATAAATTTGATTTTAAACCTTGCACATAAAACACATCATTAAAAACCAAATTTCCAGAAAGAGTTATAGATCCTTTACCAAGAATTTCAGACTTGCTTCCATCTCCAAATGTTACAGCACCTTCTTTGCTATCTTTAAAAGTAGTGAAGAGACTCTTATCTCCACACATATGTTTTGAACAGCCACTGTCAAGATACCACGTGAAGATGCTTTTTGCCTTTAAGGCAATGTGTGCTACAAAACATTGGTTAGTCTCTTTCTTTTTCCAAACTAACTTTTGTTTAACATGTGGATTTAGCTTTTGATTTATATGCTGAATTTGTTGAGATAATCTACTTACTTGAACTATCAATTTATCAAATTCAGACTTAGTAACATTGTTTGAAAATGACTGAACATGTCTTTTTCCATTTTTTAACAAATCAAAACATTTAGGCTTAGTATGACCTACTTTACCACAATAAAAACATGTAGGAATAAATCTGGAAAATTTAGATTTCACAAGAGTAGAAGTTTTATTTACTACCTTTTCTGGAACATTTGGTGAACTCTTGTTTTTCAGACTTGCAGGCACAAAAACAACTTTGTTAGAAGATATAGGTACAGAAATAGAATTATCAAAACCCAAACCTCGTTTGTTACCTTCAGATTGTCCTATACTCAGCATCTTATTAAGTTTGTTGGTACCACAAGAAAACTTTTCCAATTGTTCTTTAGTTTGGTCCAACTCTTTTGATATTCTAGAAACACACTCTTCTAAGGAAGTGTTCATGGACTTAAGTTCTGAAATCAGTTTATTTTTCTCTTTTAACTCTTTATTCAGATCATCTTTTTCATTTTCAACCAGGACAATTCTTTTAAGAGTTAGAATACTTTCCTTTTTCAGTTTGACACTTTCCTCATAGAGTTCTTGATAAGACTCTTTCAAGGACTCAAAGTCATCATCATCTTCAATGACAGTTTCACCTGTATCAGCAACAGTAGAAATTTCATCAGTTTTGATTAAAGATGTAAAGGCAAGAAAATTTACCTTTTCCTTGTTGGTGCTTTCATTTTCTGAAAAATCTGACTCCTCATCTGAATCTGAAAGAGATGTCTTCAAAGCACTTTTCCCTTTAGATTTTAAGTAAGTAGGACACTCAGCTTTAAAGTGACCGTATCCTTTACACCCATGACATTGTAAACCTTGTTCTTGTTTCCTTTTAAAATCTTTCTTTTCAGATTTATCTTTCTGCTCATCATTCTTCCAATTTGGTTTAGAAAATGATTTAGTATTAGATTTTTGGCCTTTCCAATTCCTGCCTTTCTTAAACCTAAAGGCTTTCCTAAATTTCTTAACAAATAAGGCCATATCATCTTCATCATAACTATCATTTTCAGATTCGGAATTCTCTTCAATAGTTTTCAAAGCTATTGATTTTCCTTTCTTTATAGCAGGAAGAGTCATCTCATAAGTTTGAAGAGATCCTACCAGCTCATCTAGGTTTATAGAATCCAATATCTTGCTCTCTTCAATAGCAGTTACCTTAGGCCTAAATTTTTCTGGTAATGACCTTAAAATCTTACGAACCACTTTAGATTCAGACATTTTTTCACCAAGGCTGAAACTCGAGTTTACTAAATTTGTAAGTTTACCATGAAACTCATCAAATGATTCATCATCTCTCATTCTAAGTTCTTCAAACTTAGATGTAATCATTTGAAGCTTAGAATCCCTTACAGCCTTTGTTCCCTCATGAGTAGTACATAGAATATCCCAAGCTTCTTTTGCAGTTTCACAATTAGAAATTCTAATAAATTCTTCAGCAGAGACACTCATAAAAATGGCATTAATAGCTTTACTATTCCAGCCAGCTGTTTCTCTTTCAACTGAACTCCAAAGTTGTGAATCTTTTACACTCGTGACCTCATTTACTGTCACAGTAGGTTTTTCCCATCCATTAGTAACAGCTATCCATACTTTCTCGTCTATGGATTTTAGAAATGCTCGCATTCTAACTTTCCAATAGGCGTAGTTAGACCCATCAAAGTATGGTGGTACCCCTAGAAATTGACTTCTGTCCATCTCTATAATCTTGAGTCTAAGGAATCGAGATTTGCTCTGATACCAATTGAACAGACTTGTTTAAGACTCAACTTAACCTAGAGGGGGGTGAATAGGTTATCCAATTTTTTTATAGACTTCCTATTACAATTTTTCAACTCAAAGATACTACACAAAATACACACAGAGATATAAACACACACCAACAACAATCTTAAAACTATTTTAATCGACACGAAAATATCCTGCACAAACTTCACAAATCAATATTAGTAAGTTCACTGTAAACACATTTCACAACAATATAAATAACATACTAACAGTAAATCAATTTAATAGAGAATCTATAATCAAGATTCTTTCACTCAGCACAATCACCGAAGAATTCAATATGCAGTTCAAGAAGATTAATTCTTGATTCAAGAACAGTAAATAAAAGATCAATCACAATACAATGACACAAGTCTTTTGGTTACGAAGAGAAACTCTCTTGGAAACAAATTCCAAAAGAGAAAAACTCTCCGGGCCCGTAAGCCAGGTAACAGTTTCACTAGTTTTTCAAATTCGAATTACAAGGTGATCAATAGACTCCGAATACCCAATATCCTAGTCTAACACACTTGCAACCTTACCCGAACTAAACCATTCGAATCTGCACCAATGCAGGGACAGAGAACCTCTCTTCCATTTGAAAAACCAACTCCACTTACCTAGCTATTCTTACCTTTGTCGACTTCACTTGCGAACTCGCACCAGCAGCAAACACACGAGCCTGACACTCAAATCTTCAAGATCTCATCAACCTCTGAATTCTTGAAATTCTTTGTGTGGAAACCAAATACAGTGATCAAACTTTCGAACTAAGAATCCTAAAGAGAGGGGTTTTTCTTTGAGTCTTCATTCTCAGTTCATCAAGAGCTCAGAAAACCTAAATGGTGGCAGAACTAAGCACAAAAGAAATCTCTCGAAGAAGGCACAGTAGCTCTTGATTTTCTAAGTGCTCTTGTGATGGATATTGAGAGGCTTTTAAGCTATGGGTCACTTTCAATTTCCACGTAGAAAGGTCTGGGCATTTTGGTCTTTATGGGTGTCTTTAATATAATTAAAACTGAAATAACCAATTTTCGTTACGTCATTCTTTAAATCGCATTGCTGTCTGACTTGTAGCTGACTTCAAACTGACTTGTCTTGTCTGAAGTAATCCCAAGTTCTTTGTAATGCAGATTTCAGCTCTTCCCAGAATCCTTACAAACCTAACATCTCAGGAGTTTCAACAACCATACACACGAAGGAATGCCAACTAAACATATTCCTAACACTAAGGAAATCGCATCTATGGTGTTTGATAATATGCCTCTTCAAGTTTCTATAGTAGTTTGTTTTCCATTTTAACTAATAAGCAAGTTAGTTAGCTTTTTGTGATTCTTGCATTTAGCTTTGATTATAGTCTAGGGATAAATGATATTTTGGTCCCTCTGGTTTCGGTGAAAATCAAATTAGTCCCTTAACAAATTTTTTTCATCAATCGGGTCCCTGTAGTTTGCATGAAAATCAAATTAGTCCCTTATCAATTTTTTTCATCAATCGGGTCTCTGATCTTTTTCATGCTTTTATATTAAGTCCTTCCGTTCAAATCCGTCCACTAACTTAACGGTAAGTGTCAACCTGATCTGCTCGGGATGGAGAGCTGAGAGGATCGAGAGGCCCGAGCAGGTCGGACTGCTTGTACTCGAGATGCTCGGACTACTTTTATATAGCCTTTGCAAGAGTGGCCTTGCTGCTCGGGCCTCTCGATCTGCTCATGCTCGGGATACTCGAGCTGATTGTGCTCGGGATGCCGGGCTACTTGTGTTCGGAATGCTTGAGCTGCTTTTATATAGCATTTGCGCGAGCGACTTTGCTGCTCGGGCTGATTGTGCTCAGGATGTCGGGTTGCTTTTGCTCGGGATGCTCAGGCTGCTTTTATATAGAATTTGTGCGCGCGGCCGACCTACTCGAGCCTCTTGATCCTCTCAGCTCTTCATCCCGAGCAGATCAGGTTGACACTTACCGTTAAGTCAGTGGACGAATTAGGACGGAAAGAGTTAATATAAAAGCATGTACAGATCAGAGACCCGATTTATGAAAAAAATTGATAAGAGACTAATTTGATAGCAGCCCAATCTGCTCGGGCCTCTCGATCCTCTCAGCTCTCCATTCCGAGCAGATCAGGTTGGCACTTACCGTTAAGTCAGTGGACGGATTTGGACGGAATGACTTATTATAAAAGTATGTAAAGATTAGGGACCTGATTGATGAAAAAAATTGATAAGGGACTAATTTGATTTTCATGCAAACCACATGGACCCGATTGATGAAAAAAATTGTTAATGGACTAATTTGATTTTCACGCAAACCACAGGGACCAAAATATCATTTATCCCTATAGTCTATGCATCCATTGTAGTTCAATTTTAATTTTAAGCATGTTAGTTAACTTTTTGTGATTCTCACATTTAGCTTTGATTCTAGTATAGGTATCCTTTGTAGTTCAATTTTAATTAATTCTCGCAATTATTTTCCTTTTAAAAAAACAAAAAAAAAATCAAATTACTTGTTGTTAGTTTTTTTAGGTTTAAACCACATATTTCAAAAGGTACAAAAATCTTGTCTATGTGGAAATGACCTGGGGACTTTTCTTGATTATAACTTGACAAATTCTATACATGAAATTAACTTTTTCAGAAACGATCAGCAAGAAGACGTAACGCTATAAACGGAACTACTAAAGGTTTTTCACTTTCCAAACAATTGAAAAGGATAATATTGTGGTTGTGAAAATATTGTCTTATTTTCTTATTTTCTTCTTTCATCTTTCCCTTAATACTCTTTCGTGGAGTTGAACCAATTGGAAGATATTTTGTTTCGCTTAGTTGGTCTAGGATTAACACAGATTAGTTCAATAGATTTAGTTCTTAATTTAGACTTGTAATAAATCAATTTTGCACTCTCTGACTACGGAATCCTGAAACTTTGCATTCTCCGTTAAACCTTTATATTATCTAGGATAGAAATGATTTTTCAGGACATGAAATTACAGTTTTACTCGCTTGTTTTACATTTTTACTCAGTTATTTTTTGACAGAGATATAACATATGTGTGCAATGTTATTTTAGAGACAAAAATTCAATTTCATCTTGGATAACTGAAAGTTTTAACGAAATGTGCAAAGTGTCTGAAATCAATAGTAAGCAGGTGAAAGGTGATAAAAGTAATAGTTTATAGTGCAAAGTGTTCAGGATTCTCATAGTTAGCGGGTGAAAAATATTTATCTGGTGATTGTTTATAGCATTTAATAACAAGTGCGCAATGTCTGCTATAACGAGTCAAGATTCAAAGTCTAGACCTCGGTTTTGATATTATAAGTACATATTATCTAATTTTCTCCGATCAAGAATAATATTAAGAAGGGTAAAATATTACGCTTGCTCCTATAGTATAGACTTTTCCTGATTACCCCTAGGATTCATTTTGTTTTCTAGCTATCCCTAAGGTAATGTATCTTTTCTAAAAATGTCTTTCCATCCATAATCCATCAACAAACTAATGAAATTTGCTGAGTTGCCAAAAATATCCACTTCATGACTAAGAGAAATGGACACGTGTCTAATTTGCTGATTGGGTTAATGTCTGCCCTTGCCACGTCGTCATGGCTTCATCTACGTCTTCCCCAAATCCCAAATGTCCCCTCCTCCGATCCCCAAATCAGTCGAACCTCCGATCCCCCAAATCAGTCGAAGTTCTGGATCAGGTTCTGTTTCCCCTTATCAAGGATAAAAGTGGAAAGTTTGTGGTTGTTTTTCTTAGCCTTCAAACGATGACAAGTCCAGGACAGCTACGCATGTGTGTTTTCTGTTGGAACTGCTATCTTTTGATCAGTGAGAAAATAGGGATGTCACTAGTCTTGAACAATTGTGTGTTCTGTAAAAGTAAAATCACAATCAACCATATATGATTTTATACGCAGCAGAATATTTAACAATAGAAACTTTTACCTCCAGTAATCATGCTCAGCACTTGAACGGAATCTCTGTAGAATAACTCTGTAGCAATCTCTATCTAATCAATTACAATTTGAATTCAAATGAAATCAGAATCAAATTACAATTTTTATCTAATTAGTTCCAAATTTGAATTTGCTACTAATTTCATAATCTTATTAAGTGACACCATAATCTTTACTTATTAAAAAATAATTTTAATATGTCAATTAGGTTACTTAAAGGAAATATTCTAACATTCTCTCACTTGACCTTGATGACATATATCCTAATGGTGTCTTAAGTTTTTTAGTATGGCCAACTGTTTATGGAATCCTCTCACCCACATAATGAATGATACACACGGATCATGGCGGTAAAACCTTAACATAATCGGTCGTCCCTTCCATGTATTACCAACACAATACACATTATATGAGTACTTTATGGGAATCAAAACTTTATGAATGAACTTCCTCTAAGTCATTCGGGTTCAACTTTATTTATCTCCATAGATAACAAATAAATAATAAAAAATTTGCTTAATAAATCTTTATTTCAATAACTTCATGTCTGTAAATCAAAATTAAGAGAAACTAAGTACAAAATGAATCAGCAAGCCCCATATGGTTCACATGGCCTTTAAACTGTTTTACCAGTAAACTTTAGTCATGCGATCAGCAAGCATCAACTTCGTATTTATATGCTCTATAGAAACTGCATGTCTCTTGATATTTTCTCTCACACTAAGATATTTGATATCTATATGCTTACTATTGCTTCCACTTTTATGATTCTTTGAAAAGAATACTGCTGCAGAATTATCACACATGATCTTAATAGGTCTCTCAATAGAGTCAACAATTTTGAGACCACGAACAAAATTTCTTAACCATAATGCTTGTGTAGTGGCTTCATAGCAAGCAATGAACTCTGCTTCCATAGTAGAAGTAGCAACTATAGTCTGTTTGCAAATTTTTCAGGATTTGGCTCATCCAGCAAAGAGGAAAATGTACCCTGAAGTAGACTTTCTGCTATCTATACATCCAGCAAAATCTGAATCTGTATACCCAGGGACTTTTAAATGGTTAACATGTATGTAGGTCAAACTATAATTTTTGGTTCCTTGTAAGTACCACATGACCTTCTTTGCACCTCTCTAATGCTACAATCTAGGATTACTTTTGTATCTTCTCAGTATACCAACTGCTAATGCAATATCAGGTTTAGTGCAAACCTGAGCATACATCAAAATGTTGATTGCAGATGCATATGGTAAACTTTTCATTTATTCTTGTTCCAATTCACTCTTGGGACATTGATCCATACAGAATTTATCCTCTTTAATGATAGGTGCTAAACTAGGAGCACATTTGCTCATATTGTATCTCTCTAAAACCTTTTCAATGTAAGCCTTCTGAGACAGTCGTAATTTTTTTCTTTTTTTGTCTCTATGAATCTCTATGCCAATGAAATAAAAGGCTTCACCCAAATCCTTCATTTTAAAGTGTTGAGATAGAAATCCTTTAGTTTCATGTAGCAAACCCAAATCATTAGTTACAAGTAAAATATCATCTACATAAAGGACTAAAAACATTACTTTACTCCGACTGACCTTAAGATATATACATTGATCCACAAGGTTCTCAAGAAATTCAAATGAGGTAATAACCTTGTGAAATTTAATATATCATTGACGGGAGGCTTGTTTTAGTCCATATATAGATTTCTTTAATTTATGTGTCTTCTAACTGTTATCATCAAACCCCTCAGGTTTTCTCATATACACCTCATCCTCAAGATCTCCATTTAGAAAGGTTGTTTTCACATCCATATGTTGTAACTCTAAGTCAAAATGAGCTACTAATGTCATGATTATCCTAAATGAATCCCTCTTAGATACTAGAGAGAAAATTTCATGATAATATATGTCTTCCTTTTGAGTGAAACCCATGGCTACAAGTCTGGCTTTATATCGTTCAACTTTACCTGAAGTTTCCCTTTTGGTTTTGTAAACTCAATTGCAGCCAATGGCTACAACTCCCTTTGGTAAGTCAACAAGATCCCAAACTTAATTCGTTGTCATAGATGAGTTATCTCCATTCATGGCTTGTGAAAACGTATTTGGATCCCTTTTAGGTCCAATGCCAAAGTCAGACTCTTGGAGGTATAGAACATAATCACTAGGTATTGCTGATCTCCTTATTCAAGAGGACCGTCATAATTCTACTTCCTCTACATTTTGTAGATGTTGGGTAGACTTAATCTCAACCTATTCTGTATGAGTTGGCTCTGGTTGTGGTTCAGGACAATCAATTTGATCTTTCTTAGACAGAATCAATCTTTCTCCAAGAGGAGAAGATTCAGTCAACTCTTGTGCTTCCTTAAATTCAACCTTTTGGGAATTTGCTCTAGGTTCAGCATCTTCTAAAAAATTAGCATTTTCAGATTCAACAATCTTAGTATTATGTATAGGACAGTAAAATCTAAATCCTTTGGAGTTTACTGAATAGCCAAAAAAAAACTGTTGCTTGTCTTTGGATCTAATTTCTTTATATTTGTATTGTAAATCCTCACTTCAGCATAACAACCCCATATGTGTAAGTGATTTAAATTGGGTTTCCATCCATTCCATAACTCAAAAGGTGTCTTAAGGACAGCCTTGGATGGAATCATGTTTAATATGTACACATTAGTTATTAAAAGATTCACTTTATAGAAATAGAGGGAGATGAGAATTACTAAGTATATTTCTCACCATGTCCATAAGCGTGCAATTATTTCTTAAATGGATCACTCATTTGTCGCTTTTTCTGTGTACCTTCCATAATATTCTCCTCTTCTATCAGATCTTACAATCTTGATTTTCGTTTCTTTTTAGTTCTTTACTTCTGTCTTATAAGTCTTAAAGGCATTCAATGCCTCAGACTTCTCACCAATAAGATAGAGATACATGAAACGAGAATTATTATCAATGAATGAGATAAAATAACTCTGACCATTGAAACATGGAGTAGGAAAATATCCACAGAGATCAGTGTGTATGATCTCAAGAATGTTGGAACTCTTCTTGGCAACTTTAGTAGACTTGTTAGTCTGCTTTCCCTTTATGCAATCTATACAAGTGCCAAGATCAGCAAAATCAAGAGTTTGTAAGACTTCGTCGTCATCCAACCTTTTGAATCTCTCAATGGAGATATGTCACAATCTTTTATGCCATAACAAACCGGAATTCTAATTTATAAGCCTTCTCTTTATGCCAATAGTATGTATTGACAAACAATTGTTCTCAAAGTTAGGATCTAGTTCAATTTTGCAAAGACCGTCAATTTTCATTCCACCACCAATAACTTGATTATTTCGAAATAAACTTAAAGTTGAATTTATAAAATAAAAACCATAACCCAATACATCAAGTTTTGAAATTGAAATTAAATTCCTTGAAAATTCTGGAATAAAAAATACATCTTCAAGATCTAAAATAAATCATGTTCTCAAAATTATTTTGTAAGTCTCAACCGCCTTTACACTTAAGAATAATTTATTTCCAGAGTAAACTCGTTGTTCACTTCTTATTGGCTTCCTTGTTGTGAGAAAACCCTGCAATTTATATTCACAATGTGAATTGTAGCACCAAAATCAATCCACCAAGTATTGCAAGAAGCCTCAACAAAAAAAGATTCATGACAAAACAAAAGATAGGAATATACCTTTCTTCTCGAGCCATTTGAAGTATTTTTGGCAATCCTTCTTCATGTGTCATTTCTTCTTGCAGAATAAACAAGCATTCTTAGTGTCATTGATCTTTATTGGCACCTTGTTATCCTTCTTGAAGTGTTGGGCAGCCTTGCCCTTCTTGGCCTTCCCCTTAGCACGAGAAACAAAGTGAGCACTCTCAGGTTTTTCGAGTTTCAGTCTCTCTTCCTCTTGAACACACATAACCAATAAATCATTCACTGACCATGCTACCTTATGTGTATTGTATGATATTTTAAAAGGATCATACTCAATTGGTAGAGAGTTCAAAATCAATTGGACCACGAATGAATCAGAAATATAAACTTCCAGAGACTTCAATTGGGATGCAATATCTCTCATCTCCATAATGTGCCCACGCACATTACTTGAACTGTTGATTGATTTGCTTGACAACCTTCTCATTAGGATACTGGCTGAAGCCTTATCAAAAGTAGCAAATTGCTATTCAACAGACTTTAAAAATTCATTAGCTTTAATGCATTCAGGGACACAACCCCTAATGCCTTCGATGATATGTGATTTTATGAACATCAAACTGAGGCGATTAAATTGCTCTCATCATTCATAAATAAAATCTTTTGTGGCGTACATGATTTCGTGATAGTGGGTTCCACTACATAGAGCGCTTCAACTAATTCCATACACCCCAGAGTGAAAAAGCAGACTTTGTTTCCAGTCGTTAAAATTATCACCATTTAGCATTGAAACACGCAACGAATGACCAATAAGAGAACAAGAAATAGTTGAATACAACCAAAGAAAAAACAAAAAATATTAATTGCTATGAATTAACCATATTTAAATTAACCAATGTTAATTTAATAGTAAATTCCAACCTACCTGTGGGCAAAGGTTACATCATGCATGAAATTTACTCTTTATTATTAAGTCTAACAATTTTAAATATTAAGAATAAGATTTTTCAACCCTGTAGGCCTAAGAAAATTTATTTTTTATACAAAATTTATTATTTTAATCTAACTAAGTCATAAAATTAAAAACCTCACTGCGGGGATAAGAATCAACTTTATAAATTAATTACCACACTTATATAAATTTTTTTTATGAAGTTCAAATATAAATCTTGATGTAATCACCATATAAATTGAGATGTTGTGGCTTTCCCAAAATTATTATGATAATTACGACTTCATCAATATCCGTTAACTTTATAGATGCCTAATCAAAATTCAAGAACAAAAAATGAACCAATATATCAAGGTGGGACAATAGTATTTTCTAAAGCACAAGCAGAGGAGCTCCCAAGTAAGTGAGATAGGTCAAAGGACCTTTAAATACCAAGATTTGTCGTAGCCAGAACTGTCTCTGACCTGTATCCTTCGATCATACCCCATATTCCCACCAATCAATCAGTATATTATGCGGAATAACAAATCAATATGTTCAACTTATTGCAGATTATCAATTCTACAATATACTCAAAAATTATTTCTTAATCAAAGAAACAAGCAGATAACAATGACAACAGCAACTAAATTCTCTAAACAATCACAATCACACACAAAGACACCAAGATTGGTTACAGAGAGAAAAACCACTTGAAAGAATATTTCAAGAGGAAAAAACTCTCTGGACTCGTAAGCCGGTTTAAACGAATCCACTAGAATCTTCAAACTCGGTACACGGTGATCTATAAACTACTCAACACTCTGTTGCTAGTCTAACTCTACCATTACCTTACCTAGAATACAACATCCAGCTCTGCCTCTTGTTAAGGTGGATTTCTTTTTGATGCTTGATTTATCATTTTTCCTTGTTAAGGTGACATACAATTTTAATGGCAGTGTTCTAAACCAGATGTTTGCATATGTTAGGTTTGTCATCTTGTTATTAGGTGTACTTGTTACAACGAAGGATGTTTTCCTGGTAGATTTCTTCCATTTTCTTTGAAAATATTTTATTAGTTTTCAGACAGTCTTTACTTCTTTTTTTCTTCCTTTGTTCTGGGAGTATATTTATTAATCTTGACTCCCTCATCTAAGATGTGGTAGAAAATGGAAGCACAGAGCACCCACTTGGAGCTGCACATGGACTAGAGAAGGTAAAAGAAAGCATTACCGTCTCAAGTATTAGGTCTTAACATGGTTAGGAATGATGGGGGAGTCATAAAGATTTGCGGAAGAGGCGTGGTAGTGGACCGAAAAAGAAAAACTTTAATTGGGACATGGAAAGCTTTAATTCGTCGACATTGAGAGTCATGATAAAGTGTTCTATTATAGATATGGTGAATTGATTGACAGAATAATAAGTATAAAACATGCGAAGCATAAAGATTATGTATTTCCCTGAATATTTTTCATTCATAATTTATTTCAAAGCCTGAGAACGTAGAGTAATAATCTGTTCTTAAAACTCATTAATTACTTCCATGTTATCAGTCTACATTAGCTGTAGTTGTACTCAATAGTTATATGGGTTAAATATACTTTGTACCCTTCAATTGTGGGAATCTTGACATTTTGCTACCCTATATATTATTTTTGTCCCATTGCATCAGTCAAATATTAATTTTAGATACTTGCACCTAAAAATGATTTTTTGGTATGCAAAATGACTATTCTGTCCCCATAATTTTTTTTGGGCAGTGACTATTTTACGAGTGTAACTTCATAATTTTTAGGCAAAAAAAAAAAAGCAAAGTGTTTGAAATCAATAGTTGAGAGGTGCAATGTGCAATGTGTAATGTGACAAAAATAATAGATGAAGATGCAAAGTGTCAAGATCTCCTAGTTGGAGGATCCAAAAATGTATTTGTTCCTAATTATATTTACCCTAACTAGCAAATTAGAGCAAGTAATAGTAACCATCGACAATGATTGGTGCTGCTGACTCTAGAGAGAGAGAAAGGGAGGAAGAGATGGGCTTAAAACTTTTTAATTGCTTGTTAGTGAGTGGGCCCTCCGGTGTACCTTTTTGTTGTAGATTAATCAGTTTTTTGTATTGTAATTGCTCTTGATGACACGCCTGGTACCGTTCTAACTGCTATCTGTCCAATTCCCGATTCCCATGCATCCCATTTTCATAGCAGCTTGCTTCTGCAAGGACTCAGGCAGCTAGGGCCTGAATATACTTGTCCATGTTGGAAGTATTCTTTAACCAACCAGCAACTATTGTGTGTTTGCATACTTTTTAGCATCAGTGGGTTGGTTTTACAATTACTTCGGTCAATTCTGTCAAAATGATTTGTAGTTTGAATCCTTGCCCTTTTTAGTTGTAAGCTAAGTACTTATAAAAAAAAAAAAATTGTAAGCTAAGTAACAGGCTGAAAACTCTGAATGCAGGAAATTCTAGAAACTCGTGAGAAAGCAAAGCCCCGCATCTGGACTTTTCGAACACCAGAAGAAGCATCAACTCACTGGAAAGAATTATTTGTACATTTAGATTATACGGAATAACCAAGATCATATTCTACATGCACTTTGTTAAAAAAAATTCCCCAAATATACTCTGAATATTGGGTGCTCCCAAACCGAAATAATTTAGATAAAGGATGAGGACAGAACTCAATTGATGAACATGCCAAGGAAGGGTGCCAAGGAAGGGAGAGACTGGTTCCTTGGTCGCAGATTTATTCATTTAACTTGTTTCTTGAGAATTGAAATCAGGAGTTCAGGAGCAACAGAGATAAATTGAATGAATGATTTTAGGCTTGATGCACTGTTGCATGTTATTTTCTTGAGTTAATTGCTGTTTGTTAATTTCCCAGTTCAGATCATGGGGAGAGGATTTCTCATTTCTCCAGTTTTCTATTGTATTGATATTACCTCAGTAATTTGGTGGGCTCGAATTGTCAGGTGCTTGATGGTACCATCTCTTGTCCGGAATTGATCAGTGCAGTGTGTGGGCTAAATAGCTCTTTCAATTTTTTGATTAAATTTAAACTTATCAAATTTTTGGATGCAAATTTTTTTAATATATCAGTTTGATAACAAGCATCTGCATTTAGTTTTTTTTAAGTAGTTGATTTTGTGAACAGGATTATATTAATTCTAGTTTTGGAGAACTTTTTTTCGTGAATTGTGGAAAGAATCTACATATCTTCATACAACTTAATGTTTTGATTGGAGTATAAATATTTATTATAGAATAGAATAATAAAGTGTGTATAAATATTTATTATAAAATAGAATAGATAAAGTGTGAAAACATATGATAAATTTTGGTGATAAACATTATTGGCTACGATAAAGAACCAGCTATTTGTGTATGTAATATAATCTTCAAAAGTTGACATTTATTATAATTTGTTATTAATTAAGAGCGTGAATTGTAATAAACAGAAGACACAAAAGTTTTGAGTAAACAAACATCCAAAGAAGCAGTCGGGAATTGCTTGAAAACATTTGTTGCAAGAGACAGCATAAAAGCGATTAAAGCATACAAACTTCTATATACTAACTTCAACGATAGCTACCTACGTAATGCTTTGCTCAGAAAAACAAAAAAGAAAAAGCACCATAATTCTTCGACTTTTTCACACCAACGTCAGATCAGATGATACTTAATTGGTATCCCGCGACACAACTTGCACTATAGCAGTACGCTCCTTTCTTTCCGGCGCAACATTTAGGAAACTCCGCAATGCAATTGCGAAGACATTCTGCACAGTCAACGCTAGAGAGGTCTCTAGTACACGCAGCTATCAAATCGATTACGTCCTTCTCTCCAAAGCTTATCGATCTCTCCGCTTGCATCTTTGGGGCGACAGAGGCATTATTGGCGAGTTGCATCAGAAAGCTGTTCGTCTTCTGGCTAAAAGAAACGGGATCGCTCACGTTTTCGTTTTCTATAATTATGGAATGGATTTGCTTATCGATTTGGCCAAAGAAGTTTTCGTCGGAGTATTTCAACAAGCAAAAAGAATACCATACGACTGCACCTTTACTGTATGGGCAAAGTGGGCGAATCTCATTTGATGCATTGGTAAGGAAGCTCATGCAGTCTTTTGAGGAGATGTAACCAAAACATAGAGCAAGCCCGTATGTTGTATCCTGGCCTTGACCCTTAGAACCCAGACCAAAGCCTGTTGTAGGGGTTTCTTTCGTAAGATAATTCATCAGCTCATTGAGGTTTGTTTCATAAGGGTCTTTGCTATTGAACTTCTTAAAGCCTAAACACTCATGAGTTGGGACAAAGCCAAGAACGGCATGGAGAAAGAGAAAGCAGGTTAGCAACAAGAGAGACGTGATAGGTTTTGAGAAGCACATGTTGGGTATGTGGATGATAGGACGTTCAAATTGGTCATGGCACTGCAGCAATGCAGAATACTTATGTCTACTTGTGTCTCTATATATACACATTCTCCCTTAGAGAATTCTCGATTAAAGATTGTCTTATTGTTGTGACCCCTTGAAAAGTTGCTTCTTTAATTTCTTTTTTGTTATTTTGGTGTCTCTTGGCTAAAACTAGAAGGTTTACAAGTTGTAAGTCAAATTTGGTAAAGCCAATGTTCATTCAAAGAACATCAATATGTATTGCTGGCATGGAATGAAAATGACCGGCCTCAGCCATGTAATGAATCCCATTTGCACTGATCAAAGCATATCTTTTGGAAAAACGGAAGAAGTGCATTGGAAAAGAAGGCTACTATTAATTTAGTACAATTAATACAACATTACTAGGAGAAGACAATATCTATATTGGCTCGCCAAAGTACATACCTTCAAGAGGAAAAATTGACTTTGAACCCCCTAACTATCAATGCAATTTCAAATAAGATTCTAAACTACTAATCTTGATACATTGAGACTTCCAACTTCAATGATTAATCAAATTGTGCCTATAATAAAATCTGATGGTCAAAACCGTGTCATATGACTCATTATAACACACGTGACATAAGTTTGATGGTTTGATCTTTTTAAGGGAGCAAATTGATAGAATTTGGTAGTTTTTAGTCTCAATGTAGCAAACGTGGTACTTGAGACCCATGTTTAACTTTGGTAATTTGAGGACTAAATTTGACTTTTTTTCCTATTATTTTCAACGTAAGTTATACGTAGGCAAGTATTTCCATCTCGACGCACCACGACACAATCTCAACACACTCATACTAGTGTCTTAGAACGTGTAATCTAGGCGTGGAAGCTATTCGGGGTTAATTCTGCGAAGTCTTCAAGGAGCTCTTGGACATCGTCCGGTCAATTAATGTTGAATTTGAATAGGTTGTTAAGATTTGTGCCAAAACTAATCGACCGAGCTCTAGAAGCACAACCTAGTTTCCATTAGGGGAGGTTTGACTATGGGTGGGTACGGGAAGGGATAAAACAACATTGGTCAATCCCGGTTTCGTTTCGGTACTCACAAAAATATAAATTTTTGGGTAATGATTCATAATTCACCCATCAACTATAAACAAAAATCAATGTCGCCCCTAACTATCAAAATAGATTTTTACGTCCTCTAAGTTTCCAAAATGTCGCCCCCTAAAAATGACCGAAATATATCTGAGACAAAAAATACCAAAAATATTTTTAAAAATTATTAGAACATAATAAATAATATTTTTAAAAAGACAATACTTTTTAAATAAATATATTGAAACTCTGTTTTAGTAATCTATTTATTTCTTGAATTTTTACTTATTTTTTAAAATTTTGTCTTGAAGGGTATTTTGGTAATTTCTCACGTTTTTCCGTCTAATTTAACGTCTAATTTGTACAAGGGTCGTACATTGATAATTTTGGAAAATTAGAGGATGTAAATCGCAATTTTTATAATGAAGGGGGGAAATTTTATTTTTATTCCAGTTTCGTTATAGTTACCAAAATTTTCGAAATTGAAAATCGAAAATTCTAGTTCGGTATGTGGATTTTTTTTACTTTTTTTTTGTCCTGATGGGCCAAAAATTCTTTTGACATTTTGGGCCAAAATTTTGACAATATTTTTTTATTATAGATCATAAATTAACAATTAATATAAATATTCATCCAAAATCTAGATTCTAAAATAAATATTCATTCAAATTCTATATGTTATATTTTTGTAGCCCTATTTTTGAAAAAAAAAATCCACTAGAATTTTCTTTTCCGATTCTAGTTCTGGAAATTGTCAAAAATAGCTACTCGTTTCAAAAATTGTAAAAAATAGCTTATGGGTCCGATTTTGATTTTTGCCCATCCCTGTCGGCCAGTCCCTTTGGAAACCAAAGCACTTGGTTAGGTGCTCAATGTCAAGGGTTCAGCCCACCAAAATCAAATCTAACCGAGCCCATAATAAAAATTTATACCCATGCGACCTCTCTTCTCTCCTTTCCCAACTTCTAATCTCTCCCTCTCCTCTCCGCGTCTTCAGCTGCTCTCTCTCCTCTCTTGGTTGTCGCTGCTACTCACCCCTCCCTCCCTCTCAGCAATGCCTTTCTCTGTCTCAGTGCCGCTTTTCTCTCTATTTGGTGCAATGCTGCCCTAGCCGTGATCATCATCACATCTCTCTCTCTCTCTAGCTTTTGGGTGATTTTTTCCTAGATATGGAAGATGTTTCTAGTTGTTGGTTGATTCTTGGTGATTTGTTGGGTGATTCCCCCTTCCCCCTTATTAACCAAAAAAAAAACTTCTCTCATTACTAAGGAAGTTGATCCAAGAATGGCTTATGTGGTTTCACCACATCTTTAAAAGCTAGACCCTTTTGAAGATAGTGCATAAGTTCACTTTTTTGGTTAGAATAAAAGCTAGACCTGAAGCTCTCTGCTTCTCACGTTGTACTATCTCACGCAGAGCGAGACATATAGCTACAAGTCCTTCACACCGGTGGCGCTTTATATGCCCTAGCTAGAAGGCTTTTTCATTTTAATTCATTGATCTAACTAGCTAACTAAAATGTCCCTATACATACAGTCATGTTAATTAATTTGGCATATATCAGAAAATTGAAAAAAAAAAATTGGTTGTGGTGTGAAATATTAGGGAGCTTGATAAAGAGGTCGTCAAAATTCTGAAGCATATTTGGGTTAAATTGGAATAATTTGTAGAAAAAAAATGAAGAAAAAGATAATGTTGGAGGTTTTAATATATGGCCCCCTTGACAACCATATGGGCTAAGTAGTTCTTTAAATTTTTGGATTAAATTCACACTTATCAAATTGTTGGATGCATATTTTTTTTAATATATCAATTTGATAACTTGTGTCTCCATGTAGTTTTTTTTTTTACTTAGTTGATTTTGTGAATAGGATTGTATTAATTATAGTTTTTGAGAACTTATTTTTCGTAAATTGTGGCAAGACTATACATATCTTCATACAACTTAATGTTTTGATTGGAGTATTAATAGTACTTAGGCAAATTCAATTTCTGGTCACTCGGTTTTGCCCCATTTTACGAATTAGTCACTAAGTTTAATTTTTTTTCAGTTTTTTGTCACTGAGTTTATGCCCTTGAAAAATAATTAATCCTTCTGTCAATTGACCGTTACTTTGACTAATGGGAACCTTGTCCACATCAGCTGTATTGCCTTGTCACCCAATTTTTTTCCACATCACTTTCTCTCTCAGTACTCAAAACGACCCCCAGATTTTCAAAGCCTGCCTAAATTTCACTAAGCCTATGTTCACATTCAAAACGCTGTGCAAACTTCTTAGCCCCCGGCCCCAACCCTCCCAATATTGGCTAAAAAAAGCATATTTTTTAGTATTTTAATGAATTTTTGATAATTTATTTATGTTTTATTCATTTTGGCCCTCCAATAAGCAATTCTTAGCTTCGTCTCTGCCAGTCCACAACTACCTCAACGCCTACCCTTTCCCTGATCTCCAGCACTTGATAACATCAAATTTTTGGATGCAATTTTTTTTTAATATATCAGTTTGATAACATGTATCTCCATCTAGTTTTTTTTCGTAGTTGATCTTTTGAATAGGATTGTATTATTTATAGTTTTGGAGAACTTTTTTTCGTAAATTGTGTCAAGAATATTCTACATATGTACATATTATCTAACTTAATTGCTCCGATCAAGAATAATAATAAGAAACAAAAGGTAACTTTATTTAGCAATCACTTGATACCGATAATTCGAAATGATACCAGCTATAGCTAGCTCCATAATGCTTCTAAGAAAAAGGAAAAGAAAAAAAGCACCATAATTCTTCGACTTTTTTCACACCAACAGATCAGAAGGTTTTGTATGCCACGACACAACTTGCACTGTAGACTGATGCTGCTCTCTTTCCGGCGCAACATTTAGGAAGCTCCGCAATGGAATTGCGAAGACATTTTGCACAGTCGACGCTACAGAGGTCTCTAGTACACGCAGCTATCGAACCGACTACCTCAGACTCTCCAAACCTCATCGAGCTCTTCGCTTGCATCTTTGGGGCGACAGAGGCATTATTGGCGAGTTGCATCAGAAAGTTGTTCGTCTTCTGGCTAAAAGAAACAGGATCGCTTGTGTTTTCCTTATCTGTATTTTTGTAATGGATTTGCTTGTCGATCTGGCCAAAGAAATTTTCGTCGGAGTATTTCAACATGCAAAAAGAATGCCATATAACTGCATCTTTACTATATGGGCAACGTGAGCGAATCTCATTTGTTGCGTTGGTAAGGCAGCTCATGCACTTTATGGGGGAGATGTCACCAACACAAAGAGCAAGCCCGCGTGTTGTGTCCTGGCCTTGACCCTTAGAACCCAGACCAAAACCTGTTGGAGGGGTTTCTCTCGTAAGATAATTCATCAGCTCATTGAGGTTTGCTTCATAAGGGTCTTTGCTATTGAACTGCTTAAAGCCTAAACAGTCATGAGCTCGTTCAGCCCCAACATTAACGGCATGGAAAAATAGAACGAAGGTTAGCAACAAGAGAGACGTGATGGGTTTTGAGAAGCACATGTTGGGGTATGTGGGTGATATGACGTTCAAATTGGTCATGGCACTGCAGCAATGCAGAATATATACTGTCTTTATATATATATATATATATATGCATGCTCTCTTAGAGAATTCTCGATTAAAGATTATGGTTATGGCTTTTGAGATTGTCTTATTGTTGTCCCATTTGCACTGATCGAAGCATCTTTTGGAAAAACGGAAGAAGTAAGCTAGAAAAGAAGGTTACTATTAATTTAGAGCAATTAGTACAACATTACTCTGAGAAGACAACATGATCTATAATTGGCTTTCCTGAGTACATATCTTCATTAATATAAGTGGGCAAGTATTTTCATTATGACGTATGATCACCACGAAACAATCTCAGCACACTCATACTTTGTGGTGTCTCCGAACATACAATCTACACGTGGAAACTATTCGAGGTTAATTCGGCGAGGTACTCTTGAAGGAGCTCTTGGACATCGTCTGGTTAATTAATGTTGGATTTGAAAAGGTTGTGTCAATTGTGGAACCAATAAAAACAGAAATCAGTTTACTTGGTAACCAGCAGTTAATTTCGTCATTGTCCATTGTTGATCAAATGACTTCTTTTAATTAGGATCTAATGGGTTAGGGCTGTTAAGATTTGAGCTGAAACTAATCCGAGTTTGACAGGCTCAGCCCGGTTTCCTTTGGGGGATGACGTTCGATTGTCGGCCCAGTCCCCTTGAAAACCAAAGGACTCGGTTTTAAGGGTTCTGCCCATCAAAATTGAATCAATCGAAGCCCAAAATAAAAACTTAAAGAGCCCCTTGCGACCTCTCTTCTCTCCCTTCCCAACTTCTCATCTCTCCCTCTCCACTTCGTGCCTTCAGCTGCTCTCCCCTCTCTCTTGGCTGTTGTTGTTGCTCACCCCTCACTCTCTCTCTCTCTGGTGCAACATTGCCCTAGTCGTGGCCATCGTCACATCTCTCTCGAGTTTTTTTGGTGATTTTGTTCGAGATATGGAAGATGCTTCTAGTTGTCCGGTGTTGGTTGCTTCTAGTTAGTTTGGTCCTCGGTAAGGGTCACAAACCGAACCAAGGGGGTTGGCTTCCACCCCTATAATAGGTTGTAGGGATACATAACAAACTAACTAGAAATTTCTAGTTATTTTACAATTAGGGTTTCGTTGTAACCCTAATGTTGATATAGTGAATCTTTAGTCAATCTAAATGAAAGACGCAAACTTCTATATTTGTTAGTTAAAAAAGGAAAAAGAAGAGAGATGGAGAAACTGATAGTGATAATTTAATAATAAAAAAGAAGGAAAAAAACCACTATTAATAGGATGTTCTAATCTCTTTTTTCATAGTAAGAGATGTTTGATTCATACAAAGTGACATGGAGTTATGAAGAGACAAGTACTACCTCAATCTTGTTTGGTACTTGGGACGTATAGCTCATCTTAAACTTAAACCATTAGCTAAGAGGAGCTAAGATCACTTACAATTGTTGATCTTGCAAAAAGGTTTGAAATGAAATCATGAAAGCCCTATTCTAAGGACGATTTATAAACACATACCATTACAGTTATCTACAATATGGCAATCCTGACAGGGTGAATATTACGTTCCAATGAGCCGTGACGGTATACATTGCGCCGGCTAAATTGAACTCAACCTTTAAATACACCTGCCCTAACTAAAACGGATAAATTCGTCGAATTTGATTCGATTCCATCAGTTGCTATATCAAGCATGCAAGATGATTGCATAAACAAACTTTCTAACCAGGCCTACAATCTTCCCCTGCAAGAATTGAAGAATTGTGATTCAAATGAATAGCCCCAAGTCAACTTCCTGAAATCTCCAGTGCCACTTGAGAAGCATCTCAATTTTCTCAGTCATATGAATCTTGATCTGAATCTCAAGCGCTCCTAGAGCTAAAGAATTCCCATCATGAGACATCATGTAAAGGAAGAGCCGCTATTTCTCCAGTGGTCTAAGTAAAAAAGCATCTTCAATTCCTCAATACGTGCACTTCGAACTTCTTGATCTGTCAAAGCACCAGATATCATCTGCTGCTTACGCACTTGCACTGCTTCCATTCTTTCCTCAACAGTTCCCTGCCATCCAGGACAATTCAAATCAGTATAGAGTCGCATCATACTGGAAATAGGGGAAAAGGACATAAGTGTCAACATTGCATATTGTAGATTCCAAAACAAAACGGTTGTGAGATATCCATCTCATAGCTTTAGGCATGTCGATTTGAAGCCAGGGTCCTAGCCTTGCCCAGAAAAATAAAACACGTGTTGAAGCATAGAGGAAGGTGTCAATTTGCTAATGCATTTTTATCAAGTCTCTGAATACTTTTTGCATAATCCACTGAAAAATGTTGCACTTAGTTATCAAGTTCAACTCTACTGGCAGGGGCATTGTTGAACTGAAAGATCAAAAATAGAATTTCCAGCCACAGTAAAAAAAAAAACCTTCACAATGAACCGTCTGATCATCACTCTTTTAGTTTGTCCAATCCGATGAATGCGCATGACAGCTTGCTCCTCTACAGCTGGATTCCACCATGGATCCTACAAAAATATTAAGAGTATTGAGATACTTTTACGGTTTACCAAAGCAAAAAATCACGTACCGAAATATTAAACACAGAAGCTGAAGAAGGCCAAAGAAAACTAGGGTTTCTACAATATATCTTAGACCAAATGAATATATGCAAGCGATTTGTAAAGATATAATCCAATTAATAATGCCATTACAAAAGCACCACCAATTTTCTCAGAAAAAAGCTGATCTTTGAGAGTAAATATTGCTTAATTTCAACCAAGACATACACTACAAGTGAACACAAGCCCCGTACGCTGCTATCTAATTTTACATACAAGCAAGAAACTGCACCACAATTTAGAAGGGGAGGTTCAATCTTCTTTCCGTACCAAGACAAAGGCATTGGAAGCTGCTGTTAGATTTATTCCAACTCCACCAGCCTTCAGTGACATCAGCAACACCTAAGTAACAAGAACCAATAACCAATATTCGAACCCAGACCATTTGTTAGACAAATAAAGTCCACCTCCCAACAAAAGAAGGAAACTTGGTCAACAAATTAGTTACGGACCCGGATGTTGCTGTCTTCTGAAAACTGCTTTAATACTTTCTCCCGCTGCTGTTGATTTAGAGTCCCATCCAGACGAAGAAAGGGAATGTTACTCCTGGACAAAATTAGAACTTTGGTAATATGGACTAGAGGTATGAAAATTTACCAAGAATTTCTGATGCCAAAGTAAACAATATATGAGTTGACCAAGTCATATGAACTGCCAGGTTTCAAAGAAGAACAAGGCCAAGACACAGGTCCAAAAGGAACCAATGAACGAAAGAACAGATACAAAGAATGGTTCTTTAGATTAAAAGGGGCAAAAATAACAAAACAAAACCATCTTCATTTCCTTTTCAGCTTGCATGGAAATTTACCTATTTATTGGACATAAAAAAATAACACACGACATTTCCTCAGTCAAGACTGATATGCTTTGCAAATTTTAATCAAGGAAGAGTAGATGTTTCCTTTAGCAGTACAACCAGTCCTTTCAAGGCCAGCAATGACTCCATGTTAGTTTTGCTATTGCAAAGAGTATATGCTAACTCATATTTCTTATGAGCATTTTTCAATAGAAGAATCATCATGGTGCTCAACTGCTCTCACATAACCAAACAAGTTCCTTCAACTTCTCTAAGCGGCTAGGATTTTACCTAGAAAGAGGAATCTGAAGGAGATCAAGAAAGGCAGTCCACTGGCTGAAGACGATGCTCTTAGAGCCTGACAAGCGAATATTCTCTAGTTCACGCAAGAGAACAACAATTTTGGAAGACTCCACCCAATTTTTCTCAACATCAATCTGGAAACGACTCTCAGTTGGGGCTGTAACAAGATCTTGCCGAGTAATCATTTTCCTGTAAAAGGGAAATAACATTCTGAGATTATATAGTTCGCAAATTTCATAGCAAAAGGACTTCAAAGAGAATGAAGACCCTCCTTCAAAGAAAATGAAATGAAACGTAAAACCCAAATCTAGATGAAGTCACAACGTCTTGAAGATACCTACAAACAGGACATAAACCAGAAGTAGAATTTCGCCAACTTGCCAACAGGCATTCTCGGCAAAACCGGTGAGCACAAGGTGTCAATATTGCATCTTCAAATGCTTCAAGACATATGGGACACTCTCCTTGCTCCCCTTTCCGCAGCTCTTCCACAACCTCCTGAACATAAGCTCGTGAAGGCCCGTCTTTAGGTTCCCCTTGTTGGGTATTGTGGCTGCCTTTGAGGAATCGTCTAGCTAGCTTATTCAAATCAGATAATTCTTGGGTATCACCTCGACTGAACAAATCAAATCCACCCACAACAAATCCTATTTATTAGAAAAATCCTCATATAAGGATCTAACTTAATCATAGTCTGCAGTCTAATGGTAAACTAATAGTGAATAAACAATGCTAGACAATCTCTGTCTCAGCATATATTAACCCTATGTTTACAAAATAGTCCCACTTGAAAATGCAAATATGTAAGGAAACCAGTAATGAATGAGTTCCCACTTAGCACGATTCCTAACTTCTTGATATTATCATGTACATAAGATTGCCGTTCTGGATAGGGTAAATAATCATTCTTACGTTTTTCTGTCAAAGAACTAATACAACAGCATAGCCACAACAAAAAAATGAGGGAAAAAATTACATTTTACCTCCACGGATTACAGCCATTTTGCAACCCACCCTCCCAAAAAAGGAATTGCCATTCGAAGCAATTAACAACCCCCCCCCCCCCACCACCCCCAACCCAAGCTATCACTTCTTTACAATATCTTACTGATTAAAATCTGACTGTTAAACAAGTGACCTGTTGTCCATCAATCTTAAGCATCAAATCTTAATAGAGGGAGAAAATTCCAATAAAGTAGTAGTTTAAAGAGCTCAATTGGTGAGAATGGGAGTTTGGGAGACAGATTGCAAACAGGTGATAATTTGGGGGGAGGAGATAAAGCTTTATTTTCCCAAAAAAGAAAATGTAACCTATTGTTTAGAGATGAAAGACAAATACACATGTTGTGTACGTAAACGTATATGGAAAAACTATGAGAGGTAACACCCTATCAGAGTTAATGGAGACTCCCACATTTTGACTGCATTGGTGAAGCTTTATTTAAAAATTTAAATGGAGATATAATCATTTAAGTGCTTTTTTTATATACAAACCAAAAGTACTATAGTCTACATATTCTATGTTACCAATCAAAATGAAGTTAAAAAAAATATTTAGCCCCATTAATCCGTATAGCATCTACAAAATATTTATCCATATTGTTCAAAGATTTAATTGAACGGTTCCAATCTCCAATTAATCTCACTAATGTATGCAGATATGGGCAAGGCCCCATTGAAGTTGTTGGGACAACGCTCCAGCATAATTTGTCCTATTTATCTGTAAATACACAGAATCAGATGCCAGTTCCCTTTTCATAATAACTAATCCGATCGGGTTATTTGTTCAGCCAAAAGGTGATAATCATGTGAAGCACTTTGACGCTCTTGTGACCATTCTCTTTCAAGAAATCCCAGAGCTCTTTTGTATCATATTTCTAGGGATTATATTGTCTACATAACTTCTGCACATTTTCACCCATAATTGCATTCATCCACTCATGTCATTTGTAATTATCAGAGCACATCAATAAGTGTCCTCAAAACAACTTAATTAACGTACCATAGCACCATCATCATCATCATTGTGGCATGGCAAGGAATAAAACGACGATTACGTTACTGAAATTACACCTATTGAACCATGGGAAGGGAAGGAAGGTAACTTACCTCATCACAAGAAATGGATGATCACAACATTGACGTAGACGTAGAAGTAACTCCAATATGGAAGCATAATTATGAAGAACGCGTCCTTGCTCAACAAATTGATCAAACTTCACCTGAAAGAATTGTATCAAAATTTTACTCTAGAATTTGTCCCAGAGGCCATCGCGTATAATTGAAAGTGCAGCATAGAAGATAACCTTACATCAATAAGAAATCCTATAAGCAACACCCGACAAATGTACAAGTGCTAAGTGGTTGCTAGTCTTAAGAGGGGCCAATCATGCATGGATGCTGAAGGGTAGGACCAGCTAAACCACACCTACTGAGAGCCACTTAAGTGGGACCAGCACCAGATGATTACTCTTTCTAATCAATATTACAAATGAGAAGATACCTTGGATTTCTTAAACAAGGCCTCATAGAAGTCTTTCTCAGTTTCTGTGAGTTCGCAATAGATAACCTGAATATCAGCTGGAGGAAGAACAAGAATAGGCCTGCAAAGAAACAAGAATGTTTAGAGCAGACCAAAGAGAATGTTGATAGAAGTTGCTATTACCCACCTGCCTACTTGATCAGTGCTACTTTTTGTTCTCCTCAACATGATTGGCTTTAAAATGGACTGGACCAACTTCAACCCTCTCTCATCACCCTCCTCAAATGGTTTTTGAATGAGTTTGTTCCACCTAGAATACACGGGACAAAAAAAATCTCACCAGTCTTTCTACATTAACTGCCTGAGAGGAGACTATCACAAATGTCATGCCACCTCAAATCACAGAGAGGAGATGAAAGGAAATTAGAAAGAGTATCCACTTAGAAATATAAAAGACGAATGCATGCGTGTGCACAAACACTATAAAGCCCAAGAACATAGTGTTCTATGTGGCTAAATTCGTATCATAAACCATAGACCAGAAAAAGGTGTAATCATAGCGCAGAACTCAACAGAGGCGTCCTTTTGAGTTTGCCAATATTTGTTTGATCAAAGGCTTAGTCTATTGTGCATAATGGGGATAAAAAAGTTCACCTTCTAACTTCTTTCCCAAACTACAGAAAAGCATCTTCTTCAAATTCTAAGAGCTTCTCAATAGAGTTGATACTTTAAAAACAATATGATAATTGTTCAGCATAGCCAAATTTGCTTTTAGTCATTAAGCATATCTAAATGAAAAATGAAGAAAAAATCTTGGATTTAATGGAAATACTTAAAATGAATGCAGAACCCCAGGGCACTAGCACCTAATATGCTGAACCATAAAATTCATCTTACAAAATTAAAAACAGCATTACAATTTTGGGAACCTAAGATCACAAAATGCTCTTTAAATGCTGAAAATGGAGGTACAACTTACCATGCCCAAGTGCCCCATGGTTCCACCTTCAAAAACCTCAGAAGACTGTAAATGTCCTCCAGGTTGTTCTGTGATGGAAAAGTTATGTCAGGATGCACACCATGAAAGTAGCATAGTAATTCAAAATATAAGAATAGGTTTGTCATAAATTGAAGTTTTCCATCCAAGCCCAAACATCCAGATATCAAGCAAACAATCCTGGTAGAACAAAGTGGGTAGGTAGGAGTCAGGTCGTGGAATGGGCCTGAGGGACAAAGGAAAATTAGAGACCAACAAAAGAAGTCACCGAGAAAAATAGCAGACATGGTAATGAGTTTCTTTTTCCTTCAGACATAGGTAAGAATAGCAATTTTCTCCTTTATGCTAAAACAATAGTGTCAGGGGCACGAGAGAGAGAGGCCAACATGCAGGGACATTCATTTACACCAAAAATGACGATTCCATTTTTGTTTCACAGCCAGGGAGATCCCTTTCAGGTTTACAGCAATTCAACGGAGACACTCGACCTGGATAGGGGTGCCAGTAAGACACCAGCGGCGATCAGCAACTAGAGCAGCAGCAGCCATTGAAATTTGGCTTTTCGAAGATTTTATGGTGTGTGCCTCATCAAGAACTACTCTAAACCATTGAACTGAGTAAAGTCCACCATTGTCCTCAGCATTCTACAAAAATAAACAACATATGCCAAAAGATGCATTAGTTTATCTTGTACAAAAAAATGCTGCAAATGGTACTCCGACAATTTACTCGTCATCTAAAGAAAAAAATATATTCGGGTTACCTCTGCCGAAAATTCTGAGGCTAACACTCCATATGTGGTAATTACCACACCACTCTGAGCTAGAGTTCTTGCATCCTTTGGTCTACTTTGTCCATAGTGAACATATAGAGACAGAGACCCAGGTTGCACATGAGTCTCGATCTCCGCCTGACAATCCACCAAACAGTTCGGACTGAGTCTCAAACCGATGAGCAAAATAACGATGCATATGGAACTTTAATGCATTAAAGTACCAAGTTCAACAAAGTGCTAGCTACAAGTATGCGACCTACAAATAGCTAATCAGTAGTGAATCCAAATACCTTCCACTGGCCAAGCAGAGTCATAGGACAAACGATCAAATTTCCACCAGCAACAAGAGTATTCTTTTGCTTCATCAACTTATCCAAACCTGATAATCTTATAGCCTTCTTCGGGTGGTCCAGACAGTGGTCTAACATATTGCCGACTTCGCTACCTTCACTTGAGGACTGAGTCGTGGGCTGACTAACTGAGGATCCATCTCTTTCTGAATGGGCAAGGAGGAGGGATATGGTCATAATGGTCTTCCCAAGCCCCATTGCATCTGCCAGAATCTTCAGTTGCATAATAATGTCAACAAACTGCTGAAAAAATAAAAGAGACATATAGGAATCAAAATCACAATTAGCATGAGCCGTCCAGGGACATACTCCTCCTCTGGCCATTTGAAGTGTGCTTGGAAATTCTGTTGTAGCATCACCTGAAAATGCATTCAAGTAGACAACTAGCTCCCTCCTACATACATAAACACCCACACGAACAGGCAGTCTCAGCATATGTAGACAGGATCAGATATCAAAATAATCTAGCGTACTTGTCTGCAAGACGATAAGCCTCCCAACATGGATGAAGTGTGGTTGCTGCCTCATCCGTCTGTTGTCCCTTCTCCAGCTGAATCATCCAATGAAGGGCCTGCTTTTGGTAGGGTCGAAGTTCACACTGAAGTGTACCAGGGGGTTCCATTTCCTGAAACAACGTGTTGAGTAGTTGTCCCCTTCTAAAAGCATATGCAATCTCCACCAGAATGCAAAATCCTCAGGTAGTGACAGTACCTCTAACTCAGAGCTATTTCCAACCCCAACAATGTTGTCAAGATCAACATCCGAAATGGACTCCTCATTTTCAACTTCATTTCCATTTTGAGAAGGATTCTTAGACTTGTTTAGATGTAACGATGAGGCTCGAAGACAGGAAATATCCTGTTAACACAATTATATTCTAAACATTACCATGAACATAACTCCAAATAAAATATTAATGTTTGCATACCTCTGGGTTTAATGGGCGTTTCCGTTTGCACAAGTCACCAGGAGTGAATTCTGCCTAATTACAACCAAACAATGGTGGAAATAGATATTTGTTACAACTTTATCAGAAAAGCTCAGAAGATATTTTCTATGACAACTAAACGATGCTAACTCCATTCTATGTCCAAATTCACATTTCCAAATTCAGCAGCACAAGTTACTTCCATGATCGGATCAAAACAAGATGTTGTGTGAGAAAGGAAAAACATGTAAAATAACAAATGATCACCTGCTTAAAAGGGGTGGTAAGTCCTAGCAACCGGAACAAAGTTGGCAGAGGATGAAATACTGATCCCTCAGCGGCCTCAATGGCTGCTTTGAGTGAGGTCTGGTGATGCTTACGGAACATAGAACTATTTATGTATATCCTGTATTTAATAAAATGTACAAATTCATTAACCTCTGTATACTTCAAGCTGATAGCACATTGTAAAGAAGAATACAGGGGAAAGGGGGGATACATCAGTGGAAGTCGTTTTAAATATCAGAAAAAACAGCTTACGAATCTAAAATCTAACATGTGTATAGCAAATATATGAATCAAAAACAACTTATCAATTATTACAAAGCTAATTGTTGAAATTTACCTCATCGACAAGATAATGGTGTCCATAATGCCCAAAAGATCAGGAGCAGATTTACAACAACCTTCAACCTTCACTTTCTTTTCTCTCACAAAAGGCAAAAGACAGCGTGCCCATTCGTTCGGTATTCGACCAATCTGACTTACACCCAATAAATTAAATCTCGTCAACTCATGTTCACAAATCACAAAAACCAGTAATCTACGTGATCTTTCTCAAATTACCAGTTTGCACATTACCTCCCCGGATTCTTTGGTCCAGAACCTCACAAGCTCCGAACAAGCTGCCGCATGCTGCCGTCCCCTTGCAAAAATCTTTCCCGGCGAAGGCAAACTACTCTTTGGTGGAAACGTGAACGCCACTTCTTCACCAGGCTTCATTCTCCTCCCTTTACAAGTCGACAGGCCTAAAACTTCACCACAACCCACGAACCACCACTCACTACCAACTGAACTCTCTCTCGTACTCCCATCCTCAACAAAACGGTCGCCTGAGTCACTAGCGCAATCAGTAGCATTTGTTTTGGGCTCCATAGAACGAAAATTCTGGTTCTCACCTCTCTTCCGCTTCGAATTTGCGCTGGTCTCAGAAGCCGAGTCGAGGGGAGAAGCTTTGGGAGTTCTGGAAATGGTCGTTAATTCTTTGGATTTGAAACTAGGCGTGTCGAAGATTATGTTAATTGCGGCAGTGGGGTCGTTGTTGGCCATGTGTAGCGCCCTGATTATGTCCATGTCCGAGTAGTCCAAACCAACGATGGATCGGACGGTCGATAACACCTCGTCTGTGACATTATGCCCCATCTGATATCTGCCAGCAAAACCCTACTCTGAACCCTAAACCTGATCCCCCGTTTACGGTCTGAAACTGTGCCGTTTTGGCTGCACGGTGAGGACCTGCGACTCTGCGAGGGGGGAGAGGGCGGGTGGATACTGAGATGGCGGGGGCGGTGCATCAAAAGGAGAGGATCCGTGTGACACGCACGTGAGGGCGTTCAATTTCCCGCCATTCCTATGTAAAAAGTGGCTGAGAGCATAGCGGCGATGTTTCTTTTAGATTTCAAACAAATAAATTCTAATACAATTTTTACCGATCTCAATAATTTTTTATAAATTTTAATAATTTTTAAGACACTTTTCACTAATTTTAAAATCTACAATACTTTAAAAAAAATATAAATACAAAAACTATTTTAAGATCTAAATAAAACACAGGAGATTGCCTTGATCTTTATCGAAAATTATGTCTGTATTTGCTTTTTTTTTTTTTTTTTTCGAAATGATTATGAAAAAAATTATAATATATATTTTTTAGGTGTACATGAAAATAGTGAGAATCATAGAAAATATGTTTAAAAAAGAATTCTATTTAAAAAAAAAAGATAATCATAAAAATTAAGGATTTTTTCTCTTTTTTATTTCTTTATAATTTACTCTTTTTTATCTTTTTTTCCTTTTTATTTCCAAATCACCCTTCTTTCATATCAACTTTTATGTTCACCACACAAAAAATTCACTTTTTTCGCTAAAATTTTTTAACACAAAAATTCATTGCTGAACACCTAAAATCTGAAGAAAAAAAAATAAACATAAGCTCTAACATTTTTACACAAATTTCAATATATTTTTAAAAATATATAAATCAAATCTTCTCTTCTCAAACTTTTATAATAAATTTCAATATTTTTTGACATTTTTATTCTTCAACACTGAAAACTCTAGCTTGTCCAGTCTGAATCAGACTTTTAATTTTTGAGCTCAAACCCACAGAAATTGCACAGCCCGACAACCAAAAAAAATTAAAACAGCACGCTGCACGCACCGTTTTATTTTTTCTCACCCTCATGCCTCATAATCGTGCATCTGATCTCTCAGCACTCTCTCTCAAATTTTCTCTCACGCTGCTGAAACCAGAGACACATCGTTTCAATTTTTTTGACTTTTTATAATTCTATTTGTGCCTCTCTCAGCTCCTCTCTCTCAAATTTTCTCTCTCACAAACACACGACAATGGTGTACTAGTACCAGTGCCTCTCTCACTCTCTCTCTCTCTCTCTCGGATTTTCAGTTTTCTCCGCCATCAGACCATAAGCACCAGGTACCGCTTACCACCGACGCGTCGCGCAGTCCAAGTATGGCTTTCAGCCTTTCCTTCATTTTTTTCTCACTTCTCTAGTTGCCTTTCTCATTTTCTCTAAATCTGATTATCTCTATCCCCCGACCTCACTTCTCATATTTTCACCCCTCCGCCGCACCATAGACCTCTTGGCTCTTATCCACTCCTAAAAGGTAATAAAATTATAAATTATGTTGGATTTGATAATTTTGATTTTGAAGGGCTGATCAATCATCAATTTCCAATTCCGAATGATTTTTTTGGGTGAAATTGTGAATTTAAGTGCATTTTTGTGAATTAATTTATACTTATATTTTGAAATTGTTCAGTTTCAGTTTATGATTATCTTGTCTTGTGAAATTAATTTGTATGAATATATGATGAGATTTGAGATTGAGAATTTGTAATTATTTTGAATTATGTTTTGATTCCAAATTAGGGCACGTTAGGCAGAATTAATTATATATAAAATAGAATTATTGAATTTTAATTTTGAAGATAAATGATTTGATTATTAGGTAAGAACTGATAGCATTGAGTTTTTAGTCCTACTTTTATTTTTTTTAAGGCCAATTTTATCATATCATTGATATAAAGGTTAATTAAAAAATATTTCATCACTAACAACCTAACATATGCCACAAATCTATAAATTTGTTTAATTTTGTGTGAATTTTATTTTGTTTTGTTTTGTTTAGATAATGGAAATGTTTTGTTTAGGTGACACTCGTTGGGGTTCATATTACACCAACACATCTCTTTGTTATGTGGTCAGCAGTGTTAGACGTTCTTGCAAACATAAATGAGGATGGTACTTGCCCAGAATAAAGAGTCATGGCTAGGAACTTGATGGATAAGATGCAAAACTATGAATTTGTATTTGTTATGCATTTGTTGAGGAAGATAATGAGAATTACAAATGCATTGTCACAAGCTTTATAGCAAAAGGATCAAGACATTACATTAGTTATGAGTTTAGTTAGAGTTGTGAGGGAACGATTGCAGGAGTTGAGGGAGATACGATGTGATGATTTTTTGGAACAATTCAAAACATTTTTTTTGAATAATTCTATCAATGTGCCCAATATGAAAAATATTATACCAACTCGCAGTCGTTCGAGGCGTAGAGGGCAAATAATTACTTATTTGCATTATTTTCGTGTAGAAGTGTTTTGCTAGGTTATTGATTTAATTGCTCAAAAGATGAATGATCGTTTCACAAAAGCAAGTACGGAGTTACTTCTTTGCATAGCATGTCTTGATCCAAGGGACTCATTCTCAACATTTTATCTTGATAGGTTATGTCGTCTTGTTGAGTTTTATCCAGAAGATTTCTCAACAACTGAGAAGTTATTTCTTAAAGATCAGCTTGACACCAACATTAGAGATGTTAGATCGCATGATATTTTTTCTGCGCTTCAAAATAGTGGAGGTCTTACTATGAAGATGGTTGAGACCAGAAAGAATATTTTGTATCCACTAGTTTATCAGTTTATTGAGTTGACATTCGTCTTACCAGTTGTAACTGCAACCGTTGAGAAAGTGTTCTCTGCGATGAAGATTATCAAGACTGATTTGCGTAATAGGATGAAAGATGATTGGATGAATGATTGCATGGTAGTGTACATCGAGTGGAAATTTTTTAAAATTATAGAGAACGAAGTAGTTTTGCAATATTTTCAAAAGATGCAGAAACGCAGGATCCAATTGCCCCTTCCCAGTTGTAGTACATAGTACGATATGTGTATTTTAATAATTTTAATATTTTTAGTCTTTAATTTTTTATATTGTAATTCTAAGATAGCTTTTAGCATTACGCATGAAAAAAAAATTTCAGTCATTTTGCTTTAAAAGTTCGTCATGGTTGGCTTCTAATCCTAGTTCCGCCACTGCTTACTATGACAAACACAAAACACATATTTTATTACCGATGCAATATGATTGTTTTTTTCATATTACACCCACACAATTTTTATTATTATTATTGCTTTTGGATCATTTTGTGTGATACCCCGAATTTTCTAATATTAATAATAAAAATTTATTTTTTATTTTATTTTATTTTGTTTCATAGCGATGTTACTTATGCTAGATTTTCTTCAAAAGTGACAAGGTGACATAGATTCATAGTTTTATTATTTTAAGGGAAGACTTAACTACACTTGCATACCATGAAGCAAAGAAAAGAGCACATCAGTCACTTAGAATGCCTTTAACTAGGTCATACGGTTGAAACAAGTGAAAAGTATGCTTGATGGTAAAATCTTGATGGTCGAATCATATTAAATTATGCATAATAATGAATTTTGATAATTCAAAGACATGATGTGATAAAATTGATAATTTGGGCCCTTAGGCTAAAAGTTTTATGTGGAAAATTATACTTATTTGATCTGACAAATGATCTTGAACTTTGTCTGCAATTGAATCTTCAATCTTCAATAATCTTCAGGTATTGTTGATCTCACGTATTGAATATTTGATTTCACAACTGAGTAATCCAAATGTTCTACCTCCTTTCATCTCCACGCTCACAGCGTCACAGGGTTTTTCTGAGGTTCTGATGTCCAAGCCAAAATTTATGATAGACTATCTCATAAATATCCTTTTATATAAAACTCTAATTGTGATGGTGCGTGAGATCATTAGGGATTTCAGATATCGATTGTACGATCATATGGAAAAACTATTCCATTAACTCTCTTATATTCTTTTATTCTGAATTTTAGGTTTCTACTAATTGTAATCATATCCATCAACATATTACAATTTACCCCCCGAATATTTGAGATTGATTTGTGAATTCCCTTATACTAACAATAGGACTGGAATCATATCATCGATTAAGTCTCTAACTTATATATATATTAATTTTGAAAAACATTTTCACAAAATACCATTGGGCAATGGATTATTTTCTAGTCCAACCATATACAAATATATTGAATATATTGCCTCATCAAGAGACTGATGGATTCATTATTGAGCATTTATACAAACTCACTTATTCTGTACAAGACTCAACGTTATCTGGAATCTATGACCTAGAAAGATTATCACTAAATGACTCGGTCAAAGCACAAGTTTACAATAAACAAATTCATATAAACTTATCAGGTCTAAGGATACAATAAACCAATTGTGTTAAATACATTCTCAATATCAGTGATCACTTCCAGAATGTATTTATATTTGATCTCGTTCGGTACATGAACTCTTACATTGCACTCATTCGTTTGCTTAAGGTCACTACATCAATGACGAAGTCCATCATCCTATTAAATAGAGGCACAACAAGTGTAGACCTATTGTACATCAATATGTACATTGGTCTATAACAAAAATATCAAGTGAATAAAGAACTTTTAGAAAAAAAAAGTGAATAAAGAACCGAAGAGTCATAATTCTTGTCTTTAATTCATTAATCATTGACATGAATTTTCTATAATGTCACTCGATAATATCTATGTAACATCTTATGTCACATCGTATTACCCAATAAATAAATATAAACATGTGATATCTAAATAACTATTATTCAGATAAATGATTTTTAGGGCATTATTCTTTCATAAGCAACATTAATCCAATAATGATAGATTTACCAAACAATAAAAAATCTTTGCTAATTTTGCTCATAGAGGATTCAAAACATTAATATCCATGCAAAATCGCATTCCTCGATCATATCATTTTGACACGAATAGGCAAGTGAAAAATCTGGTCTAAAGGGAATGAATAGGTGTTACCCCTCTATTTAAAAATTAATAATAATTTTAAAATAATTTATAAAATTGTTGAGTCCATATCTGAATAAATATCAACTCAATCAACAAAATAAGAACAGACCTGCTATATACGGTTAACCCTAAGCCTTTTGAGGTACTTATTATGGACTTTTTGCGAACGGTGTCGTTCTTCAACGTCAAAAACTCTGATAGTCAAACTATTTCAGCACTCTGAAGGCTTCACAAGGAAGGTTGGTTACCACGAGGATTGAATGTAGAGAAAATCTGATTGATTTATGAGCAGCAACCTCTAAAGAATTTTCTCTCTTAAATGAAATTTAAGTAAAGTATGAAATGCCCTCAATTAGGTATCTTGGTCAACCTTAAGGTATTTATAAACTTGGTTGAGTTTTCAAATCAAATAAAATTTTGAGAGAAGAGAATTTTTCAAAATCATCGAAGCTTGCTCGAGCTAGGGTCGGGCGATGGACGAGCAAGTTGAATTTGTAACTTTTCCAAAGACATCACGGTAAGGTCATACTTTGAAATTTTCTCAGAGTCTTTAAGTGTGTGGGGTCAACTCATTATTTTTAACTCTTCATCTTGAGAATATCCTTTTATTTTTTCAAATTTTGAATTATTCTTTAATCTCTTAAACACTTAGACACAACTTACATAAGATTAGTAGATAGAAAATACAATTCAATTTGAATTTTAAATTCGACACGAAATTTCGCCAACCCTCAAAAACTAAGAACAGAGCTAGAAGGGCGTGTAATCTTAGCCTGATATAATGTAATTGCTACTAAGAATCAACATAGTGTATCATATTACTAGAATACTCTGATTTCAGCAGAACATGCTGACAATTTACAGAAGTTGTAGGGTAAAAATGTTCGTGTATAACATCAAACAATAGAAAAATGAGTTTCGAGTTCATAAACAAGAGAAGACTGCCATAAATTAGACCTGAATAGCTAGAAGAAGATTAAGCATCCAAATGTAGAACCATAAAATTTAATACAATTTTAGAAGGAATAGAACTATAAGCACGGCCTTGGCCTCAAATTTATGAAGTTCACAACTACTACCTTATTTATTTTTTTTAGACCTTTTTTAAATAAAAATAATTTTTTTATAAGCTCGACTATTTTAAATAAAAATTTAGACTCTTAACTATTTCCCCCTAAATTAAGATTCTACCTTGCCGACCGGTAGTGACCGTTGCCAATAACCTCCATGTAACTTCCGAGGTTTCGGCGGGAAACTCCATTAAAGTGGGAAGTTATTCCCGCCATTCTGGTCCAATTTGTCTCTCAACTGTTTGTGTTCCTATGTTAGCTGACTATAAAATTGTCGTGCCCAACTTCATATTACGGGCATTTCTAAAATTCTACTGGTTCGAAACCAACTCTGAGTCGACTCCCTGTTTCTCCGAGTCGAACCAAACTCGAGGGCTAAGGCTTTACTTACTCGTACTTTTACGCCTTCGTTTGGGATTTATCGCAAAATATTTTCGGGCTGTCGGCTTATTGTTGCTTAAATAAATAAAAATAAAAATAAGAGAAAAAGCAAAAATCGGCTGAACTTAGGGTGCGTTTGTGTTCAAAAATTTTATCATATCTAAAATTTTAACACAATTAAATATTACAATATAATATCTCTCTCCCATCAAATCATTACTTTTTACTACAAAAAATATAAAAAAATTATCTATCTTCACTTTTTCACTAAACCCAATATCTAAAATTTTAACAACACTAAAATTTTACAAAACAAACCCACCCTTAGAAAACCATTTGCTTTTGTGTATCTGCTTTGATTGCAAGTAGGGCAAGTTTTCAAATTTAACTTTTGTGAAAAAAATTGGAATTTTTAAGACTTGTAGGTGCAAAAATGAATTTTGTCACACAAATTTAAATTTTTTATTTTTACATTAATTAATTGGCCCACAATAATATTATTTCTTTTTTCTTTTAATTTAAAATTATCTCTCTCTTTCTCCATTCAATTATTTTTTCATCACAATAAATATAAAAAATTTACTCAAATAATCTATTTCTTTATTTTTTTCACAAACTTTCATAAAATTATATTTTTTTCACTATTTTCATAAATCTCAATAAAAACTCCAATCTCCTCAATTTTTACATCATTTTTTAAATTTTTCAAAATTTTAAGTCCTTAACTGTAATGGGCCCAGGCATACGATAATTGTGTCAAACAATGTAAGCATTTTCTTAGTTTTTCCTCTTTTATTTTTCAAATAATACAAAATGTAGCTTTATGGAGTTAACATTTAACATTTTATGGAACCAACATTTAGCTATTTGGTCTTTTCAAGTGTAAAAGATTGGAATTTAGGTGTTTTTTTTGTTTTTCATTTTTAATTGAGATTAATTATCCAGCAATTTAAATGAATAAATATTTAATAGTAGTTTTTTTTCTACGCAATATTTAATAGTAGTTTCTCAATCTAGTTTGTTAGAATTTTTTATCACGATGATCCCTCTCTTTTCTTTTGATACTTTTAGCTACAATTATAAGTGAAAAGAGTATAGGTTGGTGTTTTTAAGATTATTTTCTTATTTTATTGAGAAAAAGTCACTTTGCACTCCGGATTATAAAGTCGATATCACTTGAAGAGTTCGAACTATTATGATCGTCACATTAAGTCTTTTAACTATCAAAATTCATCAATGTGCTCTCTCAAATAAGATATGATCCTCAAAATCGTGTCATGTGTCATGTATTACAAATAGGCTATGAGATGCAATTCTAACAGTCATATGTTATTTTAGAGTACACATTAATAAATGTTAGTAGGTCATACTCCTAAAATAATATTGACTAGAATACAAAATGAAGTTTCTCCTATTTTATTTGAAGTAAATTAATTTTTATAATTGGGATTTAAATCAAAGTTTGTGTATCATAAAATTTGGAGCTTATGTACATTTGTAGTTAATAAAATGCATTTTTTAGTAATTATATACATTTGTTTGTTTAACAGTGTAAATTGCAAAAAACAAAGAGAAATTCAATTTTTGGTCACTAGGTTTTGGCCCTTTGTACAAATTGATCGCTATTTTTTTTTCCAGTTTTTAGTTATTGGTTTTTGGCCCTTATTACTTTTTGGCCATTCCGTCAGTTGATCATCTGTTTGACTAACGAGAGTCATGTCCACGTCAGCAATACTGCACTGTCACCCAAAATTTTGCCACGTCACTGTCAACTCGGCATAAAACAACAGAATGTTGGAGACCCTATTTTTAAAACCCAAACCGCATTGTTTTACCCCCTTTAGCTGCACCGTTTTACACCCTTTCAACTTAACTTTTTGGCATTTGTAAAACCTTTATACGCACTGTTTTAATGTCTTGAGTTTTTTCTGAGTGTCGAAGCAAGTTGGGTGAGATTTCTTCAGTGCCCTAACCCTCGTATGAGTGGGGTGAGATCATCTTCTAGCAAGTTGTTCGACATTTTTTCGTTGCGTGCATCAATCAGGATTTTGTTGCGTGCATTAATCGTGAAAGATGTAGAGACAGAAGAACAAAATATCAACCATGAAAAACATAGGACAAACGAAAATTAGAGTAATTTCTAAAAATACAAGAGTATAATTATTCGGATTATGTGTAAATACTTACATGTACACACTAAATCATTCGCTCATAAGGCTAAACTCAACCAACATTGTTACTTGGGATGAAGATGCGAAACCAACCAAATTTCGTAATTCATAGAAAGTAGAGTCAGTTTCTTGGCAAGAAGAAAGCAAAACCAAATTTCGTAAATAGAAAACATAAGACCAACTCATTAAAAGTAAGACCAAAACATGGAACATAACCCCAAATTTCGTGCCTCATTCTAAACCAGGAAGAAAACTGGCATTGGAGTGAAAGCAGAATCAATTTCTTGGCAAACAAAAACCAAGCAAGAACGAAGATAGAAGAAGTAGATGGGTTTCATTGTATTCCTTACGTCAAGTTACCGCGACTGCAAATTTCAGCAAAGCTCAAACCAAATTTCAGAAAACCTCAGTAAACCTAGGGTCTTGCGCGAGAGGATAGGAGAGGACATGTTAGGTTTCAACTGTTTTGGGGGTCTCAGGTTGCTGTTAGGTCGAAGGTTTTGGGTGTAAAACGATGCAGTTTGGATTTTAAAAATAAGGTCCCAACGTTCTCTCGTTTTACGCTGAGTGGGCAGTGATGTGACAAAAATTTGGATGACAGTGTATTGTTGCTGACGTGGACATGACTCCCGTTAGTCAAATAGACGGTCAATTGACAGAATGACCAAAAAATAACAAAGGCCAAAAGCTAGTGACTAAAAACTGAAAGAAAAATCTTAGTGACCAATTAGTAAAAATAGTTAAAACCTATTGACTAAAAATTGATAGGAAATGAGGAATCAGCAGTCCCATATGAGACGCACTCACCTCGTATAATTCTCTGGATTTGAAATTTGAAATTTATTTTATTTTTTACACGGAGAAACAATATTATTACTGAAATAAACAAAATCAGATACCTGAAACATGTTCGGTTTCTCAAGAATTCTAGGATTCTTTTTAGAATCCAGGGATATGTTCGTTTTCACACTTTTTCCAGGATTCTAAGTATATTCACAAAACTACCACCGAACATATTCAGAATTCAAACACAAACACCAATACATTTTACACAATCTCCAACAATTTTTTAATTTCTTATTCAACATAAATTTCCTCTCTCTATAATTTTTCACATAACTCCGATACTTTTTTATTAAACAATTATATCAACTCATTTCTCTCTCAATTTTACACAAAAACCGATAAAATACTATTCAACATAAATATTCACAACTTCTCTAAAATCCTACATTTTTACTCAAAAACGAACATAACCCTAAAATTATTGAGAAACAGAACATATTTTTTAACATCAACTAAAACACTTTAGGTACGCATACCAATAAAATTTAACATCATCTAAAATTTCTCAAAACATTTCAAATTCTCAAAATTTCATCTACCAGAAGAGACTCCCGATTGCCATGACTCAACCGCGTTGGCTTCAACTCGGACTAGGTGAGCGAGTCCCGAGTCATATTTACCACGCGACGCGCTAACAGCGAACTTGGGTAGAAGAGTGAAGAGAGGCTGGGATTCTATCCTATTAGGGCTTTCCTCTCTCTATATCGCTCCCGTGCTCTACACCCAATAGCCGCAGAGACGTTTCTAATGGTAGTTATCGAAACCTAAACAGGTATTCTCGATTCATTAACCAACGAAACAATTCCGATATCCCAATCTATTCCTCGAAACATCCTTTTTTCTTTCCAGTTTCACACAAATACCAAGCCTGATTTGTTGAGATTATTGTGATCGATTCGTTTTTTGATTTCGTTTGTAGGAGTGGCTCAAAACCCTAACTTGTTCGCACACTTCAAATGAGGTATTTATACTTCTAGATAAAATAGAGAAAATAGAGGGAGAATTTGCAGCGGTTTGGTTCTGATTTGGGGTCCGATCCACTCATGCTTTAGACTGGTCGGATAATGGAGCCTCCCGTGGCTAGATCGAGGGGTCGACCAAGGAAACGGAGGCGAGATGAGGCTGAAAACAATATCCCGGGGCCTGAAACCAAGAACCGGGCGGTGGAGACGAAACCCGTGGCTTTGGTGGGACGGTACGTGCTGAAGGAATTCGAGGGCAGCGGGATTTTTCTCGGGAAAGTCGTACATTACGACCAGGGTTTGTATAGGGTCAATTACGAGGATGGAGATTGCGAGGACTTGGAGAGCAGAGAGATTCGTGGGTTTGTTTTGGGTGATAATGATTTCGACGATGATTTGGGCAGGAGGAAGAAGAAATTAGAAGAATTAATCTCGAAAATTAGTGCAAACAATAAGAGGGAATTGGATAAGAAAATATTGGAGTCGACAAATGCAGGGGATAAGGTTGAAACATCCATACTGAGTGGGGTGAGTGATGGATTGACAACTGAAGATGATGGGGGAGAGGTTGAAGGTGATGCCGATTCGTCAACTGATTCTTGTGTGTATGTTAGGGATGGGGATAGGAATTTGGGTTTTGATTTAGAGACCCCACCCATCCCACCACCTGAGTTGCCACCTTCTTCGGGAACCATAGGTGTGCCAGAGCAGTATGTTTCCTACCTTTTCTCGGTTTATGGTTTCTTGCGGTCGTTTAGTATCCCTTTGTTTTTAAGCCCATTCACTTTAGATGATTTTGTGGGGTCGCTTAATTGTTGTGTTGCAAACACATTGTTGGATGCCGTACACGTTGTTTTGATGCGTACGTTGAGGCGTCATCTTGAAACTCTGTCATCGGATGGTTTTGAGCTTGCCTCAAAATGCTTGAGGTGCGTTTATTTTTTTTCCCCTTTTCCTTCTTCTTTCCTTTTTTCAGCGATCAAAATGTCTGAGATACTTGTTTTCATTTCTTTGTGTCTTTGGTCCACACTAGTTTTCCTCTTGTAGTGGATATTAGAAGGAAATTTTCATGCAGTTCCTTTTGGTTGCTAAGGAAGGTGCAATATGTCAATTAGGTTTTACTACATCTTGGACTGTCGGAAACCATGCTGTGTATTCAAACTGTGTCAGATGCATCTATTTCATTGGAGTGGTGTATTTCATTCTTTAAAACTCAAAGCACTATTCTGTAAGATGTAATGTATAAATTATTTTCTCTGTTAACTAGCTATTGAGCATATATGTTGTCTATCCAGTTTTGTGGTATCTCCATTTCTATACTGATCCTTCCATCTTGTATTAGAAGTCGAAAGCATATTTTTTTTTCACATCAGCACGTATCAATATTTTAATGGTAAGACTATGGGCATGTTTGAGCCCCAATTAGTTGGGCTCAAAATTTTAGGTTTACTAATAAAAAATTCACCACATAATTTTTTACTATTATAATATTTATTAAAAATCTTCTCTCTCTTCACTTTTTCACCAACTCCAATAACATATCTTTACTTTATAATATTTCTCAAATCCCAATACCCAAAATTTTCACCCTCAAACATGTCTGAAAGATGTTTCTACTGCAACTATCTGTGCTTAAAATTTGGTTTCCGCCCCCTTTTTTCTGGATCTTTCAGGTGCAGCGATTGGAGCTTGCTTGATACATTGACTTGGCCTGTTTACTTGGTCCACTATTTAACAATAATGGGATACTCAAGTGGACCTGAGTGGAGTGGATTTTATGATGAGGTTTTGGTTAGTGAGTATTATTCCTTACCTGCAGGAAGGAAGTTAACGATTTTGCAAATCTTGTGTGATGATGTCTTAGATTCTGCTGTGATAAGAGCTGAGATTGACATGCGTGAAGAATCAGAAGTTGGGTTAGACTATGATACAGAAGCAACCAATTCTCAGGAAAATGGGCCTAGAAGGGTCCACCCCAGATATTCTAAAACTTCTGCTTGCAAAGAAAGAGAAGCTATAGAAATTATTTCAGAAACCCACAAGATGAAGTCATCTGGTAACTTAAATGCTTCAGGTTTCAAAAGTACCAAACAGGATGTGGATGCTGATGATGTTGATGTGGATAGAAATGGTGATGAATGCCGTCTTTGTGGCATGGATGGGATGTTGCTTTGCTGTGATGGGTGCCCATCAGCATACCATTCGAGGTGTATAGGTGTGATGAAAATGTTTATACCAGATGGGCCATGGTACTGTTCCGAGTGCACTATTAATAAGATTGGGCCACCTATTGCAATCGAAACATCCCTCAAGGGTGCTAAAGTATTCGGCATTGATTTGTATGAGCGGATCTTCTTGGGTGCTTGCAACCACCTACTGGTGTATGTTTTCAACTCTTTGTTTTATGCCCAAATTTCTTATTTTTGATTAAAGTATGCAGAATATTTATTTTACTTGTTTTAAACGGAATCATTACTGTTTTCTAGCTTTGTCAACCACTTGGTTTTTGGACTTTAGTCCTTGACTCCCCATCTTGTCTCTGATTTGCTCTTCAATTGTATTGCTTTAATTCTCTGCTTGGTTTTGAAATGCTGTTCAATCCATAATGAGCTTATGATCAATGATATTGATCATTGCAGGCTTAGGTCTTCCATAAACACAAAACAATGTTTCAGATATTACAACCAGAATGACATTCCAAAAGTCCTGGGGGTCCTTTGTTCATCTGTGCAGCATACGGCTTTATACTTAGAGATGTGCAAGGCAATTTTGCAATATTGGTGTATCCCAGAAAGTGTCTTCTCTCTTCCAGTGATGAATGAAACTCGTATAAATGTAGCAAGCTTAAAGCTAAACGCAAACTTTTCTACTGTATCACTCCCTCCTGACGTAGAAAAGCAAAAAGTTCTTGCTACTATTGAGGACGATACAAGACGACATGAATGCCCACCTATGGATATGAACTTGACTGAGAGGATTAAAGTGGAGTATGCCATTTGTAATAGTTCAGACAGCCAGCACGCTGATCCATCGGACTTAAGGCACCAAAGTTTGGCTGATAGAGCAGGTGCTGTAGACCTTGCTACATGCGCTTCCAGAAATAGCAATGGCAGTTATAATGGACATGGGAATGGTATATATTATCCTATGTATCTTGTCTCTCAAAGCAAGGAGGGCAATCGAGCAGGTTTTGGAAAGAGGGACAGCAACTCAGTTGCTGATATCTTATACTTGGGGTCTTTATATAAACCTCAGGCATACATAAATAACTATGTTCATGGAGATTTTGCTGCATCTGCTGCTGCTAGACTAGCAGTTCTTTCATCAGAGGAAACTCGGGTTTCAGAGGCTCATGCGTCTGAAAATTCAAGGAAAGTTGCATCTTCTAACAATCTTTTACAAGCAAAAGCATTCTCATTAACAGCATCTCGTTTCTTTTGGCCAAGTTCTGAAAAGAAGCTTGTAGAGGTTCCAAGGGAGAGGTGTGGTTGGTGTCTTTCTTGTAAGGCCTCTGTTTCAAGCAAGAGGGGATGCATGTTAAACCATGCTTGCTTGTGTGCCACAAAAGGGGCTATGAAGATCCTTGCAAACCTTCGCCCAATTAAGAGTGGAGAAGGAGGTCTTGCTAGCATTGCAACGTACATTCTTTATTTAGAGGAGAGCTTACAGGGTCTGATGGTTGGTCCCTTTAGGAGTGCTAGTTACAGAAAGCAGTGGCGTAAACGGGTAGAGCAGGCTTCAACATGCCGTGCATTAAAAGCTCTTTTACTTGAAGTACGTGGTTTTGCTTGTTGGTTTACTGGGTTTTTGTGTATATTCTAGTTGGTAAATTTTTTTTCTAGGTACTATTTGGCCTAGTAACCCAACTTTTTCCTGTTGCAACAGGAATTTCATATTATGCCGACACTTATAGGATCTACCTGCTTTTTGTTTCAACTTTTGTTTGCTAGGTTCTAATTGAAAGTGTATCTCTGATCTCTTGAGCTTCATCTGAAGCGACATCACTAATAGTTCTATGGGAATTGAGATGTTAAATTAGGGGCCTGAGAACCCAATATTAGGTATGATGGGGCTACATATAGTTCAGTGTTTGTTTAGTAATTGAGCATTTGATTCGTTGTTCATACCTTATTGTTCTGTTTTATTTTTTTATTTTGTGACTTTGATCATCAATCATTATATACAAATGTACATGTAAGGGTAAAGAACAACGAAAAAAGATTCTAAAAAATATATATATGGATGTACATGTAAGGGTAAATAATATTTGGAAAGTATGTATTTATTTTGGAGGTTTACTTCATTGTGTCCATTCAAGTGCTTTTGTTTCTTCTCCATGGAACATCTTTCATTCATAGCCGAATGTCTCCTTCTTCATTTTTTCTGCGATTTAAAGTTATGACTGTTCATATGTTCTCTCTTTAAATTTGTATGAATATATGCAAAGGTGAAAATTTATCTCATCCAAAATTGCCTTAACAAGCTCTTGTTAATTGTGTTTCTAAGTACATTTTACTAAGTTGCAAATGCCTTGCATATACTTGCCATCCCTTTTCTGCAATGGAACTAATTTGACCTAGGATCATGCCCTCCACTCCTTGTGTAATGGAAGTGGAAATTCCATTCACTGCAAATTACTTTGCAGGCATGATTTCCTCATGTATCATATGTAGTTCTGCTGACAATGTCCATCTATATTTGCAGCTGGAGGAACACATCAGCATTATTGCTCTTTCTGGGGACTGGGTTAAGCTGGTGGATGGTTTGTTAGCTGAATCTTCTGTGATTCAAAGTGCTCCATGCACTGTTGGAACAACACAGAGACGTGGACTTGGCGGAAGGCGAAACAGGAAACAATCTTCTACATCTGAAATGACAGCTGATGGCTGCCCTGACCAAAGTTTTGACTGGTGGCGAGGTGGGAAGCTATCAAAGCTTATATTTCAGAAAGCAATTTTGCCATGCTGTGCGGTAAAAAAAACAGCTCGTCAAGGTAACTAGCACATGCTAGCTCTTTCTTTCCTGAAAATAATCCTATGGCTTTTCACCTAATTCTAGGCGTCTTTTTTTTCTTTTTTCAGCCAAGTGTCTAACACCTAGTAAATGTATCATTGCTATTGGATCTTTAAATCCTAGATTCTTGCATTTTAATGAAATTAAGGGAATAAAAGATGACATTGTATTCTGGTCCATTAGGTGGTTGGAGAAAGATTTCTGGTATTGATTATGCTGATAGTTCTGAGATTCCTAAAAGAAGCAGGCAGTTAGTTTGGAGAGCCGCAGTTGAACTGAGTAAGAATGCATCACAGCTTGCGCTTCAGGTTAGTACTTCATGTTTTTATTACAACCACCCCCCCCCCAAAAAAAAGAACAAAAAGAAAAAAAAACTCCTTTCCTTGTCTAGCGAGTTATGTAGGTGTTACACCATATTGAATTATCTTTTGAGAGAGTCGGTTAACCATGTCTTATTGCATTGTTCGGTGGCGAGCGGTTTGTGGCAGCATATAGAATTTTCTATATGGTTAATCTTCATTGGGTTATAACGGAGTGGGTGGGGGATGTTTTGATTTGTTGGGGGAGAAAGTTCAAGGATCCATTCGCTAAGATTATTTGGGAGATGATTCCTCCTTGCATTTGGTGGAGCCTTTGGAAGGAGAGGAACGGGCGTTGTTTTGAGGATTCGTCTATGCCTATTGTGAGATTGCAGGGTGATTTGATGCTTAATCTCTTTGTCTGGGCTAATGCGTTGTTGGGTGGCCCTTTTCTAGATTTCCAGGATTTCTTAAGCTTTTTTGTTTGTCTGATGTAATTTCTGTCTCTCTTTTTCCTCATTCTTTAATAAAACTTCTTATTTATAAAAAAAATCTTTTGAAGTTTGTGATTGTATAACCTCCTGAGTATACAATTGGAATTTGCATCAGGTCAGATACTTGGACTTTCATTTGAGATGGAGTGATCTTCTTCGTCCAGAGCAGAACCTTCTGGATGGAAAAGGTGTAGATACAGAAGCTTCTGCTTTTAGAAATGCCGTCCTTTGTGATAAGAAAATTATGGAAAACGAGATTACATATGCAGTTGCTTTTGGGAACCAAAAGCATCTTCCTTCCCGCGTCATGAAGAATATCATTGAAATAGATCAAAGTCAAGATGGAAAAGAGAAGTATTGGTTTTCTGAATCTCGTATTCCTTTATATTTGATCAAAGAGTATGGAGAAACTGTTGATAAAGAATTCTTGCCATCTGTTGAGGAGCCATTGAATGTATCATCCAAGCTACAAAGAGGGTGTTTGAAAGGTTCCTATAGAGATGTTTTTTTCTATCTTACCTGCAAAAGAGATAAACTGGACGTGTGCTCTTGTTCCTCGTGTCAGCTCGATGTTTTAATTTGGTATTTATTCCATATTTTGTATTTTTTTCCCTTGGTAGTACTTTATTGTGGAAACCAACTTGGTCCAAGCTGATTAACTTTCGCCTAATGTGATTTTCAGGAATGCAGTCAAGTGCAGTGCATGCCAAGGTGCATTAACTGAGCCGTTAAATTTTTTTTTCTCCAACACGAATATGTTACTTCGAATTGAAAAAAAAAATGAAATTATAGTTTCTTTGAGTGCTACACATGTATCTGTATATAGTTATACGTGTAGGACTTATCGAGTTGTAATGATGTGATTAACATGAGGAACAACTCCTAGACAAATATCAGAACTGTAATTTGTTTCCATACAAGTAACAAAATGTGAATTGTCATTTAAGTTTTTGGGGATCTGTGTGATAGAAATACTACTTTGAATGTAATTCAAGTATTTCTGCCAATGTATGTAGAATACTACTTGATTTTGCCTTATCTTTCGAGTTGTATTATATGAAATTTCTGTTCCAGTGATTGTATTTTGTGCCGTTTTGTGGTCAGGTTATTGCCATCAAGGCTGTACCATACGTTCAACAATGTGCATGAATGAGGAAGTTGAGTTCTTGATCATGTGCAAGTACTGTTACCATGAAAAGGCTATTGCTCATAAACAAAGCAGCAATGAATCTCCAACCACTCCCTTGGCATTGCAAGAGCGAGAATGTCCTCACCTAATGACAGTTACAAAGGGTGAAAGATCTACATGTAATAATCGATTATCAGCATCTGTCAGAACTCAGGATACTCACTCTGAGTTGAAACAAGCTTCTTCTGATTCTAGTTTTGCCAATAAAAGCCGTCGCAGGCTCTGTTCTTGGGGCATTATATGGAAGAAGAAGAACAATGAAGATTCAGGCATTGATTTCAGGCTTAAAAACATTCTTTTGAAGGCCAGTTTGGATGTCCATCGATTGGAACCTGTTTGTCACTTGTGCAATAAGCCATATAGGTCTGATCTCATGTATATTTGCTGCGAAACTTGCAAAAGTAAGTTTCCTGTGAATTATGTGCTTCGTGTTTTTTTTTTATCATGAATGTCCCTTCTCTCTCTCTCTCTCTCCCCCCCCCCCCAGCATGTAAGTTTTTTTTTTGTTCTTGATGGATTCTATTTGTGGTCACTGGCAGAATGGTACCATGCTGATGCTGTCGAACTTGAAGAGTCAAAAATTTTTGATGTAGTGGGCTTCAAGTGTTGCAGGTGTCGTAGGATAAGGTCACCGGTGTGTCCATACATGGACAGTAAAGACAAGCTGCCTGAGGGCAAGAAGACACGCTCAAGGGATATGAAGCTAGGACTCAGAGTGGACTCCGATTCTGGAATGATTTCTCAATTTAAGGAGTGTGAATCTGCAACTCCACTGTTGCCCATGGAGGTAGCTTGTAAGCAAGAATGTAAACAGTTTGAACCTGCAACTCCGGTGTTTCCCATGGGGGATGTTTTGACACAAGAATTTATAGAGTGGGAATCTGGTGCTCTGCTGTATCCAAAGGAGGAAGGGTGGAAAGAAGAATCTGATCCTCTTCTCTTACCTCTTGCCAGCGTTGAGCTAATTACAGGGCATAATCCGGATCTTGATACTGAATGGAATACTGCTACTGGGCCAGGGCCGCAGAAACTTCCAGTCAGAAGGCATGCAAAGCGTGAGGGTGATGCAGATGGTCTGTCTGCATGTAATTTTCCTCAGGCAGAATTGAGACCTCCAGAGGAGCAATTTTCTCCTCAGGCTGAAGTGGATGTAGAAAACGAGATGATGTTAGACTATGAGGGTTTTAATTATGAAGACATGGAATTTGAACCACAGACCTACTTCTCTGTCTCGGAGTTGCTGGCATCTGACGATGTTGGCCCATGTGATGGAGTTGATGATACATCTGGAGATTACTCAGGAAGCTTGGAAAATCCATCTGGTACAAATTCACATAATGAAGTCCCCAATACCATTAGCCATCAACAAGAACCTTCAAATTCTGTAAAGAATACTGTTAATAGGATGCCCTGTCGGAGTTGTTCGCATACAGAACCTCCCCCCGATCTCTCTTGCCAGATATGTGGGTTACAGATACACAGAAACTGCTCACCTTGGGTTGAGTCGTCATTTGGGGAAACCAGTTGGTGGTGTGGTGATTGTCGTGAGTGGCAATAGCTGGGCCCTAGTTATCCTTTTGAGGTTTTGGTTTTTCATCTGCTCTCGGTGAACTTTCTAAGGGTGCTCCCGCAGGAGATATGCTTGCATACCAAACGAAATTTTGATAATTTTGTCACCAAAGATCATAATGGGAAAGACTCATTCTCTCCATCACTGTTGAATTGTGGAGAAAATTTGTAAATGCTACGGTGGATGTTTCAGAGGAGAAGCAGTACGCACTATTGCTGCTGGTGTTTGATGAGATGGTTGCTGCTTCTTGCTACTGGAAATTCAGTTTTTGTATGTTGGATTGGTGGGTTTGATCAGTGGGGGGAGGTCGCTAAATTACTATAGGAAATGGTGAGCATGCTTTTTTTGTGCTTGTCATTGAATTCCTTGTATAAATCATAGTTTAATCAAAATTTCTGGCAATCAATCTGCTGGAAACCTTATTTTTATTATCAGAGAGCATGCTTTAGTTTGATCTGAGAGCAGGCACTTCCGGGCAATAGGCTAGTAATTGTTTTTATGGTATGATTATATCTTTATAGTGGGGTTATTGACTGCATTATTATAAGGATCTGAGGGAGCACTGTAACGGTTTTTTCTAGTATGATCAGTTTTTGTTTTGGTAGATGTGAAGCTGGAAAATAGGAGTTTTGTGTTGCAGGTCCGCACACTCGTTTGCGTGTTAGTCTCGTGTTTCTAAACTAAAAATTTTAAAACTTTGTAAAAAATTTTAGTGGATTGGAGATTGTAGTGGATTGGAGTTTTATTAAATTTTGAGAAAAAATAATCAATTAGTAATAAATAGATATTATTAATAAATTTTATTTATTTATTGTAATAAAAAATGATTAAAATCTATGAATTTCCCTCTTTAACCATTAAAATCTTGGTATCCTGTACCTCATCATTGAGAGTGATTGCTCTTGTAACTTCTCTCCATCATCATCTGGCAGTTTGATAATCTGCTTCAGAACGTGAGGACTGCAGCTGGTCTGTTCAGGTCCTGTGGTTAGCAGTTGGTCCCTCGTCGTGCGAATTCACTTTCGCACCTTATTGCTCAATGGGCAGCTGCTTCGTCTTTCGAAGGCAGCATTCCCCTTCTCCGTGGCGCTCTGTTTTTTTATCCTTGGTTGTTTGAGGGCTTTGATCCCCCAACTTTTTTATTTTGGTGTGTACGTTTGTCTTATTGCTTCCTATTTTTAATAATATTTCGTATGTTTGCCCAAAAAAAAGAGAATATCACGTCTCCAAAAGTGGTTATCACCCTGTCTAAAGGTTGAGTCATGAAATCTAAAGCGTAAAATATTTGACACCGTGAGGGTGATAGACGGAGGCGTTGGTCCAGCGGTGCCTTAGGGCAATCATCTGCGCCGGTGTATAAAAAGAAATTGAAAATTATTACAATAGCGAGGGACAAAAAAAATGAAGATTCCGGCGACCTTTGCCACTTCTGATCAGCGTTGACAACAACAGCGAGGCGGTTCAATGTCAATGGGAGAGATTATTTTATTAAACAAAATTTCGAACGAGCGCCTTGAAATTGCTGCAGCAATATAACACAGCAGGAAGATAGGCACTAGAGATGGTGCAGAGAGACTTTTTTCGAGTCTTTGCATCTGCTTTGATGAAGGGAACAAAAACCGTAGGTTTTTTCTTTTCTTTTCTTTCCAAGCAGTTAAAACAGTAGGATGCTCCCCACAGAAAAAATACTCGTTTACACTAGGGCTGTGCATAACTGGTGCCAATGAGCCTCCACGGCACCGTCACCGCTAAGGGCAGTTCTCCAAAAACAGGAACGGTCCCCACCACCGTAAGGGGAAAAGTCGTCACCAAACGGTGGTGATTTTGGCGGTGGCGATGGGCAATAACCACTACAATCACTGGAAATTCAAAAAAGAAATTACAAAATTAAGAAGTTAGGACCTCAGGTAAACTCGCACAACATAATCGCAGTCTATTCGTTCCACCTGAAACAAAATCCCAAAAAAATTGAAACAAACCGCATAAATCGCAAAATTTCAACCAAGATCAAATCGCAGATTCCAAACCAAACCAAATCCGCAGATTCTAAATAACAAGAAATTAGAAATTTTTTCCAAAAATACAACAAAATAATCAATACTATTATCAAATCGCAACGAAAGGGGGAGAGAGAGCGAGAGTTGCAGAGGAGACAAAGTGAGAGTTGAAGAGGAGAGAGAGAGTTGCATATTATTGTGGTCTTGTTTCGCTGAGAGAAGTGACGAAGAGGGAGAGTGATTAGGGACTTAGGGTTAAAAAGAAAAAATGAAATGTCGTCGTTGCTCATTAAGGAGGAATGACGTTGTTTCTCATATATATTGAAAAACCGCCTAACGACACCGACACCAGTGCACAATGCCGATTAACCGGCCTACAGCCAATACCGGTGATCAGGCCTAGTTTACACTTTATGAAGGCGACCTAGGACTCAAACAAAAAGTGGAGAGCCAGAATGCCACACGAAATGACAAGTTTGTCTTACACACGTCGCTAACAGCCTAACAGGTAGACCGGAGGGCGGAAGGTGGTGAGGCGTGTGCATCGCAGAAGTGAGTCAAAAGTGCCAGATTCTACTAGACTCAACATAAAAGGGCAAGAGAAAAAATCAAAGTAGAGGAAGAAAAGAGGAGAGAGAGCGAGATGAGAACGAGGAGAGGAGGGTGGTGGCTCACCTCCCTGACCTCCAACCACTCTGTAGTTTGCTGGAGGTACGAGCCTAGTGTGCTTACAAGAGAAATAAAAGGTCTAAAGATGATTTGTTGAAGCCCCAACAAGAACCTAGTAAGGAAACAGTTCAAAGAGGAGGCAATGGCTGCCCAGAGGCTGCAACTGTGCCTCAATTTACAGAGGCATCCTGCAGGAAAATTTGAGTTGGTATAGATCTACTCATTTTCTCTGAGATAATGTTGCCGGATGAGGCAGTTAGTAGTTGGGAGGACATGTCTTCTCGGGCATAGCTGCGCGCATTAAGAATCCTTATCTGTGAGCACAATACCATTAGAACATAACAAGGAAAAAGAAACATTGAAAAGAATCACATCTGCACTGACTGTTCGTTCTACCGCCCAATTAATTGCTCTTATTGCAAATATTACAACGGATTAACAAGCAAAAATGCATGCTGAAACAACTGGTTCTACTTCATGCAGAGTATCTTACATGCGATCAAATATTATGCTACAGAAACCAATTCAGTATAAGTGGGAAAGGGAAAAAAAAATCAAGAATAATAGGGACAAAAAAATAAAACCCTCACCCCAAAAAAAGAGACAAATCTCACCAAGGCACAATTAAATTGTGCAGAAAGAATCTCAAAATCCCGACCAACCCCTGGAATCACACTCAAACACTAGGCCGACTACTAAATTAGCTCAACCTCGATTCCACCAGCCCTCGCATCTTGCTTTCTTTATCCACTTGAGGCTCATATGGGTGGCCTGGCTGTATAAATCAGGTGTACAAGTGTATAATGAGCAATTCCTCAGACATCACTCACCTTTGCTTTTCTCACAGTAAACCAGCCAGCATAGCCCCGGGATCAGTTAATGCCGCTACTGGACTGGTTGGTTGAGGTACTGGAAGCGCTGGTGTTGGACCACGGGAGACTGTAGGGATATTGACTAATTGTTCCTTGATGAACTCCTTCAACCTGTACACCAGCCGTCAGAAAATCCGCCTAGGGATAAAACTTAGGTTAGCAGTACACAAACCAATAAATTTAAACACATACTCAAATGTTAGGGTAGGGTCCCCTGAAGCAACTGTCATACGCAACTGGGTTCTGTCAGCCGGATCGGTTTCAATTCTAACCTGAATACCATAAAAGAAATCACATTAAAAACAGCAAACCTTCTATGGCTTATACTGCCTCCTTAACTTCGTATAATGAAGATCAGAACAAAAATGCATTGTTGAGTTTTTTTTTTGTGGCCCAGTAGCCCCGAAGGGAGAACCCTAAAGAAGTTTCCCTTAAATTTTTTGCCAAGTACTTTCAATACATCCTTCAAAAATCTCCTATGACATAATCAGCAGTACCACTTTTTCCAAACCATTCTCCCTGCCCCCGCTCCCACTTTTCATGTTTCTCCCATTATTTTCCAATAGCATAGCTCTCTTTTCTCCCTCTCCAAATAAATTTTTGCCCCTTAATTTTAATGTGCAGATATTTTGTTCTATTTTTGCTAGAATATATTGTCAAGTACCGAAAGCTTAAATTGATAGAAAGAAGTAGATTAATTACTTAAATTATATTCTTTCATACTCTCACATGTGGGACCAGGTAGCACATTGAGCTACCTATTAAGGGTGAGTTTGCACACTAAAATTTTACACATCCTAAAATTTTAACACAATAAAAAATTACAATATAATCTCTCTCCCCATTACATCATTACTTTTTACAATAATAAATATTAAAAATCATCTCTCTCTTTACTCTTTCACCAAATTCAATACCCTAAAATTTTAACACAAACACAACCTAAGAAAGGAATTTGAAGTTTTAATTGCAAGGTAGTGTAAAGTCATGATTCAAACTCAAAACCTCTGTTCTGATCTCATGTTCAATTATCGCTAATTCTAAAAGGGTAAATTGATATGAAGGAACTTCCATTATTTAAATTATATGTTCTAACATATACTAAGAAAAGAGACTCCTAGGTGTTAAGACATCATATCTAAGCGGTTTATACAAGAAAACCTTAGACGGTAAAACTTGTAGTTTGAGCAATCAATAACGATCGTCTTTTTCCGTTAATATTCACTCTCTCTCGCACTCTCTCTGTGCTCTTTGCTAAATATATTTTCTTCAATAGTGCTATGTGCAGCTACCACTCAGTATATATACATATGTACATTCGTACATACATATATAGAGGACTTGACTTAAGGTTTTTAATTCAGTTTAAAATCCTCAATAGTTATACTATAGTTTGCAACTCAATTTAGAAACCTTCTACAGTTATAAATCTAGTTTTAAACTCATTTTAAAAAACATCTACAGTTTTTAAGTCAAGTCCTATGGTCTAGGTGAGATTCTTTCTATAATCAAAATGGTGTAAACTCAAAAGTTAAAGAGTTGAAACTGGATGGAATGGAATATTCCTTACCAAGCATAGCATCGCCCGTGTACTCTCTGAATAGAATGAGGTGCTTGCAACAAGATTATTTGGATTTGGGTCCTACAACAGAGAATTAAACAATGAAAACATCATATAACTGACAGTGTTAAGGAAAATTCAACATTTTTTTTTTATTTAAAAGTTATATACATTTGTCGTCCAGCAATTATTAGGGTTCTAACATTTGCAGTCCGAACTATCAATTTCGTTACATTTCACCATTCAACTACAATACACTTTACACCCTCCATTGTTAATTTGGACATAAATTAGTAGTTTTGATCTGTGAAATGATGATTTTATCCCCACATTTTTTTAGACCATAATATTTTTGTGGGTTAAAGTAATCATTTCACATAACAAAAATATTAAAGTTCCGTTCAAATTAAGGCAGAGGGTGAAAAGTGTACAAGATTAGTAATTGAGGGGTAAAAAGTAACAAAATTATAATTCTGAGTGCGAAGTGTCAGATCCTCAATAGTTAATGGAAAAAAGTGCAATTTCCTCTTTATTTTCAGAACTACTTACAAGCCCTGAACAAACCATCAACCGTAAAGTGTTTAACAAATTTGCCATGTCGAGGAGAGGCATTGGTCTTACGCCTCTAACCTGCACAAGTGATGAAAACAAAAGCATGCAGATATTAGGAAATTTATCAAACACGGTAGCTAGTTAGCCTAGTTACCAGATAATACTGCAACCTGGGATTTACAAATAGACAACAAGCAGAACAATGCTGAATACAGACCATAAATTGATCATCATATTTCCAATATTGTTTTAAAACTTTTTTTTTCTTCACATAATGACACATGTTATGGAGATGATACCCAACATCTCATCACTGAACCATCAGTTTTTGTACAGGAATCAAGAAATCTAACAGTCTGACAAATGGCAAAGCATCAATGAAACTTTTTTCCCCTCCTCCACAAATGAGAGGATCAGGCTATTGTTCTGCATTTCCATGCAGGTTATGGTGACAGGATTTAATGTCTCAAACCTTCAATTGCAATCAGATGCTAATAGAGGACTCCAATCATAGTAAAACACAGAATATTGTTAATTGATAATGGTAAGGACAATTTTTTTTCTGAGCAAGGAACAGATTTTCACCGGGAAGAAAGTTTTATTCTAATGCTAAAGAGAAGGCAAACTTTACAGACCACTTCTTGAAGCTTCAAAGGAGGTCCTGAAAGTGATCTCCATTGAGGAAAAAACTCTTCAGCAGACACTGGTATAGGCTGAAGAAATTTATTCAAGACAACAGGAAGGCGAAGCTTGACATTGACCTAAGAAGGGACAAATAAAATATATGAAGTCACGGGTACAGCCAAGCTTCAATTTTAATTGTCAGTAGCACAATCTCCAGATATAAGAAGTACCATATTGTCGTTACCAAACTTGTAGGAAAAATCAAGAACTGCTACGTCCCTACTGGGGCGGAGATTAACAACTTCAAGTGGGCATTGCACCTGTACCCCAAAAATATAAAGAATAATAAAGACATGAGATAAGAGTGTCCACTAGATACACCAACAATGAGTGATCAGTTACAAGAATAATGAATAATCTTCACCTGTGCTCTGGGAGGAATAGTTTCTGGTACTAAAGAGAGCTCCATCTTTAAATAGGACGGAGGCAATATTATAGCCTGAACTGATATAAGTGGACCAGTATTCTTGTTTCCCAAGAAAAGAACAAGTCGCCCTTGATGTGCTCGCCACTCTGCTTTAATGCCAATCTGTGGTAATATTTAACAACAAAATTACCACAAGCCTAGTTGAAGCTTTAACCTTCCCAAAAATACTTGGCAAACAGGGATTACTAGAAAAGGAGATATCTTATAGACAATGTACCACGTAAAGTTCAAATCTTCCACAGTAGAAAGGAGAACATTTGGCGGAAAGAGATAAATAAAAAACCTGGATATTGGGATCCTCGTATAGAACACCACTATCCTTCAAGCACAAAGCATGGAACCTTTCAGCAATATTTCCTATTGGCTGCAGAAATGAATAATTAAGTTACTAGTTAAAAGTTCGATTTAGCACAATGATAGGACATCATTACTAGCAGCACATAGCGCTGAGACCAGACCATATCTTTCTGCAGTTGATAAGGCCAGATATTAAACCCAAAAAAAAAAAACTTGCAAAGAACACATCCATCTTGCCAGGTAATCAGCTAGTTTTAGGGAAGGAATTGGAGGAAAGGGAATGAAAGACATTTAGTGGGAATGCAAAATAAGTTGTGCTGGTTGAACATAGCATGTGATCAACAACATCAGGGCTTAGGCCCTAGTCAAGAAGGGCACAGCTTCTGTATCACAATAGCGACAATCTTGAGCAACCTTTTACTTAGCTTGACTTGATTTTTATCTCTTAAAAGTTCCAGCTACTCAAGCTCCAGTAATGATTGCTTGTTAAAAAGGTTTGCTTAAGATTGCTCGAAAAATAAGAGTCAAGCAAGAGCAAAGCAATAAGCGGTTTGTGTACATTTCAACACACTGTTAAATATGAAGGATATTCCTATTTAAACCACAAAGCTCTCTGAATATGGATTCTTTCAGCTAAATAATACAGATTTTTCATAATTACAATCGGTAGTACCTGAACAGAATTTGCCTGCTCTCCAACAGGAACAATGGCTGTTGCCTCCACTGCATTTGGAGCATCTTCAAATCCTGTGACTATATTCGGTTGAGACTGAACATCCAAACTAGGAGGGCCCTCAATAGCCAGTGGACCCAGGAGATCACTGAGGAGATCAGCTGAAGGAGGTTGGGGATCAACTATACTCAAAGTCCCATTCTCGTGGGATATGTCTTGGTCTGGTAAATTATGATCCTGTCAAGATAAGAAGAAGCAAATGATATATTCAATTGTAAGATGCCAAAATTAGAGAGGGAGGATATGCCACCAATGGTAGGGTTCAAGGCGGAAAAAGCGAGATATAAGGAAATTGAAAATAAAAGGAAGAACTAACCGCATAACTGCTCATACTGGGAATCTTCACCAGACCAAGCTGAGTGTTGGATGGTGTCCCATTAGCAGGACGTTGATCTGTTACAACCAGAGCGCTTGATGTTTGCTGCAGGGCCCGCAACCTTATAGCACTTAGCTCCGCAGTATCAACTTCAGTATCCTCAGCCTTCTTGATCAATGCAGACTAAATCTCAAAAGCATATTAAAGTCAGTGTGGAAAACTTTCAAATGAACCATTTAGTCAAAATTATCTTTGAAGTGACTGCTCATCCTAAAACGTAAACTAAACTAAACTGCACTAGAAGTACCTGTCGCTCAGGAAATTTGGGCATTTCAGCCAGGATATCCATTAGAGCTGCACCTTTCCTGCTCATGGCATGATATTCAACAGCTCGTTGTTGTATCTCAGCATCAATGCAACTCTCATATCTACAAGAATGAAAAAGTGAGGTAAGGAAACTTATAGCTGAAATTTTAGACAAAAAGTGAACGGGTAAAGATCTCACTTGTTAAATATTGCCCAAATCTGATTCTGTAGTTCTGGATCTGGGGGCTGAGTGTGCATCAAAATCTTGGCGTATGTTGAAAGAAGAATAGAAACTGTAAAAGACCTGCAAAGCAATAGTGGACTCTTAAGATTTAATAGAAAGAATGAATAAGCCACACTAGTAAGATAACAGTTAAAGGTAGGTGTCCTTACGATACAGTAGGAAGCTTCTCATGTATGATGCTAAATATTTCCTTTGGACTACACCCAGGCCGTCTGGCCAAAAGGTGACCAAATTCTCCAAGGAGATATGCACTGACCTGTTGTATTTGCACCAAAAACACTCAGAAAAAGGATGTCCTAATTAAGTTTTTCCTTCTGAATGTGTCAGTTATGTTTGATTCAGTTGCAAATAATTAAAAATTAACAAATGTATAGTCGTCTGCAACCACACACACAAGAATAACTTATCAGCATTTGCAGCCTTCATATGGGATGCCATGAAACTGGAACTCCCAAATAAATCATTATTGGGAAAAAAACATTGTAATTTGTTGAAGATAGCCTGCAACTATTTTAAGGATTTTGCTATAGCTTCAAAATTCGGGCTTCCACATTAATCCTATTAAATTCCAAAACTGGGTTGAGCTTGGCACTCATGTGAATCCTTATACAGCATTCTTCACAGAGTAAAAATTTGGACAACAAGCTATGGGAATCAAGCTGTGTTATAGAGGTGAAGGACGATACAAAGCAGAGAAACAAATATATCCCTAGCTAATAAAGTATCATCTGAAACCATTGATAAGTGTTATACAATAAACCCACCTTCACCATTGTCTCATGTATAGCAGGCTTGTCAAGGTACTCTCTTGCTTTTGCTGCTGCATAAGGCTGACCAGATCATAAAACCTCAGTTGAATAATGCAAATAGAAACATACTGATTACAAGCAAATAAACCATCCAAAATAAAAAAAGGAACAGGAAGTGACAAAGCACACTCATTACAAACATTTTGATCACCTGTAGGTCTTCATTGTTTGTAACAAACTGCACAACACGAAACCATATGTCATCGCTTACAAAATCTCCCGCCTTATCAATCAATTGAAGAATCACATCCACATACCTGTGCCACATTAAAACAGTATGATATCATTTGCCCAAGGTTCAGAATATACGTAGCTTGATCGGAGGTCAAGAGTGTGGTCCAGCAAAAACACATAAGTTATGTGGAATAAGTAACCAAAATGCTGGGCATTGGTTTTTAAACTATGGAAAACTAAATAACTTATAATTGCGAAAGACATCTACATCAACTTATGACAATCCCATCCAGTAAATATTGTCATATTCTCCAAGAAATGTGCTTTGACAAACAATGAAATTGACTTGAAAGGAGGCAAATGTGTTCAGTTTTAATGTCAATATTCATCAGGTTGCATCCTAAAAGGAAACACAAGCCCTCGTGACTTCAGATATCTTCTTAGCTTACATGGCTATAATTTGGATATCTTGCCCTCAGCAGATTTTTGTGTCTAATCCCAATAGCTTGCATAGAAGAACAATTCTTACCATGATAGATCAGGGGCAAACTTCTCAGCAAGAATAGCAGCTTTAAGTGACAATTCCTCACGCATTGCAAATTCTGCTGTGCTAAGATACTGAAAAGCATATGAAACTGGGTTGATCATTATGATTGAGATGGAAGCTATCCCAGCATGAATTCTAATAGAATGGTCTATCACCAATAGCTCATGTCCTGCATTGATATACCTGCAATAATTCTTCAACTATGTCCTTTGCGTTTGTAATGTCACACATACCATAAAGCAAATCAAGAGCACGTCTGCGAATACTGAGATCATATATTGACTTCAGTTAGCAAAATGGCATTACAAATAAGTAAACACATACATACATTCGTACAAAGCAACTCGATATGCATTTGGGCAATCCTAACCTCCCCACTTTAGGAACACGTTAGTATCCTCCCAATTTTTTTTTGATAAGTAAGGAAAGCTTTATTAAAAACACCAAAGTAGGTAACAGTACAAAAAGCATCCTCCCAAATATATATATTCTCCTTTGGTTAAATGAACTTAAAAATCACTAATAATTTGCAACAATAGGATCCCTACCACATTCTTGTTTTTTAAAGACTATCCAAAAATAAAGTGGCCACCTCAATAGATTTAGCATTTTCAGACTGCAAGTAAAACATGGCAAAACAACAAATTCAACCTGATATCTGGATCCTTCAATGAGGTGATGATCTGAGCCTGATGTCTTTTGATGATATCTTGCACATCAGTTACCAATAACATCCGGGACATATTCTCCTGCACCAGAGTAATGTATACATCACATTATGCAGTTACAAAGCAGCAATCAAATTTAAACTTCTCTGTATATACATTGAAACTCTTAACCTGTGATCGATCATAGGTTGCCTTAGAAGAAAGAGAAAGGGAAAGAGGAGGGAAGGGGTCGGGAGAAAATACTTTGACAGATAAAACCATAGTGTTCCCACAGCTTACCAAGCCAAGATACCGTATATTTGGTTCACGCACAGCAATAAACTTTCCAAGAAGGGCAACACACTGGGACATCATCTCTTTTTCAGCATCTAGGTGCATAACCTGAGATAGGGCAATCAGAAGATGAAAAATTAACAAAAGATCACCTAAAAATGCTAAAGAAGAGTAAAAGTATAGAGGAATACGGTTGCCATGGCAATATCACTCCCAGAAACCAAAGCAACCATACTATTGGTTTCCCATCCCCCTTTTTTTTTCTTTTTTCTTTTTCTCCTTTTTAATAAACTTACATGTGCAAGGGCTTCAAAGAGAACATATATTACTGTGCCTAAGGACCCGTTAACAGTAAAAATCATAAGAAGTCACTCAACAATCAATAAGCCATTATAAAAGATTTATTTGGGGAGTAGACTTACAAGAGCAAGGGCTTCAAAGAGAACAGCATGTGATGCGTTGTTCTTATTTACATTTTTAACAACATCAGTCCCCATCAATATCCGTTGTAAGACCTGAAATTACCAAATCATTGTTCAACAGAATCAGAATGAAACAACAAAAAAGACAATGCGCTTCAGAAAAAGCAGAACCTTTTTTTTTTTATAAGTAAAAAAAAAAAAAAAGCAGAACCTCAAACAATGCTCTTCTGGTATTTGGATCTTCAATAGTTGGAAAATACTGAAGAGCCCTCATAGTCTTAACCTGCATTAACCAAGCGGTAACAAGCATTAATATGACCTTGTCCCTAGATCAACCTCTTAGAGATCACCAACAGTCAATCAGCCACGATGGGTTACTTCTTTAGGATGAAAATTGCGTAAACTTAAATTATGTATAACATAGTTCTGTATCATACAAGTAAAATATCAACAAGATCAAAGATCTATACTTGTGGTTAATAACAAGCTGTCTTTTACTGAAATTGGAGCCACGCAATAAAAAATATCTCTTTCACTTCATTTTTTTACTGAGAATGCAAACTTTGAATTAAATATAGCAAGTTACTCTGTTTCTTCTTCCTGTGGTTGATTCAGATTAAGAGCATAAAATAAAGAAATAACGAAGGATTCAATTTCCATATAAACAGAAAAGGACCATGTAAAATAAATAAAAACACAATCAACCCATGGGTCATCAAGCACATTCTTCAAGCACCAATTAACTTATGGAAACATATCGCTATCAAATACATTATGACCTGTTTTGGATCATCAAGCACCAATAACCTATGGGTCAATAATTCTTCCCTCGACCCCATCAACTTACTTCATCATGACAATTCTTCTATTCTCCTCTTTCTAAATGAGCCATGGAATTTTTACAGAAATAGATCCACCTAATCAGACTAGAGGGGACTACCAATCTGATTGCATCCCAACCAGTTTCAGGATTCTAAGCGCTTATTAGTTTTCCATTATCCTATCTGGCATGAGTCAAGTTCCATCTGTGCTATACCATGCATCAATGTTGCCTTCGTTCAATCCAAAGAGGTTAAGGAGTACAGAAGGAATACAAACCTGAAGCCAAGGAGATGGGATGCCATAGTAAGTGTATTCTTGGGGAATATCCTGGTTCCTCGCAAGCCTCTCTAAAGTCTTAACGCACTTTGGAAGACTACTCCAATACGCTTCATGGTTATTTGCTACTAGGGCAACGAGAAGGCTCATAGATGATGTCAAGACACCAAGATCACGTTCATCTAATAGCTGTGCCATCCGATCCGCCCTAAGACATATATCAAATGGTACTAAAGAATAAGAACAAATTCATCTATCTCATGAAAAAGCTTTCAACCGGAAAAGGAAAATTCAAACCTACCAGCCATCAACATTGACAACATCAGGATTCTTCCTAAACAAGCGCAGCAGACAGAGTGCAGCTTTCTTCCTCACAAGCGGTCTGCAACTGCTAGAAATCTAAACCAAAACACTAGGTTAAATCAATCATTTTCGGTCCTACCAACAAAAATATATATTTAAAAACAAATTGGGGTCTCTTACAAGTAACTTCTGAACATCAGGTGCTAAAGACTCCGCAAACTCTCTACCACCAATGTTGCCAACCTAAGTAGACGAAGAAGGTCATGACAGAGCAATAACTATGACTAAATGACAAGAACATGATATAAGGTAGAAAAAATAGAGAACACGGTCAACATCATCCAAGATAGACAAACGAGAAGACACTACACAGAAACAAGTTACAAAACCTTTATTCAAACAAACAACCTTCAGAAGAACCAAAACAAATAGTGATTTCAGAACGATGACATACCCAATAAACAAAAACTATGACAAGTTATTTCCATTAGTGAAAACGCCAGGACTGCTAAAAAAGTGATCAAATAATTGCACGACATATCAGAAAAAATCATAAGAGGCTGAAATATAATGATTCGGATTCCACATAGTTGCCGGGCATAGCACTTGGTCCTTCCTTTTACTACTCCGAAACAATAACTTAAAGCATAAGTGTCATCCATCTAGAGCTAAACCATCCCCTAGGGAAATGGAATCTGCGAAGGAGAGGATAGGAACAGGATAAGGGAGCCAGATAGCTCAAAAGAAAAGAAAGGATGTCCACTGAAGGGAAGAACTTAATTGTGCAGCTCTAATTTTTTTCACACAGGCAATCATAAACCAAGAGAAAGGATGCTTGTTTTAGCCAATGGAAAACCATAAAGCAAACCTATGAACCTATCCATTCTTGATTTTACACTTTGGCATGAATAAGGCCCTCAAATGGAAGGGGAAGAGCACATGTACAGCAACCAAGTCCAAAAAGTCAAAAGGGTTGACAAAATTTGCATACTTGCAATGAAAATTTCTTTAGCCTTTTCCTCAGTAAGGATTGTTCCAAAATCAGAATTCCACAAGCTGATAGGATTGCGCCAAATAACAGCTAATTGCAATAGAATATGCTCCACGATTATTAAAGAGGAAGATGCAGCATTGGGAAGTCAAAACTGTGTAGGAGATCACAGCATGATCTCAATTGTTTCTGTCTGACCAATACTCAATAACTATCAATAAGTTGACATCTAGAATGGTTAGACACTGAATGATGCTCAATCTTAAATCGTAAATATACCTGAATGCAAAATCAGAAGACGGTCAATCTCAACCAAATAAACATATACCGCATATTATCCCAGGAATTGTCCCTAAAATGAAGCCCCCTAGCTTTTGAAAACAATACAATAACTATTTGACAATGGATTGCTTGACCCGTTATAATCAACTTACTACAACGGATAATTTAACAAAACCGCTTCCAAACTAAAACATTGCATACAGAAGATTGGACACCAGATATCTTTTGGAATAAGGTAAGAAAAAATTGAAAAGAGTCTCATTGCTTGTAAAGCATCAAATGTAACAGCCCTTCAGCCACTGAAGGTAAGACCACATTTGTCATCATGATGAGTAAAGGATTGAAAGATGAACCAAAATATGCACTACAGTGTGGGATGATACCATAAGCATCTTCAGAAGTGACCTGGGTAGTAATTTTGCCACATAAAAGAAGGATAGATCCACCTAACACAGATAATTTAAAGCAAAAAGGTAAAAGTAAAATCATAAGATATTGACAGCTTTCCTACTGCCTTACCATAGTCAATGCCAAACACTGGAAAGTTTCGTTCCGACCAATGATATCATTGCGTACAGTGTTTATTGCCATTCTCAAGAAATCATGGTTCTCATTTAGCAAACATGCTGTCACAATGTACCCAACCTGCATTAATTTTTCACCCAATAAAGTCAATATAACTGTTCATAGTACAGTCATTTCTGAAGATACAAGACAAGGTGATATGACCAGCATACATTAAACCGTACATGAGATGAGATGTATTTTGAAGATTACAAGTTGAATAATAAGACAGCACCATGAAGATACCAAAGGAAATCCTGTATTTTACATATTTTATACGATCTAAATGTTCCTGGTCTCAGCAGTAAAGTAACCTAGGGTTCTCCCATGTCCTCCTAGATTTAAATATTCAGATCTGTAGAATTATTTCTAAGTATTGGAATTACATAATTAAGGCAATAAAACCAAGACTCCCCTTTGTTCGAGTTAAATTCTTTTTTTCTTCATGGATTATGTCATGTCCTTTATCAATAAAAAAAAGACACTGTTATGTTCTTTGGCCCAAACCTTGAACTTTCCTTTTATTACAGTACACAATACTTTTATTACAAAAAATTGTTTCCTATCTGACCCTTATACAATTCATTCTTTCTTTCTGTCTGTTATATTTTATGTTTGTTGCTTATATTGCTATGCTTATCTATGTCTTTATCGTAGAGGTCAGTTACCATTAGTATAGACTATCCAACTTATGACACCAAATAACACACACTAGCCCTGTCATACGAGAAGCCAATGAAATGTAAAAAGAACTAATAAAAGTTAGTCATTAAAAAGATTAATTTGCGAAGATCAACTTACCTGCTTTTCTGGATACTTTGGTGCAGATATTAGAGAAACAGCTTCCATGTGACCAAAATCTACATCATAACCTAGCATGTAAATGTAGAGCATTTTCCAAACATATTTCTTCTTCTCATAAGGAGATAAACCCTGTTGAAAGAACAAAAGATTCGAATTTCCAAGTTAAACAATGTCAATGTTAAATCAAACAGGCAGTAATGAAAACAGCTTAAAAGTAAATAAAACATATCATGTATGACACAGCATTTCGACAGACCTAATCAAAAGCAGTTGCACAAAAGTTCTTTTTTTTCAGATAAATACGACACATGCACTGTCCCAGCATTGTACTTCACAATTTCACTCTTCCCCCCTGATTCATGGGGGTAGGAGAGGAAGTTTGGTCCAAGGACCAGAAGCAAAAAGTAAAGTAGCATAAGATTCTCAATGCCTGATGCTGAAATTCACGTCTTTCGACCAAATATTAATTCCTAAGCATTACATGACAATTCATGGTTCAACACCACAGAAAATATAGATAGAAATTTTTGTTTTGTAACCAAATTCCTAGATGATTCACAATTTCAATCACCTGACTTGCTCTTCAACACAAACAAAAATGAAAATATTCAAGAAGCTTTTAATGTGTGTCGATGTAACAAAAAATAACTATAGCTGGTGATTACTATCTGACTAGCTAGTCCGGAGGTTCTCCTTCCTACTATATTCAGTATTTAAGCACCTTATTGCTTGGAATCTTATTTTCATCTCATCCAAACCTTATATCTGCCCATATAAATCTAAAGTTAATAAGAATAAAACAAGAACAACAAAGATGACTGACAAGATCAAACCACATAACTGTTAGCCATCCCATACACATATTTTTTGAAACCTCACATTTATGAGGCCACTACAATTTTTTATTTTTTTATTTTATGAATAAGCCAATCTCATTAGAAATAGTGAAAACAGTACAAAAGACTATACCAACAACACTACTCCAAACAAGCAAGAAAACTAAGGAATTATTGGCGTGCTGTTTGGTGGTCTTCGATCCTTCTGGGGTGTCGTTGAATACGCATCGCACCTTTTCTTCTGAGGAACAGGGGCGGGGGGAGTCAAGTGGCAGCGTTTCTGAGTGTGGGGTGGTGGCTGATAAGGCCAACTCATCCCATAAAATCCTCCTACAACTGTCATCATTCGGACCGTAGACACCAGAGAAAACCCAAACGAAACCATCCTCAACATTCTTAAACAGCACCGACACGGAGTAAGAACCAACACACGACTCCACCATCTCTAAAACCCGAGAATCCCAAAGAATCAAAATACCTCCCGAAGCACCAGTGGCCTCCAGGCTACACCACCTAACATGGGGGCCACCCCACAACCGCCTCACCAAAGCTCTTGAAACAGACGACACCTTGGTCTCCTGGAGACACACAAGATCCGCCTTCCCCCCTTAACAAATGTCCCACATCCTTGCATTTAGACATATCATTCAACCCCCGAACATTCGAACTGATAATTTTGGGATTCATAAAACATTGGCTAAATCCCTCCCCAAAAGCCTACACTTCCGGAGCTTGAAGCATTAGAAGCATAATTCACTGAAGACTCCAAAGCCTTAATCTCCCTCACCAACTTACCCCCTGATCTCCGCACAGATTTACCACACTGTTGTCCCCTCTCTAACTCCAGGGCAACAAACACATTCAACAAATCAGACTCATATCCCTCACAAGAGACTCCAACCATGTGACGAAAAGACTTAATCATCTTCAGCACCCAACTAGAAGGTTCCTGTGAAGGCACCAGCATCCTCAAAGGCCTAACAAGCACCTCAGAAGCCTCATTCTCGACAGGCACCATAACCCCATCCAAACTTTTAGAATCTGTTGATTGAAGACGAACCTCTGCAACACCCAACGAAACCTCTGCAACTTCCAGCGACCCACCCCCCACTGCCTCAACCTCCACAGATGGATGCAGGACCACCGAACAAAAATCCCCACCCTTTGAGCCCTGAAGCACACTGGAAATGACCTCTGGAGACTGTAGAGGCACCCCCAGCCCTTGGTGCATAGGTGGGGATTTAAATGTTGCGCGCTTTCCCAGTGAACGATCAGGGATTGGGGGTAATAGGAGTGCTATGATCGAATTCTCGGATTTCATTTCGGAGTGCAGTTTGGTGGATCTTATGTTAGCAGGTGAGTTGTATACGTGGTCGAATGGTAGAGCCTCTCCATAGTGATCCAGGATTGATCGTTTTCTTGTCAGTTCTTGTTGGGAGGCGGCTTATCCTGAGCTAATCCAACGGAGGCTACCTCATTTGTATTTGGATCATTTCCCGCTTCTGTTGGAGAGTGGTACATTGGGGCGTTCTATGAAACCTTTTCGCTTTGAGAATATGTGGCTTAAGGTGGATTGTTTTGTAGAGTTGGTTAGGGAGTGGTGGCAGGGCTATGCTTTTCGTGGTTCTCCGAGTTTTGTGCTTAATATGAAGTTGAAAGCTTTGAAGAGAGATCTTAAAGTGTGGAATAAAGAGGTCTTCGGGGATCTTAATTTTCGTAAAGCTTTGTTATTTCAGGAGCTTTCTTCCCTTGATGGTTTGGATGAGAGTGACAATTTGGATGAGGGGGGTAAGGAGAGGAAGTTGTTTGTTTCTAGGGAGCTTGATTGGTTGATTGAGTTGGAGGAAGTGAGCTGGAGACAGAAATCGCGAGCTCTTTGGCTCAAGGAGGGGGATCGCTGTACTAAGTTCTTTCATAGAGTTGCTAACTCTAATAGGCGCAATAATTCGATTTCAAGTTTGGAACTTGAGGGAGTTGTTGTGGAGGACCCTTCGCTGATTACCGGGGCGATCGTTGATTATTACTCTACTTTGTATAAGGAACCGGTTGGTTGGCGTCCTCTGTTGGATGGGTTGGAGTTCGATAGCATCTTGGGGGAGGACGCGGAGTTCATTGAGAGACTTTTGAGGATGAGGAGGTGGCGAGTGTGGTGCAAAGCTTCAATGGGGATAAGGCGACGGACCCAGATGGTTTCTCTATGGCTTTCTTTCAAACTTGTTGGGATGTGGTGAAATTGGATGTTTTGTTGATGCTTAATGAATTTGCTAGGGAGGGATGTTTGTCTGAAGTTTGAATACATCTTTTATTGTCCTTATCCCTAAGAAACCAGGTGCAGTTGATCTTAAGGACTTTAGGCATATTAGCCTTGTGGGAGGGGTGTATGAGATTTTAGCTAACAGATTGAAGTCTGTCCTTGGCAAAATAATCTCTCCATCCCAAAAACCTCCCCCACAAGACCCAACGCACCTAAGCCGTTGGCGAGGCTGCTGACACTCCCCGGCCCATGCGACGTGGGCTCCGAAACACACGCCGGCAAGATCTGCGCCACCCCTGGATGATCGGAGGCCACCCAACAGCCCACCGGCGATGTCTGACCCTCCCCCAAAAGATCCAATGCGCCGTCAACGAGGCTCCCGACGATCCCCAGCCCAGGCGACGTGGGCTCCGAAACATACCCTTCCTCCAACAGAGATGGTGGGTCGGGCTCATCAACAAGAGACCCACGACCCAAACAAGGAAAGCCCAACCCAACCTGTTGTTGGGTACCTCCACATAATGGAACCGAAGGGGAGTCCTTCGCGGGTTGCTGAGCCATTAACCTGAAGCCACAAACAAGGCAGCAAAGGCCCTTGCGTGGATCCAGGTCCAATTCGTAGTTTTTGGCCAGCCCAATAAGACTCTCCAGCTCAGCCCTGAGTCGCATTAAATGAACCCAAAGCCTTCCCACTGACCCAGCCGTCACAGCAGGCGCCTCACCAACTTGATTAGTCTTGGAAAATACGTGACCCTCACCAAGCTCTGCATGCGACACCCTTGGGAAGCCAAACGTCGACTTGTTGTGCAAGCTACCATCATCAGCATCAACGTGAAACACGCTTGTCTCTTTCTCTTCCACCGGCTTCTTCTCCGGCAAGCCAGCCCGCACCATCTGAGCAAAGGAGACTCCCTGCGTGATTTTAAAATCAACATGCCGCTGTTTCTTGTGCCTCAGCACCCCAAGGACCGAAATCAACTCCTCACACATCTGAAGAAAAGCATGCCACCTAGCATTAGATATCCCCTGCGGGATCATCACAACCCCACGCTGACGTTTCTCCCCAAATTCTGCTAGGACAACATAGCAACCGTGCATATTGGAGCACCCCTGAGCCAGAAACGCCCGAGACGAATCATTGAATTTTTCGAAAAATTTCTGTCCTCCTTCCCCTCAACTAGATTGCCAAAAAGGTTCACCATCCAAACCCCATATCTACCAAAGCAAATCGAGCTCTGCGACTTCCTACTTAGCTCTGTAAGCGTAACAACACCAAACGAACTCACTGAAAACTGAAAAGTCTTAGCCTCAATCACTAGACTACAAAAGAATGTCATAGGGGAGCGCTAAATAGAGGGTATTTTTCAAAACCATCAGAGACAAGGTCGGACAAACTAAAACACACGATCAATCACACAGCCCAAGCATCCCGCAGGGAAGAGAGGGGAGAGGAGAGAGAAAGGAGAGAACTAGAATGATGCTGAACAACTCAAAATATCCAAACATTATGCCACTACAAATGACACTAATATCATTTTACTTTAACTTCAAAAACAATCCAGAGGACAAGGTCCCCCAAATAAACAAAAAAAAAACCTTTGCTCCTTATGCTTCAATCACTGAACTCAACTTTGATGTGATCCAAAGGAAGCTTCCAAGAAGAAACCAAAAGTGAATATCCCAGGATTAACTAAGGTAGTGAGTTTAGTTACACCAGAATCATAAGGCATGAAGAGGAAAATTTATTCGAAATCAAACCCTCAAGTGATGTCGATGAAAGTCATAAATTTATCTGTGCTCACTTATACTATATGCCCCCTGAACTTAAATCAAAACCAGATCATCAATATTTAAGAATGTCTTGAAACTTCCAAAGTTTACCAACATATATAGAACCTTGGCCTTTTTGTCACCATTAAAGCCTAACCTCTGATACGGAACACAATTTTTTTCTGTAACCTATATCTGTGGTATATGACAAAATTTGCCCTAGCCTTGGTACTGAAACCCCTTGGTGGAGAAAGAACTCATCTCCCCCAAATTAGTCTAGTGGCTATGCAATACCAACCTTCCCACGTTCTTTGGAGGAAAAGTCGAGGGCGTGGGAGCAATTTCAACCCCACATGTTCCCCAAACTCCTAAACAGTTTTTTTTATAAGTCCCCAAACTCCTAAACAGTAGGAATCAGTTTCCCTTCTTATACAATTTCTTCAACATACCAGAACTTAATCTTACCAGACCAGCAGATAACACACATAGCTCAAGCATATCTTAGCTTCACCAGCGTAGATTCCATCATATCCATCCCAATACAAACTGAGAATATGTATGTTGCAGCCTCATGCTTATCTTTTAAACACTGGCACCATATCCTATGGAAGAAAATGTTTCCATCCAATTAGAATCCTTAGGTAAAAAATTAATTGCTCACCCTAAACAATTCCTAGTTGTCTGTTAATACTAAATCCTTGGACTAATAACTTCACCAAGGAGTACTATGTCCCTATAGCCTCTCGTAATAGCAAACCATTCCAAAGAGGATTTTAAATAAGCTCTCTCATGCCGCTGCCAGCATTCCCCTCACAAAAAGTAACGCTCCATCAACTAATCCTCAGTTCAGCTGCTCACTAAAGCAAGGAACAAACAAGAACAGGGAATTGAAATCGGTCTTTTAAAACTTAAAAACTTAGAAGCTCATACAAACTGCGACATGAAGTTGAGCGATGGTAATTTGAGTGAACAGATAGACATACAAGATGGAAACCAATTCAAAATTCGTCCAGTTTCAGAAATTTTCCGGTGATCAAATGCACTAACAGCCCCGAAGCCTAATCGAATGGAAACAAAGAACAACTATGAAGCTCATTCAAAACTCAAGAAAACAAAGGGCCGAAAATTCAAATGCACATTTACGAGCACAAAAGTATACGCCACAGAAACCCTAACCTTCTCATTCTTGAAGCGCGTACGAACGTTTCCGAGCTCCTTGTCGACGCGGAGGCGCTCTTGCTCTTTGTTCTGGCAATTGCGGATGTCGCTGATGAAGACCGAAAGCCCTCTCATGCCTGACAACGCCATCGCCTCTCGGATCCACTCTCGCACGCAAGAACATACACAGAGCGAGCCAGAGAGAGAAAGCGTAGCCCTCCTGTCGAGCTCCCAATCCTAGATCGTCGCTTGCCGCGACCCCGTTCGGATCTAAAGCTGTCGCAACGGTAGATAGGTGAATCTTCGAGAAGATCAGCTCCGAATTCAAAATCGAAAAATGCCTTCGGTGAAGGAGAGAGATAGAGGTTTTGATCCAGGGGTCGAAAAAGTTTCTAGAGAGGGAGAGGGAGGGTGGACTGAAGAAATTTGGAAAGCCGTCGGGGAGTGCAGTGCAGGGAGGCAACTTTTAATTATTATTTTTTTTTACGTAAACCAATTGCCCAAATTCCGTTTGCATTCATTTCGTTTCCAACTAATACTTTAATTTTTTTTTTGCCTCTGACCCACTACTTTTTTAATGATTAATTCATTGATCGACTGTATAATATACACGCCAATGAGCTATGGCTCAAATGGCATTTCCTCCTCTATAGAGGTCCTGAACTGGGGTTCAAAACCCCTCACCCCACCCCTTAGGCACAAGCCTGATTTACCTAAAAAAAAAAAACCGTTTAATATACACTTTCTAAATTTCTTTCTTTAGTTTCCATTTCTTAAATCAGTTTATCTATTGTCTTAATAGTATTTTCCTCTTTTCTTTTTTCACTTTCCTGTTTTGTCCTTCGCCGGACAGTTGAAAATTTGAAATGATCCTTTGCACAAGACTTTTGTTACAGGCCGACCGGCCATGCTTGAGTGTGGAAATTTTGAACATTGAGATTTGTAAAATATTATAAGTAAAGATATTTTATGAAAGTTGGTAAAAAATGAGGATAGAGAAGATTTTTAATAAATATTATAATAATAAAAAATTATGTGATAATTTTTTTAATATTAACTCCAACTCAAACAAACCATGTTCTGAGCTGACGAAGGAGATTACAATACCAGAAAAAAAACAAATGGGAAAATTCATTTTTTTTGTCAATGTTATATATTGGGTTTTAAAACTATACATTTTTTTGTCTTTGAATTTTATATATTTTCCTTATAATAGGTCCTTTAATTTTGTTTTTTTTAAAAAAAGATTATGTACTTATTTGGTCTCTCAATTTTGACTCATTTTAATAAATAATCCTTCAATTTTCAAATTGATCGTAAAAATTCTTGAATTCACATTTTCTTCAAACAAAACATTGAATTAAATCTCTATCTATAAATTTAACTATTCGCATATCAGTTCCAATAATAAGTTGATACATGTCACTCAAAATTAAAATTAAGTGACTTATAATTTTTTGGGTAAAGTATATAAACAGTCATTGTGGTTTCACGTTTTGACAAATTGGTCCATGTGGTTTCAACTTGAACACATTAGTCCCTGGGGTAAGCATCATGTAACAAAAATGTCCTCCCATTAGATTTTTGTCAACCCACTTAACATTAGTCCCTGTGGTATCACCTTTTGACAAATTGATCCCTGAGGTATGCATCATGTAACAAAAAGGTCCTCCCGATAGCTTTGACCGTTAAGTGGGTTGACGGAGGGACTGCATTGCAACAACTTACTGACCACAGAGACTAACGCATTCAACTTAAAACCACAGAGACTATTTTGTCAAAACGTGAAACCACAGGGACTGTTTCAGTACTTTTCCCTAATTTTTTTTTTAAAATTTCTAATTACTGTTGTTTTCAAAAAATAAAACAAACTAAATTATTTTAAAAAAAATTATAAGTCATTTGAAGTGACACATGTCAACTTATGATTGAATATAACATGTGAACCATTAATTTTATAAATAAAAATAAATCGTTAAAAGCAATCAAAACCTAAAAACCAAAAACCAAATAGATACTTAACCCAAAAAAAAAAATCCTTCAATCAACTCTCCATCCAGTCCATGATAAGTGAAGGTTAGAGCAACAATATTTTGTCCACATCAATGGACAGTGGGATGATGCAACATCAAATGCGGTCCGCATAGCTTATTGACCATGTGAGAGTGTCACAATGAGATTATTTGCTTAGTAATATGCTTTGAGATTTACCTTTACTAGTACATTATTTGCTTAACAATATGCTTTGAGATTTAATTAATTTGATTAATTAAAGAGAGTGAGAAGTAGACCTTGAATTGACCGGCCCTTGGGCTTGAATTTGGGGTCAGAAGTGTTAATTTGTGGGCTTTATTAATTAAGAGAGATTAGGCCTAATGATGGGCTCCATTTCTCTTGTGAAATCTCTAGTCTAAAACTTTGGTAGATCAAGGTAAAGTTTATTTCCCTTTTTCTCTTGACAAAGCTCGATTTATTGTAACAAGCAATAAAGCAGCCCCCTCTCGTCCTTGTAAAATATAGGAAGCAAACTAAAAAGAGGATGCTTTTCTATAAAGAAGTAAAAGCCAAAACTTGAAAACTCTTGCCTTTAATTTGGCTCTAGAAAGAGATGAGTCGTACAGCTATTGTACCCCACTCCATTTAGCCCAATCTACAAACTGCATACCACCATAAATATTGTTGGCAAATCGCACACCTACTGTGAAAGCCATTGCCACAGGTGGAACTTGCTTTGCCAAAGGAGATGCTTCAACCAGAAACTCCAGCCCATTAATAATTTGATAGCGAGTATTGGAAGACACAGCCAGAAAAACTCCTGAAAGAAACAGAGAGCAAGTTAATAGTGATTCCAGTAGAGAAGAATACAAGTACCCCCTAAAATGAATCACAGCTCCATTTTTCTTGGTATGAAAAAATTTCCTGGTGTCAAGCTAAGAGCGGAAAAGAAGACTGCTTTCCACACACCGAAAAAATCAAACAGTAAAATGCAAAGCCAAAAAGAAAAAAGAAACCTTCTGAAAGCGAAAACCTTAGAACTCTATGATTTCAAACTCAGTAGCAACTAAAAACAGAAAGCCAAGCATATGTGCGCTGAGACTTTTGGAAATAGTGATCATGCTGCACATGCTATTGCAAGATAAATAACTACGAAAGACATACCCCAAAGAGCAGCACTTTGCACAAGAGGAGGCACAGGTATGTCCTCTTCCGATTTCTTTATACTCCTGGTCAAACATGCAATTAAGGTGAGTAAACTATATTTCTTCAACAATGGCAATAAAAGGCAATGAAAGTAACAGCCGACACATCCGTTTAGACGAAACTACTCAGCAGCTCGGGTGTGAGAATAGAATAAACAAGAGGATAAACTATTGTACACTGTTTACTCATGTGCATGACCACAAATACGAAAAGAGGAAGATATTAGAGCTCCTTTGTTGGGACTATTTCGATTATAAAAGTCTTATTCTACAGTTTGGCTCACAACATGCCATGTGTTCCATCAGCAAACTCCTTGTAATATGGCAATCACTCATTGTTCCAATAAGAAGTTCCACTAATATACTTAAGGAGGATCAAGGTCCATGAGGAATAGAAGGATGGCATGTGAGTTCGAAAAATATTACATAGACAAAACCAATCTAGGACAGCTCATTATACTCCAAAGTATAAAGTAAATACAAGATATCAAAAAGTATGTGTTACTTCTTCCATACATACTCTTCCTATATAAAAAAGTTAAATCGAACGATATAAATGATTATTGTCCCTAAGAATGTGGATGTTTTGTCTCTTTTTTTTTCAAAATAACCCTTACGACTTAAAAAACAAAAAACCAGTTCCGATTTTGTCTTTTTCTCCTTTTTTAGGATCCAGTTAAAAAGAAATTCATAGTTTGTTGGTTAATGGCATTAGGCACTAGCTAAATTAACTTGTAATTCATCACCATTGCAATAATTCAATTCACTAGGCATTTAACACAATGTAGAAATCTTGTCTCAAGGGATTGAGATCGAGGTGAGAGAGAGAGAGAGAGAGAGAGAGAGAGTTCTCATTAATGTAGGATGAATTTTCTTATCATATTTTGTCCATATATACATCATGAAATCATAGAATCTTAATGACAATAAGCCATACAGCTCAAACCAGGCAACAAACTTTGACATATAACAAAGAAATAACTAAGGAACAGAAACGTGTACTGTAGTTATCCTGATAGAAGCTTACCGTTTGGCATTCATAATCATATTTGCAATTCCTTGGCCAATGAGACCACATCCAAATCCAACTGATCCATACAATACACCCTGGATTCAGAATGGGCCAACCAAATTAGCTCAGGATAGAAATATGTAGCAATATGTTACTACTTGAACCCATCTTTCAGCACAAAGAGAAGTTAGGAGGCGCAAGAAACAGGCAATAAGACCTGTTTTTTATAAGTTTTTTTAATTTTTTTTATAAGTAAACAGGCAATAAGACCTAGTGGTAGACAGTAATAAAACAAGATACCATTGTGGATGGAGCTAAGAACTCCCCCCACCCCCGCCTTCTTCACCTAAGAGGAGCAACCAAGATGTGGAGCCCAGAAGGCAAACTAAGTAATTAGCAGTTTCTCAAAAAGTTTAACTACATATGGTACCTTATAGAAGTATGTGGCAATCCGCTGCTTTGCTGAGAACTTACAACCTGGCCTTTCCGCTTCGAAAACACTGCATTAGAAGAATGTTTTGCCATGAATAAAGAACCCTCTTCTGAAGTTTCATGTAAGAAGAAAGGCAGGAAGTACTACAGATTAAAAGTCTACGAAAATGACACAGAAAGAAGAATATTACAAGGTCCCAAAGGTACCTATAGTTCCAATAGTTGAATGATTAGAATCTACCTCTTAATCTTATGTTTTCCTTAGCAAGGTTTTCAATCAGTAACTGTTAAGATTTTCCTTAATTTAGTGAAGCAGATGGAGGTGGGTGCATGCTGGATTATAACGATCTACGACTAGCAAAGTACTGTTTCACCAATTAGCCAGATTCACTACTTAATTGCACAAGACACTGCTCTCACTCTAAAGTCAGGTACTGATACTGTATTATATCTATAGAGCTACTGATCTAGCATAGAAACTCATCTAGACTAGGAGCAAGGAGCATTCAGCTAAGGACAAAAATAAATATACATAACATGCAAATCCAGAAGCAGATTAAAATTTTGTAGACCCAATACTATGGATAACGTCAACGGTGCAAATATGCAACAGACCTGCTAGGAAGTGCTGCACAGGCATGTTGTATGCGTCCAAATAAACCTCTCGATATGGATGGCTTCCCAAAACGAACATATGGTGCCAACAAACCAACCAAAGCAATATCCACAACCATACCAACTAAAAGGTCCGCAGCGTACAACTCAAACTCTGACCAAAAATCCTTGCCTCTTTTCTGAACTTCGGCAAATGTTGCACAACAAGAATCTATAACTATCTGCAGCAACATGGTATCGATATAAGAATTTCTTTTTAGACGTATATGTACTCAAACAGTGTGCCTAGAAAATAAAAGGTGTTCAAACAGTGTATGCACATGCCCAAAAAACATAATCAGATCATAGACTCACGGTACAGCTCCAGACACACGGAATAGCTACTGTTGTATCATTCAGTCAACGGACTTATAGATCTTTTTAATCTAAAACGACACCAAACACGAACCTCTGTTCCAACTTTGAAGAGAAAAGAGGGATCAGCCAGCATTCGGTTACGGAGCATAGAGCAGTACTTCATCAAAAAGCCTAGTGGCCAATTCGACCCCTGCGCCGCGAAATGCCAAAACAATGAACAAACATCAAACATTAGCTGCCAAGGCCTGAGCTGTAAAAAGAGAAACGAAATATTCCATTTCAGCTACATAGTCGACTTTCTTCTTTCATTCTGCCAATCGTTCTCAGCAACCAAACAGAGCCTAAAATACATCGCAATCCCAAAACTTTTTTCAATTACACTCGCACCTGCAAATCCAAGTACCGCTCAAGAAGTAGACGTCGAATCCCCGTGCTCTTGGCAGCCTCCAACATATCCGAAGGAAGCACAACTCCTCGAGCCTTGGTCTCCTTCATCACCTCCTCGAACTTCAGTATAGGCCCGAACTCCTTCTCCTCCTGTTTATCATCACCACCCTCCTCTTCCCCATCACCACCACCATTTCCAAACGAATCTCCACCACCACTACCACCATCTCCGCTGCCACCGTCAATCTTTGGCTCATATTTACCATCCAAAACGCTAATTTCTTCCTTATGATGACCATGTTGTCCATCATCAGACCCCGTGATCGCCTTCGTCGCAGACTCCGACCCGATGCATCGGAACCTGAGCCCAAAGTTCACGATCGGCGAGTGATGTTGTCGCGAACGGAAAGCGAGCAGCTTTCGTGGATTTTTCGTGGAGTCGAAATTAGGATTCTGCGAGAATCCTAACACACTAAGCCGGAGGACGAGATTGGGGCCACATTGCGACGTTGGATAGTTTGTGGTGGCGGAGGTGTCGTTCCACAAGTTGCAAACATGGGAGAGGTTGACGCACGCAGAACCGACCGACATATCGTTGGGGCCGCGCACCAAGAATCGCGAATATGAGTGGCGGCGGCCCGAGAACTTGTCGGCAAAACGTCTGACAGAGAGAAACAGAGGCTTTGTTCGTAGCGAGGCAGGAAGTGGTAGGTATTCGAGTGGAATTTTTGTAAAACAGACCCCCCAAAAAAAGAATTAAATAAATTTTAAAAAAAAATCGAATTATTTCGTCGCCTGAGAGATTCGAACTCTCGCGGGGAAACCCCATGTACTTAGCAGGCACACGCCTTAACCACTCGGCCAAAGCGACTGTTGAGTTGTTGGTTCCCGCAAAATTTGAAAACACTATATATTATAAATTCTTTTAGTTATTCTTAAAAAAATATTTATTTTTCTTTCACGAATCAAGGTTGCAACTAGCAGTCTACCAAGATCAAATATACAAAAAAAAAAAAACATTTTTTCTCATTCAAACTACCGCTTGAAATCCCAGAGGATTTGTTTACGTCTAAAACTTAGGAGGTGTGCTCTTTTTTGAGTCTAAAGTTCAAATCCCTTCAGGTGCAAATAATTCCTTAAGGGGATGTTTGAGTATGGAAATTTTGGGTATCGGAGTTTGTGAAATATTATAAAGTAAAAATATTTTATTGGAGTTAGTGAAAAAGTGAAGAGAGAGAATTTTTTAATAAATATTATAATAATAAAAAATTATGTGATAAATTTTTTAATATTAACCCCAAATAGGCTCAAACATAAATCTATTTTCACGATAAAATCGGATTTATCTGGTCTGTGTCGCTTGAGAGATGCACCGGTTCGAAATTTACCAGCCCGTTAGGTGGGTTTCAATCCGATAAGTATGTCAAGTTAGATTTCTCTTCATAACCCAAAAAAAAAATACCACCTAAAATCTACTTTTGTTCTTATTGTCAATTGACAACCGAAATTAATGATTTTTTTATAAATTATCTCGTAAATAAGTTAGGGTTTAACTGTGCTAGTATATATATCGATCTTAATTCTTAGATTTTAATTTACAGGGTAACTTATAAAATAATGATAGTTTAAGGGAAGCAATTTATAAGAAGGATAATTTAGGGTTCCTTGTAATAAATTGTAATTTTTCTTTTTTAGTAATGTTTTGTTTTCTAGAACATGTTTTCATTTCCAAACATTGAAAAACAAACACTTCACACAAACTTGAAGATTTACAATACCCATATTGATGAGGTTAGTCTCATCTCAGTCGTAGAAGGGACTAATAGTCAATTTATAAGTGTGAAGGATAGCTTCATATCTTAAACTAGTTATTGGAGTTGAGAAGGTCCAAGACTATACAACATTCGTCGAGAAAAACGGGTTGCCGCCTCTCCGACTTATGAATCAATGTGTGAGGAAGAAATTGTTGAGATTAGTCTCATATCGATTGTGAAATAGGTTGGTGATCAGTAAGTTTTTGGAGTTGAGAATGCTTAAGATCACCCAACACTTGAAGGAGAACATTGATTTCATAATTTGCATGCATTATTTTCCTCTTAAATTATCATGGTAGCGTAGAACTATTGTAGTTTTTCACAATTTCTCAAGCAATGTATTCAAGTGAGATGAGAGCCTGCAACCCCTCTAAACAAGTCGCAAGTTTGATCTCTAAGCTATACGGTCCATCCCAATAGGGCTGCACAATGCCATCAGGAAATTTCGGTGGCACCGGCACCGGGTTTCCGGTTTTTGGTCTAACCGGTGCCGGTGTAGGTTTGGTTTTTTGAAAAAATCGGCGTTTCCCGGTTTAACCGGCAACGGGTTTCTCGGTGTAGGTTAAACCGAGATTTTTTTTTTAGTTTTTTTAGTTTAGTTTATACTCAATAGTTTAAACTTTAGTTTCACCTCAAAACGTAGTATTCTAGAAGCATGATAAGGTTTACTCAATAGTTTAGTTTCATCTGAATATTTGAGATTTGTTGTTGGTTTTATCTAATCAAAAGCTTACATTCAAGTTATCAAGAAGCTTGCTAGGTGAATGAACTATTTATTTAGAATTTTGGTATAAAAAATTACAAATTTATTGTATTTAGAAGGGTATATATGAACGCATTGAAATCATAATTAAAAAGTTTAATGTCAAACTTTGGTAAGTACATCGCATAATATAAGTCAAGAGGTCGAGATTCTACCACAAAAATTTTTAAATCAATGTATTAGTTTAATAGTTTTTATGAAATGTTAACAAATTGTCTAAATTTCTAAAATTGACAAATCACTATTAAATTTATACCATGCTTGCAAATTCAGTCACACAATTACATTTTAGTTCAAATTTCTAATACATTTTAGTTCAAAAATTCAGATAGAGTCATCACGTTTGACCAGCGTTTAATAAGCGCTCGAGCGCCCTTTGAAAAAATTCAGACAGTCATCACGTTTGACTAGAGTTAGACAAGCGCTCGAGCGCTCAGTGCAAATTTCAAACATAAACATAAGCGCTCGACGAGCGTTTGACTCGCGCTCGAGCGCCTTAAAAAATTGCTGAATTTTTGGATTTTCCTTGTGAAACCAAGGGAAATCCTGCTAGGTTTTTAACATGTTTTAAAATTGTTATTGATTTGTTAATTAGAGAGAAAACACATATTCTCCCCTCTAAATATTCTCCCATCTAAGTGTTGTTAGGGTCTAAACTGAATTTTTTAAAAGATAATAATTTCTACTTACAGTGACGTCTCTATTACTTTAGACTTTAAATTCTCATCTTATATTTTAAGATGATCTTTAATTTTATTGATTTTGGAATTTGGATTTCATTAGTTTAGATTTTATTGATATGTGATTAATGAACCAAAAGAAAAAAGAAAAAATACATTGGGTCAAGTGCGTAAAATGCTAAAAAAATGGCTCAATATTAATGTAGGATAACCGGAAACCACCACCGCTAAGGGTCGGTTTTTACCCTTAATGGTGTAGGTGTAGGTGACAACTTTTTCAAAACCGGCCTACACCGGAGTTGTGCAGCCCTACATCCCAAGGCCCTTCTTGACTTCAAAGCTACGGGTGGGGCCACATTTTCAGATTCTACACGACATGCAAACTGCCATTTGGTGAAGTCCAAACTCATACTGATGCCCTACAACGATTTAAAGGAGATGTTTGTAATCCAAAATGTTAGGCTCCCAAAATTTTGACCTTAATAAAATAACACTTCAAAATTCTCTATTTCCTTATCAAATCATCATTTTTCACTCCAAATAAATATACAAATATATTCAAATTATTTTTCTCTTCATTTTTTATTTAACTCTAACACCCAAAAGTTTTTACCACTTCAACATTTTAACAATTGAACACCACCAAAATACACTGTCCCAAAATTTTGGATATTAGTCTAATAAAATAATCTCTCTCCATCAAATAATTTCTTTCTATTACAATAAATATAAAAGTTTCATTCAAATCATCATTTCTATTGCAATAAACATAAAAAATTCATTCAAATAACTATTCACTTTTTTATCGACTCATAATAACCAAAATTTTGATATAATAAAATAATTATAAAATAATCTCTTTCACTGTCAAATCATCTCTTTCTATTATAATAAACAAAAAATTCATTCAAACTATCTCTCTTCATTTTTTCCGTCGTGAACCAAAATTTTGATACGTAAACAATACTTATTGCCACCATCGAGGAGATCTTCCATAAGAACTCTAATCTATTGATATCCACACGCTCACCACCTAGTGGAGCTGGCCAAGGGAAAATAGGAAATTGGAATTATTACCTACAGGTTGTCGTAGCTTGGAAAATAACTCAGGCCTCAGTCCATTAAGTCATGGTGAAAACTTATAGATGCTTCCTAATTTCACGAGTCTGTTCCAAGGAAAAGAGCTGCAGTCTATCCAGAGTATCCAGGAAGAAGGTCATCAGGGAAGCAAAAGTCTAACAATTCATCACTTTGCCCTTGAAAGTGAATTCTCCATGCAACCATTCAAATCTTGCAATTAGAATCTAGAAAATAATCAGAAGTTTGGTCTTTTGGAAGAGCAGACACTGGAAAACATGAACCATTCTCTATCTTCTCGCTGTTTGAAAACTCATAACTTTATTTACAGTGATGTACACGTATAAGTACCAAAAGAACAAATTATAGAAATAAAATGGGTTGACGACAGAAACTGTAACTTGGTGTATATTTTCTGGGTCCTTCTATGATGGCTACCCACCCCTAACCAATGAGAAAAAAGGAGGAACAAAACTTGCCCTCCATGACCCAAAAGAAAACTTAATCAAATCCCTGGCCAAACAGGTCGAAAACAATTCTGTGGGGAAAGACTGCCTCTTTTTCTGACTGCCTTTGTCAAACAGTGGTGGATTCAAACGGAGGAAAGAAAAGGAAAATGTTCGACCGGTAAAAAAATGCTAGAAACATAAAGCCAATTGGAACATTTTCCTTCCCTTTCCTTCGAGCATTCTGAATCGAAAACCCTTTATGCACGAAAATCCCCTATTCACGAGCCCTCAAAACAAAGAGAAACTTCTGCGGTGTCTGGAATGTCGTGAAAAACGCGCCTGTTCCAGAGACGCTCTGGGAGTAGGTCCACTGCTTTCCACAGTATCTGGTTGAGGATCTGAGGATCCTGGAATAAGCTTGCATCCAATTTTCTTTGAAAGCAAACGAGGAGAACTAAGGGAACTATGTGATTTTGAAACCTTTTTCATCTCTTGTTTTATGTGACTAAACTCTTCCTCAAGTTCTTGAACTCTAGACCTCATTTTTTCCATATCAACCTTTAAACCCCGGTTCTCACGTACCACTGTCACCCACCCATCCCTCTGAACAATCTGGCCAGCCATGTCACCAGGGACAGTCAAAGGAGCTGCCGGAGCACTTTCAGTCTCTAAGAGAAAGCTGGATAGAGCAGTTCTTAACTGCAGCTGCTCAAAGAACAGGACTTGGAGAACAACCCTAAGTGGCAACCTTTCATTTTGGGATGCATGGGCACAGGCATCAATGGATAGTTTCTGGTAGTCAATGACGTTGCAGAGTTCTTCCTTCTCTTTCTCAGAAAGCCAAGGGTGTGCCTGCACAACGCCATTAACAGTTAAAAAACTGAAACATTTCAAATAGGCTTTTACTTTTATAGCTGGTCCTGCATAACCAAACCTTGAAATATATGTCCATTCCTCTGTATAGCCCATCATGCAATGGTCTTGAAGATTCTGGGAGGGCCTCAGCAAGCGAGCGTATACTTCCTGATTTCAGATTCACATCAGAAGCAACCTCTGCAATATAGCTATCTATTAACCTCGCAATTTCTCTTAATGGACCAGATGAGGGAGATGTTTCCAGTTCAAATGATGACGGAGAAAATGTTGTTATCCTCGACTCTGAAGACATAAAGTGATGAATAATCCTTTCGACACAGTCAGTGTCATATAATGTATCAGAATCTGAATAAGTTGGAATCAGAAGACAGTCTAGGGTTGCCAGTTCTAGTTGCGTTCCTATTCTCCTCTCTAAAGAATCCTTGGAACTATCAGTGACACCTAATATCAACGCGACACGAAGAAGGCCCAGCAAGAAACGGCAAAAGGATTTCCCTTTCTTCTCTGGTAGTAGCTTCTCAATTGTCTCCAATAAAACCTTTTGATCCACAGCAGCAGGTGTCAAGCTAAAACTTGCAACTGTTCTGGTTTTGCCACTTTGTCCACCCTGCCATCGACCTAGACCTGGTAGGTACTTTCTGGCATAGTACATTGCTGCACCAGCTAGGTTCTCATGTCTTATACCTCTTGCTTCCATTGTCTTAATAAGTCTCTCAAACAAATCAACGCTAAGATATGAGATGTCTTCAAACCACCAATCAGATTCTGAGCTTTGAATTCTGGCTCCCGTGTTTATTCCGTTCCATAAGATGCTCCCACCAGGGCTTTGCAAACTACCATACATCATCATGGGCCATCCAAACAAACTAGGATCCGTACAAACCATCATAGATAGAGCATTAAGACATTTGCTCAATATCTGGAGCTTTTCAGCCCTTGACATGACAAGCTCAGAACTTTGAAGGGCCAAAATACAATCTTTCCAGTTGCGAAGTATATTCTTATGGAAGAAGCTTTCCGACTTAGAGATTAAGTTACCTTCTCCATACTCATCTGTCATTTCAAGGTAATCTGCGGCACAGTACACCACCACTATGTTTCTTGGAGTCAATTCAAGACGGACACCATAACAAAACTTAACTGCAATCAAGAAAGTGTCAGGACCACCGGGGAATTCTTCCAGCACTATGGTGAAAGTCTTCTCATGGGTACTTTGGGATTCCTCATATAGTCGTGCTATCTTCCCACATTTGGATACAAGAGGAAACTGGAGAGACATGTATTGTTGTTATAATTTCACCTAAGATCAATGCAATAATAATGTATAGAGTATTCCACATTGCAAACTTCATAAATGATACAGATACGAAAGAGTATCTATATGGCAGACCAGTTCCATAAACAACACATGGAGCACATGCACAATCACATCACATTGAAGCTATCCACACCAAGCATATTTGTTGCCAAAATTTTGACAATTACCAATTGACAGTGATCAGTGGAGCCCATAGCAAGAAAATTACTTCTAAGGAAATACAGAAGAACCGAAGTCACAAGATAAATCTTAAAGTAAAAATCACTTTAGATTTGGGCTTCATTAAACCAATGCATTAATCAGGATCTTTATGATAAAATCTGTAGGAACTCCTTACACCTTTTAGCGGGTTATACAAGTAATGGCTACATGAGCAGGGATTAGGGAAGTACATTTATCGTCGAAATTCAGTTACGCGCTAGCTACAAGTACTATATACCAAAAAAGGACAGATCAAAGTTACAACAAGATCCCTCTAACATCTTTATAAAGCCCAAATTCACCCGGTGTACAATCATTGTGAGATTTAGCACCTATGCAACACCTCCCAATTAACTCATTGAGCATGGGAATTACTATCTAGGGTGTCATAATCTCTTGCACTGAAAATCATAAGTGCCACATGACATTATTCTGTTGCCCATGGCTGTGGCTGTAGATTATATAGGCCAACCTGGGAGCTATTTGAAAGCTCATTTAGACTAACTTTTCAAAACAGACAACACTTGATATGATTGAATTCATGTTACTGGATCTGGCTTGCCTAAATTTGGTACTGTCAATGCTGTGTAAAGGTTTGAACAATGTTACTCTAAGTCTAACTAGTCTAAACTCAGTATTATAGTATACAAGTAACTTTCAAACTAACATGTTTCCAATTCAATAAATACATGTAAAAAAATCTCCAGCACCTGCAATTATTGAAGAGGTGATCCAGCCTAAACAAAATTATAAAGAAGACTGACTTCTTGTCTTCTCAAAGAATCAAAAACACTAATCCGAACAAAGAGCAAGAAATCATCAAGTGATATTATCTGTCTATCCAGATCACTAATCCTGCTCTTTAGAGTTGTTCAAATCTGAATACATGATTTAAGCAGTCAATATTAAGAATTGTTGGCTCCTAGCAAACTCTCAGCCATTGCATTCAATGATATAATTTTTGACAACTCACAAAAATCAAGATGCTTCACCCAATCAGTGCAAAAGGGAAAAGTTCCTTTCACAAATGGAGTCAACCTTAGCAATATAAAGGGAAAGCAGTAAGGCAATTGGCATTAATAGACGAACAAACAGAAGCAGGTTGTATTTTTGCCAAAAGCATTCCTACTCGCTGCTTGAGAGCCCCAACGCCCCAAAATTTGGAAAGAAACAAGTGATTAGGGATTGAGAAGGAGGCTCATGTAAAACAAAACCAGCAGACGAAGTAGATTATTAAAAAGAGAAAAGGAGGCAATTCTCGTGAAAATTGGATTTTCAAAAGATCGTTATAACTATGTCACATGTGCCATAGAACTCCAACTCTAGCAAAAAAAGCTCAGTTGTATAGGCGATACACCATCTTAAATCCCGTTATTGTCTCATAAGAAAATCAAATTCTCCTCAATTTCAGAAAATCCCCACATATACTGAAGATAAAAAAACTTTCAGAACTTCATGGACATAAATCAAGTTAAACAGAAAAAACAATGTTCATGTTAGCATATTTAGCACGCGGGAGTAAGAATTAACCAATACAGAAAAAAAAAATTGGATACACATGAGCAGCGGAAACGTCTTGTTATTACATATGCCCATAAAAGCAAACGGGTAGGGATACCTTGTGAAGATGGAAGTTTAAGCCCTCGACCACAACAGTAATATCGGTCGGCAATCCGGCATTGCAGAAGCTTCCAAGCCAAAAAGAGCCACGAAGGTATCAGAAAAAGAAGTTCAAGTATTTTATTCTTGTTGTTCTTAATAACCATATATAACAAACATAGACAGAGCTTTGAAGTTATAACTTGTAGGATAACTAGGATCCAGCCTCTAAGCTTTAGTCGTTCATAAGTACAAGAATTCAGAAAAGGAAGATGTCCAGTAATTAAGAGTAAGCCGAAAAATTGTCAAAAAAAATTACCAAACAAAGCTTATGAAGGATAGTTCCTGTGTGAAAGAGATTACCAGTCACTGCCTTCTCTATGAAACTCAGAGACCTTCCTCGCTGGAGCCATGGCTGAGCGGAATGACAGGCCCTCTCACTCTCTCACTCTCTCTACCAAGGCCAATTCTTCATAGTTGGTTGGAGACCCAAAATTACTCTCCCAAATAAAAAAAAAAGGAAACAAAGATGCCAAGAAGGAGCGGAGCAGGAAGCGGTTCCCACTGAGTCAACTGGGGTCGTGTCTGTAACAGTGGCCTTTACAGCTAGGAAGTGTGCGTGCCCATCGGAATAAAAAACACCAAACCAACCCAAACAAAAAACAATTCTTTAGGGATTTGTTTATGCCACATAAAAAGAAAGCCGAGATCGCGACGCCAAACAGGCCAAGCAAAAAGTGTGTTCAACGTTGGTGGTGGAAAGCAGAGGTATATATAGACAAACAAGCGCACAAACCAGCAAAGGGGTAATTTTTTGCTTTTTTAAACAAAAGTTGTCGTGTGAGGTACGGAGTCGGAGCCCAGAGGGAAAGCCTGTGTAGGCTTTGTGGGGAGTTCCAGCCGGCCGAGGAATGATGGGTAATTATAAGGAAGCGGTCGAGGAATGATGTTTGTCTCACGCTTTTTGCCGAACACCTTGAGGCAATCATGGTTTAAAACCGCGTGGGTTTAGTTGGAGAAAGAGAATAATTAAATAGAGTATCAGAGGCTTTAATGAGAAAGAACAGAACTTCATAAATATATTTTCTTATTTACATTATTTTCATGAAAATTTTGGTACCTTTCGCAGCAGTTTCGCTGAGCTATCTCAATCTGCTCTTGGACGGACTACTCTTCGAGGAACCCAAAAGTTATTTAATTTAAAAAATTGAGAGATTTTTTTTCCTAATTACTTAATTATCTGAGGAGAGAGATGGATTGGCTGCAAGGAAAGGAGCAACTGCCGTTGGGACCCACCCAGTGTGGAGCTTTCTTCCATTAGAGTGTATTTAACGGACTAGAGGACCAGTGGGAAGCTTGGGATGTACAGTGTGGATGTCCCTAGGTAACTGTCCTATTTTAGCTCACTTTTCACTTCTAAACTAGGGATATATATAATTTTAGAAATCCGAATTATTAAATTAAACTCGATATTAAATTATCAAAATTTATCAATATATATTTTAAATAAAATTTAACTGTCAAAACACGTACTAAGTAGTCTATTTATAACACGTAACATAATTTTAATTATCAAATATTTTTTTATGATGTACAACAATAAGTTTTGATAATTCAAGGACGAAGTGGTGTTTGGCTACCAAATAATTGGTGGTCATCCCAAATATTTAGTCTAATAAAATAAATCATATATTTTTATCAAAAAATATAAAAATTAATTTAAATCATCTCTCTATTTACTTTTTCACCAATTTCTACACTAAAATTTTGGCAACCAAATCCCACAGTGATGAAATTGATAGTTTGGACTCTTAAAGTGACATTGATTCCGTAATTTAGAAATGCAAAATGACTTTATAATTCAATATCTATAATGTTTCACGTGCTAATAAGAGAAGATGAAAGTTTTGTACTATAATTTGTGTAATATAAGGATACTTATAGTAATAATATAAGACTAATCAAGAGGCTTTGCACTTTTTGTTAAAATTTTCTTACCATTTTAACGGAAAATAATCTTTCACCCTCACAAATATATCACTGCCAAAAACTTTATAGAGATAAAATTATCATTTAATGTGTCAAAAATAGCTTTATATATAAACTTGACGAATTTTTTTAACAAAGATGCAACGTGTTTGAAAATTAATAGTTAGAATGTAAAATCATATTGTAAAAATAATAATTTGGGTACAAAGTATATTTATCATTTTTACTGTTATATACTTTATGAGAATTCACCTTCAACCACTAGATCATAAAGAGAGGGAGGGCAAAACATATAAACTCACATTAACATCTCATACTAGGAACATTGGCCAAATAGTAGTTCATAACATTTACTTTCTACCTTTTAGACTTTTGTCCCTTCTAAAGAGTATTTTATTGTATTTGGTTCCCTAATATTCTTTTTCTTACTTTTTCTCCCTCCCTCTGTTGGCATATCCTTGAAAAAAATCCAGATACGCTATCCTCCAATGCATTTTCCTCCCAAATCAAAAGGAATCGAAGCTAGCTGACAGCTAATTATGCTGGTACAGCACAATATATCATAACTCTTAGAGAAAAAGAGTAGAAGATACATCATGCTTTGCTTGCAAAATAGATCATGGGAGTGGTTTTGGAGTGAATGAATTATGATAACCCAACAGAGTGGTTGTTCTATGATTACTATGAGAGTTATAATAGTGTCCCTGAAATATTGTAATTATTTGCTAAACATAAGCATCTAACACAACATAGCTCTCTTGTATAATGCTCAATCTACATGGTCCACAAGGGAGAAGCTAGAATATGACTTTCAGAGAGACTGAATTGCAATTTTGTAATTTTTGGGGGTCAATGTAGATATAAGTTATATATATATATAATAACGAAGGAAATATGGGTACTTATTTACATGTTCCGGCTTAAACGGACCTAATCCAATATCCGCACGAGTTGGATTCAACGCTACTACAACTTCAGAGAGATTGACCGGCATAAGTGGTGATTTAAACTATTGATTGTGCATTTAACCTATAGTCTCAAAGGCTCTCCGCTACCGCTTGAGCTACCCAAGTAGGTTAAGTTATATTATTATTGTCATAAGATAGGATATGGGCTCAAAATCCTAATGTAAATTTGAAACAACGTTTTATACACGGGCTATATATGATATGTTCCCTCCCTCGCTTTAGAATAGTGGAGCAACTCTAGTTAGAAAATCATATAATGTTGTACCAAAGGGAAGTAAAAGAAGAACCCAAGAGACCCACTCTATTTTGTGAAAAAAATACTAACTCCTCTAGTTGTATTTAATAAAGCACTCGATTTTATTTATTTATTTATTTCGCAAGATAATTTTAATATTCAATTTATTACAACTTGGGTATTAGGAAGGATAACTAACACCCTTATTGGACCGCATTACAGTCATAAGAGGAGTGTCAAAATTTTCAAAGAAATAAAAATAGGGTATTTTTAATGTAAATTAATAATATTATAGAGAATTAGACTGATTTGTCTACCTTAAAAACAATTTGGCAATAAGAATAAGGATAGGCACTACATGATGATGATCGATCTAAAAGTTCCATGCAACACCCAATGCTCCATAATTGCGACATATTTTTTTCCTTTATTTATTTATTTTTATCTGTTTTTGGTTGGACATTTGTACTATACAATAATGTTTCAATACTTCTCTTGAATGGAGCCAAGAGAAATCATGACAAAAGTTTGCCCCATATAGAAATGGCAGCTCTCTTAAATCTGTTTCCCTTTTGGCCCTTTCCCTTTGGGGATGACAGAGCATTGTGTGTGACGTACGTCTTTCTTTTTTCTTCCAACAATAAATAAGTTTCAGACCATTATGGGCACCAACTTCTGAAAATCATTGGACTGAAATAATAACTGGCTTCATCGAAATTACGTTGTTGTCCTTCATAGTCCTCCCGCTTGTTCCAAGGTAATTTATCCTAGGTCTAATTGCAACATCATCCTTGGGTGTTCTTGAGCATTCTTAATTTTAAAAGTTATTTTAATGAGAGAAATTTTCCCACACAAGCTCACATGTATATATATTGACTATCGGTTCCTTCCAAAATTGATGTAGGATTAATTCGATATTTTTTCTCTAAAAAATTAGGTACTGAGTTGTAGAATAGACAACTAATTTCTCGTGTAGACTGTTGAAGTGAGACTTATTGGTACTTCTAGACTCTAATATTAATGTTGAGTGATTTTGGATATCCTCAACCAAAAAAATTAGCTCAAGAGATGAATGTTTGTTTAATGGTCATACAAACGTTTATTTATTTCAAAAATATTTTTCAATCCAAAAATAATTTTTTTAAAACAAAAAAACATTTTATTCTTCAATAAAATTTTCTATCTAATCGTTGACTTCAATTTCTGTTAAAAAGCATACAAAAAATAACGAAAATTGATAAAAACTCCTCATCAAAATCTTTTTTTTTCTAAATATACTTTTTTATTTTCACATTCTTTAAGAACAAAATTTCAAAAAAAAAAATTCTAAACATCTTATAGCCTTTCATTCTCACAAACACCTAAAAAAACATATTTCAAATTTTTTCACAAGCATATATACTTTTTATGTTGTTAGAGGAGAACTTACTGCATGAGTTTTGCTCATGTGTTACCTCAATTCTACTACAGTGAACTGCTCTAGCCCTCCATGTTTTATCTTTTAATTGGACCGTCCAAACATCATAAGTTAGTACATGCTATTGGAAAATTATGAAAGGTATAATTTATTGGCTGTGAAAGTCGGTCCATCCATGATTAAAGATAAGCACTCAAATCAGATGAAAATTTAGTGTTCTAATGTATTCAGTACTCAAATCAATCTTCACGCTTTCCTTTTTCTTCTTCTTCTTAATACTTCTTCTGCTTTTCACATTCATCATATCAGATTAAAGACAAGCACTCTATAAAGTGTGATCAGCTTTCCCCTGTTGACTAATAATTCTAATATTTCATCCCATCTTGGCAGTCCGATTGAGTGTTCTTTAGTCAAGAAAAGAAATAGATTATCTCGGGGCTGCCCGGGGCTGGTAGTACAAAAGCAGTCAACATCTTGTCGAAGCTTTACCATATGCCTCAATTTGGAGAATGTTCCACATGGAAAAGTAGCCAAGTGCGCTTTTGAAATTACTTGAATGAATTCTACAATGCAATTGGGTGAGAAATATAAACTACAAGCACGACTAGTCATGTTTGTATTTGCAATTTTTTTTTCGAAAATTTTGGTGGTTTCGATCTAAAAGTTCCATGCAACATCCAATGCTCCATAATTGCGACATATTTTTTTTTCTTTTATTTATTTATTTTTATCTATTTTTGGTTGGACTTTTGTACAATACAATAATGTTTCAATACTTCTCTTGGATGGAGTCAAGAGAAATCATGACAAAAGTTTGGCATATATAAAATTTGCATTGGGAGGCAAACCCACAGTTTTCCTAGGTCTGATGGGAAATGGAGGGATAATTTGGTATTTAATCGCAAGGAGGGTTTCATGTGTTGCTCACATAGGATGAAAAACGTTGCAGATAACGGAAAAATCTGGGTGGGAGACTGAATCGTAACAGTAAACGTAGATTGAAGAGTGAGTTGTAACGAGTTATAGTTTGTGGAAATTTTTGAGAATGATGTGCTAGTTCGAGGGGATAAATTATAATTAACATTTAAAAACAACATATTACAACACTATAAATAGTGTCATCAAGGGATGTGTGATGCGTGAAAAACCTGCAAATTCTCTAACAATCAGTTCCAATGCAACTGTTTCCATTTTACCCATATAGTGCAAACAATAATTCCTCGGATACTGCAATATGTTATCAAGTTGCTTGACCTTGGGGTGCGTTTGTGTACCAAAATTTTACCCCCTCTAAAATTTTAACACAATTAAATATTACAATATAATCTCTCTCTCCCCATCAAATCATTTCTATTTACTACAAAAAATATAAAAAATTACCTCTCTCTTCACTTTTTCACTAAACCCAATACCTAAAATTTTAACAACACTAAAATTTTACAACACAAACACAACCCAAGTATAGGACAAGAACCCATCGCGAGCCTATCCTAGTAGTAAGGGCAAACTTGTATCTGTGTGGATAGTCACACAGGTCACATGTTCGATTCTCCACTGGTTGAATATCGCAATCAACTTAAGTAAGAGTTGCAGTGATGTCGATGAGTCTGCACTTACTCTCTAGGACTTACCCATGTATTAGATGAGCTCACTCCGCTAGCCTACCGCACAAGATTTCTCTTTCTTACAAAACAAACAAAAAAAACAAAAAAAGTACAGGACAAGAAAAACTGCCTAGAAAACAACAATATAAGACTCTCTGCAGTATAGTCTACGTTTAATTTTCCACGAATCATAAAGTGGAGTATGCAAGGGGTAGCGGACCAGGGCGACTTCCACCTGTTGCACTGCCCAAAAAAAATACACATAAGTTGGCATGCACCTGACTTTCATAGGCCCAGGCCAACTAGAGACCAGTGGCCCTAACCCAAACTTTTTATTCTGAATGGGCCCAGACCCTTTATTTTTAATACGCAGAGGGTGAAACAGTGCATTTCACCTTGTTTTGAAAAAATATCTCCTCTCTTTCTTTCTCTCTCTCTCTCTCTCTCTCTCTCTCTCTCGAATTTGTTTCTTCTCTCACGACTTCTCTCTCAGACGTTGCCACCACCGCACCAGCCACCAGTTTCTCCCTCACCAACCACCAGCTTCTCTCTCAGTTACTCGTGCTCCACCGCCGCACCAGTCACCAGGTATATAACTGTCGATTTCTTTGTTTCAAATTCGATTTTTCTCACCTCTCTCTTTCTCTCATAGGATCAATCAGTCGGTGCCTAGTGACTCTTGGCTCTCTCTCTCTCTCTCTCTCTCACTGAATCACAATAGGTAAACAATTTTAATTTTTATGCACTGCAATTATTTTGCAATTAGGGATTTTGACATTTTGTGAAATTGATATTTTTTTGGTAGTATCATTTTTAATTAATTTGATTGTAATGTCAATTGAATGCAATGTAATTAGATTGAGTTTGGATTTGAAAATTTAATGCAATTAATTAGATTTGTTTTGGATTTGGAAATTGAATGTAATATAATTAGATTGTATTTGATTGTAATGCCATTGTGATTCTGTGAATATGGGTGAGAATTAAGATGTACCCGAAATTGACTGAGTCTGTGTACTATCCTTTTCAATGTAATTAGATTGGGTTTGGATTGGATTTTTGAGTTGTGATCCATTGTGAATATGTGAATATCTAAATTTAATATTTTTTAATCAAATTTTTTTATGTTTCGGTTTGGTACTATAGTTCTGTTTATGTTTCAATTGTACTTTTACATTTATTTTTCGGGTTCCTCTTTTAGAGCACCACATGTTGCCAATTGATTAATTGTCTTCACTTTGTTTTATTTTGTTTAGATAATGAATAAGTTTGTGATAAGAAAGTCACGCTGCATGGAGTCGTCTAATACTCCTAACATAGTACAATACATGTATTCTAATATTTTTAATGTTTTTAGTTTTTAATTTTCGATATTGTAACTCTAAGACAATTTTTTGCATTACGAAGAAAAACAAATTCTTGTCATTTCGTCTTTAAATTCCAACCCCTTGAAATTTAATCTTTGTTCCGCCACTTGACCTATATATTGGAATATTGAGATAAAGCCAGGAAGACTCGTGTCTCTTCCATCTCCCCATTGTCAACTTCTAATTTGACATTTTCTCGATTTCTCATCTCTATTTCTGTTTTTCATATGTTTGGCCTTTTAAATCTCTCCAAATGTTTTTTTTTTTGTCTAGTATAACTCTGTCGGTACTGATCGCAGCATGAAGGAGTCAGGATTTTTATAAAGGGAGGTGCAAGAATACTCTTAACGTTAAATATGAAAATAGATCCATAAGAATTCAAATCTGGCTAGATCTTGTAATTCTTAGAATTAATATTATTCATGTCCAGACATGATTTATTAATATTATTAGTTTTTTTAATCATAATAGCAGCACATTTCATTAATAAAATCAAGGAGGTTGAAAAACTTCAAGAACACGCTCTAAAGGGCGAACCAGACACTCCGAAGAGTCGGCGGGCCAACGAGCAGGGTAACCAAAAGGCCATACAAAGATCCACAAGGGGCAGAAAAACCTTATCAGGCAGCAAACTAATATGATTAGCAGAAAAAGAAAGACAATGGCTAAATATGGTGGCACGAACAGCAGTTGGAGACGTTCGCCAGTTGTCCAGTGTAGAAAGCCTCTCCAATCGATGTAGATGGCGTCCCCGCCGGTTGTGGTCTTCAAAACCTCCAGAATAGCGTAGATCTAGCTACCAAATTCGCCGGAAAAAAATCCCTAAAAGTGGCCGGAAATGGGGAATTATTGAGAGATCCGGGCATATAGGACAAGAGTAGAGGAGGAGAGGGGGACGGGAGGAGCTGAAGCTCCTCCCGCCGCCGGAGAAGGAAGCAAGATGGGGAGAGTCAGGCAGCCACAAAGGTGAAAATTCTAGAGAGAAGGCAGAGCCTCTCTCTCTAGAATCCTAGAGAGAAATTTTATTAATATTATTAGTTAAGTTAAAGACTTGCAGACATATAATAGGTTTTGAACTTGTATTAATACATTGGATACGGTTCAGCCAAGAGTGAAATTTTATCCTTTTTAAATATTAAGGTATTGTATAGTTATTGAAATATGGATGAAGATTCTTTGTAATTTTTTATTTGTATTATACAATGTAATTTAAAGAGATAGACACAACAAGTAGACCCTATTATAGAGCTCATGCTGCACGAAAAGAACCGAAAAACATGACTAATATTTTCTCAAATCTTTACTACCCAAATAGTTAAACATTGGACCTTATCAATTGCGGTTTTTCTAGAGCCCATTCAAAGCCCATGGGCCATGGCAAAACTTGTTACCCTCAGTGCTCACTAGACTAGTCTATCCTAGAAACTTCGCAAGCAAAAATTAAATTAGACCTTATAATTTTTAATTTATCTAATTACTCTCCATAAATGAAAGACATCAATCTTTGCCCTCCTTTTAATTTTGCCTTTAAATTACATAAAATAATAATAGAAATGCCCTATGTGACGAAATTATTATAAATATTGCAATTTTTAAATAAATAATAAAAAATAAAAATATAGAAATTGTAATTTTTCCTCGAGGGATTATCTTGATCAATCTACATCATTTTCTATTGAAGATTGATTCTTTTAAAACTTAATGAGACATAATAAAACAAATTAAAATAAACTTATGAGACCAAATAAAACAAATTAAAAAAAAAAAGAAATATAGAATTCAATTCGATTTTTGCTCATAGATGAGACGGAGATTTATTACAACAGCTCTTTGTCCATGTAAAAACACTTAAGAAAGCATTTAAGCATAGAGAGGGAGAGAACAAAACAAAGCCCCAACCCGCTGGTACGCAGTGATTACACGACAAGACAGTGATCTCTGATCTCTTTTCTTTTTGTCGGGTCTGACTCTGGTTATGCTTCGTACTAATCACAAAGCTTTGACCGAAGACTCGTAGCTAATATCACCCAACATGCTTGAACTTGGAGCCCTAATCTTTTCCAATTTTAAAAACGAATTAAAAAACCCAATCGAGAAGCAATAATACGAAGTAATTGGAGATTAATTAATAAATAATAATTTAAAAACATGGTCAAAGAAAATAATACAACACACCCTGGAAGTGAACGCAGCTTTTCCTTGTATAATGGCTCCCAACATGTCGTAGCCAAAAACTCAACTGAGTGCAGTAATACGATAAAGAGTTTTGTAACGGAATCTACATTCAAAACACCTTCCCTGAGCTAATAATTCAGAGCTATTGACTACCGACACAGGAAAGACAAAAAAATATTGTAGTGCATAGGAGGAGGATCAACCATGAACATATATATTATAGGACTTCCTTAGAAAGAATGGTAACACCTGTGCTAAACCACAGCAGCCTAAGCAACAATCCCTCGTACACGCCACCAAACACCATTTTGCTTTTAGTTGGCAGCTGGTTTTGCAAGGGCCTGCTTCACAGCCTCCGCATATGTCCTATGTTGATAGGTCAGAGTTGATTCAAGCAAGTCCCACAGCGAAGTCTTCGGGTTCCAACCTGCCATTTATAACCCCATTAGCGTCAAGCATGAATGCTCCAATATCTCAAGGCTTTAAAAACAAAAACTACAGGGGCCAACTGGCCCCACAATTTTGTGAGCGGTAAGTTTGAGACTTGCCTGGCTCAACCTTAGTACGTTGCGCCCATGGGGCCAACTTTCCAACCATTTAGGCTAGCGCCCAAATTTCAGGGCTTTAAAAGATACAAGAGAAAGAAGAAAAGAATCATACCAAGTTGCGTATTGATTATGGTCATGTCAGGAATCCTCTTGTCACTATCATCATATCCCACTCCATAAAATTCTTGGGATGTCACATCAACTGTTGGTGATTCCAGAGGAGGTTCCCCACTTACCTTCGAATAAACCTACGCACAGGAAATGAACGTTACCACTTATATCCCAAAAGCAAGAAAAGCCAACGAGTTAATGTATGTGTAAAACACAACTCTTTACCTCTATCATCATTTCAGCAAGCTGCCTAACTGTAACTTCATTGTTTGGATTGCCCACATTAAAAATATGTCCATTGACTCTAGCCGGATTTTCCTGAAAGAAAAGGTTTATACCTAGCCACCTTTTTTAGATATGGCATATATGTGCAAAATGGAAGTAGTAAATCACACTTACAATCATCAGTAAAACAGCTTCAATTGCATCGTTGATATAAACAAAGGTTCTCTGGGATTCACCACCATCCACAAGCTTGAGTGGCTCATGACGCAGGAGATTCTGTAACAGGAAGAATAAAGGACATGGTTACAACAAAAAACAAAAGTACAAGAGAGACTGAAACACAAAAAAAAAATCATACATCACTAAAGCATGCCAGAACCCTCGGAACACCCTCACTTGGACCATCAATGCCAGGTATAAAATCCATTCTGGGTCCAATCCAGTTAAAGGGCCTCACAATTGCGAACTCAAGACCATTCTCTGCACCCTCAGCTGTAATTGATAAGAAAAGAATCAGAAATATGGATTAAAAGAACTAACTGAAGCGCATCCAGGTCAATCGTAAAGATAGCTAACCATAAATCAGCCTCTCAATCAATTGCTTTGCGCATGCGTAGGACCATCTTTGTTTCTCAATGGGACCAAAAATACATGGGGAGGCATCTTCTTTAAGGACATAATATTCAGGATCCTACAGCAGACCCATACAATCAGTCAGGGTAATAAAAAATTACATTGACTTACTTCAAAGCAATTCAATATATTCTCATCATTCTGAAAGCTGCACATGATTTTTTTATGGAAAAAAAACATTAAGAAAAGAAAAGATTCTCCTTCGAGACCATTAAAAGTATTCTAAGCAGTGAAACACGAATCTGGCCAGCCAGATATGCCTGGTTATCTATCAAGCAACCCTAATAGATTGATTCCCCTCACCCAAGATCGGTCGGTTCTCATTCTGACTAAAGGCGAACAAAAAATATGAACAGAATATTGAGCAGTTTTCCTACTCTACACCACAAAGAAATGAAGAATTAGCCTTTTGCTTGCATTCTATGCAGCTAACTCTGGACAGTAACAAAAGAAAATATACCACACCTGCAAATTGGATCATGACATAAATTCCAACATGAATCTGAATCACTCAGTTGACCTCAAGAAAATACCTATCTCACGATCCTGTTGTCTTACCTTTTCCAAAATTCAAGTTCCCATTGGTTAGTCAATCTTGGCACAATTGTTGAATTCTCTATCCATCTTATTTTCTTTTCTTTTTCCTACTAAACCGTTAAGTTCCCAAAGACTAAAATTCACACCAAAATAATGCATAGGATTAGAGGCCATAATGTCTATCAAAACCTATAATAGGTAAGATGAAAAAAACCATCGTGATCATGTACCTCAGATACTCTAAGAAAGGACTTTCTTCGGCAACTACCCAAACACCAGACACTCCAAACGTAATACCAACCCCTATGTAATCCTAAGGATAGGCAGTTATGATGTAACCACAGAGAAAAGCCCACCAAACAAACTGGTGCCACAGTTTCGCGCAATTCATAAGCAGATGATACCTGAAGACTCCAACTTAGGTGTCTGCCTATTGCCAGAATGTCACAATGCAGCCAGTGCAACCCCCTCCAAAATGATGCAAATAAACAAAAGGGAGGAGAGTTGGAAAGTCATACGCAGCATTCTTTTCGCAAGACCCAAACTTATAAAACCAATAACACAAACAAAACAGTATACAACCCGCAAGAGGTCTGCCAGGACTTTGGGGAAGCAATGAATCTCTATACAGGAAAATGACTCTAAAATTTTGGTCTAATAAAATAACTATAAAATAATCTCTTTTTCCCCCAATCAAATCATCTATTTCTATTACAATATATATATATATATATATATATATATAATTCATTCGAATCTTCTCTCTCTTCACTTCTTCACCAACTCTCATAAACTAAATCCATTTTTTCACCAACTCCCATAAACCAAAATTTTGGCCATCAAAATTTTAACATGACCAAAATTTTGGCATGAAAGCACCGCTCTCACAATTTAAAGAAAATACTAGCCAAACAAGATCTGCAGAAATTTCATGGTTTCTCTACAAATTGCTTAGCTCGTGCCTTTTTTACAATCAACATTATTTACAAAATAGATCAAGTGGACAATTAAAAAGTTGACTGGCAAAGATCTTCAACTATGACAACTAGAGCACGCAGCTGTTCTGATTACTAGTATTAATTAATATCGTGGACAGCGTAGTTAACAACCACCTCCTACACGGATCTCTTCAAAATTTATTGTGAATTGGAATATATACATAAAACGTAGTGTCACCGACAGATTTACAGGACACAGCCAATTCTGAATAAATGAAGAGCTCCTCATATTATCCAAACGACAAATTTATCACACGAATATTACCAAGAAAATTACAGATCTGATTTGTACCCAAGCAACGGCAACAAGTATATAAAACATAAAAGGGCTTTTCACACCCAATAAAAAGAAAAAGAAAAAGAAATAAAGGAAGAAAGCGAGGGATTACCTGACGAAGTGGGCTATCTTTAGGAAGAAAGTTCCCAATAGTTTTCCCATACACCTCACAAGTAGAGAAGTGAATGAGACGCTTGCTGTTCTCCGAGCAGTACTTCACCTAATCAAATCACACACGTCATCTTCAATAAAATCCCACCAAGATAAAAATCTTTGAAAAAGAGTACAGTACACTGACAAATCATTTCCAATTGAGTCGGACAACAATTAGACAACAAAGAACCACGCCGACAGAAGGCGCGTCCCTATATCTCAATTGAGGCGTACGGCGTACCACTGGGAGCGCATCGATGAAATTGCTGTAAATCGTGTCCAGCGGGCGCGTGTTGTAGTCCGCCGGAGTGCAAATCGCTGCCAGATTTATCGTCTGCAAAAACGCAAACAACAATTCCAAGAAAACTAAGTTCAGGAGAAACAAAATTAAAGAATTGTCCAAAGAAATGAGATCGAATAACAGATAAAGATAGAGACTGAGGAGCGGAAATGTGGACCAGATCTGCCATCTTGATGAGGCCTTCAAGCCGGGAGTCGTGCTTGATGTTGAGTCGGTGGAACTGGATGCGATCGGACCAGGGATGCGAACCCGCGGGCTCGAGGAGGTGCTTGATCTTGTCGTTGTAGACGTCGAGGGCCAGCACCTTGTGCGGCGTCTCCGCCATCAGCTTCTCGCACAGGTGTGAGCCTATGAACCCCCCGGCCCCAATCATGCATATCGTCATTGCCTTTATCGGATTCCCGTCCAGATCTACCCTCGCCGCCGCCATTTCCGAAATCTCTCTTCTTCCCTCTCTTTCTGTTGCTGATCTCTCTCGGTAGGCCGGTGGTGGAGTCTAAACTGCTGCGCTGGAGGAGAAATGTGAGGAGCTAACAGGTTTTTGGGGAATTTAAGGTTGTGTTTGTGTTGCAAAATTTTAGTGTTGTTAAAATTTTAGGTATTGGATTTAGTGAAAAAGTGAAGAGAGAGGTAATTTTTTATATTATTTTGTAGTAAATAGTAATGATTTGATGGGGGGAGAGAGATTATATTGTAATATTTAATTGTGTTAAAATTTTAGAGGGGGTAAAATTTTGGTACACAGACGCACCCTAGTTAGGGAGGGAATACGCAGGATGAGTGGGACAAATTTATTCAAGGATAGGAGGAGGATGTTTCCGCAAGTGGATGTGACCCCTCTGGCTGTCTTGGCCCGTCTTAGTCTTGGTCTTGGGCTTGGGCTTGGGCCCTACATTCATTGAGGAGGTAGGTTCTGAGTACTCTCGCGCGTGGCTACACTTTAATACTCGCTTTACACGGTGTCCACGCTGCATAAAATCCTTTTTGGATATGGAAGTGTGTGATTAGTGTTCAAAATTTAACCGATCCGACGAACCTCCTCGACCCGAACATGTCGGATGGAATTGGAATTGGATTCGGAGTCAAAGTCAGATAGGTTAATGTTAAAAATTATGTATTCGGGTCGGAATCAGGTATCCGGATATGAATCTGATTTCATCCGACCTGACTCGATTATATGGTTTCCGTAAAACGCACGTTTAACCTTCCCTCTTAGTAAAATGCACGATTTCAGCCTCCAAGCCCATTTTCTCATTCACACACATGAATACACGATTTCACTCTCCCAAGCGACCGAACCCCTTTGAAAAACAAATATAACCCTAACTGTGAGTCACTAAGTTGCCACCGCCAGTCTCTCCCCCTAAGCTACCACCACTCGCCGTCAGCTGTCGCCGATCTCCTTGTTTTATACAGAACTTGAATCCTTCACATATTCGCAGTTCTTGCTCGTCACATTTTCAGAGGTCTCTCTCATATGTTATCTTCCTACGGCCACATTTAATCGTTTATGTTTGGACTCGGTTTCCTTTCCTTCGTGTGGGTTGCTAGGAAATCGTGGAAAATTTATTGGGTATTTGACTTTTGAAACAAGTTTGGGTTCCTATACTTTTTAGATAACCAGTAGGGGTAGGCTGAAAGCCTTGAATTTGAGACTGTATTTTGATAATCACAGGTTGATTTAGTGGACTTCATTGATTGGTCTAGCCGTCTGGGGTTAAATGCCTCTTTGAAAGCACGAGTCACTCTCTTGCCAATGCTCTAAAAATTTGAGACTGTATTTTGATAATCACATGTTGATTTAGGGTGAGTTTGTTTTTGTAAAATTTTAGTGTTGTTAAAATTTTAAATATTGGGTTTAGTAAAAAAATGAAGAGATATGTAATTTTTTATATTTTTTGTAGTGAAAAGTAATGATTTGATGGGAGGAGAGAGATTATATTGTAATATTTTATTGTGTTAAAATTTTAAAAGATGTAAAATTTTACAACACAAACGCAGCCTAGTGGACTTCATTGATTGGTCTGGCCGTCTGGGGTTAAATGCCTCTTTGAAAGCACGAGTCACTCTCTTTCCAATGCTCTAAAACAGGCAATTAATTCCAATTAATTGTTTCCTGAATTGAAATCAATCTTTGTGTCATAAATTCTTCAGATGTATGGTCTTTCTTGCAGTTGGATATTAAATAGGAAAATTATTGTTTTTGGGTTTTATCTTACAGCATGGGTAGAAGGTAATATGATAGTTAATCGGTTTCTCCATGGATTAGGGTTACAAAGAAGATGATGGATTGAATCTGGAGACTGATGCAGATGAGCAGCTTTTGATTTATATTCCATTCACTCAAGTTATTAAGTTGCATTCTATTGTGATCAAAGAACCTGAATAGGAAGGTACTTGTATATTTACTCGCTTTGAATACATACAAAAATATGTTTATTATGTATGCCTCTTGCGGGTATTTCAAACCTTACATATGCTAGAGTCAATAATAGTTCGTAGTCAAATTTCATGGTGACTTGATTAAAATTTGTATGTGCCTCTGCAGTTGGTGATCCGAACTATCTGATCTCGGCAAAAAAAAAACGAAGTCACAGCCCTCCCTCATCCTTCGCAACCTACCACAGTAACCTCAGGTCCTCACTGTCTCGCCCCTCAGGTAATTTTTTGATGTTATTTTCTTCATTATAAAATTTATTATTGGATTATAAAATACATGTGTTGCTTGTTGTTGTTAATTCTTGAATTCTGATTTGAAGTTATTATAGATATTGTGTGACGTGTGTTGTTGTTTGAGTGTTGGTTTTGCCTTGTTTTTCATCGTTGCTCAGGTTAGTTTATATTTTGGTATTTTTGAAATTATTAATGAATTTTATTATATGGAGATTGGAGGTCAAAGCTTGCTGAATTGGTTTATTGGGTTATGTTAAGTTGTGTTGGAGATTGAAGATTGAGTTGTTGAATTTGCTTATTGGTTGTTGGCTTGCTGATTTGCTATATATATCTTGTTGGCTTATGAATTGGTTTCTTGGGTTGTTGTATAATGTATTATATGAATTGGCTTCTTGTGTTGCTGTATAATATATTATATGAATTGGTTCTTTCACGAGTCATTGGACATTTTTCAGAAAATGTGTTTATCTTTGCTAGAAAATATATAGTTTGTTTATTTATTTGATTTGCTATATATAGTCGCTAAAAAATGTGTTCATCTTTGCTGAAAAATGTGTTTATCTTTGTTGATTTGGTTGCTGATTAATGATTTGTTGTATAATTTAACATATTAAACAAATTAACTCTGATGAGTGAGTTGGAACGTTATTACTTGGAGGTTGTGGAGTCCCCTAGTTTAGTGTTTGACATTTTAACTGGTGAAAGGTTAACTCCACCAGATTTTCAGTTATTGCTCGAATTGCACAAGATGTGCTAGTCATTCCCATCACTACCGTTGCTTCTAAGTATGCATTCAACACTAGAGGGCGCGTTCTGGATCCCTATCGGAGCTCATTGGCTCCAAAAACAGTTGAGTTTCTCAGATGTGCTCAAAATTGGCTAAGGTCAACACCCATTAGCCCTGCTCAACGTGTGTTAGAAGTGGTTGAGGACTTTGAGAGCTTTAGACTCGACTCAGTCAATAATGTTCTCTAAAATTCAATTAATTTATTGTTTTGTTTCTTTTTTTGTGTATTTAATGTTGTTTTCAATTTTTTATATAGAATTGGAAGCTGATCCTTTGCGTATCTTATTGGATGAATCTTGAATGAGTTGGATTTTAGACATTTTCACATTGTGTGGTACTGACATCATGTGAGTAATATCTTACTTCTAATATTGCATTTATTTGTTTCTCTTTCTATCTTACTTCTAGTCTTTATAGGTTATAATAGTAATTCGTTGTTTACAGGATGAAAACTGTAAAACATTGCTTTTTTTAAGTAGTAGGAAACTTGGAATGAAATTTTTTAATGTCACTTATTGTTGGCATTTTGGTTCATTTGTTATTTGTTATTATATATGTTTATTTTTTTTATTTCTTTTAATTAGAATTTAGAAGTGTGGAAGTGTTTATTTTTATTTTGTTATTTTTGTTAATTAGAATTTAGAAGTGTTGAAGTGTTTATTTTTTATTTTGTTAATTAAAATTTAGAAGTGTGGAAGTGGGATGATGAGAATCCGGGCAAGGCTTCAAAGGAGCTAGTTCAAGTCCCCGTAGAGCCGGTTACGAGAGAACGCCAAGAAGTTCAAGGATGTACTTACGGATTCATTCAAGATATATATGGGCTCAAGCCAATTCGTGGAGGCCCATTAAACATGATCCGCATTCTAGAAGAATTTGATCAAGACTAAGCTTTAAATTGGCAACATTGACATATCTTTGCATGCCAACAAATTGCGAGAAAGGACTGCCCAAAGTTAAGATTAAATGGGCAAAAATATCCTTTCTTAAAAATATTGCACGAAGGTCTCTTTGCTTTCCAATTATTCTGGTCTGATCATTTAAGGCAAGTATTTTTATTTCAGCTTTGCCTAGAAGGTGGACGTCCAAGCTATGTTTCCTTACTGGATTCTCTCTTTTTAGGCGCGTAGGATCAGCCCATTAAAAAGGCTGATTGATTTTGGCATGTGACGTCCATTTTCACTTTTTTAAATAAAGAATTTTTAATTCCCTTATTCTAGTTTTGTTGTTTCCGTCCAGGTCTAAACAAATAAGGAAGTTAGTTCCTTGTTTTGTTTTGGTTTGCTTTAGGCGCCAAGTGTGTTTAGGAAATAAGAAATTTATTTCCTTGAGTGTCTGGTGTGTTTTAGGCTAGAAAAGATTTCTTTACTTAGCTAATTTCGAATTTTAATTAGGTTTCTATGTTAGTTTTATTTCCTTGTTATTTTCAGCCCTTTTAATAGGAGCTCTTGCATTGTAATGGACAGACATTTGATCAATATATTTGTGAGAGTTTCTTTTTGGTTCTTTGAAGAACTTCTCGAACTTATCGGGATTTCCCGTGACGTTCACTTCGACTTATCAAACAGATTTTCATCCCCGTTTGCGGCGTCTTCCTTTATACTGAGGTTCTTGTTTTCTTAAACAATGGGTCGAGGTTTCCATCCGAATCAGTCCTAGAAACGATTTTGGGTTCCCTTTAGTTGCCTAATAATCTCTCTCTCCTCATCAAATTATTATTTTTTATTATAATATTTATTTAAATCTTCACTCTTCATTTTTTTTTTATCAAATCCCATAAAATATTTGTGCTTGTTTATAAACTTTAATACCCAAAATTTTTACTGCGTAACACCCTAAATCTACGTGGGCTCCAACAAGAAGTCACATTTTAGATAACGTAGAGCCAGATGTGCAACTTTTTTAGATAATTCTTTTCAAATCGTACAATTCATTAGTTTTCCATTTTCGCCCAATATTGATAGAAACTTCCAGCTTAGATGAAAAAAAAAAGAGTTCCCAAAATAGCAGCTAGTAGTACTGCTTTCGTGGCTCCACCGTCTGGGGGAGTCGGGAAAGTTGCTTTCCTCCCTCCCGATGGCCGATGGTACCGAGGCATGTGAGTCGCTTTGTACCAATGAGCTGAATTTATCGACGATCACGTGGGTGTGATATTTTGGCACGCGCGCTTCTCCACGCACAAATTCCAACAGATTCCCCCTTAGATCAACTTGTCGGGAAGCAGCAGCCACGCCATAACCATTAACCACGCCTTTGTTGGCTTTTGGTTACCATCCGTCTTGGATAAGGGGGGAGAGGAAGAGCGACCCCACTTCCCGATTCGGGAATTTCAGCTTGCGGGCACTTGATTCATGTGCTCAATTTGTACCCACAAAAGGGTGGGACCAAAATATGATCAAGAAATCTATTTTTGATAGCTCGTGATAAAGGTGATATTTAATTCCAAAGAATTGATTTGGGTAGTCAAGACTTGGCGTCTGGTAGTGTGTTCCCCTGAAATTTCAGGTTCGAATATTCTCATATATAAATAATTTTTTGGGACTACTTACATAGCAAAAGCGGACATGTGTGACTTAAAAAGATTGCATAGTTGGAGTTTGTCGTGACGATGAACTCAAGTGTATAATAAACTAAGTCCGTTCAAGTTTGATGTACGTAAATAGATGCCCAAATTTCTCTCATTATCTTAAAAAAATAAAAAGATAAAGATAAAGATAAAGATGATACTTGAAATTATGAGATTTTAACCTATAGTATTAAATTTAAACAAAATCAATAATTTAAATGAGAGCTCGTGGACGGTGGATTCCTGCTCTTACTTAAATTTATGTGTGGTAGGTAGGTAAGCACCACTCTTGGATGGACTCACCATATTTTCTTTGTTACTTGAAAAAAAAAACACGAGAAAAAGAAGAAATTTCCTTACCTTTCATCTCTTGAGCATGGGTGAGCACATAAAAATCGTGCTGAAATATAAGAATTTGAGATTTTTTCTATTACGTGGGTAGAATTTTCTTTTGTAAAAGCCAATAAATTGATATAATAAAACCTAATAATTTGATTAACAAAAAATTTATTTCTTATATTGTCTTTATAGTATTTACTTTTAACGAATCAATGTTTAGGGTATAACTTTAAATGAGGCTGATTTTTTAGACATATAAATCATTTCTTCAATCAAAATTTAGCTTACTATCAAAAACAGATTTAAAATAGATTATTCAATCTTGAAAAGAGACATTTCAACCCGAATCTATATCGGTCTTCTGTTAGTCGACTAATTTTTTATAGACAAAATATTTTTTATATTTAAAAAATTAGACCACAAGCACCTAGACTGATTCATTAATATTATATATCACATAAACAATGCCAAGAAAAAAGAATATCACATAAATAATATTAATATTTAAGGAAAAAAAAGATAGAAATTTAGTATAATGCTGGTACCAAATAATAATGATTTTTATTTCTAAGCAAAACTCATTTATAACGGGAATGTTTGAGTGTGAAAATTTTGGGTGTTCAAGTTTATGAAATATTATAAAATAAAGATATTTTATGAGAGTTGATAAAAAAATGAAGAGAGAAATTTTTTAATAAATATTATAATAATAAAAAATTATATAATAAATTTTTTAATATTAATTCTAAATAATTGAGGTTCAGACATCTTAATATATGATATATATATAATCTTTTTTTCCTACCAAAAGTCAGATATACTTGAAAGGGACAGGCAGCGTCCTAATCATTTCCACTATAGGCCCATACACGATTACTGCAAACATAGCACCGACACAATTTTACCAAAGAAAGCCGAATCCAGCTAGGACCACACGATTCTCCAGCGCGTGCCGAACATATTCTTTCAGAAGCGAGGCTGCGGCGGCGGCGGTGCGCTCTAAAATTCTTTCCGGTGGCTCTTTGGAAGTACCGACACGTTTAATCTATGGAGTGATAGCTCATAGCTGTACAGTGTAGACCGTGAGTTTGATTTACGTGTTTTTTTTTTAAAAAATTGATATAAAAATTTAATCTCAGAAAAATTCATCCAATCATAATAAAATACGTATTATTAAATAAATAAAAAATAAAATATTTTTTTAATTAAAAATTAAAAATAAATATAGAATTAACAAAAAAATATAATTAATTTTTTTTTTAAATGAAAGCGGGGGGAGGGGGATTCCACCCTAGGCAGTGGTATGGGTGGGGAACCTCCCCCCATCTTGCAACCCATGTGGAGGGGGAAGCCACCGTTAAAAGATCATTTTTTTTTCGTTTTTTAATTAATTATGTTTTTAATTAATTTTTTATTTAATGACATGTGTCACATTGCGAATGGTTGAGATGAATTTTCCGTTAAACAGATTTAATGTCATTGGATTCAATGAATTTTGATACCAAGATGAATAAGCTAATGATCGTTTTGAAATTTTTTAAAACACAATGAGTTTTTTTAAAAAAGTATTAAAACTCAGTATGATATTTGTAAATTTTTCTCTTTTTTTTTTCTTTCAAAAAGGCTTACGCGGAGTTTACGAACGATGGTGTGGTTGGACCAAGGTAGGCATATTAACGTATTGCTAACCAAGTAGGCTATAGTCTATCACAAGAGATCAGGGTTGGCTCAAGCCTAAGGCAACTTAGGCAGTTGCCTAAGGCTCCATAATTTAGAAGAAAATAAAAAAATAAAATAAAAATAGAAAAACCCCTAAACACACTATGAAAAAATAAACCAAGAACAATGATAAGTTGAAAAGAAACACAAAAAAAAAAAACAAGTAAAGAAAAAATATTTTATTTGTTGTAAAGTGTGTTATGCTATCTACAAAATTGGTGTGACTCTTGTAAAAAAATGTCTTGAAGTGACGTCTTTCAAAGCAAGATGACAGTGGCGTCGTATTTGAAAAAATCGTAAGAGTGAAAAAAAGAAGGCCCTTGAAGGGATGTCTTGAAACAAAACAAGACTGACAGGCGTGTTATGTGAAAACGTGAGAGTGGAAACAAAGCAATAATAAAGTCTTAAAAGTGAAAAAAAAAGTTGAAGTGACGTGAAACAAAGCAAGACACTTTTTATTTAACTTCACGCAAGCTTACAAGCATTGAAAAGTTAGCAGCAATCTTGAAAAATTGATGCCTTGTTTCTTGAAAAGCAATCGGGAAACCCAGTGCCGGGTAAACCAGGATTTTTTTTTAGTTTAGTTTCTACTCAATAGTTTAAACTTTAATTTCACCTCAAGACGTAGTATTCTAGAAGCATGACAAAGTCCACTCAATAGTTTAGTTTCACCTAAATATTTGAGATTTGTTGTTGGTTTTGTCTAAACAAATACTTACATTCAAGTTACCAAGAAGCTTGCTAAGTGAATGAACTAGTTATTTAGATTTGTGGTAGAAAAAAATACAAATTTATTGTATTTAGAAGGGTATATATGAAGGCATTGAAATCATAATTACAGAGTTTAATGCCAAACTTTGGTAAGTACATCGCATAATATAAGTCAAGAGGTCAAGATTCTACCACGAAAAATTGACAAATCACTGTATGAGTTTAAGAGTTTTTATGAAATTTAACGAATTGTCTAAATTTATAATTTATAAAATTGACAAATCACTATTAAATTTATACCATGCTTGCAAAATCAGTCACTCAATTATATTTTAGTTCAAATTCCTAATACATTTTAGTTCAAAAATTCAGACAGAGTCATCACGTTTGACCAGCGTTTGACAAGCGCTCGAGCGCCCTTTGAAAAAATTCAGACAGAGTCATCACGTTTGACTAGAGTTAGACAAGCGCTCGAGCGCTCAGTGCAAATTTCAGACAGAAACATAAGCGCTCGACAAGCGTTTGACCAGCGCTCGAGCGCCTTAAAAAAATTGTTGAATTTTTTGATTTTCCTTGTGAAACCAAGGGAAACCCTACTAGGTTTTGAACATGTTTGAAAATTGTTATTGATTTGTTAATTAGAGGGAAAACACATATTCTCCCCTCTAAGTGTTGTTAGGGTCTAAACTGGATTTTTCAAAAGATAATAGTTTCTACTCACAGTGACGTCTCTATTACTTTGGACTTTAAATTCTCATCTTATCTTTTAAGATGATCTTTAATTTTATTGATTTTAGAATATGGATTTCATTAGTTTAGATTTTATTGATATGTGATTAATGGACCAAAAGAAAAAATACATTGGGCCAAGTGCGTAAAATGCTAAAAATGACTCAATATGAATGTAGGATAACCGGAAACCGCCACCGCTAAGGGTCGGTTTTTGCCTTTAACGGTGAAGGTGTAGGTGACAATTTTTTCAAAACCGGCACCGAGGTTGTGCAGCCCTAGTTCTTACACTTAATGCGTAGGCATCAAACTCTGTTAATCTTTCTTTATGTTTAGCAACTATACCAATGAATATCTTCATACCATTTTTGAAATCACTCCCACAATCAACACTTCTCATCCATGACTTTTTCATGATAAACTAGTGTTACAAATACAAAATATAAAAAAAGAACATATCAATATAATAAGTTTAATTTTGGGGTAATTTCATTATTCGCCCCTTAATCATGGGTCAATTGCAATTGTGCTCCCTAACTATCATAATTGTAATTTACGTTCTCTAAGTTTTAGACATTCTTAATGTTCGCCCTCCGACCAAATCAGCTATTAAGTCTGACTAAAACGCCTTTAAAATGACCGAAATGACATTAAAAATATGTAGAGATTACTGAAATATAGTTTCAATAGTTTTATTTAAACAACATTATCTTTTTTAATATCAATTTTTATTTTTAGTGGTTATGTCTTGGAGAGTCATTGTACAGGCGTTTCCGTCAGACTTAACGACTGGTTTGGGTAGGGGGCAAACATTGAAAATGTCTGAAACTTAGAAGATATAAATCGCAGTTCTGATAGTTAATATGACGTCATTGCAACTAACCCATAGTTAAAGGGCGAACAATGATATTATCCCTTTAATTTTTCAGATCAAGTGTTTTATATGACAAAAATAATGATATCAAACTTTACAGTGCCAACAGAACCCAACATATTGATTGACAAAACAAATGTCTTGTCGATATAATTGTGATCAACTTATATATCAAAAAGAAAAAAAAAACATAAGAGAACCAATACTATATACACTAGGGTTAGAAATCAAAAGTGAAACGAGAATGAATTCAATCAAATCAACAAAAAATTGTACAACACATCAAGAAAAAAACAGAATAAAGTGTTGATAATGACAGCCCAGAAAGTTTGTATTTCATTGTTAAGAGGAACAACAATATGACCAAATAAGAAGAACAAAACAAAAAATCTTTATACCAATTTTTGACCAAACCAAATACTTACAACGGGGTGGTAAAATGTTTAATTCCGACGCCAGATTAAATTTTTGGTCCGAACCAGAAAATCAATGACGACATTGCCAAAAAACAATATTGAGGTTGAAGACTTGCAAATATTTGATGTTTACAGAACAAAAAATTATCTGATATTTTAGATAATGACAAATTACTTCCAAAGTAGTTACGAAAGAACTAATTTTTATCTTATTTACATATCTAGATAGAAGTTAGTAAAAAAACAAAGGTGTTTGAGAAATACACACCTGTTTTGTGCGAGAGCTTCAAGAAATTCCAGCTGCTCCACATAGCCCAAAACTTTTCTTCATACATCTTGTCATTTTATTGCTGGGTAAATGTGAGATTTGGGTTAGTAGGGAAAAACCACTATTTTCACCCATACGAGGAGATGGTCAATACGTTGGAAATAAATATTTGTTATTAATGACAATAGCAATTTATAATTAAATTAAATTTCATAATTTCAAATTAAATCCAATTACAATTAATTCAATCCGATATACACGGTTTTCTGTCTCTTCATATGCGATTGGAATCCTTACTTATAGGAGTTTTTGATTCACTATGATTCTATTTAATTTGCATTAGGCAAGACACAAGTGAGAGAGAATTAAGGAAATTAAAGTAAATCATAACTATGATTTGGTTTAATTTGCATTAGGCAAGACACAAGTGGGACAAAATTAAGAAAATTAAATTAAATCAAACCATAACTATGATTTTGTTTACTTTGCATTAGGCAAGGCGCAAGTGAGAGAGAATTAAGGAAATTAAAGTAAACCATATTCAAGGGACTAAAGTAGTGGTTTTGTGTTCCAATTGTTAATCCTTTATACTTGGACACATGCCACATTTTATCAAAAGCTAATTACTCGGAATTATGACCACATTGATAAACTCATGATAAATAGGTATTTTGCTAACAATAAAATCGCGGTCAATCTTGGAGTATTGTGGATAAAGTTTTGGAAATGCAAAAAATAAAATAAATTAAAATAATAATGATCATGTACTAATAATCAATCTTGTACTGGCATGTAGTATTATTATGTGGACAAAATATCTGGACAATGGAATAGAGTACAGTGGTCAATTACAAAATTATAAAATTAATGAATAGTATTACAAAATTACAAAATAATATTATAAAATTCAATTTTTGACCAATTTTTTGGTGGATAATTAGCTAAATGTCGTCACAAAATAGTCAGAGTATTTGAGACTACAAAATTGGACAATGAAATAGAGTAAAATGGTGGAAATTGTGACTTTTTATGACCATTCTCATTGACCAGAAATCATTTTGTGACCACAAACAACATGATCACAAGAAATATTTTTTGATTACTAAAATCCGGTTTATGGTGATCAACATAATATGGTCAAAAATATTTTGGTCACTATAGGTTCTTTTTAATACTGTAGAATAAAAAAAATTCATTGAATATCTATTTTTAGTCACTTGTGAATTTGGAGAATCTGTCGTCGTTGAAAATAATCGAGCTACGAAGTGTTTGACGAAAATTTTGGTTGAAATACAAAATCCAATTTTTAACTAATTTTGTGGTGGATACTTAGTTGAATGTCATCACAAAATAGTCAGATTATTTGAGTGCAAGATTGGACAATAGAATAGAGTAAAATGGTGTAAATTGCGACTTTTTATGACTATTCTCATTGACCAGAAAAAATTTTGTGACTACAAATAGCATGATGAAGATAAATATTTTTTGGTCACCACAATCCGGTTTATGGTGTCCAATGCAATATGGTAAAAAAAAATTTGGTCACTATAGACTTTTTGTTGTAGTGATCACAATAATGCAATTAGTTTTAGAGGTGAGAATTGGAGTTTGATTCATAGATCTACAGCCCCACATCCGCTCCTGGGTCTTTATCTTACTAATCAAGTTGATTCGTCTTTTGTCTCTTTTCTTTAACTTTCTTTCCTCTCAACTTTAAAGTTTTATTCCTCATGGTAAAATTCTTTATTATTTTTGCATAATAATTCATGAAAGATGCGATATCTCTCTTATGATGGATCATCAAATTTAAATCAAATACACAGTTATTTTCTTTACAAATAGTTATTCTCCTTGCCAGTCACTTATTAGAGGTAGAGTTACACCTAATATACTGTTGGTTAGTCTAGATATTGCGAATTCTCTTTCACCCTTTTCACTTTCTTTCTACACTTTAATAAATTTTGTTAGCTATTAAAATCATTATTTTTTTGGAAATACATCATAATAAGCTCATATTTATGGAGTATAATTAAAGCGCCCCATGAAGTTTCAATTTGTGTCCCTCAAATTGTAAAAAAAAATTAATTGTAGCGGTTGTCTGTTAAATCAGATTGAAAATGATGTTGATTGACCAAAATGTCCTGTCAAGACAAAATTAGAAAAAGAGAGAAAAATTAATTTACACCTTGAAAAAAAATTCAACGATTAAAACCGTGTCACATAACTCATTTATAACATGTTAGTCCAATATTGTTTTACAAACAATTTATAAATGATTTTGATGATAACAAAATATTCTAAGTTTCAAAGACTTTTAAATTTTACATTGTCAATCCACAATTTCCAAGTTGTATTTCAAAAGGATTGAGGTTTATCTATCTAAAATATTTCTAAGTGCACTTGAACACCATTACACAAGTTGATAAGATCAATTTTTCATATTGTAGGTGTTTAAAGAAGTATTGTAATAGTTTGAATGCTTTAAAGTTGAAATTGGAGTAGTTGCTGACAAAGAACAAATTTTTTTGACTAAGTGTTGGAAGTGTCGACACATTGAACTATTGTCCGAGAGTTTTGGTTTTCTGGCATTCAAAGTGATTTTTTGATTAAGTGTTGGAAGTGTTGACACATTGGACCATATTGTCGACACATTGAACTAACACCCGAGAGTTCAACTCCAAAATGCAAAAATTCACTGTTGACAACATTTTTCAGACTAAGTGTTCAATGTGTCGACACATTGAAGGCATATGTCGACACAATGCACTATCTCCCGAGAAATGAAAACATGGTGTCGACACATAGAAGACCATGTGTCGACACATAGTACGAATTTGCAGAAATTATGGAATGACGCCAGATCACTCAAAATGGTTCAAAATTGTCTCAAATGACCTCCAACGACACTCAATCTTTTCAAGAAGACCCTTAATGACCGTTGAAGACCTAAGGCTATAAGAAGAAAAAATGGAGAGAGAAAAGAGAGAGCTAGACCAATATTGCAACATCTAGAGAGATAAAGTCCAAGATCCAAAGTTTTCACTTGGTGAATCATTCAAGAATAAAGCTCCATTGTCAAATCTTTTTCTTTTGCTCATCTTTGACAACCAAGCCTTCAAAGGAAGAGAAAGATTTATTGAAGAAGGGACAACCCACTTGCAATCAATCTTGCCCTAACTTCTAGAGAGAGAAAGCTTGTTGAAGAAGAGGGAAAACAACACCTACCGAGAGAGCTTGTGCTTCCACCTGCAAAACTTTAGGTTTTCTTCAATAATATCATCTTATTGCATCTTATTGAGCTTTACACTTGCTGATTTGGCTTAGAGAGCCATTCAATACGATTTGAGCTTTTTATTGGGTTATTTGGCTAAGAGAGTTATTCACCTGTGTACTCATTCTTTGTATAACTTTTGAGTGTTGTGTAAACACTGTTGAGTGTTGAAAAACACTTGGTCCTACTTGTGAGAGTAGAAGAAATCCTCTAGGTTGTGAGGATTTGTGAGAGTTGAAGCGTGAGCTCTCAAAACGCTTTGTAAAGGTTCCTTAGCACCTGAGAAGCTAATGTGTTTTTGCTATTGGACAATAGTGAAGGAAGCCCAAGGAAGTGAATTGCCTTGAGGTGGACGTATGCAAGTGTTGGCCGAACCACCTAAAAATACGGTGTTATCTCTCTAACTGTATCTCTCTTACATTTTAATACTTATTCATACTTGTGGAGATTTATGATTTATCATTCATTGATTATACTCGGCATAGCGTTAGACACATTTAGATCAACATTATTATTTGTTAAAGAGAGATAGTTTTCAGATCTGCATATTTACTCAAAAAGTGTTATGTTTTTGAAAAACTCAATTCACCCCCTATTGGGTTGTTATTTAGACATACATAACACAACAAATTTGATGGTTGAATATTTTTTACTAGCGCTAATAAATTTTTAAATCATTCAATTTGCATATTAAAATAAAATTCGACGGTCAACAATATACCGCATGACTTATTTATAACACACATGACACTATTTTGACGATTGAGTCTTTTTTTGTGGCGCAAATTGATAAAATTTACCAATTCTAGGGTTCAATGTGTTGGTAGTTGAGATCATGTTTGAGATTATTTTAGCAGTTTGAGGACACAGTAACATTTCTCCTAAAAAAAGTAAATTTATTTTTTAAAAAAAATTTAAAATAAATAACTTGTAACATTTTAGGTTATATATATTAATTTTATTTTTTTTAAAAAATTGTCAATATTTTTATAATTTTATTGCCAAGAGGTATTTCATCATTTTCTATCTAGTTTAACGGTGAAATTGAACGGCGGGCTACAATTAATTTTTTATACAACTTAAGGGGATGTAATCAGACAGATTAAAATTTGAGGGCACTTTGAATTTGCTCCCAGTAATTTTTTTGGCCTATATATTTTTTTAATACTTTTGTGTATCCTTCTAAAGAAACGGTGGAAGCTGCTTTGGTTTGACATATACAGACTATTTTTTTTGGGCTTAAATGCACCTCATATTTATTTGGTATGCTTAAGTTGCAGATATGCTCATTTGGTAAAGAAAGTTGTTTTAATACCCCTGGAGTAATATTTCTATGAACAAAATATCTTTCTATCTACTTCCCGTTTAAAAAACTAAAGGGAAGTAGTGATGCAGTATTCCTCAACACGTCTGCATGAATAAAAATGCGTCAGGTGTCATATGGGCCAACTTTCGCCACGTCATCTCTGTCAATCAAATGTCACGTCATTTTAAAAAAATAAAAGTAAATTCAGGATAAGCTGACGTGACATTTGAGCTAACTGGGCATATGACGTGACAAAAGTGAGCCTAGTTGTTTTAATACCCCTGGAGGAATGTCACGTCACCACTCCCCGTTAGTTTTTTAAACGGGAAGTGGACGAAGGAGTATTTTGTTAACAGAAATATTACCTAGAGATATTAAAAAACTTTCTTTACCAGAGGGGTATATCTGTAACTTAAGCATACGACAAGGGGTATGAGGTGCATTTAAACATTTTTATCACTCAATACTAGATAAATTGTATATAGGGATAAATACATTTTGCCCCTTTATCTTTGGGGTCATTTACACTTTACACCCCGATGTATTATTTTTGAGACATTGGACCCTTTAACTTACACATTTTTTCAATTTGGACCCTGTACCCAAATTGCCCGTTAATTTAGACATGGAGTGCAATGTGTAAATGTATCCAAAGATAAGGGGAGCAATGTGTACATACCCCCAAAGATAAGGGGGACAATGTGTAAATTTTTAACGAAATCCGTCAATTTCGACGGCCAAAATCTGGTACAGGGTCCAGATTGCAAAAATGTGGAAGATAATGAGTCTAATGTATCAAAAATAAAACATCAGGTGCAAAACGTAAAAGACCCCAAAGACAAGGGGGCAAAGTGTATTTATCCCTCGTATATAAGTTGGAGAAGAAAAAACAAACAGCCGTAGTCAATCCTACCAGATAAATTGCATATAAGTTGGAGAAGGAAAAACAGAGATTAATCGACATTTTGCAACGGGATCAGGTTTCTACTGTCATATTCACGAGGAGTAAGCTATACTCACCCGTTTATCCTTTTACTTGAAAAAAAAATAAAAATTACAGGAACTGTAGATTATGCCTGGATTTCCTGCTAAAAAATGTTCAATGCAAAAATGCACGTGCATACTCTTTGGGAAAAAAGATTTCACACGATTGTAGTCTTAAATTTTAATTAGTAGATTAATCTACAATTTGTCAGTGAGCTATAGCTCAGTTGACACCTCCTCCCTTTGGAGATCGAATCCCCTTGCTCCTTTTTCCGCAGTACCTAGAAAAAAAAATTACTCTACAACTTATTGCTTGAATTGCACTTAGAGAGATACACAACATGATCTCATTAAGTTCGTCCCAAAATTTTATATAGACATCATTAAATAATGTAGTTTCTGGGTATTATGTCTATCTATGTCAAATTGTAATAAAAAAAGTTAAATTACATCCGCTCCAGATTCCTTAAAAACAGAAGAAGAATCTACAAATTTGGCAACGAACAGATACACGGGTAAAATCCAAGTCCCCGAGCCCAACACACACACACAAGATCTGGTCCCCTGCTTAGCAGTATCTCAACTCTTGGACAACGACAAGGACACGAAGACGAATATGATCCTTCTCCTTAAAGATTGTGCCCTTCTCTCCATCTCTTGATCTTTTTCCCTGTTCTTCTTTCTACTTGTTTCAGAGGCATTGTGCAAACACTATAAAAGTCCTGCACTCATCCCCGTTACGTCATTACAAACAAATTCTGCAGGATTATACAAAGTTATATTATAAGCTGCAGAATTAGATATGAAATCTGTCTACTTGTGTGTTAAGCAAACCTAGCTACTCATATTCGTTCGTATTATATGTATCTTGCTACTTCCAAATTCATAGTATGCAACTGAGGTCCACCATTACCCGCTACGGTGGAGTCGAACAGACAATTTGGGTATTTGTGTTTTTCGTAGTGAGCTTTATTTCCTTTATGATTGGGGTTGCACTCAGGTATGAGTCCCATTTTGGATTCTCTCTCTACTGGAGCAAGTTAAACATAGACAGCTTTCTCATCTCCACCATCCAGTCTTCCTCCCCAAAGAAAACGCAGCCCACATTGGGAATTACATTTTCACAGGGAGCCCAGCAAATATTTGTTTTTCCTGTTCTCTTTTACACTCGGTCTCGTGTTGTTTTGCCCCAAGGAGTGAAGAGAGAGAGAGAAAGTGAGGTGTAAAAGACTAGAAAGGACATCCACGTTGAAGCCTAAGCGTAATGTGGAACCGTCTATGGTGGTGACAGCTGATAAAGGTATCCATGTAAAGGCCAAGACAAGTGTCTCGGTGAAAAACTTGACTTTGTGTAGGTGTGCACGCTCTGATAGATCATACATCCACCAGAGCAATTTGCTTACAAAACCAGTTCACTCTTAGTCTCTTAATATAGTTGTCGTAGAAGGAGTAGGCGAAAAATCTTCTGCTTTCTCTCTCTTTATCTTGTTTTTCCTCTCAACTATTTGTTTCTGAGTCTCTACCCCTACCGACAGCACACCCATTAGCTTCTCCTTTTTCTTCACCACGTGGAATTGCTCTGTAACGGCTGTTTCAAGACCATAAATTTCTCTGCATTCAACACCCACCCCAATGGCAATGCGTCACTCTGTTTCTCAAACTTTGTTGTAATTCTTTTTATGGGTTGCTCTTGTTCTTCTTCTCATCGGTGAATTCTAAGTTATTTTGGTATATCATGGGTTCCATTCTTCGGTTTCGTAAGCTATGGTATTTGGGGCCTGTGAGGTGTTCTCCATTGGGAATTCAATCTTTTGAGAGCCCAGAAGTTGGAAAGGAAGATGAAGGTGTCTCTCCAAAGGTTGAGAGTGTAGTAGTAGACAAGAAGAGGGAGCAGAAGAAGAGGAACAAAAGGCAGCCTAAGGAATGGAGGTGCATAAATTACTGTTGTTGGATAATTGGGTATATGTGCACAGCTTGGTGGCTTCTCTTTTTTTTGTACCACTGTTTGCCAGCTACATTGCCTGGCTTTCAGGTGCCAGAATCGCCTGGGACGAGGCTTAAGCGCGAAGGCTTAACCGCACTTCACCCTGTAGTTCTGGTGCCCGGCATTGTCACTGGTGGGCTAGAGCTTTGGGAAGGAAGGCCTTGCGCTGAGGCTCTGTTTCGAAAGCGACTCTGGGGTGGTAGTTTTTTCGAAATCTTCAAGAGGTTTGCAATTCATGACTGTATTAAATACCTGACGTTGCATGTTGGATTCTTAGAAGTCTGAATTTTTGGAGTCTTTCGATTGAAGAAGTGAAATTTATCTGGAAATTCGTAGGCCTCTCTGTTGGTTGGAGCACCTATCTTTACACAATGAGACAGGACTTGACCCGCCAGGTATTCGTGTACGGGCGGTTCCAGGGCTGGTTGCAGCCGACTATTTTGCCCCTGGGTATTTTGTTTGGGCTGTCCTGATAGAAAATTTGGCGAAAATTGGCTACGAGGAAAAGAATTTGCACATGGCTGCCTACGATTGGAGGCTGTCTTTCCAAAATACAGAGGTATACAAGTTTCCCCTGTTCTTTTGTTTTGATATTATCCTTCCAGTTTTCCTCTTCCTCTAGTCCTTTTGCCTCCGAGAGTTGACTAGTTGTAGCATTTAAGATATGGAGAAATAATCCACATAAAATCGTCTTTTATTTTGCCAAAAGAATAAGAGTTTTTGTCTATTTTTAGCATGTAAAAATTTCATTTCGGGGAACTCGATTACTTGTTCGTCTTAATGATTGTCTGCCAACACGCCTTCCTACTCTGTTTTCCTCTGTGCTTGTATACATTTAGATTCAATACCTGTGTTATCAAATACAAATCCTTAGTTAGTAGTGAATATATAAACCGAAAGATCTCAACGGAATTTCCACTGACATATTTTTAAATTGGGGAAAAGCAGATCCGCGACCAAGCTCTCAGTAGTCTGAAGAGTAAAATTGAGGTTATGTATGTAACCAATGGCTATAAGAAAGTGGTAGTGGTGCCCCATTCTATGGGAGTTCTTTATTTTCTCCATTTCCTTAAATGGGTTGAATCACCTCCGCCTATTGGAGGTGGGGGTGGTCCAGGTTGGTGTGCCAGGCACATCCAAGCAGTCATGAATATTGGTCCAGCATTTCTTGGTGTTCCAAAGGCAGTTAGTAATATATTTTCTGCTGAGGGCAAAGACGTCGCATTTATCAGGTTAGTCTCTGCAATCTATCCCTCATACCAATTGCCATTTCTGATATTAATAATAGATGATTACCAGTTCTTGTGATTTCATAGCTCCAAAGTGATTAACTGTGTAGATTGAACGTGGTGTTTGTGAGCTACATCAATGGCTTTGTTAAAGTTAAAGAAACATTTCAACACCATTTTTCAAAGGAACTGTTGTTTCCTGGATAATAAGGAGACAAAACAGTTCGCCTGAATTTAATATTGGCCAAAACAATAATAATTACAAAAGAGGATGAAAATTCAGGAAAACATGATCTCTGCGTACTCATAAAAGATCCTGCAGATATCATGCAAACTTTATCACCTTGAAATTCTGTTGCTATACATACAATGTCCAAGGGTTGAGGAAGAAGTTCTGCAAACTGTGTACTTCATATTCACTTTACTGTTGTCCTTTGCAGAGCTATGGCTCCTGGTGTTTTTGATTCTGAGATTCTTGGCCTTCAGACATTAGAACATCTCCTGCGGGTTTCTCGAACTTGGGACTCCACCGTTTCATTGTTGCCTAAAGGTGGTGAAACCATCTGGGGTAACTTGGATTGGTCTCCTGAGGAAGGGCATGGTTGTGATTTTACGACAAAAGGAGAGACCCATGCGAGTGGCAACAATGTCAATAATGGTAATCAAAGGAGAGGACTCGAAGTCAAAGATCCGGTGAAATATGGAAGAATTATTTCTTTTGGAAAGGCAGCATCACAATTACCTTCTTCACAGCTACCCAACATTGATCCAAAGGTGCAATTTCACTCTCTGTTTCATAGGACAAATTGTGCATTCTTTGCATTAAGCTTATGGGAAACTAAGCTCAATCCTTTTATATGTGGCTTATTTTTTTAACAATCCTACCTGGGTACTCAGCGTTTCCTTTTTAGTGGGTAAGTTATTTCTTAGAACTTTTATTATGCTAATCAACTTGCAAAAATATGCTCCTCTTCTCAAGAACCCTTCTCTATGTGTCCGTAGGTGCTGATCTTAATACGTACTATTCCACTTCCCTTGGTGCATATATTGTAGTTCTAAGACTCCGTTATTTTGACAGAATGTTGTACACTAGATAAAAATTGATGTATATCAGTCTTTGCACTTCTATGGATTTAATGCATATATTGTATGCTCGACAGCATTTAAAGAGCCTTTTTCATGTGTTAGAAGTATAACAGAAATCAAGAGCTTAAGTAGCGAAGAATGCTCCAACACATTATGAGCCTGCACATAACTATTTGCTTGACAACCTCAGCCTCCTCTCCTTTTTAGGAACTACTTCTAGTGTTAAAAACTGATCACTATTGAAAAAGCTCAAATGAGATGATGGTCTAGCAGTTCACCTTGTGTGTTAAACCTGGACCGTTTTAAAATCTTTTCTTTCAATGTTCGTTTAATAACATTGTGGTCTTTCTTCACCTTTGTCGGATCAGCTGTTGCAATCACCCAAAAATAACTCTTATATATCATTCATCATTTTGCTCCTTCGCCTTTGAAATTTCTGTTTGTAGCGGGAGGAAGGGAGGATATCATTTCATTTCATTTGAGATGGTTATTTGCCTGCTTTTAGTGTATCTGGAGAACACAGTAGACACAAAAAACTTCCTTTTAGTCAAAAGCATATAAAGAAGAGAATATACTGCTTATCAAATTTAATTTACGAGATTGGGAAGTTCTTAAGCTAGTGCATGTTCTATTCATGGTGACTAGCAGTAATCCTGACTAATACTGAGTGTTGGAGGATCTGTTCTTTAATGGTTCAGCAGGAATTTTCGTGCACAAGTGCTACTAATTTCAGTTCCTTATGCGGAGAGGTGTGGACTGAATATGATGAAATGAGTAGGGAAAGAGTTCAAAAAATTGTCAAAACCAATTTTTACACAGCCATAACTCTCTTTGATCTCCTCCGCTCTGTGGCTCCAAAAATGATGCAACGTGCGGAGGCTCACTTCTCTCATGGGATCGCTGAAAATCTTGATGATCCTAAATATGCCCATTACAGATTCTGGTCCAATCCATTGGAGACCAAGTGAGTATGAACATCTTTTGGATGGTGGTTCTGGAAAAAACTTGTTCGAATAATGCATGTCTTTTGGTACTGAATATACATAACCCATTCTTGGTACATGGAGTAAATTCATAAACTATTTCTAAATATCCTAAATAGATTAACTGCCTCTACAATGGGTGATAGTTCTCGGGTCTTTTAGGCATTTTGTCTCCCTTACTCTGCAAGTCCACCTTTTCATTCTATTTAAGCACTTTGGAACAAGTGTTTTTGGTATTCCTTTCTCAAACAAATGCTGCAAAACTTGGTAGAACCTGAAAAAAAAAACTTTCACCAATGATTAATTGCTCAATCATAAAAAATATAAGAAATGATTGCTCAAACACTTTCACTAATGTCTTTAGTTTGATCTGTCGGTTAATATTACCTTTTTTTTGGTGCCATAAAGTCTAAGACTATGTATTTTGGATATCTGCCTTAGGCTTCCTAATGCTCCTGATATGGAGATATACTGTTTATATGGTGTTGGGATCCCGACTGAAAGAGCATACGTTTACAAGTCGTCACCTGCTGACAAGTGCAAGCACATTCCTTTCCGGATAGATAGCTCAGCGGATGGAGATGAGGGCAGCTGCTTTAAAAGTGGTGTGTACTTTGTGGACGGTGATGAGAGTGTGCCGGTAATTAGTGCCGGTTTCATGTGCGCCAAAGGGTGGAGAGGAAGAACCCGGTTCAACCCATCTGGCATGGCAACAATCATAAGGGAATACAAGCACAAGCCCCCGGCTAGTCTACTTGAAGGGAGGGGTACGGAGAGTGGTGCCCATGTTGACATCATGGGCAATGTTGCTTTGATTGAAGACGTTTTACGAGTTGCTGCCGGCTCTACCAGGGAAGAGATTGGAGGTGAAAAGATTTACTCTGATATCTTAGCAATGTCTGAGAAAATAAATCTTCAACTCTGATTATGTTGGATTGATGAATTACCCTTCATGCTAATGAAAAAGTGAAAAGAGCAGCTCTCAAGAATGAGAGAGAGAGAGAGAGAGAGAGCCTTTGGGGGTTCTTTTGGGGTGGGGAGAACCAAGTCACTTGCAAAATAGAATGGAGTTGCAGGACTCAAAACCTTGACTTCTGCCATGAACTCTGCAACCCAAGACCTAGTCTGTTGTTTGTGGTGGGTGATATATATTGGTCTGAGGAAAAGATAGATGAGCAAGAGGAATTAATTTCTCTTAGCATCATACATGTGGATAATGTGACACAAAATGGGTACTGGAATCTGGAAGTTGGTATAATATTGGGTTACCTCCATTCATCTTCCAAGTGCAAAATTTCCTTCTTTTTGCGACCACCTAATAAAATAACTTGTGAGTTCCCCCCCTCCCTCCTTCTTTTCCTGAAAAGGCTTATGACTTATGAAAACAAGAACTTAGAATTTTTAAATTTTTTAGTTTTTCTATTTAAAAAAACAATATTATTATATTAGAATTTACCATTTCCTCTGAAGAAATTGTTTAGAAATAATATGCTGAAGTCTGGAGCTTTGATCTGTTTAACGAATAGGGTGTCCAAGTTAAAGAATCCCAGCCCAAAGGCCTGCCCAGGTGCCTTCAATTGGTCTTGGATTTTAGATATCAGATCTTCTAGAGCTAGGAGTGGCGAAATTCAACCCAACCCATATATCTAATGGGGTTTTCTCAAAAGTTAATTTTTAACAAAAAAAATTACTTACCAACTATATAACTTTATTTATAAATTATTCTTAAATTAAAAATCTGACCATTAAGATTATGCAACATAACATTAGTGAGAGCTTGAGGAGGCCAATTATTAATAGTGGTAGTTTAAGTGGTAAAACTTAATTTTCTCTTAATAAATAAATAAAATGGGAGAACATGCATTTTTAATTAATTTAAAATTGTGACAAAAGAGGTGACATGTCAGCAATTCAGTAAAAGTTGGTTATTATGTTTGACACCTAGCTAATCCATGTCTTTATGATTCCCATACTTAACTTAAGATTGCTATGGGAAATGGGATCCACGTACGTTAAGTGGTTCAAATCCCCCAACAACTGGAAACCAATCTAACTTCGTTGCTTAGCTATGCATTTTCTTTATAAGATGAAGGTTTGTTGTATTATTTTCTTTTTCGTTACAACAATGAAATATTAATAACATATCCGTTTGAAAACAAAAGTAAAAAAAAAAACTCAAAAGAGAAACAAAAGATAACGTAGAGAACACGGCAAAATGCCCAACGAACCTCTCAGCAATTGTTCCACTATGATTGAAAAGATACCTTATTTTAAGTTCCACTATTTACCCCCTTTTTTTCTTACCATTTTTCTTTTAATACAAATGCAGAGAAGCCTAACCCAAATTATTACTTCTCTCGGCTCAACTTGTAGTGACAAATTAGTCTCTTTTGGTGACAATTTTTTTTTGTCACCCATAATCAAATTTCTTGAATTGATAATTCTAGTATCATTAGTTTAAACTAAATAATTCAAATTCGAAGGATTTATTAGTTTTAGATACGAGGAGAAACTTTGTACGACAAGTTCATCAGAGTGAGCACACTTAACACAGGTAAATGTCGAAGAGGGGCTAATATGTCAACTCACGGGCCACAACCCTTCACTTAATTAAGTCATCTGTTTGATTCTAGGGAAATATTGAACTTGAGATGGTGCGCTTTATCCACAGTCTTAGGCGCACTCTAACTATTAGGTCACTATGAATGAGTTATGATTGCGATGATGAGGCCGATTATTGTGTGAGTGAAGTTATTGGACGAGTGAGATTAGAAATTGAAAAATCTAATAGCTGACAAAATGCCACGTCAATTAATGAAACTGAGTCGGTTGCACGGGTCGGGTTCATTAATTGACGTGACATTTTTTCAGTCGTTAAATTTCTCAATTTCTAATCTCATCCGTCCACTCACACAATAATTTCACTCACACAACAACTTTTACTTTTCAGGGAGATCTAAAATAGGAAAGAGAATTAATAGAGAAGGAAAAGAGAGATTGAAATCAGAAGGCACGTACAATTAGATATCATATGCCGTAGACTTCATTAGTACGTAGCCTTCGTCGTTTGCTGTGCATTATTTGAGAATATTGGAGAGCTTAAAATAATCTCATAAACTTGAAATTAATTCTTTTGTCGTCAAGAGAAGTTGGCGCGCGGCTCCAACTGGAGAGGGTAGGAAAGGGGTTCAGAATGGCGTCAGATACGTGCCGAAGATAGTGTCGTCGAAAGGCTTTCTTATGATTTTTCCAGTTCGAGATGTGTTACGTGAGCCAAGCAAATGCATGAAATAATGGAGAAGGATAAAGCATGGATGCATGATGACAAGCTGACAGCGTGACTGCATGCGTGGAGAAAGAAGATGAGATCCACGACGTATACCTTTATCTTCTTAATTAATTATTCTAACTAAAACTACACAGCTAAGCAAAAGGAGATAAACTTGTTTTCCTTACGTCACTATTCTGGAGATCTCCTTAAAAAAATGAGTTAATTGAAATTGGGGTAAAATGTGGTGTTAAGATCTTCGCCTTGATATCATGTAAATCTACCACTTATCTCAAAAGTTTAAACTGATAGAAGAGATATTTTATTATTTAAATATTTTTTTTTTGTTAACAATTGAAAATATTAAATATTGAAAGGATGGATACAAGACCACACACTTACCAAAAAAAAAAGAGAGAAAAACAAGACAAAATAACAACAAAGCAGGAAAAGAAAGCAAAACCAAAGTTGTAGTGATTTTAGTTTTTTTTTTTAAGCTGGTCAAAATATTGTAGCCTCTCTCTTGTTGATCGCTGCCTTCCTTGCCTTCCTGCCACAGTTGCGATTTGGGTTCTTCTTTCTCACATTGCCCAAATTGACCGAAAACTGACCGAAGCTGTTTGGGGTTGGTCCGGCTGGTCTTGATAGTTCTCGGCTTGGTTGTAGGCTTTTATTTTTCAAAAACTGACCACCTTGGTTTGTGGTCAGTAAGGGGTTCAAACTTAACTTAGGGGTCGGTTTTCACCCTTAATAGGACTTATCAAGGATCTCGAAATTAAATATGTGGGTAAAAAAGAAAAGAATTATATTGAGTGGAGTGTAAATCCACTAGTATGAGCCTCTGTATCCTCAACTTTTAAAATCAAATACAAGATTTCATCTATATCTTTTTTTTTTAAGAAATAAAAATCAAACAGCAGATTTCATCTCTATCATTCACTTTTAAATTCAAATATAGAATTAAATCTTTATCCATTAAATTTTTTAAATAAAAATATAATTCCGCCTTTATCTCTTCACATTTTAGACCAAAAATACTCATCTAACTAGAGGTGAAAACCGACCTCTCGGTTCGATTTTAAGCCCCAACCGACAACCGAATTGAGGTTCTTGTAAACTCCCAACCGACTGTCTAACTGTCGGTTGGGAGAACCGGTAGGGCCGACCAGGCTCGATGGTCAACCCGGTTCGGTCGGCAATCTGAGACTTCAAGAAGGCTTCAAAGGGAGAAATTGATAATAAAAAAAAATTATGACAAATAGACGTATGGTTGCTACACACCAAAGTCCCAACCTTGTCCTTGTGATCTCGCTAATGTAACATGAAAAAGCAACTCAAATAGTACAAAAAGAGCTTGGAAAATATCAAATTACCGATGATAGGAAAATCAAGACAAGAGGCTCTTCAAACAAGAAAAAAATGACAGATATAGGTTGTGTGATGATGAATCTGTTGATGCACCTCCTGCGCCTCCACCAAACGCATTGCAGCTAGTGCGTTGTATATTTTGAACCTAGTAGTTCAAATTGACCAAGAAGTTCATTTAAAAGCATTTTGAAGTTCACTATAATAAGTTCCATGCTCATCATTGGAAAAGTGTACCTCATCCTCATCAGTATCTTCAAATGTCATGAAACACATGTTGATTATTTCTCCATCTTCTTCTTCGGAGGAGGAGGAGAAACTTTCATTGTTAGCCTTCCAAGACGTCTTTTTGTATTTGATGCTTCTCTTTCCTTTCTTGCTCTTGAGGAAGCTTTTGAATTTTCTAGTCATTAAGACTATATCTTCCTCATTTTTATTTTCATCTTCACTTGTGGAGGATTTTAGAGCGATCCTCATCTTCTTTTTGCTCTCATCTTCATTCTCAAGCATTTGGATTTCATGGGTCATTAAAGATCCAATGAGCTCATCCAGAGGTAGCTTGGTGAGATCCTTGGCTTCTTGTATGGCAGTCACTTTGGCCTCCCATGCCTTTGGCAGTGACCTAAGGATTTTTCTCACCAAATCGGAGTTAGTATAAGATTTACCAAGTGCATTCAAAGTATTTATAATTGTGATAAATCTAGTATACATGACAGTAATTGATTCTTCTGGTGTCATTTTAAACAATTCATAATTATGAACAAGTATATTGATTTTTGACTCTTTAACTTGGCTTGTTCCTTCATGAGTAATTTCTAGAGCATGCCAAATTTCCTTAGCATTTGTGCAAGAAGATATTCTATTAAATTCATTTATATCTAAAGCACAATAAAGAATGTTCATAGCTCTAGCATTTAAAGAGATTTTCTTTTTGTTTAGGTCACTATATTCATTTTCGTTTTTAAGGGTTTCAACCTCACCAACTTTCTTTGTGGGAATATGTGGATCATTCAAAATGCATAACCATAAATCATAATCAATAGATTGAAGATAAATTTTCATCTTAGCTTTCCAATATGCATAATCATTTCCGTCAAAAAATGAAGGTATAAGAGTGGAAAACCTTTCAACTTGAGTGTTGAAGCTTGTAGTTATCATTATAACTCAAGATGTTTAAATCTTGTATAAAGAGCACCAACCTCTGATACCAATTGTGAGTCCTAGTTTCAGGATTAAGGCAACCCAAGAGGGGATGTGAATTGGTTTTCTAAACTTTTCGATTTAAACCCCCAAAGTTGTGTTTGCAAGTAAAATCTATTTTAGCACAAGTATATAATATGCAATAACTGTAAATAAGTGCTAAATTAAGGAGAATGATAAGAGAAGCAAACACAATATTTTTAGGTGGTTCGGCAAACCCGCCTACATGCACCCATCAAGCTCCTTCACCGAGCCTTGAGGTTTTCCACTATCTTCAACCAATAGCTTACACACTAGCTTCCGGGTGCTAGTGAACCGTACAAATGTTTTCCCGGGATCAACACTCAAACCCACCCAAGTGGTTTTTCTGTTCACCACTCACAACCTCACCAAGCTTGAGATATACACTCTCAAAGCTTATTCTTTAGTGAACAACCTCACTAAAGGAAACACCTCTTTTAATAGGTTGATTGAGGAACAAAACTCTCTCAAATAGTAGATATAAAAATGGAAAGCTCTATCTCTTTATTCACACAAAGACAAGGATATGAAAGTGTGTTTTGTGTGAATGCTATGAGAAATATAAAATAGGAAGGTTTAAAATATTTCTCAAGTAGTAGAAATGATATGTGGTTGTTGAGTTTTTTATTTTAGACGAAATGAATGTGTATTTATAGGCCACATATGAAAACTAACCGTTTGGGAGTTTTTGCTAAAACGAGCCGGTCGACCGCTTCAAGTTACCGTTATCCAACGGTCATATTGTCAAAAGCTTCAACGGCTCTTTTGTCAAAAGCTTCAACCTCTACATGAGGCGGTCGAAGTACCGGTCGACTTCCTCAACTTAAGCATGATTCGGTTCTTTTAAAAAAAGGTTTTTGACTACTTTTAAACACCCAATTTATAATACATACTTCCCATAAGTATATGAAAGGTGTGAGAGTTTGTTTGGGGTGTTTTGAAACCCATAAAAACATTTTAATCTTTCAAACAAAACTTAAAACGGTTTATGCACGTTTTTTAAAGATATGCAAGTGAGTGATTCAAGTCCTTGTCAAATGTGAAATAAAGAGTTACAAGGATTATACCCTAAGGTCTTGAGTCTTCACTTTACACTCCTTGCATTTTCTTGTTCTTATTTCTTCAAGTCTTTGGCTCTTTTCATCAAGTCGTCTTTGTCTTTGAATATGTCCATTTTGTAAACTCATCCATTTATTGAAATCATCATGGTTCACTAAGCTATCAGGGTCTCAGTTGATGAAATTGGTTCAATTAGTCTTCATGCAAAGATGAGAGAAGGGTAGCGTATGTTAAAAGAGAAGAATAAAGGGAAAAATTAGAATTTTTAAAAAGGTTTCAAACTTATTACGTTCACTTGTACAACAAAGGGTAAAAAAGAATGCAAAGTGCTAGTATCCTAATAGTTGGTGGACGAAAAATATTTTTTTTAAGGAGGTAAAAGAGGCATAAAATGTCACCATGAGCCAAGTGCATGTCACATGCACGCCTTTCCGTCCAAAATGATGAAAATCCTTTTGTAAGGTGCAATTTGTAAGTAGGTAGCAGTTAGTTGGTGAAATGTCATTAACTGAATAATATGGGGTGCAAAGTGTATACCACATAATCAGTTGGCGAAAAATATATTTCTCCTCAAAATTGAATCTAAAAACAGAAATTGCCATTGGATGTACTGGTTTTGGCTTTTCATGTTCAGTTTTATGCATTTTGTTTGTTTTGTTTTTTGCTTTTTACTGTCAATAAAATATAGTTCCAAATATGATTGTGTATCTTTCAAACCTTGCATGAAGAGTAAATTCTTGCCATATCTGCCCATGAAAAAATATGTTCAAATTAAGAAATAAATATACTTTGTAACCTCTAATTTTAGAGGTTTTGACACTTTGTACCTATCAATTATTGATTTCGGATAATTTTCATCTTTGTTAAAAATTTTAGTCCCTTTGGATGAAAATTTATTTTTCGGTCTCTAAATTAAAAATTCCCCCTCATAAAATGGTCACTAAAAAAATGATGGAGATCAAAATTATCATTTCGCACGTCAAAAAATATTTTTTTGTCAAAATTAACTGAAAGTTTTAAGAAAGTGCAAAGTGTCGATCCCACAAAATATAAAGTGTATTTAACAAAAAAAACAAAAACAAAAACAAAGAATAGGCTACTCGGAGAAAGGTGGCGGATCCTCCTCCCCCATCCAGCCCCGCACAGCTAGGACATTGGCCCCTCGACCGAGTGTCTGTGCCAGGTGGCTTGGTTTTCTTTTTCATCTCTCTTTCAACCGATAAAGAAGGGTCAGCCAAGCGGCACCTTTAAGAAAATCGGTTTTGGAACCGATTTTGGAACATGAAAACAAAAACGGAATCCGGTTCCCTAACATAACGGTGATGGTCTAACAGGGTACTTTATTCCCTTGGTATATTTTCCCTCTCATTTGCCCGGAAAAAGAACATAGTGTAAACAATATTGTTTATGTATTGTTTACACATAGTGACACTCTCCTGCACGTTAATGATAAGCCAGCCATGGTATATATTGGATTGTTGGCGAGGTCTTTCTTACTCTGTCCATACTATTCTACAGCCATTCGTCTCTTTCTTATTCGAAGAAATGGAGGCTCTCTGCTTCACTTCTCCATCCAGTCCCCTGTTTCGCACCACCCGGCACCGCTATACTATCCCACCAATCAGGACCTTAACCCCAACGAAATGCCACAAAAGCCAACTATCCATTGCTGCGACGTTGAGAAACCCACTGGTGCACGGCTCCAACAACTCCCCACATATGCCAGACTTGATCAGAGTCTTGCCTGAGTCGTTAGTGTATGAGAGTGGCCTTCTCGGTCCTGTTCCAAAAATGTTGGCGGCCCCAACTGGAGAGGACGGCTATGTAGTTCACAATGCCATCAATTACTTGCCGAATATATTGTCGTCTAAGGTTTATGATGTTGCTATTCAGACGCCATTGGACTATGCGTCAAGGCTCTCTGAGAGGCTTGGTGTGCACTTTTGGTTCAAGAGGGAGGATCTTCAACCCGAAGTTAGTCCTTTTTCTTCTTTTTTTCTCCTCCCTTTCCCTAAATTACGTTTCTTTGGGATTACCCAGAATTAGTAATATTTTGGTTCTTGCCTGATATGGACAAGAAATTGAAGCAATTTCCAACCTGGTATAACAGCAGTGATTTTAAGTTTTTTATTCTATCAAAATGCACATTATAAAAAAGACGACTGATATTTTAACAAGATCTAGATGAAGATCGGTTTCTTGTTTCCTAAGAAATACAATGTTTAGACGTATGTTTTCAAGAAGTTTTTACCAAAATTACTCTAATTAATTTGTGTATCATGATGATAAAACAAGAGAAATGACTCTGCTGTTATCTCAATTTTTTTTTCATTGTTTTAATCCCTTTTTATGTATTCAACATTTCATGAACAGAAAATGGCTTTTTTGTTCCTTTTTCCCCAAACACTATGAAACACAGCTAACGTCTTAACTCTGCTAGGTATTCTCTTTCAAGCTGCGGGGAGCTTATAATATGATGGCCAAGCTTTCAAGGGAGCAGTTGACTAAGGGAGTCATATGCGTATCAGCAGGGAACCATGCCCAGGGAGTTGCATTAGCTGCACAAAAATTGGGTTGTGATGCAGTAGTTGCCATGCCTGTTACAACTCCTGAAATCAAAGTTGATAGCGTTTTCCCTTCTGAGACATCCTACTTTGTATAAAAAGCTTTTGTTTTGCCTCTTTCTGTTTTGCAATGTTATAATCTCAATGATGTGGTGTTGCATATTTTGTTCAGCTGAAGGCGGTGGAGAGATTAGGTGCTAGAGCTGTACTTGTTGGCAGGTCATATGCTGAAGCTCAAGAATATGCCAAACAGCGGGCCAAAGAGGAAGGTCAAACGTTTGTACCTGGTTTCGATCACCCAGATATCATAGCGGGGCAGGGGACTGTTGGAATGGAGATCATACGTCAAATACCAGCTGCATTGCATGCAATATTTGTGCCTGTTGGAGGTGGTGGACTAATAGCTGGGATTGCTGCCTATGTGAAGACAGTTTGCCCAGAGGTATGACTTGCATTTCCTAAGATCCAACTAAGCAATGCAGGGAGCTAGGGCTTACATAGCGTGGTGTAGAAAGTCTATAAAGGGAAATATGTCAAAAATGATGGGTTCAATTCACTGAAATGTCACCTCAGGTTTAGGAGATTTGAGACCACCTCATGTGAATTGTGTCCTTATAGAAGACTTCAAATAAGCAAGGCAACTTTATGGAGAATTTTCCGTTAAGGTATCCCCTACAACTAAGGGATCCCCTAAAAGTTTAAAAGAAGAAACATTCATCCAATTCAGCGAACAGATTGCTAAAGTTTTTTTCTGTGCTCCTAGAATTCTGTTACATGTGCCAAAGCTTTTTATTCCAACATATTGGTGTGTGATTCAACATATTGGATGAAATCATGTTTGCAATTTCTGACCGTTTGGTGGTGTTCCATTGAGAGCATGTTAAGTGAGTTCATTTTACCCAAAAGCAGTCCTCAGATTTTCGATACAGACTTCTTTCTTCTAATGAACTGAATTCTGTTCATCCAAGTTGGAGTGGCAATCTCATCTCTCTTTTACATATTTCTATTTTTTCTTGTCAATTAATTGTTGATTAGATGCATCGCATGTAGGATAAATGGATAATCAGATACGTGGAGTTCATTGTGGTACTTGCACAAACTTTTGTCCAACTTTGTGTGTGATGGATGCTTTGCATCTAATGTTCAATTTAGCCACTGTGTATATCTTCTAGTTTTGTGTGCGTAAAACCGTATCTAGTGTAACCAGTACCATCTATCATGCAGGCAAAGATCATTGGGGTGGAGCCATATGATGCAAACTCAATGGCATTGGCACTATACCATGGAAAGACAATTATGCTGGATAAAATAGGAGGATTTGCTGATGGGGTAGCTGTGGAAGTGGTTGGGGAAGAAACTCTTCGGTTGTGCAGAGAACTGATTGATGGAATAGTACTTGTTAGCAAAGATGCAATCTGTGCATCAATGGAGGTGAGTCTCTGTTCAAACTCTTTATTTTGAGAGCTTTGCGTCGAGGCATTTGATTGCATGTCTATCGAACAGTCTCTGCTGTTTCCTTTTTACTGCCATTGAGATGTCTAGGAGATAAAATCTAAGCCACTATGCTTCATATCTAAAATTTATTCAAGTTTCCAAAAACGCAAGTTGAACATTCAATACCAACCTGGTGTAGGGTGGGGTAAAGAAATTTGTTGAGCTTAGCTCATAAGAATTGTTGTGTGCTTTTGGAACAATATGATTATTGTTCAATAGCTAATGCTACCGGATATGTTGACTCATCGGCTAGGCAACAGTGAAGAAGAGAAAGGTTACTGATTCAAAGGCTACTTATCTCGTCTGTCAGTGTCTTCCTTTCCGATTGCATCTGACTTTTCGTTTGCCAGGCATTCAATTTCATAGATTTACATGTAGAGTTTGTTTTTCGCTACCTTTAGATCATCTGACTCTGTTTGACAAATGCTGGGGTAAATGACTTGATTCCCACGGAATGAATCAACTAGTTCTTACTTTAAAGCCAATACTTTCCTTTTCAGCAGGGATAGGAAAAAGAACATAAATAAAATTTTAACCTGTCCTCGTCGGAAGCATCTTTTATTCTAGGGGAAGCAATATTATATAACAAAAACGAAGAAACAAAAAGAAAACAATAGCACAGAGCACTCCATCAGCTGCACGATTCTATCAAGTGGACATTCATATCTTCGTTAGACCACAAAACCAGCATTTCTAATCATACTGCACATCCGCAGAAAGTCTGTCAAATAAACTTGTTGAAACCATCTTACGATTTTTGTCACGTGACCTTCTCATTTATATAACTATGGAGTCATTTCTTGCTTTCCACAGCCAATTTTGGCAATGACATTTTGTATTTTGAGTACCAACAATTATAAGTGGAGTTTTGCTGCAGGACATGTTTGAGGAAAAAAGAAGCATACTTGAACCAGCAGGGGCCCTTGCCATTGCTGGAGCGGAAGCCTATTGCAAATATTATGGACTGAAGGGTGAAAATATTGTAGCAGTAACCAGTGGAGCAAATATGAACTTCAATAGATTAAGTTCGATAGCCCAACTTGCTCATGTTGGTAGGCAACATGAGACTCTCTGCCCAACTGATAAGGGGGAAAATTTGGAAACATGTTCTGAACTGGTATGAAAATAAAGTAGTATTCATTCATGCCCAATAGTACAATCCTATTCTATCTTTTTGTTCCAAAGATTTTTCTGAACCTAATATCGTTTTGTTTTTTATGTCACCCTTGACCAAATATTGTCAAAAAAGCTGCAATCTTTTGTTTGCATTATTAACATAGTTTTGTTCCAGAAAGCAGGCACCAAAATAATTGGAACTTAAATAGCAAAACATGCTTCTTCTTTTAGCCAGAATAAATTTGGGAAGTAAAACAAGAGAACTTTTGCTTCACATTTGACTGACGTTGTCTGTCATCCCTAAATATTTCAGTATGTTGTCTATTTCCTCTGAAAAATGGGCCAACCCCATCACCCTGTTCATTCAGTCATCTTCAGTTTTTTTATCGAATACATATTGATTCAGATTCCATTCTTTTCTGGATATTTTTCAGTCGCCAGATCATTCAGGCATCGAAAATGAGATATTATGTCGGTTTTTCATCCCAGAGAAGGGTGCTCTGATGAAATTACTGGATGCCTTCTGTGGCCGTTGGAATATCAGCTTGTTCAATTACCAAGGACAGGTAATGCTTAAAGACTATTCTAGCTCGTTGGATTCTCAACTATGCAAGAGCTCACTTTTGTTGCAACAATAATTAAAGTCCAAATGATATTGTTTCCCAATAGCTGTTGGTTTGTCTGCTAGAATTTATACCGATGGAAGAACATATCATTAGTTTAAGCCTAATGCTTGGTGTTACGTTGTGTTTGCCTTCCTTACCAGGAAGCAACTGGTGGAAATGTATTGATGGGTCTCCAAGTTGAAAGCTCTGAGATGGAAGAATTTGAGGCTTTGGCTGACAGTCTAGGATACGATTATGCATTTGATAAGCGATGAAGGTTCAAATGCATTGGTTCCACTAGTAGATACCACGCAATGCTTTTAAATGGTGCTACTGTATGTTCCCTGAAAATCTCTGAGTTTTATACACAGGGAAGTCAGGCAGGGATCAAGGACTAATGAAATCATTGGAAAACATATTCACAATAAGAACAAGAAGATAGAATAACAGTTTTGTGATTTTGCACTTGAAATGAAGCTTAAAGACTGAAATCACTATAGAGTATGATAGAGATCTTCAATTTGCTGCTCGAATTAGATGATCCAATTTGAAGAGAGATAGACACTGCATATGAGTCCCACAGTGGAGTCCGCACTGCTCGGTAATTCATACGGGCAGTATTGAATGCTGTAGGACTGTCTATCCCTCTCCGAATTGGAACATTCAATTTGGGCAGCAAATTGGAGAGATCATGATCCCTACTCAACACGTTTATTGACAAACCAAGTGATCAGACCTAAGCCTAGAGTTTCGTTAACAGGCTGCAAAAATTATTGCGCACATTACTTCTTTCTCTTGTAAAAATGTCAAAAAAGAATCTATTCCTTCAAGAAACTTGAAGTTAATTATGGACTTCTGCAACAAAAAGTGTTAATAATCTTGAACTTCTACGAGATGCCCCTCTGGGGACATGATAGGCTGCTCACACCAGCTTTCTGCAATATTAAACCAAGCATCTGCCAGTTAGCTGATGCCTGATGCATTTCACAATTGGTTCAAGGCTATTAAGCTAGATGTTTAAGCCACATTTTACTTTGCAATATCGGACCGTCCAACTTTTCATGGGGCTCCCAGTACTGTCCAAACAAGACCTAAGCAATCACATGGTTCTCACACATCTCTTTGTTGTGGTGCAGTGAGATTAGGTCTCTTCGACTGCCATATATGACTTGTGGAGGATATAAAAGATCACCCCCTGTTGTATGCTCTGGTCTGTCTTACTGTATACAATATCAATTAATGCACATTAGTTCAATGACCATAACCAACCAACATTAATTATTGGAGTATGACCCTATTCAGTGATCTTCCTCTATTTGGTTATGTCCAGCAACCATAAAACTTTCAAGTTTGTAAGCTATACCCATACTAGTTCAGCTATTAGTTATAAGGAGAAAGGAGAAACATAATGGTATGCCCCATATCTATGGATAAAAATCAAAGCGAATCTCTATAAGTTTTACGAAACATCAATCCCCGTCCTCTATTCTATTTGACCGTTAAAGTTAAACTACACAAAAATGACTGAAATGCTCTAAGACAAAATTATTAAAAACATGGAAAAAAATTCTAAATAAAAATCTAAAAATGCTATTTCATTTTTATATTTATATTTAATTTTTTCTTGAATAGAGGGCGATCACTATTTAAAAAAAAAATTATGTAGCTTAATCAAACAAATTTGAAGCTATGAGGTCAAATTTGATTTTTGCTATAATATAGGGCGTACTATAATGTTTCCCTTAAGCTTAACCAAGTAAGACCAAAACGCGAAAATGTTTAACACCAAGTTAGGAGAAAGGGAACATCAACAGTTGGACAAACCCACAGAGATTTTGATACCCACCAAATCCCACGCAGTAAGTAGTATAACTGAAGAAGAAATCAGAGGAAAACCTTAAGAGTCGCATAGAAGCTCTCCAGTAAGTCAGTCAGTGCCAAGCTGGTCATGTTTCAGACTATTTCTATAGAGATAAGGTGCGACAGGGATTGGAGAGCTGCTGCAAGAGAAAATAAGGACACACAATCCTAATTAATACAAAGGTCATAAACAACTGAGAGTCGCATAGAAGCTTCAACAGCTCAAATTACATTCTTCATCACGATACCCCATTAATCTAATTTAGTCCCACTATCATCATCTTTTTTTTTAAAAATGCCTATATATTATAGGAGAAACATTACTTTTCTCTCCCAAACTATCAAGTCAATGTCATTTTGGGGTCCAAATCATCATTTTCGTCACATTGAACTCTTAAACTATGTACCATTAACAATACTTGTTAATGTGCGCTCTAGTAAGATCTTACTGTTGAAATGTGTAAAAAATAAGCTAAGTAACACAATATTGACTGTTGAATCATGGAAGAGGGTGCACATTGATGAATTTTAGTACGTAGTTCGATGACTCAATATGATGAAATTGATTTTTTAGAATTTTAAAAAATGACATTTAGCTCATAATTTAGAGTCTAGAGAGACAGAAAAGAGGAGCAGGTGGATATAATTGAAACGTTAAAGAAAAAATGATGGCATGTATAGTCAAATACCTACATTCAAAAGAAAGGCATTTAAATAGAAAAATTAGTTGTTAATTAAGGCTCTTTAGAGAGGGCACAGTTTACATGGTACGCCTAACCTATCACTAAAACGAAGGTTTTTATTAATTTTTTACTTATTATAGCCACCCAAATCGTTTTAATCGTTTTTGTCTCAAGGAAAAAATTAAACAGAAGATTGCAATCATATAACATGGAAGGATGTTCCAGATTGTGGTCGCTGAGGTGTAGCCGATTATTATATAGGTCATGTTTCTTGGAACTGTGACAGCTTCTTCAACTGACCATCTTTGTTGGATTGGCCGTGATCACGAGTGTGTGTTTGAAGATTCCAAAGATCAAACGTTTAGAGTTTGGTGAGGAAAAAGAAAACCAGAAGCTGTGATCTCTCCAACTACTTGATTGCCCTTCAAGACTCCACCACCTCCATGCACTCTTTAAATACCCACTTGCGTGAAACGCCCTCCACAGAGTCTTCTCCATCTCTCCTAGCAAGAAACTCACCGCTTAGTTATAGCAGACAGTAATAACTATGGGCTTGTCAAGTAGTATCTTGGCTTCCTTTGTTCTTCTAGTTTTGGTGCTATCTGTGGCAAATAGTCAGCCTCTAGTTCCTGCATTGTTCATATTTGGGGACTCTGTTGTTGATGTGGGAAACAACAACCACATCTTCACCATTATAAAAGCAAACTTCCCTCCTTATGGAAGAGATTACGTGAATCACGAAGCAACTGGGAGGTTCTGCAATGGGAAGCTAGCGACAGACTTCACTGGTATATGAATCTTTCTAATTTTACGCCATTGTCGTCCACTGTTTCTCTAACTGAGTTCGCGTTTTTGTGTGTTTTTTTCTGTAAATTCCTCGCAGCTGCAACTCTTCAATTCACTTCTTCTCCACGACCTTATCTTAGCCGAGAAGCCAGAGGAAGGAACCTCTTGATCGGTGCCAACTTTGCTTCAGCTTCTTCTGGTTACTTTGATGCTACATCCACCCTTTACGTAAATACACTTAAACACCAAAACAACTTATCTCTGCGACTCCTCCTGCATGTTTTTATGAAATATTTATCTGATGTGATTGTGGGTTTTGGTGGCATAGAATACTATCCCATTGAGTCGGCAGCTGGAGTACTTCAGAGAGTACCGTAGTAGAGTGGAGGGAATCACGGGGGCAAAAAATACTTCAGATTTGACATCTCGGGGAATCTACCTTCTTAGTGCTGGGAGCAGTGACTTTCTTCAGAATTATTACATTAATCCTCTTCTTTACACAGCCTATACTCCTGATGAGTTCTCTGACTTTCTCCTGCGATCCTATACAAAATTCATCCAGGTCTCTTCTCCTGCTATCAACTGAGATTACGCATGCCATTCTTTTAAGTTAAAAGATGGCAACTGAATATTGTATAAGTTGCTGTATATGCACCCACGCACAAACTCCCAAGCGGCGCAGACAATGCACCTGTGCACAGTGTACTGCAGTGTGCTCCTTCCTACATGTCCTAATATATTGAATCGTTTCAACTTCCATGTTCAGAAATATTGTTCAAAGCAACCAGTGAGAATTTGGTTTGATTTCATTTCTAAATGAGCATTTCGTTTTTTTGACAGGGCCTATATGCATTGGGGGCAAGGAGAATAGGAGTGACAACACTGCCCCCACTCGGATGCCTGCCAGCAGCTGTGACAATATTTGGCTTGGGTAGCATCGAGTGTGTGGCTAGATTAAACGTGGATGCATTTTCCTTCAATAACAAGCTCAATCTCACATCTCAGAGGCTCCAAGCTAGACATCCAGACCTCAAATTGGTTGTCCTTGATATATACAAACCTCTCCTCGATCTTGTCACAAATACCTCACAACATGGTACGCCCATTGCTCGTCTGACGGGTTCGCGCATCCGACAACTAATAACATGCATATTTGGTCTGTTTGCTTTAGAAACGGACAGGAGGAGCCTGATAGGTTTCTTCATCGGCAAGAGGTCGGGCTAGACCTAACCTTTTAGAGGTTTTTAGATGGGTTAGGATTGCCATGGGACCATTTCGGGCAACTCAATCCAAATAGGACATGATGGTTGGGCTTAAGCCAAGCCTGAATCTACCTACAGAAGGGAACAAAATTCAGTGGCTATATATTGCCCGATTGCTTATGTTTGTCTGTTTTGCTTACAGGGTTTTTTGAGGCAAGGAGGGCTTGCTGTGGAACAGGCTTGCTAGAAACGTCAATACTTTGCAACCCATTATCCTTCGGCACCTGTGCTAATGCATCAGAATACGTGTTCTGGGACGGTTTCCATCCGTCGGAGGCTGCAAACCAGTATATAGCCGAACAGTTGCAAACAAGTGGCTTGTCGCTGATATCCTAATCAAACAAACACTTTGCTTGTATTTGATGTTGCTGAGAGTTTGGCTTATCTATTTCTTTGTGGTTTCTATTTGCAAAATGTCGGAGACCAGATCACAGATTTATATGACTTGGAATAACTTAAAGGATCATAAGAGGAAGAAGTTCGATATGTATTCGTGTATTTAGATGTTTACATAAAGTTTCTAGCTATTGTATATTGTTTTTTAAGAAAGAACTCTCTAATTTACTGTCTGAATTGAAGTAGAGGTTGACCGAGGTACTTATTTTTTCGAAAGAGTAAACCCATGAATTATTTTTCAAGTTTTCCTTTTAAAAAGCAGAAACTGTTAAGAATAAAATAAAAGAGAATAAAAATTTAGACTAAAAGAGAGCGAGGAGAAGTGAGACACAAGATTTAAGTGGTTCGGTCCATAGACCTACATCCACTGTGGGAAGGCCCAAATGGGCAGATGTGTGTACTCACTGGTGTAAGGATGAGATTACAGAGAGACTTTATTTATAAGCCTTTGATTGCAATAGCCCACATTGCTTTAGCAATGTGGGACTAACTCTAATACTCCCCCGCAAACGCAAGGTGGATACACGTTGAGTTTGGACTAGAAAAAGAAATTCCCCATAAGAAAAATGGCGTCGGAGGATGGCCGGAGAGGGGCAGACAGTCGCCGGAAGATGGCCGGAATCTGACCAGAGAGGCCGACAATCGCCTGAAGATGGCCGGAGAGGGTCGTCGGAATGAGGAAGACGCCGGAAGGTCGCCGGAGGAATGCCGGACGGGGCGCCGGAAGGCCCGAGAGAAGATGCCGTAATTTTACCGGAATGATGCCGGATGGGCGCCGGAAGGCCCAAGAGAAGAACTAAAATAGGCCAAACTGGACTAGGCCTAAACTAGGCCAAGCTAAGCCAACAAGAGTGCTGACCAGCCTGAGCCAAAATGGGCCACAGGATCGAAATGGCTCTGATACCATGTTAAGAATAAAATAAAAGAGAATAAAAATTTAGACTAAAAGAGAGCGAGGAGAAGTGAGACACAAGATTTAAGTGGTTCGGTCCATAGACCTACATCCACTGTGGGAAGGCCCAAATGGGCAGATGTGTGTACTCACTGGTGTAAGGATGAGATTACAGAGAGACTTTATTTATAAGCCTTTGATTGCAATAGCCCACATTGCTTTAGCAATGTGAGACTAACTCTAATAGAAACCACTGAGAATTTTTTGTTTAAGAAAACGAATCTTATATGTTTTTTTGAGCAAATTCATATATATATTTTGCGTGCCCAAGAAAAGAACCATTGGTTTTGGATTCATACCGATTTTCCAATTTCCTATTACCCCGTTGCTATTTCCCTCCTAAGAACAAACCACGGTAAGAGTTAGGGTCCTAATCTTACCCTACTAAGAGGTTCTAATGGATGACTAAGATGTTGTCAACACATTAATGAATAGAATTGGAAGACTGAGATGTTGCCAACACATTAATAAATATAGAGAGATAAAACACATTTCAGCTCTCAAATTCTATTCATTAATGTGTTAGTCGTCACTAGGATCTATTAAGAGGTAAGATTAGGACCTTAACCATACCCGCCAAACCACCGCTACTGCCCGGCTCTCAGGCCTTGGGTCTGGCTAGCAGGCGATCTAACCCTCTTGGTGTCGAGTAAAAAAGTGCAGAGAGACTGAAAGAGATGGACTACAGCCTAGCAGCGCTGAAGCTCCTTTGCTTTCAGCTGAAGGACGCCAAGGAAACTCTGTCGCAGACCGCCTCGACTCTCGGTGGCATCCTCTTCCAATGCGCCTGGTTACAGGTTCCCTTTCTATCTTTCCTTCTATCTCTTTTTCCCAAAAGGCCCTTTACCTTTTCCCATTATTCCCTCCTCTCCATCTCAGTTAGACCGGAGCTAAACTTATATCTCAGGGCGTTCTTGTCTCGGCCTCTGAAGAAATCGACGACGTAGGAGCCCCGTTGCTTCTCGACGACGGCACTGGCATCGTACAGTTATCCCTCTCTTCCAGAGACTTCCGTATCCGCCCTTGGAAAATCGGTACGGATTATCTACCAATGTCACGCCACTTTATAATCTTTTAGCATGTCTTACGCTCTCTCTTATCTTTCGTCCATTGTACTTTCAGGGATGTATGTAATGGTTGTTGGGGGATACAGTGCACGAGCGGGTGAGCCTCCAATGATCGTGGTACATAATTAATCGCTTGCTTCTGTGGATGTTAAATTTTATTTTTTTGGTTCCAAGTATCCAAAATTAATTCTTTTGAGGAGTTGATATACAAGGTCATATATTCAAATCAGAGAAATATACTATTTGTGATTTAGAAAATTAGAACTCTTTCATAGAGAAACCAGTCTATGGCTGAGAATTTGAAGCAGATCATATAAATTTACCTGTTTCGAAGTGGGTATTATTTGGTCGAAATTACATCTATCAGAACTGGATTTTCACCATGTCTTAATGTCAGGTTCACAAGATTGTTGATCTGTCTCCATTCCCTGATCGAGAGGCAATGTGGTATCTTGAAGTCATGGAGGCATACAAACTATTCTACAGACCCCTGATTGAAGAGCTTGTATGATTCTGGGCAGACTATGGCAGAGGAACGGCAACCTTAGCAACCACATATGCAGACTTACAGCTTCATGATGGTGACTTAAATAGCCTAACAGAAGTTGTCCCCTCTTTGGCAAATTGCAAATAGCTATCCTGTACGACTAATTTACAAGTTCTTTTCAATTGATTTATGTTCTTTTCACCCTTTTTTTTTGTTAACAGTTCTCGTAATAGAATAGTAGAACTCAAGTTATGCAAATCCCATAATATATTTCCTCTCTTTGTTTTATCTACCAGTCCTGGCTCAGGAAAAAAGTATCTGTATATGTACTGGGATCTTGCACATTCTGGAAAGTCAATGAAATTGCTCCCAGTGTTAGTTGTCTTCAATCGTTTCTGCAATAAAGTTGAGGAGTTCAGACCGGGCATTTGAGCCTGATTAGGTATTTTAGCTGGCCTTTGAGCGTTTTCCTGGCTTTGTATCGGCTGTGTATTTCTCGGATATTAATATATTGGATGAAGAAAATGGCTTTTGTTTAAAGCTAGCAAGAGATTAAGAACAAATTACTCAATTTGAGTTAGATCAGGAAAAATCAGGAAAAAGAAAAAAAAATCAGTAACAATTTTTTTTTTGCCTCTAAGCAATTACAGCGCTTGGTACTCCAGTTCCTCCAGTCCAAATCACCCTCTTTTATCATTTGCTCAGAGGTGTAAATCGAACAGTTAAAACAAAGACAACATTTAAGAAGTATCACCTATTCTTTACTACAGTGTGCCGTAAAAACCAAGCCCAAGTGATTGATGCTTCGATTCACGTACGGTACTCGGAGAAGGGCTAGAGGTTTAGGGGATAATTTAACCACCAAAACTCCTTCCTCCTAATCCCCCACTCTAGCCAAACTGTATAGTGCAGTGCATTATCCAGGCAAATGTTCTAATAACATGCTTCTAGCGACTATCTGTATACACTCGATGTCTTCAAAGATTAGCTTTTCAGCAAAACTGACAAGGTAAAAGCGAGGACAAAAGCATTACTCGGGCTCATCCCACCATCACTTTCTTGTACGAGGCACAAATTGGACATCTTGCGATCGTGTCCTGAGCTGAAACTCCATGCTCTTTGCAGGAATTAGCGTTCTTCCTTGCAACATTCTGTGCAGGACTTCTTTACAATGATTCGATGGTGCATGCATCTCAAGATTGGGCATGATGAGTTATCAATCCTTGAAGAATGATGCAGCATTACATCTGTAATCAAAGGTCAAATAGCAGCACATGACTAATACGTTCATAAAATCGTTACAACAAAGTCAAATTAAGATGCAATATTGTAGGCAAAAGACAAAAGGCACTATTGCTTCGTATGCCGTATTGACACATTTTAAGGGAGAAACAGGATAAGAAGCATTAGTTCCTCTCATTTGGCTTGATTATCATGTAAATAAATACCAGATACCCAGATTTCTAAGTCATCATAGGTATGACTGGACCTAATAGAAAGCACAGCAGCAAGAACATGAAGAATAACAATAATCATATGCTAATTATGAATAAAGAAGTGTCCAAACACAGCATCATCACTCCTCTCTCTTCTCTCAGATGCGCAGGCACGTGTCCGCGCATGTGCGGTATGGGGATTGAGAAATTGAAGGATTCAGTTTTGCTGTAACCAGCCTGATTCACACTGCCATAAATTTACTCTCTCGCTTCAAATATGACCATGGCATTGAAGCAGCCATGATGCATTAAGCGAATTCTATAATTTAGCTCTTAGCTAGGAATGTTCGTAGCTCTAAACCATAAAGTAGTAGTAACCATTTCAATGAACAGTGGACAGTGGACAGAAGCTAAGTCGTCCATAGGGAGCTAAAGCTTTTGCTTGAAACACATCCACCAGAAAGGAGACTAGAAAAACCTAAACAAACAAGAGAGAAGAAAACAAAGACGCTTAGTTGCAGCATCTATTGAGCGCGCTCAGATTTCTCAATCCAATTACGAGGAAAAAAATACAATGACGGCAAACTCTAATAAGCTGGTCGAGATGTATGAATAAAGAATATTCCTCAAACAACCCCAATCAAAAAAATTCCTTCATCAGAGTTTAATATAAACATAAAATAGATTAGAAAATAGCTCCACCAAATCACACCTTGATTGCTCCCATCCAATCCCATTTTCTTTAATATTTCAATGCCATTACTGGAAACTCCCCCGATCCATCACACAAACTGAGCTTGATGCTCAAGGTATGATCAGCTAATAACTGGTTCATTCCCCTGAAGAAACTGAAGACTAGACACTGAATTAGACCTTTCTCACACTCACTCTCACTTTCACTCTCTTTTAATTTTATGGTTTCGTGTTTATAGAACCTTCAGCTCCAAACTCAAGTTACATGAAACTGATACGTAATAAAAGACAAAAAACTGCTGTTGCATAAGATAATTATGCAAGAAAATGTTGGTTAAAGCTTTACGGTTGGCAAAAGTATTCGAAGAGATACAAGCTTTGTTTTTGCTGAAAAGCAATGCAACAAGTCCGATTATAAAAAAATACAATAAAATAAGGAATCAAAGCTTACTCAAGAGTATTTATGACAGCAATCAAGCAATCTCTTCACATTGCCATAATCTGGATGAAGTTCGCCCTGTGTCTTGATCTCTTCAGCAGAATCCATTGAAGCAATCCACTGATTTAGAATATGAATGATTCTTCTAATCTGGCATAAGTAAAGGGGAACCAAATATCGGATGACAATGAAATGTCTAATAAAACCATATGTATCAAAATAAAGGTACATGAAGTCTCTAAAACCAATTATACTCATTGTCAAGCAATAACCAATACGCAAAAGGATACAGCTGTAATTCTAGCATTTGATTTTGTGCAGGAAGCAGTCAATCCCTCAGGTCCTTTGCTGGAGTCATCTAATTGGTACTCGAGAAGATCATCTTCAATCAGATCAGATTTGCTTACAAGAACGGACACATACTGAGATAAACTTGGTTGGCTCATCTCATTTTCCCGAACATGAAACAGTAACCTCGCAATGATGCTCCAGAGTGCACTCCTTGCTTCTAGATCATCCGAAGCGAAAGGAAATATCTCAAGCAGCCCCTGTAAGAAAGGCAAATCTGGATGGATCTAAAGAGTCACTAATCAGAATAGAAGTGAGAGCACAACAAAGAAAAAGCATATGCAAAAGGTCATGGCATTATGATAAAGAAAAATTGCAGAAGAAGAAAATAAATTAATTACCCTGTGATATCTCTGAAGCTAAATCGGACATATCAGAAAGGATATTTGCAATAAGTACTGCAGCAGTCACACAAGAGTTGGCAACCTGCATAAGACAAATCCATCAACTCAAAAAGCCCAACACAAAATATTCTCAAGTTTTATTGATGCACACTTTTGTTATCATGAGATGTTTCATCAAAAGAAATAAGCATTAATTGGAGTCACTCAATTTTGACGATACTTCTTATAGTAGCCACTTATCTCTATGAGAGAGAAGACAATTCCAAAGTTCAGCAGACAATGAATAGCCATTATCAATTGTCAACACATTAGCTGGAAGAATGAAATGGAACAGCACTCCCAATATTATATACTGTGTTTAAGACAGTGACTTCACAATTTTGAGCAAGTTCCAATGTACCTCAACTTTGTCTTGGAGTTTGACCAAGTCACAGGCTAATCTGACAAGATGCTTGTTTGAACAGATTTCTTCAGAATGACCATCTATAGCAGAAAGAGCTTCAATTGCGCGAAGAACTACATCAATAATTGAGTACCTGACATCGTATGAGAATAAATAAAAAGCACAAGGAAGAGATGATTATCCTCTGGACATCTTGTTAGCCATTAGAAAAAAAGAAAATTAAACTTCATTCACTAAAAACTAAATTCCATTCTCTATGTGGCAAACAAGCTACCGACTTTGGCATCTGGTACCTTAAATTACCACCTCTTTTGCAATATACACCCTTGGTTAATATCTGACCTTATAAATGAAAAAAAAAAAAAAATACACCACTGTAATTTTTTTTTTGAGAAAAGCATCATAAGGAAATATAAAGGACATATGGCCATAAATTGCAGAGAGCAATGCACAATCTTTGGATTGTAGACCTCATGTAAGACATTACTTTCTTCTTGACAAAAGTTGAATATCTTTGTTTTCATTTTTAGCCAGAAAACCGTACTTCAAATGGTGACTAAAGGATCAAACTACATTGTCCACCTACCCGCCAATAGACTTGAAAGACTTAAGCCTTTTGTTATTTATTATGTTCAAAGACTCAAAAATTCAAAACCATCACACATTGCTTACGTTACCAAATGCAAGTTTTATATGATAGTTCTAGGCATCTCCCGCATATTCAACACCCGGCCAAGACTTATAACGTTGTCCCCATTGGTGCATATTGACTAGTTCAGCCAACATGGTACATTCACATTAGTAGCAACAATGGCGATCTGGGCCAGATATTTTCGCTATAGTTACAGAAAGTAACATACCTTATGAATTGGACAAAGACATCAAAAAATTTGCCAACACCATTTCAGATACATGCCATTGTACGGTTAGCAATCTAGATCCACAGATATAATCTTCAAAGTAACAGATATGGCGACAATAAACCATGGCAAGGAGAGCCTGTCCCTCAAATCATGAGGACCAAGTGCATAACCGGCGTTACTGTCTTTCAAATACAATGTGAGTATAACTTTGTTTTAGCAGACTGCATATGGTGCTTAATTGCTACAACATGTTAACAGATGATAATTTAAATATACACAAAGAAATTGCTAATACAATAAGGTAATTGCATAACTAAACAAGTGCATGTAGCATTGTATCACTGTTCACGTATATTTAGGGAGGGGAGAGAGAGAGAGATTTAATCAACCACTCTGCCACCCAATTGGAAACAAAGCAAAGCTCTACCTTTCAGGTACTCTTTCACTCGTTAATTTGCTCATCTCAAAAGTAAAGAGATTAATCAATATACTTGGTAGACCCTGCTTCATCAGAGGTGGAACAAGAACATGCACAACTTCCGGCTTACTCTCCACGATAGCTAATAGTAGTCCAACACTCTGCTCGAAAAAGGAAGCCTCTTCAGCCAGTGAGTAATTTAAAAGACTAGGAAAAAAAATACTAAGAAACGTTTTAAGCCAGTAATTCCACTAGTCAAAATGTCACCAAATTGTGTAAACTTTTGGCAGTTATATGATAATATCCTAGTATCTTTAGGTTTTTTGAAATTCTTAAAGTTCACTTATCCCCAAAAAAAAATTCTTAAAGTTTCTGTCATAGTGATTTGAGCTTAGTTGGGTTGAACATCAAAGTTTCTTGCCAATAATCCATTTAACCAGGTCAATTGCCAAGTTGGTAGTTCAACCCTTTATCCTATAGCCTTTCCTGACAAAAGAAAATAATGTCACCTGTTCTTTTTTCTATTATTTTTTTAGGGTGGGGTTGTTTCAGGGTGGAGTATGCCCCACATTTACAAGCAAAACCTTTCCAAAACTAAAGTGGTTTGTTCATCCATTATTTATTCAACTGAACTGGTCTCTTGGAAAGTGTCAAGCTTGATCTCCAAAATGAGTTAGTGGCAAGAGTCTTTAAACGACATACTCTGTGCCCTTATTGGTTCCATGGTCTTCTCTTCACATTGCAGTTTTGTATTAAACTTACTAAGACAAACCACCACAAGTTCCAAGGAAAATAAGAGCTGTTCTGGAAAATAAATGGCATTTCCTCAGGACGAAAGCTTTTGATCATATGCATTGACACTAAATTTACCAGAAGGTCTCTGAGAAAATAAAGTGAGAGAATTTTTGCTACCTTTTCAATGAGCTGTAGATTTAACGTATTTTCGGTGACCCAGAGAATACGGCATAGAATATGTTCTGATTGCAATGCTTCAGCCCATACTATATATTCACAACTTTGAAGACCCAAAGTAAACAACCTGCAACAGAGTATTGACTGTAATTAAAGCATACAGCATGAAACAAGTAGAAGTTTATATGATGAGGTGCTAAATATGTGCATGGCACAAAATATACAAGTTAATACCTTATATAGTAACAGAACCAAAATTCTGAAAATTTTCCAATTCAAAGATTTACTATGGGAATAACGAGTGCATGACCATATATTACCGGCACACTTCAGACAGGCATTGAGCATCATCTAAAAATAACTGATCCACAATTATCTCAACCAATCCACTTGTAGAGACTATACATTTCAGTGGAACTTCGTGGCAAGCAAGGTTTCCAATAATTCCAAGGCTGATCTCCTGGAGCAAGAAAACCAATGATATCCACATCAAGCAAATTTCTAAAAAAAAAATCAAGGTTACAGTTCATTCATTTACAGAAAGCAAGCTAAAGTTGATGTGTGGCTTACCTTGACACGCACAGATTCAGTAACTAAAAGGTTTGCTAGAAGTACTTCGACTATGAGGTTTTGTGCCTGCATAAATATCATGTTCAGAGTGTGGTAGGAGAGAATTCATCGACACTAATCTAGAGAGAAAAAATAGTGAAGTTACAATCCAGAAGCCTATTACCACAATGATTTTGTAACTCTTGAGATGCTTGCAAATGAGCAGGGTGGAGGGAGGTGGAAAACCTATTTTATATCAGTACAATCAACCAAATTTTCTAGTAAAATTTTCAATGAGCTCATCATTGCATGATCAACAGCACAATCAAGACCTGAGAGGGGTCACAACGCCAGGTGCAAGACTGTTCTTCCAACTAGCTACTTCTTTAAATCTATATTCTATATATATACTAGTACCATGAATGAAGGTTGGTATGCCATAACATCTAATCCAGATCACAATAGATGGAAATAGCATCAAGATTAATCACAAGTAGAAGGCAAATCTTGAGTACCATAAGTTCTGCATTAGTTTTACTTGCAGCAAGACCCCACAAAACGCAACCATACTCTTCCTGGACCTCTTCTCCCCCTGATACACTAGGTTGATCAGATCTATGGCTCGAGTTCCCATTTTCTCCTTCCTGTTGAGCATGTTTATCATAATCCTCAACAATGTCCATGCTCTCAGATTTATCGTTTGATGAGTTGAAGACTTCCTCAGTAAATAGAGAAGCTGAACTATCTTCCACGTGATTGGTGTTTGCTACTCGACTACGGGCAAGACACGCATCAACGTCATGAGCATTGTGGTTACTACTTGAATCAGTTGGTAGAAGCTTCCGTATCAAAGAGATTATATAACTGGGATCAACCGTTGTCGAGATATCAAATAACTGCACAATAGAAAAAATAAAAATAAATCATGGATTCAAGTTTCAACTCTAGGCATTGCTGGCCAAGAATACCTTGAGTTCATGCTCTTGAAATAAATTCGTTTCCCATATACATGTGTGTATTTAGGCACAGGTTATCACCACTCCTTCATATGGATCTTGGTTTCTGATTCATGGTATTTCTTCTTTGGTTCAGTTGGAGTAAGAAAGAGGACTATGGTTATTGTCACATCTAGAGGACCCAATTTCAGATGTCATCCAAGTTAAGTGCAAATGGGTAAAGTCACCAATTCATATGAGCTTGGTGAAAGAGTTCGAAATTGTAAAGAATAGTTCTCCACATATTTGTTATCTCTCTAACAGAGGAATCGTAATGTCCTTCACACGTAGTGCGCCAAGAGTCAGCAAAATCACATTCAATTAGAACCAGCATTTATGTGAAGTGAAAATACAGATTATATCTGACAAACACCCGGCACCCACACCATCGGATTCGGACGCCCTATTCCACTTGTTTATCCGTTACGTAAAGCTCAATTACAAGCAAAATCAAGGAGCCAAGTAAAGTGCGGGTCGCCGAAAACGTCAACCACGACAGTCATCTATCAATACTCTGAAAAAGGAAATATTTAACCCCTATGCCACAATAGAGCACCTAAAAAAGCGGGAAGGGAATAGAAGACTGCAAAAGGAACCACCTCGTCAGGCGGAGCAGAAGGGTGATGCGCTGGTCCATCAAGTTGTACTTCCGTTTCTTCCTCTTCCTCTTGTTCCTCCTCTTCTTCCGGTTCTTGTTCTTCAAAAGGCGCTTGTTTTGTGTCGACCGCCATTAACCTTTGAGACGCTGGATGCCCCCACCGGCTTTTATTTTCTCAAGTTTCCCGACCTTCGCTTTCACAGAGCTTACACTGTTACACATGATAGACTGACGACAGCAAAAGTAAAATAGAGATAAAATACACTTTTTAGTTTTTACCCTTGATATTCGGCACGTTGCACTTTCCAATTTGGAGAATAGATATTAAAATTTTGGAGAATTTATCATTTTAGACATTAGATTTTACACGCTTTTACGTTTTAGTCTTTGAGTTTCGTTTTTTTAAATATTAGTTCTTGGGTTTATATTTTTTTATAAAATGGTCATTACGTCAGTCTGCCGTCTATATGCTTAACGGAATTCTCTGACACGTCAGCAATTTGAAGCGATCGACCGCTACATTCATGTATCGGTCGACAGCTCACTTTTTACACATATACACAGTCGACCGTTTGATGTACCGTTAAACATATGGATGGAAGGACCATTTTGTAAAAAAATGTAAACCCAAAGACTAATATTTGAAAAACGAAACTCAAGGACTAAAACGTAAAAACGTGTAAAACCCAATAACTAAAATGATAAATTTCCTAAAATTTAGGGAATTTAGCACTTTAGTCCTTAGGTTTTACCTACTTTTACGTTTTAGTCCTTAGGTTTGTTTTTTTTACGATTTAGTCCTTAAGTTTCTAATTTTTGACGAATTAGTCTTTCCGTCAGGGTTCCGTCATTTCCCCTGACGGAATTCCACGTCAACTGCTGACTCACTGTCTGACGTGGCGGGGCTTCAAAACGCACAGCATATGACAATCGTATAAACGGTATCGTTTTATGGGCTGCAGTCCCTTACAGAAAACGACGTCGCCCCCTTATATCCCTTTGGCTTAGTTGGTTTTGAGATTTTCGACTAAGTGTTTCGTTCCCCTCACTCCCACCCACAAAGCAAGATATTTTCTACTCTAAGCGAGCCCTAGGTCTTTTGAATATTCTGCCATTCGAAGTCTTAAGTTTGTGGGTAAGGTCGGTAGTTGCTGATTTGGAGAATAGGTCAAAGCAAAGCCAGAAATTTGGTGAAGAAGAAGAACTCGACGGCGAAGAGGGTTTCGAAGTGGTTCGTGGAGAGTGACGATGGCCGGAGGTATATGACTTCTCTTTATCTGTGGGTCTTCGCAGTGACAATGCGTAATGTCTGGGTTTGTACCAAAGTTGTCTTTATCTGTTGTGGTATAAAATAATTGTTTTGTTCAAAAAGTCACTTGTTTTGTTGTGTTTAGAGACTTTATAGATTCTGTACGTATGTTTGTGCCAATTTGTCGTTATAGAGAAAAGAATAGCTTTTGTCTTCTGTTTGCTTTGATTTTTCTGCACCTATAACTTGTTACATTTCGATCCTTTAGTTGTCAGCATCATCAATGCGATTGCACATGGCCTTTTAGTACTACTACTTTGTGTGACCGCACATGGCCTTTGACTAAGGCAGTGGTCCCATTATGCATCAAAACCGAAGGACCAAGTTGTCAAATGCCCTCAATTTTGCATATGTTACGTAGTGGCCAAACTGATGGAAATTGTTATAGCATGCATTTCATGCAGTTCACGTGTTTTGCAGATCGACTTAACATTGTCATACACCATGGTGGAGTATTTTTTGGAGCTGGAAACCAGATTTATTCTGGAGGGATGGTTGATAAGGTGGGCCGATTGGATGTTGATTATATATCAGTGGAAGAGATTGGTCATGCTGTGAAAAGTCTTGGATATGTACAGACAGGTGACCTGTGGTACACCTTCGATGATGAAAAATGGGTTTCGGTGAGGAAATTTAAACGTGATGATGATGTTATTGAGTTGATAAATAGATCTCGAGTTGAGAAGAGATCGGTCCTGAATATTTATGTAGAGCATGCTATCGACGAGGCCGTTTTGGCTGGGGATGTTATTGGTGAGGGAGTCGGTGGTGAGGAAATGGGTGAGGGAGTCGGTGGTGAGGAAATTGCTGGGGATGTAATTGGTGAGGGAGTCGGTTGTGAGGAAATTGCTGGGGATGTAATTGGTGAGGGAGTCGGTGGTGAGGAAATGGGTGAGGGAGTCGGTGGTGAGCAAATTGCTGGGGATGATATTGGTGAGGGAGTTGGTGGGGATGATAGAGAAGATCGGTCTAGGGAAGGGGATGATGGATCTGATTATGGTACAGACTTGAGTGACTTCTCTGGGTTGCGTGACAACGAACCCGATGCTTACGAAGATGTTAGGGTGCACGTTGAAGTTGCTGCTGACGACACTAGTAACGTGGATTGGTTAGGGGCCTTTCCAAGTGGAGCGGGAGGCGAGACAGAAGGTGGTGTTGATTCGGAATATGAGGATGGAGAAGATTTGCGAAGTGGTGTTGGATCCGATAGTGATGATGGCATACGCGTACGTGATTTTCCAGAGTTTACAGCAAATCTAGAAGAGCCTGGTGAGGTGACACTTGAGCAGGGCCTTATTTTTCCTACAACTAAGCACGTACGCAAGGCTTTGCTGAGGTATTCGGTCCACAAACATTTTGATTATATCTATTTGAAGAATGACAAGGTCAGAGTGCAAGCCCGATGCGTAGAAGATGATTGTGAGTTCTACATCTTCGCCTCGAAGATGAGGAACTCTGATGGGATCCAAATCAAGTCTTGGATTCCTGATCACACATGTGGGGCCCAATATGAAAACCGAAAGTGTAATGTGAAGTTTTTGGCAATGCAATATCTACCAATGTTTAGAGATCAACCTAATATGTCAGCTCAAGCATTGAAGGCTCAAATACGTAGAGACTTGAATGTCGATGTGCCCATACACCGTTGTTACAGGGCTAAAAATTTAGCACGTGTATTAGTGTATGGAAATCAATCTGAGCAATGCAAGTTTACGCAACAATATGGTATAGCATTGGAGAAGTGGCAACCGGGTACTACTGTGTCGCTTTGCAAAAGTGGAGATCAGTTCAAGAGACTTTACATATGTCTTGCGGCTTGCAAGACGGGTTTGAAGTTTTGCAGACCGCTTATATGTGTCGACGGTTGTCACTTGAAGGGGCAATTCCCAGGGCAACTACTTTGTGCTATTGGCACAGACGGGAACAACGATATGTTCCCAATTGCTTATGCAATAGTTGAGGCAGAAACAAAAGATTCATGGAGTTGGTTCTTACGTCTGTTATTGGCTGACATCGGCTCTAATGATGGAAATGGCTGGACTTTTATGAGCGATCGACAGAAGGTACATTTTCAACTCTTGTATGTAATGACTTTTCTTTTTTGTACTATAATGCTTGGATTATGTTTTTTATTTTGTACTTAGTTATTAAAAAGTATTTTTATTTGTAGGGATTGGGACTCACATTTGAGGAAGAGTATCCCGATATGCCTCATCGATGTTGTTTGCGACATATTCATGCCAATTGTAAGTCAAATGGATTTAAGGGCAAAGCATGCAAGGACGCATTGTGGGCTGCTGCAACTGCAACAAATCGGACCCAATTTGACAAAGTAATGAAGTCTATTGAGACGGTGAACCCCCCAATGCATAAGTACCTTGGGGAGATCGACCCGCGTACATGGTCCAGACATGCGTTTAGTGTGGGGTGCAAAAGTGATATGCTTTTAAACAACCTGGCCGAATCTTTTAATGCGTGGATCAAAGATGCGCGCGACAAGCCTGTGCTCACAATGCTTGAAATGATCCGGCGTCAATTGGTGCAAAGATTTCATAAGAAACGATTGGGAGCGGAGGCGACAATCGCACAAACACCCAATGCGATATGTCCGAAAATATTCAAGCTGCTGGAGAAGATCAAGCAGGACTCTCACATATGCGTATGTCAATGGCAAAATCGTCTTAAGTTTGAAGTAGACCACCCATATGGACGTAGACGCATTGTAGATCTGGCTGAAATGACATGTTCTTGTGGGAAGTGGCAGCTTACTGGAATTCCATGCGTCCATGCTTGTTCTGCAATATACCTCCATAAGCATCGGCCCGAGGCATACGTAAGTGACTATTATCGCTTGGCGACATACGTGAAGACGTATGATATGGGTGTAGAGGTTATGCCGGGACCTGAGGAATGGCCTCGACCTGAGAGTGTCATATTGCCTCCTATTGCAAGGGTTCAACCCGGGAGGCCGAGAAAAGCTAGACGTAGAGAACCAGATGAGCCTGTTGTTGCATACAAACTTAGTCGTCGCGGTTATGTTGTGACGTGTGGAAATTGCGGCACTGAAGGTCACAATGCAAAGGGATGCCCTCACCCTGAAAACCCAAATAAAAAAGTATGGAAGAAAAAAACGAAGAAGACCTCAGAAGTAGTCCCTTCAACTGTAAGTGTGCAACTTAGTTTTGTGGATACATTGTCTTTTAAATACTTACTGTATTGGAGGTTATGCATCCATGCTTGGTCTGCAATTTACTCTGTGTAGGATCCTACATCAGCAAGTGGTAGTAGAGGGAGGGTCAGCTGGAGAGGAAAGGGAAGAGGAAGGGGCAGAAGAGCTGAAAGGGAAAGTGGTAGCACAGGCAGTCAGGGTGGTGGACGGGTCAATGACTTGGTAAAATCAATTCTATTTCAACATCCAATAAAGTTGGTGTTTGTGTGACAAGTTTTACATAAAAAATGACATGTTCTTGTATTTGCAGGGAACACAACAGTCACTGCCACTAGATCCAGGGGAAATGGGTTCTGGATTGTCTCAGCAACGTTGATGTCCATTAATTTCGTGTATTTTGGATGTTATTTTGGTGTAACACTTGCTGTAATTTTGGAGGCTACGGAAGTGTATGAATTGCTGTAATTTTGTGTACGCCTGTTATTGCATACAAACTGATGGAAGTGTCTATAGTTGCTGTTATTGGGGGTCATGGAAGTGTCTGTAGTTGCTGTAATTTGGAGGTCATTTTGCGTGTCTGTAGTTGCTGTAATTTGGAGGTCATGGAAGTGTCTGTAGTTGCTGTTATTGGGGGTCATGGAAGTGTCTGTAGTTGCTGTTATTGGGGGTCAGCAAGTGTATGTAATGAACTGGAAGTGTTTTGGTACAACGTATGCAGCAGTTAATGTACAACATAGCACATTTGGAAGTTAATGTAAAACAAATGCATTTTTAGCAATTTGGTGTGTCCCATCTGTACTAGATGATCATATCTGTATTACAGCAGCAAATGTTATAGCACCGTCTGTTTTACAGCACAACGTGTTTTACATCACCAATTGGTGCTGTAAAACAACAGCATTTTTTTACAGCACCGTGTTGTTTTGGTGCTGCAAAACAATGACATTTTTTACTTACACCTGTCATTATATTTCCTATATAAAAACTCCAATACAAAAATTCACCTAACGAAATAACGTTTATACAAACTACATAATCTGCAAAATACAAAATGTATAATCTGTCAGATATAAAAGACCTAATCTGCCAACTGCTAAGTGTCTATGCTGGCAGTTACTAATTACAAGAAAGTTCAACAAAACAGCACCAACTGGCAGATTACAAAATATTGTCCCTATTACACTGCAATTACATCATTCCATTACTCTACCAATACATCCCAAAACATCAATGCCAACTTGAACATCAGATCGAGGACCTAAGCAAGAGTGCTCCCATTATCACAGTTGCAGCCCACGAAACTCCCAACCAAAATTTGAGGCTTCTCACAGTATGCTTCAACACCCCAACCTCGCATTCTAGCAGCTTGATTTTCTTTGTTAAATATTGTCCTACTTCCATACCACGGGGGCATGTGCGCGGATCAAACCACTCGAAGAATCCGCATGCTTTCTGCAAGTATGATGCACAACCATATGTTTGAGTTTTGTTTCTTTTTCTAAATTACAATAAGGGAATGACATATATTAAATTACGGTATTGCAATAAACATACTGTTTTGCCGTATGATGCACACCCAAAGAAACGCCTTCCCGGGTTTGCATCTGTCCATGATGCTTTAAGCGGTGCTCTTAATCCACACTCACAAAGCTTTACAAGATCTTTCCCGCCCATCTTGACAGAAGACGAGCAAATCCCGCTACATTGCATGAATTATTTATCATTACAAACAGGAAAGGTTCGAATCTAACTAAGACAACAAACTCAGTGCATAGTAGATATTAAACTCAAGCTTGTAACTTTCTGATTATAAACCAAAGAAAACAACCAAAAGGCTCATTGTAAGTTTATTCTCCTTCCATTTTCTCTCCGATTTGGATTTTAGAAACTTACCTGCTCTCACAGTTGCGTGGCATTGACAAAGTCGGAGTTGCAGAGCACCAAACGTTAGGTGTCGTCGAGATCTGCAGCCAAGTTGTCGGTAACACTTTCCTCAGCTTCGGTGGAACTAGAGCAAAGCTTCGTCGAGATTTGCAGAGATATGGGTTTGGGAGTTTAGGGTTCTAAACGAAAGAATGGGAAGATGAATTCGTGGAAGCATAAAAAACACCACTGCAGCCCATAAAACGATACCGTTTATACGATGGTTTTTTACAGTTGAAGGGACTACTTCTAAGGGGGCGACGTCGTTTTCCTTCCTAAGGACTGCAGCCCATAAAACGATACCGTTTATACGATTGTCATATGCTGTGCGTTTTGAAGCCCCACCACGTCAGACAGTGAGTCAACAGTTGACGTGGCATTCCGTCAGGGGAAATGACGGAACCCTGACGGAAAGACTAATTCGTCAAAAATTAGAAACTTAAGGACTAAATCGTAAAAAAACAAACCTAAGGACTAAAACGTAAAAGTAGGTAAAACCTAAGGACTAAAGTGCTAAATTCCCTAAAATTTATGCTGTAAAGTGAATTAGTGTAAATTTTGAAAATTTTGAAGCGTATTTGACTTGTCTGAAATTTTAGAGGTCCAATTTTTGACAAAACAAACCCTTCTAATTGACAATATTACGTTACACTTATAAATTACTTATCCCCTTAGTTTATTTTTCTTTATGAAGAGTATTCATTTTATTTAGTTTACTTTTCTTTATGAAGAGTATTCATTTTATTTTAAATTTAAATTGACAATAAAAAATAAACTGCGTGTAATGTGTAAGAGAGGTATATATTTAGTAATGTTTGAGGGTGAAAATTTTGGGTATTAGGGTTTGAGAAATATTATAAAGTAAAGAAATGTTATGGGAGTTGGTGAAAAAGTGAAGAGAAAGAAGATTTTTAATAAATATTATAATAATAAAAAATTATGTGGTGAATTTTTTAGTAGTAAACCTAAAATTTTGAGCCCAATTAATTGGGGCTCAAACATGCCCTAATTTCAGTTTTTGACTATAATATTATGAGTTTAAGGTATAAAATGCAAAATAAATGGTAGTTCTTGACTGAAAACCTATTCTTCATGCATGCGTGCCACTATATTGTAGGAACATATACCTTTATAATATTTGGATTGACTCGGAAAGGGAACTGTCACCTTAATCCTACAAGAGTACAATTCGCTTTGGAGGCGGAGATGTTCCATATCTTTAACTCTACACCCGCTCTCGAATGTCCTCTTCATACCCTCAAAACAATTGGATTACCACTTGGGTGCAAAGAATTTTTTCTTTTTAACAAAAAAAAGCAGCAAAAGCTCATTGATGGTGACCTTCTTTACATGTGCATGATATTTTTGTGGGAGTAAAGTAATTATTTTCTAAATAAAAAATTATTATTTTCTATCCAAATTAAAATGTGAGAAAGCTGCAAAACATATAAGATTAATAGTTAAGAGGTGAAATCTATGAAATTAATAGTTTAGAGTATAAAATATTCGAATCTTAATAGTTGATAAGTGAAAAATGTATTTTAATAGTTAGCGCACCACCTTGCTCGTTGGGCCGCCACTAAGTTTAGCTTAGTGATCAATCCCCGCTGTTTTGAGCTTTCTCTTGATTTATCCTGGGTGTATGCCGGAACTGATCCCTCTTAGGGATTTGTATTTTTTTCTTCTTGGAATAAAGGCAGTTTTGATTAAAAAAAATGTATTTTAAATTTTCTTTTGTGTGCATGACTAAATTATGATTTGATCCCATGAGTTTTGAATCTCTGGTTACACATTTCTGCTAGGTTGTTCTCTGAAAACTTGTTGCCCAAATATGTAGCACCAACTCATCAGCTAGCATCTTGAACCCCTTAGCAATAGCAGCATGCATGTAAACTTCAACCCCTTAATTAATTTCTATATTAATTACTTGCTGCTGTTAGTTTCATCAGGTTGCCAATATTATGATGTGAATCATGAGTCAGTAGTTTCCTAATAAAAGCAAAACTCAAATTCTAATATATATCAGATTCCTCTCTTTTCTTTCTTGTTTTCTTTTTGTTAATTTTTTATATATTAAAGAGAATATTCTTTGGAAGCCGGATAATGTTTCCATTCGGATGAGATCCAATCCACCTCATCATATGAGCTACAGATTTTTGGCTAAGCAGGTAATTTGTTTATTAGTTTTCTTACTTTTTGGGGTGCAATTTTGGTAAAAAAAACAACCATTCATTCTATATAACCATAAAAAGATATCATCTAAACAAAAAAGTTGGGTTCGGATACAGTCTTAATAGTAAGATCCTATTAAATTGAGATCCTATGAAATTATCTCCCGAATTGCATGGTAGAATTGGAGAGAGATATATAAACGCACAACATGCAGATTCCATAGGACTTATGCTACCCAAAATTTTATAGGGGTATATATATATATATTTTATAGGGGTAGATATATATATATATATATATATGGACATCATTAAATAGGGTACTCCACGTATTTGTCTATCTTTCTACGAATTTTATCATGCAATTCAGATAAAGAACTGCAGGACTCGAGCTATAACTAACTTTGATTTGTCCAATTAATATAAGTCATTAATGGAGTAGGTGAATGAGAAAGGTCTGGTTAGGATCTCACTACTAAAACTACAAATCTAGAAGAAGATCTAAAAAATCACCCTGCAGAGATTTGAAAGTTTAGATGACATTTTATGTATACCAATTTTAAGTCTTGGAGTAAAAAAATATTATTTTTCTCTCTAAATAATATAACAAATTCATTCAAAATAATCTCTCTTTATTTTTTCACCAAACATTACTTCCAAATAATGTTTGAGGGTGAAAATTTTGGGTATTAGGATTTGAGAAATATTATAAAGTAAAGATATGTTATGGGAGTTGGTGAAAAAGTGAAGAGAGAGAAGATTTTTAATAAATATTATAATAATAAAAAATTATGTGGTGAATATTTTAGTAGTAAACTTAAAATTTTGAGCCCAATCAAACATACCCATTATATCAAAATTATCTCTCTCTATCATTTTTTTGTACTGACTAAAAAAACTCCAAAATTTTTACAATGAAACATAAGTGCAGTACTTTCCAAAACCCTAAAGCCGGCAGAACTGAAAGATATTACCATGCATCCTTCTCGGCTTTCGGTTACACATTAATATCGGATACTGTTACAACGTCGTCAATCCCGTCATATCAACATTTTATGTTATCCGAATGTTCCCAAATTCCCCACACATGATGCTCGAACCCTTTGTCGCAGACAGGCCGGAAGTTGACAAACCTCTTAAGCGGGCGGCTTCAGAAATCCAGCTCACCAATATACATGATCAGCAAGTCTGTTAGATAGTTACCCAGTTAGTTACGGCTGTTCATGAGAGAGTTCGATACTGATTGTAACGAACTAATATTTTGTTCTTGTGGATTTACGCAGATCAATATTACAAAGAATTCTTCTTTATCTTCTTCCTTCAGCAGTTTCTCTCTGTTTTCCACATTTCCTCCGGTCAATTTGACATGGGATCAGAGAACTTCTTCATTCTATTGCTTCTCCGATTGAAGTAGTTCGTCTTCTCACTGTTCGTCTTCTAATTATAGGGTAGTCTAAGAGTGATCTTCTTGTCACAGTTCGTCTTTGGTATCCAACGATGGATGTGATTTTCGAGCGCCAAGGAGGAAGGTCGTTCTCTATCGAAGTGGGTTTCTTCGACAGTGTCCTAGAGATCAAAGAAAAGGTGCAGAAGTATCAAGGCGTGCCCATAACTAAGCAAATCCTAATCTTTAATGGCCATGTCCTCCGGGACGACCGCAATGTAGAGCACTGCGAAATCCTCCAAAACTCGCGCATTCAGCTAGTTGTCGCCTCCGAAACCGATAAAGCCACCGTCGACAACGAGATTGAGAACTCGTCGCCGTCCAAGAAAATTCAGCTCAACGTCAAGACCCCAAATTCCAAAATTCACGTCCCTCTAGAAGTGGACGTGAGCGACACCGTCGGAAGGTTGAAAGAAAAGATCCAAGAAATGGAAGCTGTACCGGCAGCCAACCGGCTGGCGGTTCACTCAAGCGGTACTGAATTACAAGATCATAGATCTTTACGCGATTGTGAGCTTTCGGACAATTCGGATATCGACGTGAGTTTTCGAGGGTCGCCCACAGCGGCACGTTCCGGGTCTACAATTTCGAAGAAGTTGAAGTTGATGGTGCTTCCAAAACCCGGAATGAAGAAGATTCCAGTGGAGGTGAATGCTTCGGATAATGTCGAGGAGCTGAGGAAGGAGCTGCAGAAGTTGCAGCAGAGACTACTGTTCCATCTTCCGCAAGAGGATTATTTCTTCATTCACAAGCAGAGTGTGATGGATGATGATAGGTCGTTTCGGTGGCACCGTGTTGGGCAGGGTGATACCATAGAGATCTTCCATGGAAAAGTAACAGGTGGTTCCTAGTACTGCTGTATATTTTAGATATAGAATCCCCTTCTGGGTGCAATTTTGATAGTAAAGGCAAATCATTTCCATAAAGTTAGCCAAAACCTTTCAGTTCATTCAATCGATACCATGCAATATATCTCTGAGAAGCTTCTCTTAGCTGCCCGTATTCAAACTGATCTGGCTATTGATCTGCATGCAGTCAATACAAATTTGCTTTCCTCACTTCCATGGGCGATTGGAAATTATGGGTACTAATTTCTTTGATACCTTTTTCTAGGGTTTCAGAGGTCCATATTGATTAAAGGAATGAAGTATAATAAATGTTAATTTTTCTTTCCCAATTAGGTCAAACACTTGGGTCCATTTCCTATGGCATACACAGTGAAGGCTGCCCTAAGTAATTAGGTGTACGTACATATCTCACCAAATTGCTTTTTCAAATGGTTAACAGTGCATACTTTAGTTTTGGTTTGGGTCTTTAATTTGAATTCTGAAATTCCGGTTTTAAAACTTGATTAATCTCATTTATTATTTTTTTATTCAAATAATACTTAAATTAATAAATTCTTGAAAAAAATTCTTGGAATCCTAATTGTTAAAACTGATACCTGTAATGTAACCTAAGTTCTTGGAATACTAATTGTTATTATGAATAAATCTACTAGTTAGGGCTTTAAGAACTCCATCTTGGTATCATCCAAAAAATATAGGACCCTGATTTAATTCCTTGACAAATGATCTTTTTAAAAATATTCGCTAAGGGGATCTAACTATATCAAAAAGAAAATTAAGTTTTCCAATTTAAAAATATTAAGAAAAGTATAAGTACAAGGATAAAATTAGTGAGGCATTTATAGAGCATTTATGCCAAGATCTTGATCGGAGAAAGAATGTTGGTGCCCTTAACAAGTCCTGCTGGATGACACAACTTTAAACTTATTTCAGATGTCTAATTGTCTTGGCATGTCACAGAGAAGTTTGAGGACGATTAAGAAACTTGCACTCTGATCTTCATGGCATCATGTTTATTAGAGGGCTGTTCAGGATTTGGTTGTGAATTTCACTTCTCAATAATCATACATTTGGTCATTAATTATTTTCTCATCATCTATTTCACAAGTCATGGACATAAAAAAATGTGTCAAAAGCTAATTTTATTGTTCTAATTTACAATGACAGAAAAAGCACCACCAGATACAATCTCCATATATAGAGAGACTTCTGATGAGAGATTGTTTCGAGGATCATGATGCTCTAAAGACCTTAATTAATTGGGTTGGATCACAATCTGAGGATATCATTAGGCTGATCAAAACCTTAAAATATATATCCAATGGTAAATCTTTTTGTTTCCACTCTTTGTATGAAATCTCTTACACCTTAGCAGTGGCTGTCAATGGTAGTAGGCCATTGTGCCTTAGCAGCGACTCGGTTGAAGGTGCACGCCCTCGGAACTCAATGAAAACCTGAAAGTAATATCCTCAGTTAATTAGAATACAATGAAGGTTGTGTTTGTGTTGTAATATTTTTGGTATGAGAATATGTGTTGGTATTGGGTTTAGTGAAAAGATGAAGAGAGAGGCAATTTTTTATATTTTTTTATGGAAGAGAGAGAGATTATATTGGAGTATTTTATTAGGAGAGAGATAAAATTTTGGGAAAAATTATGGTTGCAAACGCAGCCCGTCTCTCCAAAACCCACCTTCTTAACCAGATGCTAGATAATGTAACCAAAACCATGAGCCTAGGGCATTTTCACGATTGACAATTTATCTCTATAGAAGGAAAAGTAATCTCATGTGACTCATGCCTCAAGGGGTGCTTTTCCACCGCCGTAAGCGAGCACAGTTTCTCGAAACTTCTGACCCATTTCAATAATAGCCTGTTGCAAGGCAGATTAATCAATCAAGTGATAACTAGAGACCAAGTTAAATGGATGTTTATAGTGTATCTGCCAGAATGACAAACATAATTACAGAGTTAAAACAAGCCACAATAACATCAATAAGAAAAGTTTTTGCATATGGAACGTCTATTGGAGTGAAAGGATAGCATTCCAAAGATGTGATTCACAATTGTTTCAGTGCAAGAAAATGTGCAATGAGTTTTAAGAGCAAAATGTCGTATTACGACAGACGGATCCCATTAATTACACTCTAAGTGCTTGATTCTATTATTGCACATTCAAATTCCTACAGAGATACATTATACAGATTTTAACTAAGATGAGATAATATGATATCGAGTTTCTAATATTCGGCTGGTAGATAAAATTAGCCTCTTAAACAAGAATCACTCTCCTCCTCAGGAAAAATTTTTCTGAGTTCATATTTTCGTATTATCACAAGTAAATTAAGTGATTTAAGTGACTAAATACAATAAAGATATGGAAAAGTAAACTACATCTGTTAATTTCAAAGATCAGCCCAACAAATACTTAATCATACAAAGTTGACAAGCATAATAAGTTTTCAAGCCTTGGGGTAACAGGCTACTTCTTTCAAAATAATATCTCAATATGTATGCATATTACAAGAGAAATTTTTGCCGACCTGTCTGGGTAGGTGGTTTTTGGGATTTTAAGCTCCTTCAATTTCTTCACATAGCATGAGGAAAAGGTTAGGCTTCTGTTCTTTTAATAGACATATTGTACTCACTTTTCAAGATGGTGATTTTCCTTTGAACACTTGGAAAGATTTCTACATGTCAAACCTAGTGTCTAATTTCCAGAATAATATGTCCAAGCAATTATTAGACTATTAATATATTAAAGCAATAGGATGACACACAGAAGAGAGCTTAAATCAGTAGGAGATGAAAACAAGAAACAAGAAACATGATTCAATCTACTATAGCACGTACCCAACACATAACCCCCCCACCCCAAAAAAAAGGGAAAAAAGGCTACTTAAGCTGGATGGAGGTCGTTTGAAGCATGAGAGAATAGGGGGTAATTTCTTTGAAGTACAAGCTCAAGGATGTACCCTGTCATTATCCAAGCCAGCCTCCTCAAATGCTGAAAAGGAATCCAAAGATAGCACTTCTGCCCACTGAAAAATCAGACTTGCTAGGTTTCAGAAGGATATGATATAAAATGGTTCAAATAAACATCCGAAGTGAGCCTTCAATAAAATATACTGAGCTTGTTAGGAAAATGTAAGATCTGAGGTTCTTACTTGCTAGCGACAAGCAAGCACAGAAAAGCATGAACACGAAACAGAAAAAAAAAAAAAAAATCTCAGAGTAACAGAAGAGTACCTGATAACTGTAGTATCCAGCTGCGTATTTATCTAATGTTCAAAAGAATTAAGACATTTGAGATTGCAAAAATCAGAAATGGTCCAAAAAATGAATTTTTTTAACAAATCCAGCCAATGTTCTTTTTTTTTAAAGCTTTCTGGATGTACTCTGTAAGCGATCATTCCATTAATGCAGCAGAAACAGTAAATTCTGAGTCATTATGAAAAGTATTTCTTGGTGATCTGTAATTTCACATCTTACGGAAAGAAATTCTATATGATAAAAGAATCTAGAAAATCAACCTGAAAATATATGGCTAAGACTGCAGAGGAACTTGTCCTCTGGCAGCAAGGGGATTGCGTGTGTCCTTCTGCAAACTCTTTGATCGACGTCATAGACAGATTCTGACCCACCAGGAACGTACTTCGTATGGAGTTCCATATCCACACGTGGAACTAATGGTAACGCTATCTCTTAGATGATATCTCAAGGAAATGAAAACCAATACTGTTGCCGGACGCCGAACATGGTTAGGTGAGACCAGCAAAAGGGACAACAGAAAGAAGTTTTATTGACATTTAACAAACAGTTTGCATTTTGCATCATTTCAACCTGACGAAGAAGCTCTGAACCTGCGCGGAAAGTCCTTGCTGAAAGGAGTTTTGAACATACTTCTTCAGGGAGACACTCCTGTTTCATAGTGCTCGGCTATCCTCATTAAAGTGTCCCTGCATAAGGGGAATATTAGAAGCATCATTGTTTTCTCTCTAAAGAGAGCATAAAATCGCCTTAAATTCTAACATTTGCTTGAATTGCTGGATAATAAAGTTAAAGTCCACAAAGCTTGATCATTAGATCACCACCAAGAGCTTTCTTTAGACATTCCAGGATAAGAAAACTGTCCTTCAAACATTTAGTAATGAAGATAACATGGTTTTCCTTATAACTATCTATTCTTGTCCTTTTCTATCTCTATTATTTGTCATATTATAAGAATGGTTTGTTCGCATAGCTTCCGACGCAAGTTTGATTTACTCTATGTTAGGTCTATGTATAAGATATTTTTTCAATTTGTTTTTCAACATTAATTTTTTCCTTTACCTCTGGTCCTTCAACATAATCAAAATGAAACAGATCGGATTTCCTATTTTGTTTGTGCAAATGGAATTCCCTTTATCTACTCTGGTAACTACACATAAATTGGGAACTCCTGTGGCAAATGAACCACAAATTGGAGGCAACAGGTAAAGTTTAGAGATAATCTTGATGACTACTTTGGTAGGTCTATTGGTGCTTACTTATTATGAGTTCAAAATCATGAGAAACAAGAAAAAAGGTCAGGATAAACTTTTTCTCTCAATTTCGAACTGAGCCAAGGAATTCACTTGGATTGTTTATTGTTCTTTTCTTTATTTTGTTTATTTATATATTTAGTTTTGGTTAGGCAGTCAGTAGATATAAAGCCATGGTGGTTCCTCCAACACGGCTGAAAATAACAATTAATCAAAAGAGTGCTGGTTTGAACCAGATTCCTCTAGGCAGAGAAGGGATTATAGTTGACCTAACCCAGAAAAACCTGAGAAGTTATTGGACGAATAAGGCAAATGTTACTAGGAATTTGTTGTAGTCAAACCAATTAAAGTCTACTTCAAGATGTAAAGTTTAATACACAAATTTTTGGATTACTCAACCTAGGTGTTTACGTCAAAAAGTACCCAAAAAGAGAGGAAAATGCTTCTGAAGTTGAGAGGTCACTTCAATGGTTCAGTGGCCCCATATGCAGAATCAACAAGCAAGTTGAAAACTAATTTACCAAACTAGCATTCACTCGATCTTATATCCTTAAGTGGTGCTGATTGATTCTTGGCCTTTGCTATCTGGAATGATAGGGAAGGGATCAAAGTATAATCCTCTTAACTCAGAGTTGCAACACATTAAATCCTTGGAGGAAAGAATTATACCACTCATGTCTCCAAGGAAAGCCTTACACCCCTAATGACTTGGTACATATCAAGTTAGAATTGTCTCAAGGGTTAGAGCTGATCATAATAGGATCCACCGTGATTTTCAATTGTCCTGTACCATAACGTGAAAGTTGAGTACATAAAATGTATTCCGATTCAAAAAAAGAATGTGGTCTTCTATCAAGACTTTGTGATCCAACTATTGAAATGTCTTTTTATCCCTCTTGAGGTTAACGGAAAAGGGAAAAGTAACATGGTGATATGATCTCTAATAGAATAATCAAGTTGATTATTGAACAAGAAAGTGAAATGAGCCAAGGATTAAATCAAAATGGCACGTAGATTGCTCTAGATTCAACCTGCAAATAGTAAATAACTTATGAGGGATTAAAATACATACTAGATTTGAGTAGGGTTTTGACCATCACCTATGATAACACCAATTCTCCATGAACTGAGAAGGTAATTCAACAGCATCCCATTCTATCCCTCGAGAACCAGAAACAAGTCCCTCATCTTGCTTGGTCAACACATGCTGAAGGGCATGACCAAATTCATGGAAGAGAGTCTTAACCTGCATATAATGACTTCAGTTAATGTCCAAATGGCTAACTTGATCAAGGTGATGCTTCTTAAAGAGCAAAATAGTTGCAACATGCCAATAAAAAAACTAAGAAATTAATTAACCATGGGCTGTCCAGCAAATCCCCTAATGAAAAATATGCAAACCTATTAAGAAGCTAAACAAGAATCACATCAAAGAATTTAATACTAATTAAAACCTTGGAATGAAACGCAAGAAAAAAGAAAGAAAATAAAACAGAGCAAAATTTTCAACGTGAAATATATAGCTCATTGGGATAAGCATAACCTTAGAATTTGTTTCGTATTTTCCATATGTAAGTGAACTACTATAGCATGGCATGCAGTTCCCTGTTATTTTCTAAATCAGAAATATTTGATCATGAGAGAAGCTTAGGGATATTATTTCAGATACAAGTTGGGTAAAAAATGATTGGACATGATTTTTGAACTATCTGAATGGGTCATACCTCACGGAAGTTCATAAGGCTTGGCTTGCCAGCTAGTGGTGGTGATTGATTGCACACTACATGTGCAATGGGTAACCTAGAAGATATACCATCACGTGAAAGTACACGACTGCGACCAACAACCTCGGCTACCCATGCACCGCCACATTTTTCGGAGGGACAAGAATACGGGAACGGATTCCCTCCGAAGGAGGGATTTCCAAGGGCTACCAAAGACATGGTCCAGATTAAAAAAGAAACAAATCAACGGTTATGATAAGTACACCTCATTTAATGAATAGAACAAGCATTTTTTAGTCTTTTTTCATTAAATGATTTGGACATATATTAACCGTTGATTTGTTTCTTTTTTAATCTGGATCATGCCTTTGGTAGCCTTTGGAAATCTCTCCTTCGGAGGGAATCCATACCCCGAGAATACAGGTCAAAATAGAGGTATGCCATTGGCCTACCACAGGAATCTTTAACACAGTAGAATCGGACATCCTTATTCCATACCTGGAGAGCAAAATCCTCACAGCTGAGTAAATGACATGTTTAAAGTGAAAATCATTGAGAAAACAAGTGAATGAAGTGATGGAATGATTACTGGAGCTAGGCCATCAGCTGGGCTAATATCAATTGAAAAGAGCATCTTTGCAAGGCTAAAGAGGCCATCTATAACCTTTGGCAGCGGAAAGAACTCCCGTAAATCTTCCTGTAAAGTTTAAAAAAATCAAGTCAGAAGCAGCAATTATAAGCATAACTTCAACTCAAATCTTGATAGCAGACACATAAATACAAACCGATCAGAAATACTCGATGTAGCTTTCAGAACTAGTATAATTCAAATCTTCATAGCAGACTCAAATCTTGCTTACAAACAGTAGCTGTCACAACTAGCATAACTCGGAAGTTACTTTCCAACTTATTTTCATCAAACTCAGCTTTTTCACATAGGGTTGAGCAGGAAATTTCTGATATAGAAGTGGGAGGAAAAAAAAAAAAGGAAGTAGCCCTGCCCAGCCAACTTAAAGATGATCTATCAGAAATTGCTTATGGAGTTGGCTGGGTGGGAGGTGGTAAAATACATAGTTCAGTGGTTGAGGTACATCGATTCAAGTCTATATAGATGACCATGATAAGAAGATGAGACTCATGCTCATATTTCTACTCACAGGCCTGTTATCACTAAGTCCTTGGGAGGGTTGGGATCAAGCTACGGATCAGCCCATCTTGAAGGAGCACCTGCGGACACTCCTCATCAGCCTCACTTAACAAGCTCTCCATGGACCGTCTCTAGGTCTCTCTTAAGGGATTCCCCAGTGGGCAAGGATGCTACTATAGACACTCAAGTAGAAGATCCCAACCCTCGATCTCCCCTTTGCTTTTTACTAAAAGGAATTGGCTCTTAATAGTAGTCACTTGAACACCAATTTAAATTGTCTACTTATCAATTTAATGCCCACAATTTGAATGTTACATAGGATAGTCAACGTGATCCAATCCTGAAGCTGGATGAACATCCTAGGGCTTAAATATTATCAACAAAATCGGTTACTTGTATACCAAAGGCCAACATATACAATATTATAGCATACGCACAAAAGAAATAAAAATTGCCTGCTTTCTCATGAATCAAAACATGTCCAATTCAGGGAGAGAGAGAAAGAGTGTGAGAGAGAGAGAGAGTACATATGTGCCTTATAACATTTCATGCTATCCGTCTGAATTCTTAATGTATCTTTCTTTATCATTATGCAATGCAATTGAGGTAAGAAATTATAGAGAATCTTGAGTAAAAATATAGGATTTTAGAGAAGTTATGAATTTTTATGTTGAATAGTGTTTTATTGGTGTTTGTGAAAAGTGGAGAGAGAAATGATTTGATGTAATTGTTTAATAAAAAAGTATTAGAGTTATGTGAAAAAATATAGAGAGAGAAAATTTATGTTGAATAAAAAATTTAAAAATTGTTGGAGATTGTGTAAAATGTATTGGTGTTTGTGTTTGAATTCTAAATATGTTCGGTGGTAGATTTGTGAATATACTTAGAATCCTGATAAAAGAGTGAAAACGAACATGACCTTGGTCTTTCTCCTGACCTTCTCCATGTTCTAAGACCTTATATTGATCCTAAGCATTCAGGAATACATGGATCACTGAAAGATACACTTCCAATCTGCTGTGTTAACATCCTACCATTCTTGTGACCTTCAAAGTGCCTATAGACCAATTATAGGTGAAAAACGTACCTATTAACAAGGCTGTTTTGAAGCACCAAAATAGAAATTGGTTGTTCTAGGCCCAAAGCCAGAAAAACCTTATAGTCGTCTGAGCTAAGAATAATAAAATCTATCATTCATCGTCTACCCACTTGATCAAAAAATATCGATGCACCAATGAGAAGAAAAACTGACATTGTAATGGGCCCAAAATATCTATAGCCTCTTAAGCAGCAGCATGCAAACTACTAGCTACTCATGTTATCAAACCAATAGAGACTTGCGAAAAGTGTTCTTCATGTATGTTGTCTCACTTTTCCTTACACAAACACACACACAGAGATTGCTCTACCTCATTGATATGGAACTTGAACTCGTGAAGTCTCTCACTCCAGAATTTGATGTCCCAGTGATTCAATTCATCCACTTCTTCTTCATTTTGACTCTCAGCAAAAATTTTAATGTCCTCCATGTCTATGGAGCAAAAGAAAACAATGAATGACTATTAGACACCAAGATAAGTGACTTTGATTGGAAAAGGACTTATGAACTGAGGTTTTACTCCACTTGTCTGTCTCAAAAGCAATTTCAGACATCCGCTGCCACTGAGTACCAGTTGAAATATGTTTTAGGTTCAGTTTTTGAGTGTTTTTGCTAGTTTTATTCCTAGCTATCTATTATCTAGATCAGGTGTTGAGTTTTAGCCACAATTCATGACCTCTACATTTACCATTAACTATTAATTTAATAAAAAGCTGTAAGAGAGTAAGTGGGACTAAAAACCCTGGACTATTTTTCACAAAATTAAAAGCTATTTGAATTTTGAAACTCCAATCAAAGAGAGATGGCACCTAATTTTAAAATCCAGTCATTCTACTTCCTACAATCATTATGGGTCCCATAGCTAAGCACCCCAAGAGAGGAAACAGATATCTTTTGCCGAGCATGTTATTTAAAAATTGTATCTTCCCTTTTTTTAACTTTATACGCAAGTCGGAGAATTTTTGCTATCAACTGGGCAATGATATCACAAAGATATTGAACCTGGTGATGGTCTCAAAAGTTCAGATATCATTTCCTCCATGGATAATACCTATGTATCTAATTCAGCTAGAATTTCCATACTGCAATAATAAGAATTGATCACTGATGTGCCCTCCTTTTGGGCAAGTACTAATGTACTCAAAATTAGATGAAATAAAAACTGTTTACATGTCCTCGTCAAAACAATACACTACAATCGTGTATCCTTGTTCTATATGTTCAAAGTTCAAGTTAATGGCATATTACCTTGAATTGCATAGCTCCATAAAGCACTACGAAGTTCCTCTATAAGCTCCTCTGCTTTATTGACAGTAGCCATTTTTTATTCCATTCTTACCTTAATTGAACCTAAGTTAGTTCTTAAAAAAGCACTTCACAGGTTTTCTTTGCAAACAGGATACAGCATACCTCAGCATAGTTACTGTAGCCAAGAAATTTTCACTTGAAGCACAGGTCATATAAGCACGGTATACTTCCTCACGCAAAGATCGATTCTTAGCATGTTGCATAATAGAGTGATAGCTAGGACCATCCAGAGACATAACCCATGGTCCATTTTCAGCACTGGCATCATCATGTCCCTAACATCAAGGGTATGTATAATCAATATCAGAAATTAAACTGTGGGTAGAACTTATCTATTCACATTGATGTAATATTTCTTACTAGGACATGCATCAAGTACCTTGGAAATGGCCATTTGGGAGGCCACGGCAAGTGCAGTAGCAGGCAGTCCTTCAATGTCCTTCTTATCAGTAATCAATTTTTGAAACCTCTTTTTGGCGTCCAAAATATTCTCCTCAAATTTCTGTGATAGTTTCTCTAACTCCTGCAAATTCACTCCCAATGATAGGCAAGAATTACTGGCCCATAAAATGGGAAGAGCTATTGCCTCCTCAACAGCTTTATTAAATCAATATTCTCTGGACAACCTATAAGTTGTCAATACATCCTCACTAGTGGCACATAAACCAAAAAAAATAAGGTTTGTTTATCCCTTATCTTTTGAAATTTTTATCGTATGCTGTTATGGAGATATATCAACAATTTCTCATTTCGCTGCTTACAGTGGATCATTCCAAACATATTTAATAAAAAATCTTTATAAGTTAACTGGTTAAAGGATGTGTGTTCAGTTACTATGAGGCTATATGAGCAAGAAACAAAGTAACAGGAAAAGGCAGCAGGTTGCATTCCCCATAAAGCTTTGGTGGGTAAGATGAGTTGCAGAAAAATTTAAGAAATCCTACCTCTATCAGGGAGTATCCCATGGAATGGAGAAAGACTAGGAGAAGAAGAACAAGCAAACTGGAGGGAAGGGTGGAGAGAAAGGGGATGCACAAAGGAAGATTCTCAGATTCCCTCTCTAGTAAATTTCATAAAGTAGCAAAGGAAGAAGAAAATAACCAACTATCATGGGGCTAGTTCTCCGACTGAAGAAAACAGTTTTCCCATAGAGGCTAGGCCCTGGGAGCCAATAAAGTAAAGGGGTTAGGAGTTGATCTTTTGGACAGCCTCATTAATATATTATGGTGACTAAATTATACATATTTGTTTTCCATGGTTTGTATCTTATAATGCATAATAGTGCGTAAAAGATACTAAATTTTGATTCAAGATAGAAAAGAAAGAAGTTAACAAACTTGACCAGTATGTATCAACACTGGGCAGTGGCATTTAGTAAACCCACCATTAAACTTAAGATAATAAGATGTGGACAAACTTCAAAGCTTAACTTTCTCTAGGAATTAAAACCCCCCTATTATTTTCACTTCTCATTTCTTCTTGCATCAAGATTTTTTATTGTGGTATTGGTTCACACCTAAGCTCACCTATTGAATTTCATTAAGCCGCTGTCTATTATCATCTTCAAGAGAAACACCATTGAGGACTGCATCCCTTAGTTCAACTGCATAAGATATAAATTTTGGATATAGGACACGATCTCATATAAAACCTCGATGCCACTTTAATGCATGTAATTAATGACCTCATTATCACAAATGAATACAGTGACAATATTTGAATCTGAGATGCAAGCCTGGTCCATCACGGACCTCTTTCTTACAATACAAGGTTTATCTTTGTTAGACAAACCAACGGAGCAGCTAATGTTTAATCGCTCTGGAAAGTATAAACTACCATATTGGAAGAATGATAACTTTGATGAACCTATCAACTATTCCAAAAACTTGAACTAATAGAAAACTGAGAGTCTAATCTTAGCCATTATTCCAGCATCCCCCTCATGTGTGAATCAAGGTTCTTCCACAGCAATAATGTGAACAAATGAAACTTCTAACTTCAACATGAGAGGTGGAATAGAGTAAGAGTTGAATTGGTACTTTACCAATTACTCTAAAAGTTTAAACTGATTGAAAAAGGTAAAATATAATCACTTAAAATTATTTGATTCCCTTAAATTCAATTCCAATATTTAAACTAATCTGGAAAATCTCAAGGAAAGGGACTGATCTTGAAACAAGTTCTCAAGGACCCCTTATTCTGTGACGAACTGCAAATGTGACAAGTGATGGTCATAAGCAGCTGTTAGTACATCTTAAACTTTGTTTTGGCTGATGACCTACCTCATGTGACTTGAATCTCCATCCAAAACGTGAGCAAATGTAAAGCACATGCAAAGGCTCATGAGACCACTAACTAACTTGTAGCTTCCATCCAACTGTGCTTGTAATAACTATCAAAGACTTTGTTTTGTAAAATTTTCAAGGAAAGTTATTGCAGTTAAATCCTCTGAGAGGTCCTCAAATTACCGTGCACCTTAAATTCTAATGATAAACATAAGTTGAGCACTGATCGTAGTCCTAAGGGTTGTCAATTGCCTATTACCTAGGGTCCATTTGTTTATTTCTCAAAAGATAACTTGTCTTTAGTTGTTTGGTATGAATGCAGGAGATCATATGGAGAACATTTTCAGTGTTCAGTTGACATAAAAAAACCATTTTCACACAATTACCAGTCATTCATCTAACACCAATGTGCATTGACCAGTGAATTAGAAGTTATTTGTTTTAACAAAGAAGAAGAATGAATAACGTCGGTAGTTGTCATTGTTTGGAGTTGCTCTGGTTATAAGTCTCTTTTTTTCTTTTTTTCTTTAAGCCCTTATTGTTGTCAATGAGTTGGTCAGAGTATTACCAGAATGGGTGGTGGCTCAGTGTTGTGCGGTGGGCTGTGTCTAGGATCTAAGGCTTACTCTTAAAGGTTGGAGTTACAGTAACTCTATTATATTTTGATGATCTTTCCGCCACTATTATGTTTTGATGATCTTTCCGCCACTGTGAAATTTTCTAATTTAAGTAACGGTGGGCTTCGATCTGACTTTATAATTGTTCATCTCCTAAAGTCTTTTTTGCTTAACAAAGAGAAAGAAAAGAAAAAATATATTTTTATCCGACAATACTTTACACCACAAACTTCAATTTTGACACATTGCATCTTCTAACTATCAATCTCATACACTCACTTTATACCCCTAAAATTTCCTTTCTAACCACATTTGTATCCCGACGATCTAAAAATAGATGTCTTCCGAAATAAAAGCCCACGATTTGAAGTCGGGGAGGAGGAACTTGGAAACCGGAAGCACTAAACCTGCTAAGCAAACAAGAGGAATGGTTATCAGATTCTGAGAACACCAAGTAATGGGCAGCGGGCTTCCATTTGAACTACGCTCGACCTTTTCTTTGTAACAAACTCACATAAGCTTGGAGATTCGCATATTAGAAAATCGGTTTACCAAGTGGAGGTGCCTCCAATCTTATATTAAGGCATTACTTTTATTCCCCAACCAATGTGGGACTGTTACATATCACCACCTTTTTTCGACCAACGCCCACGTTGGTCGAGCACCATGGAGCTTCTATTCACCGGACTGGAGTCATACTCATTCCACTGGATCCATGGTCGTGCCTTCTATTTCTCGGACTAGGGTCGTGCCCATACCACCGGATCTATGGTCGGCCACTCCGTAGGCGTGGTGGTGGGGTAGAACAAGAGCTCACAACCGGCTTTGATACCATTTGTAACAAACCCACATAAATTTGGAGATTCGCATCTTAGAAAACCGGCTTTCCAAGTGGAGGTGCCCATGGGGCTTCTATTTACCGGACTGGGGTCATGCCCGTTCCACTGGATCCATAGCCGTGCTTTCTATTCCTCGGACTAGGGTCGTGCCCGTACCACCGGATCCATGGTCGGCCACTCTGTAGGCGTGGTGGCGGGGTAGAACAAGAGCCCACAACCGGCTATAATACCATTTGTATCAAACTCACATAAGCTTGGATATTCACACTTAGAAAACCAGCTTGCCAAGTGGAGGTCCCTCCAAACTTATATTAAGTCATTACATATGTTTCCCAACTAATGTGTGACTATAACATTCTTCCTCTTTCTACTATCCGGCTCCTTAGACAAATCGAATTGGGTATTAGGGTTCTTTCTCGAATTGGATAAAGTTTGGCGCAATAGTTGTGATTTTGCATTGGGACCCTATTTTTGTTTATAATAACATGACAGTGGGGGTTTTTTTTTTGTGAATATTGAAATTATGTGCAGACTTACTGACTTAGCGCAAATGGTGGACAAAGGGATATAAGTGAAAAACGTTTTGAACACTGTCATAAATTCCCTCAATGGACAGAAGATCCCGAAAAGATGTAACTGGAAAATGGATTATACAACGTCGATGAGAAGAAAAAAATTATCCTTGAGACATTTGTGAGGAAATATCAAACTACATAAACATATTATTTTAGCCTATAAAATATGTAAAAAAATATTTTCCAAAATTAATATGAGCATAAATGGTAGATTGGACAACTTATTCAACATATTCTCAGTCTGTTCTAAAAAATTCAGAGAGATTCACACATAAATTTTGTCAAAAAAAAATATTTGGGTTTCATACAATGTCAAGCTTGGGAAGATATTTTTTTGCGAAGACTGAGGGATCAAACAAAGCAATGCCTTTTAAGAAAATAATACAGGGCGTTATGTGGTGTTTACAAATCAAATTAAAATTTTAATAAAAGTTAATAATAAAATAAATCTTTTTATTATAATAAATATATTAAAAAATTTATTTGAATCATCTTTTACTTTTGGGGAAAATACATTTTTCACCCACAAACTACCAAGGTAGTGACACATTACACCTCAAACTACCGTATTTAAGACATTGCACCCTCAAACTACCAATGTTAGACACTTTACACCCTAAACTACCAACTTTGATATATTACACCCTCCAACTACTAATATTAAACACTTTTCACCCTCCATTTTATAATAATAACCTTAATAAATTAATGAATTGACAACAATATCTTTAATATATGCAAAATGGGTCAAGGGTATTATCGTCATTTTAGTTTACAAATTTGACATAGGGTACAAAGTGTCAAAAATTGGTAGTTAGATTGTGCAATATATCAAAATTGATAGTTTATGGTGCAAAATGTAAAAACTATGGTAGTTTGTGGATGAAAAATATATTTTTCCATTTACTTTTTTATCATCGTTCATAAAATTTTATTTTTTTATTATATTTTTCGTTTACAAATTGTGCCTCTCAAATATGGGAGCATTTTATTGTCAAAATTTTAAAGAATATTCTTAAAATTTGAAGAATTTTTTATTTATTAAAATTTGTACGGTAAAATGTGTTAATATAAATGTTAGAAATTTTAAATTATATTTGATTTGATCCAAATTTAGAGGTAAACTCTATTGTCAACTGAGGGAGTTTTGTTCGTACCTCAACCGAGATCGACTGCCACGTGGCCACGAAGAGTCCGCAGTCAAATATCTTCAGCTGGCAGGTTCCACAGATTATTTTCTCGTATTACTCAATTCTTGAGCTTAGATTTCATCTTGGTCCTTCCAATTCACTTGATTCACGGAAAATAGATAGTTACACAAGCCACGTCCTGTAATGACATGACACAAAAGATTAATTTAATAAAATAAAAAATAAATGTAAAGTCAGTTGCGGTGAAATCCCTAGTGATTATAAAAATATAAAATTAATCCCTTTAATTTCACTCTTATTTGTCACTCTTTTATATTTTACATTTTTATAATATCAGGAGATTAATTTTATGCTTATGACTAATTCGACTTTGGAACAACTGATTTTGTATATATTACATAAAAAAAAAGCCTTTTATTGAACAGATGTTAAAATTTAAAGCAAATAGAGACAAAAGATGTACGAGAGAAACAATATTAAATTGTTCACTCAATAAACCCGCCAATTTTAATGCTCAACGGTGTCCGTATGAGATTACAAAAAGGACTTTATTAAGCACCTACTTCTAATTACAATTGGACTCTAATACTTCTTTCACGCACTGTGAGTTTGGACTTACAAAAAAAAATCTTATAAGAAAAAATTTTATGCCGAATAGTCACTTGAAGATGGTGAAAGACATCGGATGGTGGCAAGGAGTCGCTAGAAGTTGACTGGAGAGTGGCAAAAGTTCTCTGGAAAAAAGATGCTAGAAGTTCGCCAAAATGATGTCTAATGGGATGCCAGAAAGTTCGAGAAAAGATGTCGAAAACTGCTGGACTGAAGTGCCAAAAGGCCCTAGAGAAAATGCCAGATGAGGGCACTGTAAGCTTGAGAGAATATATTATAGGTTTACTGGAATGATGCCGAATAAGTACTAGAAGACCCAACAAAAGATAAACAAAAATCGGCTAGAGTGCTTCCGAACGATAGCTTGGAACTAAACTAGGCCGAATTGGGCTACATTTGGATTGGATCTGAACTATGCTGGGCTGGGAGTAGGCTGGACTAAGCTAGATTAGGCCAACAAGAGTGTCTTGACATATTGAGCTCACAACTTTCACAATTAATCAAATGCACCCTGAAATACAATTTGACTGTCAAAATTGTGTCACATGACTCATTTATAACACATGTGGCACGAATTTGATTGTTGAGTTTTTTTACGCATGTAAATTAATGAAATTTGGTAGTTTTAAGCTCAATGTATCAAAGGTTGTATTTGAGATCCCTGTTTGAGATTACTCTGGTAATTTAAAGATTCAAAATGAATTTTTCTTAAAATTTACTAAATAGAAAATAATTTAAATGAAAGAGAAATAAGAGATAAAGAAGAAATAAGATTTAAATAGTTTGGTCCATTGATTTATATCCATTGTAAGAAGGCAAAACTCATGTGCACGCTTGTATACTCAATGGTGCAATGAGAAAATTATGAGGGAGCTTTTATTTATAAGCTCGTGATTATAAGAACCCTTAACAATATGAGACTTTAATAAGCGATGAGGTTTAAATGAATTGGTTTATTAGAAAAAAGTCTTGATCATGCACGATGATGTGGCCCAAAAGATTAATTCAATAGAAAAACTCATCTAAATGTTAGCCACTTCATTTATTTTCGTAAAATCAAGTCTATGGAAGGGCCAAAATGTACTTCGGCAAGGTTAAAAGAAATAAACCCTACAGACGATAGCCACTTCATCTATTTTCGTAAAATCAAGTCAATGGGAGGACCAAAAGAGGAAAAAAAAGATTTCACGAGGAAAAGGAAATGTAAAATAATAGTTTAAATCATATATTAATAGCATACTTTTATTTTAAAACATTATCCAGAATAAATTATTTGCCCCCTGTGATCGTTACAGTGTCCGATACCCCAACCTCCATGACCGAGCAATGGCTCTAACTCCATCGTCACCCAATCTCCTCCAATTCCCGACTTACTCTCTGTTCACAGCCACTCAGTACCTCCTCTTATCAGAACTCACCGCCAGCTCCCGCTTTTTCCAGTCGCCATGGGCTCCGTTGCTCGATTCGTCTCGCAAGCGCAAGACTTCTGCCATTTCTCCGATCGTACCCAAGGAGGACCCTCCATCGAGGCTGAAATGCTTTGCGAAGTCTACAGCGGAGGAGGAAGAGTCTAGCCAACCGGAAACCCTAGGCGCTCATGATCTCGACGACCAGAGTTCTGTGGCGACCAGGCGACCAACGGGTTCGGAGAGGGTCGCCACGTCTCTGAGTGATTATCTTTCTCTTGGGATTCGGGAGCCAGTGGTATTGTTCTTCCTAGCATTCTTCTTGTCGCAGCGGTTCTGTGTACTCTAAAACAATCCCCTTTATTTCGCTAGAAGAAAAGTTGCGAGTCTTTGAGCTCCAAACCTTGCATACACAAATCTAGAATTCATATGCTGTTCCAATGTAGAATGAATTTCGCCTGTCGTAGTTTACAATCTTTGGTTCCACTTCTATTCCCAAGAATTGAAAGCAAGCAAAATTCAGCTCTCTCTACTTACTTACCGTTAGTTACGAATCTAATTAAGTTTGCATGTGAGTCGTCTACATCATTACTTGCAAAAATATGTATATGGTGTGCTATGCACGTGGAAAAAATGCATGTATTCACAATGAGAAAAAAGAAAAAGAAAAAACACAATCAAACCTTTGAATCGATTTGAAGTTACGACTATTACCTGACTGTCCACATATGTGAATCTTCCCATTGATTGCCTGAGCAGCAGCTGTTCCATAATCTAGGCAGATATACATTTAATTAATGATCTAGAGAATAGTAGTACTTCTAAACATGCATTAGTACAATTGATGAGCAGAACCTACCATATATCTCAAAATCAATGACCAAATAATATATTATGTGATACCCAGATCCTGCAATAAGTTTCGAAAGCAGCTTTTTTCTAGAAATCATCTAACCGTATGGCAAGCATTAGTACAGGATGATCTTCTTCAACGGTTCACTAAACGTAAAGTAAAGTTCACACTGAACTGCATAGGTAAAATTGCAAAAAGATCACCTGAAAGTAATTAATTCACAGTAAAAAATACCAAATGCCTTCAAGCTACTCAAACAAAGCTAAAAGCTGGAAACAGCAAAGTATGCCTCCAAATTTGAAGTTAGGCCACAGTCCCCTTCAATGATAAATGAACACAGTTTATGAGAATACAATGATATCAGTGCCATGCACATCATCATGCTGTCATACATTACATGGATAAATATGCACACAACATGTTCCTCCAACTTGAACGAAATACTAAAATGGAACTTATTCAGAATATTAGGTTCCGAAGGAAAATATAATACTGAAGGCCACCTGATTGAAGGTCCAACCAAGCTAGCACACCGGTTCCAATCGTACAGATATGGTTTTCAAAAGAAATCTATTAAAAGAATTATTTTGGACTAACCTGAATGAATGAAATGCTAATAAAACAAGCGTCATGGATATGTAGTACTAGGAAGATGATACATCCAGCAGTACGTGGTTTGTACTTCCCAACAAACCAAGGAAATCACGACGAGGAGAATCTTCTGTGAAGCAATTTGTTCAATAAACACGGGCAATTGTCCTATTGTGGTTTAACCAAGATAACATTAAAAGGAAACCATATTCTAAATACTGTATGTATACATACATAGATATAAAATACATAGGAATAGAAAGCTTGCATGACCTCTGACACAAGCAAACAATCAAATTAATATTTGTCTTGTATTTTCCTGGATTAAGCATTATATTCTTTGTTTTATCCATTTCTTGGTTTTCGTATTTCACTTTGAGGCTGGTCTTCCATATCCACATCCTCAATCTCTGATGCATATGTATATAGACAATGTTTTTGCTCAACAACTGAGTGCTCGTAATCATTTTGGCTTCCTTTCAAGTGGCCTTTTATGTTTTTCATTATTTTTAGAAGGGTGCTAATGGTCAAAGATTTTAAATATTTAGTTTTGCACTTCATCCATCATACTTTAGTCTGTAGGAGAAGCAAGAAACTTGTAGAACAAAAAGTGGGTAAAGCATGTGAGAGGACATGGGTCATTAAGTGTATTTGGGAGTATTTAAGTTAGTGGTAGTTTTATAATTTCAACATGGAGAAGTGCTGTCACGAGCTCTTGAGACTGATCCAACTTCTATACCACTCTGGATCTTTTATCTGCTTATTTACTATAGCAACACAAAATCAGTTGGGAAGGATGATATGTTCTTACTTTCCTTTTGGACAATGAGCTTTCTTTTTTTCTCCGTTCTCTTTCCTCTAGGTTCTCCTTCCTGTAGGTCCATTGAGTTGTGTTAGTCCTCTTAGTTTGTGGTTTGTGATGACTTTTTTCCATAGTTTAGTGGTAGAGGCAAAGACTTTCCATTTCTCGGTTAGCAAGTTAGGTCTCCTTACATTATCGGAGCTGAGTCGGAAGTCGCAGAGCTCCGTTCGTATTGGCAGAAATGGGGTGGTTTGGCTTGCCAACCTCGTTGGCAAACTGGAGGAAGGGAAAGACGACAAAGGTCTGTCGGTGAAGTTCAATGAATCATCCCGTGAGTTTCTTGCCCATAAATGCTCGAATGAGCATGGTAGATACATTGTGTTGGTGGAGTTTGGGGACAGAAGGCGGAGGGGGGCAGTCAGGATCCCTGAGGGGCGATCGAGCTTTGGATGGCAAGCTTTCGCTCAGACTTACGAGGAGATGGTCTCTGTCATTGGCGAGCTGCGTCGATCAACCTCGGGGTATGCAGTGTCAGAGTTTAGGCCGGGAGTTTCCTTTGCCCAACTGGTGAGGGGTGGCTTCCCAATGGCGGCTTCTGCAGGTCGAAGTTTGTCATCAGCTGTCTTCCCAATGGGCGAAGAAGGTCACGTGAATTATTTTCGAAAAGATGCTTTTGGGGGCGCATTATGGGCACATTTACTACGCCTGCGTGCTGAGCTGGAGAGCATTTTCGAATTAATGGAGGAACCCAGGAGGCCCTTGAGCTGTTTCACGTGTGGTTCTTCGAAGGTGGGCTCGGTACCTCTTGAGTTGGGCCGAGGGCCTCACTCTCCGTTATGTCAACCTGGCCCAGCGACCCAGTTGTTCGAGCATGTGGCTGTGGGGAAATCGACTGGGTGTGCAGAGAAGGGTGATGGGCAGGTTGACCCGTTCTCGGGTGATGGCCAGAAATCTTTGCCGGTGGATGGGTCTCCTCAGGCGACGCGGTCTGCGGTGGCAGGGCAGGATTCCGGCGGCTCGCCGGCGCCGGATCAAACAGTAGATGTTGACGGGAAGAAGCGGGAAGTGTCGGAGACGTCGGGATGCAGCTTTTCGGCGCCAGACCAGGCTGACCTTCATGATGGGTCGTCCCAGAAGGGGATCCCGACGTGGTCTGTGGTGGCCGGGAAGGGTTCCGGCGACTCGTCGGAGCCAGCTCAGACTGTAGAAGTTGGCGACAAGAAGTGGGCAGCCCCGGAGACGTCGGGATTCAGCTTTTCGACGCCAGACACAGCCGATCTTCAGGATGGGATGCTCCATAGGAGGTCTGGAGGCAGGGGAGGGCTTTCGGGGGATACTTTTCAGGATCTGTCTTCTGGGGCTCCATTCGGTGGTCTGGAGGTGGGGGAGGGCTTTCGGGGGACCCTTTCTAGAGGTGAGACCAGTTCCTCTCCTGGGGCACATTCTCTAGAGATAGAGGTTAGAGAGGTAAGCGAGCCTCTACGTGATCCCGTGGAGGAACTGGTGCATGTTGACCCCTTGGCGGTCAGTTTTCCTAGAGACGGTTTGGAGGGGAAATCTCCAGATTGGGTATTAGATATGGTTTCCTCTGTAGGACATTTGGTTGGAGTGTCGAGTGATGGTCACGAGGAGGAGCTGAGGAATCTCTTCGTTGCTTTGGAACGCAATCGGGTACCGCTTCGCTCAAAAAAATCCAACAAATCAGGGGGACGGATGATTCGGGAGTTAAAGGGATTGCACTCATCGATTAATTATGAAGGGTCTTCTTCGACCGCTAGGCAGACCAAAAACAAAGGGCAGACTTTGGCTTTGATTGTGTAATAGGGTGGGGCTTTCGTTTGTTGGGTTAGTTTGGCAATGCTTGGCGCCGTGGGAGGTCTTTTGTTGTGGGGAAGTGGTGGCTTTGGATTGTATTGGCTTTGGGTTGTATTGCCTTGGGAGGTCTTTTGTTGTGGGGTTTGGGTTTGGATTTTCAGTATAGTCCCTTGTACTGTTGATCCCTCTGTTTTGTGCTTTTGTTTTTTCTCTTTAATAAGATTGTCTTACTTATCAAAAAAAATAATTTCAACATGGGTAAATAAAGGCTTAATGGTCAAGTAAGCATTAGGGTTTAGCTCTTGGAAGACTTGGGCTAGCTTGGTGCCATTCATTAAAAATCCAAGTTTGAGGATTTAATCCGTGCAATTCATTGAATAGGGTTTCATCTAATCTATCCTTTTTACTTTCTTCATATTTTCGAATTGTACTCTTGCAATCCATTGAATAGAGTCAATTCAACCATCTTATCTTTGTCTTGATATTTGGTTATCGTTCTATTTCTATTTCCCAACCTCAATCTAGGTAAATCATTTGTCTGGATTAAGTCCCTAATTGAAGCAAATCCTCAAATCTCATAAACCCTAGATCCCAAATTTGGGATTAATATTACACGGATTGGCGGGTTGTTATTGGATCTGAAGCCGGGGTCCTCAACAGAAGCCTATAAGTTTGCAAGAACATAGTTTCATTGGCTATAGTTTATTCTCGCTTTATTGCATTGATTTAACTCTATAAATATCTGAACATGTTCTTCAATTTCACTTCCAGTTGCATATCAAAGAAGCTTTTTTTTCCCTTTGTATTTCTTTTTACAAGATGTTATCAATAAATAAATGTTGATGTCTTTGTAGTTTGTCTATCACATAGGTGCTGGAAGTGAAGTCAAATGGGATGGTATCTACCAGGAAAATTAATAGACGCCAATTATTGAAGTTAAGTGGTAAGTGAGTTATTTCCATAATGTTTTACCTGTATTTTTTTTTTATTATTTTAATAATTTGGCATATTTGGATGAAGTAGAGCTGGTTTTGAGGTATCTAAATCTCATACCACTGGCATCTGCTTTTCTTCTCTGGTATGCATAATCCGTTCTTGATACTGATTAAAGAATCTTTATAGCCATTTACCGAACATGGATTGTGGATTAGTTTCTCTAGTGTATAGGTTGTATAGTAGCTGTGTTTCTTTCCATTGCAGAATGAGTATGATGCCCTAACATCTAGAGAAAAATACAACCGTAACCCGCAACGGTGATATTAAGACTTTTCATTACTCGTTTTTCTCTGATGAGAATCTTCCTTTTCAGGTCTTCACCCACGAGATATCTAAAGTGTAGATCCATCGTTGTTTCTAACAAATTCGGTACCGTCTTTGCTGGTACCCTATCATTTTGTTGCAGTTATTTTGTTTCCGTATATCTGTGGCTTGATCAATTGGATTTACCTTAGCTATGCCTTTTGACTAGAGTGCTTATGACATGTAGTGCCTCTGAGTGATCTATTTAGTGGCTTGAACTTAGGAGTCGAATCCAGATTGACTTGTGAATTTGTTTGAGTCTATTTGTTGCTTGTTCTGATAACTCATGTTCCAACAAATCCATAAGCTGACACACTTCTGATTTCTGTATCTGCCACCTGCAGGTGTCGCAGGTGTGAAACAAAAACACTATGAATCCGTCATTGTTTTGATGGAAGTAAACATCATTGCATTTTTATTCTGATAAATAGCAATTGGCTAGGGTTGTTTATGTGGTTCCATACATAATTATTTTTTAGAACGATACTTGACAGCACGTATCTTTTGCGAAAAAGAATAAAAGAAAGGAGGAAATCCGAACTAGTAATAGATGAATCAGAGAATGTAATGGAGGAGAAGGTGGCTGTCCCAGAAGAATTTTTGATAAAAAAGAGTAAATAAAACAACACTAAACTACCCAGACGGTGCGAATATTTCTTTTCCAAATTAAGACATGAGGTCAAAATTTTGTGATGCATCAACGGAAAATTGGTTTTGTGAAGCACAATGAGCTGCTGAGGAGTAGACTAAAGAATCTCAGATATATGGAAGCATTGGATATCTTTATGTGTGAAAAAAAAGATGCTCATTTCCTGAGAGTTTTATCACATGAGCATTTTGAACTTCTTTATTTTTTTTGCAGATAGGCCTGGATTAGTTGGGTTTTGCCTTTATTTTGTCTATGTCAGTGAAACAAGATCAGAGCCATGTGTTGTTAGGGCTATTGAAAAAGTATTCAGACCCTTATTTTGATTGCTCTTCCTACAATCGGAATCATGAGTCCTATTGTGGATTTTTTTTCTTGGTTCATTTTTTGGGAGGTGGATGCTCTCTCACTTTCTTTAATGAATTGCTTTTCTGGTTCATCTGCTAGGTCCGTGAGCGTGCTATTCTTCTGAATCTGGGCTCATTGCGAGCAATGGCAATGCAAGAGTGCGTCCTTGTTTTTGACCAGAATAGGTAATCTTGGCTTCCTGAGCAGTACGGTTATCCTAAGACTTCATATTTGCTTTGATACAGTTCAGGAACTGACATTCAGACTTGTTAAATATTTTGGGAAACTTACAGTAAAGGAGGGAAGGCCTTCCTAGAATCCTTGCTGCCTCGGTTGAACCCCAAAGCCATGAACGGAGCGCCATGCATGCCATTTGAGCTTCAGGTTAGTTTGTTCCTGTCAGTCTGTGTATACATACAAAAATAAAACACCCCCTCAATTATCAATCAGAAAAACCTGACTGCTCAGAAAAATCTCCCTCGCTGTGGATTTAGAGTCTTACGTTACAAAATTTTCCTAAACCTGACTCTTATACTTGTACCTAGCAATTCCATTGGTATACGTAGAAGAGAAAGAAAGACAGGAATTGTTTGAGAGAGAAAGAGGGGGAGGGAGAGAGAGAGCCGAAGGAATCGAAAAAGTTGATTATCTAAGAGGATGCGCGGTTGTGAGAGGAAAAATTTTCTGGTTTTGTTAGAGGCGGAATTTCCTTTTCCTTCAAGGAAATCTCTGCTTGAGATCACATAGTATACTAGTGTCATAGCCAGTATGAATGCAGAAATAACAGTTGGATACTCTTAAACATTTTGGGTTGCAAGAAGGGTGAGTGCCCTCCTACATCTGTAGCTCTTATCTTGGTTGGAAGTTCTTCCCTCTCCTAGGCCAAAGAAGAGCACCTTCTATTCTATTAACATGGCTTTGCCAAAAGGTATGGATGATGCCAGAGTCTCCATGCTATTCATGTACCTGCTGTACCAACTTGGGATAGAATTGTAAAGGAAGCAATGAATCCGAAGGCAGTAAGGCCTTGATGATCATGCATGTATATCTAATGTCCATGGAAATGAGTATGATCATCAGACCTTTGGATTATATTCTCATTTGCATTAGAATATACTTTTCAACTTTACTAAAATTGGAATTATCCATTAAATTTTTCATTTATTTACATATGATTTTCATAATTATTGACGAAATTTTTTTAATATACTTTTAGGTGGTTGAAGCAGCATTGCTTTCACGCATACAGCGTTTGGAGCAGAGATTAATCAATTTAGAACCTCGTGTGAGTATGGAAACATAGTGAGTACACTATTGGTTTGTTTTTATTCTCATTCTTTGTGTTTTATCCTTTGTTGTGTGTGGGTTATTTCTTCATTTGGGTCTAGAAAGAATTTGCTGTAAAGGTTTTATTAGTCCTTGAATCAAAAACCCCGATCATTGAGGACTTATGTTAACAATTTCCTTTGAGAATATTGTGTGGTTTGTTTCATGTGCAATGTCTCTCCCTCACAATAGTTCTAAAGTATTCGGGAAAGTTCCTTTGAATGCTGATGATATCTGATCGATTCTAGAATTATGAAAATGTCAATATCAGAGTAAGAAATCTTTTATGACGATCTACTTTGCAGATACAATTATGTTATCTTTGTTCCTCTCTCTCTCTCTCTCTCTCACAGTGTCTGATCATCGGTATTGGATTTGTAATTCGTTGGATTTGTAATTCGTAATTTACCATTTACTTTAGGTACAAGGACTACTTGAGGTTTTACCGAACCGATTAACTGCTGATGTATTGGAGCAACTCCGTATCAGCAAGCAAACTTTGGTATTAAGAAACTCCTTCAAATATGTGTTGCATGAGTTTAGTTGCCTTTGAGAAACAACTGCTCTTATTTTATGTACTACCTTTTTATTTTTGTGGAAGGTTGAGTTGGGTTCAAGGGCAGGGGCTCTCAGACAAATGTTGCTTGATCTTCTAGAGGACCCCGAGGAAATACGCCGTATATCTATTATGGGAAGAAACTGCACGCTTAATAAAGGAACTGATAATGTGGAATGCTCCGTGCCCTTAGAGAAGCAGATTGCTGAGGGTAAGATATGTTAAAGGTTTCTTCATTCTTGATTTTGCATATTAGAAATGGTTCAGGTGCATAAGTTTTCATTCCATTTGACCTTGCTCAGAAGAGGAGGAAGAAATCGAGATGCTTTTGGAAAATTATCTTCAAAGGTTATTTCGTGGTCCATTTCTGGTGCATATAAAGCATGTCCGGTCTATGTGGTAGACTTTTGTCTCCACCTTTTTTTTTTGGTGGTTGACTTTTGTCTCCAGCTACTATGCTTCTCGTATAGCATTTTGTATTCTTTCACTTCCTCATTTATTATTATTTCCTACAGAGAGAGGTGTTAGCTTCGAATCTATTTTTTGCTTTAGAAAGCCATTGCTTACCTTGTCTTAGGTAGTGCATAAGAAAAACAGGACAGCAATATGAAGCCAGTTCTGAAGTACTCTTTTTTTACACCATATCATATGTAGTAATTTAGCTCTCTTCAATTTTCAAAGATACTGTAAATTATGGCATTGATCACCTGGCTAATTATAATTTGGGCTAGAGCTACTAACCTTTACGATTTCTTCTGAAAGGCATATCTTTCCCACGCTGGATGTAAGATTTGTTTTATATTTCCTTCCAATATATTTTAATAGTTGTTAGTTTCTAGTGTATTAGTTAATAAAGCTGTTCAATCTTGGCCAAGCCATAGAACTAACTGCAAAATTCACTGAGATTTTTCTGGCTGTTATTTACATAAGTATTGATTTTCACTTAGCCTTCTCTATAAGTAAAGAGTCCAACATATAAGATTCTGCTTTCTACTCTATGAAAAGGCCAGATTTGATCAGGCAAGTAATCATGGTAAATAAAACCTCCAAGAACCTGCTAATAAAATTGTGCTTCTGGATTTTGCCTATTATTTTGACAATTGAGAACGAGCATCATTTCATAATTAGGCTAATTCTGTTACTTGTATTATTATTATATTTGCAGATGTGAATCTTGTCATGGTCAGGCTGAAAGGCTTCTTGACTCTGCAAAAGAAATGGAAGATTCAATTGCTGTCAATCTGAGGTCACAAGAGCTGCTTTTAGTCTTCCTGATTTTTCGTACTCACACAATCCTCACCAATTTTAATTGCTTCTTTATCAGTTCTCGGAGGCTTGAGGTTAGCAGAGTTGAATTGCTTCTCCAGGTTGGGGCATTTTGTGTTTCAGTTGGTGCTCTAGTTGCTGGTATGCCTTTCTACTGCAATAAAAAAAATACCACGCTTAATTTAATTCAGATACTAGTAAAAGAATTGCTTCTATACAATGATTTCTAGGGTAACTGTGACACAAATAGCATTACATTGTGCTCTGTATATAGTGGTTTCGTCATTTGACCACCTGGACTTTTGCCTTGTGTAATTAATTACAATGGGAGGAACCTCTGATTAAATTCCATCCTCTGAACTTTTTTTTTTTTTTTAACTAAGATTAGAAGATATTCCTTATAAGAATAGCAGGCTGACAAGTGCAGTTGCCATATAATGATAACATGAGGAGTACTCTTGGTTTTGAAATTAGGTATAAGGGAATCTTGATTACCCTAAACATGCTGGTGAAGCTATGAACTGTTATTGACTAAACATCATAGTTCCTCCCTGGTACGCAGAAGTAGACAAGAAAAAGAGACAAATAATATCAAATATTAACATGTAAAAGTTTGGCAACTTGTGAAAATTCCAACATATTTTAGAAAGAAATTTGGTGCAATCTGATCTAGGAGCAGTTCAATAAAAAGAAGTTTCAGATCCTATATTCAAACACGATTTCCCTCAAACATTCAATCTTTTCATTTTCCCATGCACCACATAGCCAAGGGTAGAACGATTCCAAATCATGACATTTTTATTTCTCCTAAAATGTCTCCTGTCACAAGCCAGGAACTCCAACAGTTAATCAGAAAGAGTGAGAAGAAAGATGAATAAAGTTCTCAACACATCCTGAATATTTAAATGATGATAATGTCTAGTGAAACCGGGTCATATTATGATAACAAAACTGGAGCTGGAATTGTTTATCGACCATTCTGATGTCATCAGTGGTGGTAACCAAGAGTCTTTATTGTCCAATACGAGACCAAAAAGTGGACTAACTTCCAATTCGTCTTCATAGAAATTTAGGCCTAAAAATTTGGAGAAGTCTCAATGCAGAAGGAGGATACAACAGGTCATTTGTTGAAACTTTTTCAGTCAAAACATTATCAACCTAGCCAAATGAAAAAATTAATCAAGTGGAATGCTTTAAAATGATTCGTTTCCATCTGCCAGCCAAAGTGTTGAATTTTGAAGTGGGATGGTCAATGCACTGTCATACTTATGCCGTTGTCAAGAAATTGTTTATTGGTTGTAGGTATTTTTGGCATGAACTTGAAGTCCTATCTAGAAGAAATGTGGTATGTTGGTCCCTAATAGCTAAATGTTTATTGTTTTCAGTTCGGTTTACTGCCCATTTTTCTTGGAATCATTGTTACTTCCCCGCTGGTTAAACTGCCTCCAGTACCGGCAACGGTACCACTAGGCAGATACTGCGACAAGCCGGTGTCGAGGGCGGTTCCAGTTTCCGCAAGGAAACAGTGCCCTTAGCAATGGATGGTGAAACTAAGGGTGATCAATTAATCCGGTTTCCACCGGAAATTCCGGTTCCGGTTCCGGTACCGGAATTCCGGTACCGGTTCCGGCCAATTCCGGAACCGGAACCGGAATTTCCGGTGGAAACCGGATTAATTGATCACCCGGAATTCCGGTACCGGTTCCGGCCAATTCCGGAACCGGAACCGGAACCCTTTTTAGGGAATTTCCGGAACCGGAATCGGAACCGGAATTTCCGGCGGAAACCCAGAATTTTCCGGTTCCGGAAATTTTTTTTAAAAAACAAATTCAAAATCAAGGTATGCTGGGTTTGCTGATTGTTGATTGTTGATTGTTTGCTGATTGTACATAAAAATGGAGCTGCAAATTACAAATTAGTAGCATTCACTTCATTAATTCAGGCCAAATTACAAATTAGTTCATTTTACAGGATAGAGTTTCAGAATTCAAATTTCAAGTTCTTACGTTTAAAATTGGTTTGAAACCAAAACTAATTTGGTTATAATTGTTCATCATATATCTAGGGTGTAGGCTATGGGAGATTGTTGATTGTTTGCTGATTGTTTGATTGCTCATGAGAATAATTTGTGAAGTTTGGCCACACACCAGAAGACATAAATGTAAAATTTTCAGTCTAAGTGTCGATAGTGTCGACACATAATACCATGGTGTCGACACATTGGTCACACACCAGAAGACATGTCCCAGGCCAATATGATGGTGTCGACACATTGGACAAATGTGTCGACACCATCAGCTTGGCCTGGAAACCTGCTTTCAGTTGATAGTGCAATGTGTCGACACATTTGTACAATGTGTCGACACCATCATATTGGCCTGGGACATGTCTTCTGGTGTGTGACCAATGTGTCGACACCATGGTATTATGTGTCGACACTATAGATATTTAGACTGAAAATTTTACATTTATTTTTACATTTAGATAGATTGAGTCATTTTACATTTATTTTTTGTTAAATTTTTTGCTTTGTTAATTGATTATTTGGTTCTCTTAGTATTTCTCTTATAATTGTTTTGTTTTTCTTTTGTAGAGATGAAGAACTTGAGGATATTAGTTGGACAAGCACAATGATCTATTTAGTATTTTAGTGGCTGGTATCCTATTTCAATTAACTCTAGCTTCGTTTATACATGATTGTATTTATATATTTTGGAAAAAATAATTAAAGAGACATTTGTTCAGGAAAAAAAACAACCAAATTTTGGCTTTGGACTTTTAAAAAAAGTTGGGCCTAAACTAAATATATTTTTTTTAGGCCCATATAAGGAACCGGAATTTCCGGTTCCGGTTCCGGAAATTCCGGTTCCGGAAATTCCGGTTCCAATTCCGGTTCCGTTCCGGTAAATTCCGGAATGGAACCGGAATGGAAAATCCCATTCCGGTGAGTACCGGAACCGGAACCGGAATGAGGTTCCATCCGGTTCCGGTTTCACCCTTAGGTGAAACCGCCACTGCTGGGTGTGACGCTGGTTTTTTTATTTTACAAAACGATATCTTTTTTATTTGCTTTAATTGTTGGCTTAATTATACTAACAGTCCTGTGGTTTGGCGTTGTGACAAATTGGTCCCTAAAGATTAAACTTCCACAAATTGATCCTATCATAATTATACTAACAGTCCCTCCGTCACGGAGTTAGATCACGTGAAATTTTATAATAATATAAACTTTAAAAAAAATTAGAAAATATATAGAAAATATTAAAAATATAGATTTTTAAGTTAATTTGTTTTCACTTTATTCAATTTCTCCAATGTTTTTTAAAATTTTTTATATACTTATCAAATTCCGTTAGTAACCTACTGGAAGATTGATGGAGGACTGTAATTTCAAAAATGTGACCAGGGACCGGTTTGTTGAAGTTCAAACCATAGGGACCGTTGATACAATTACGCCTTTTTTTAATTATTATTTTTTTTTTTTTAAAAAGAAGCTTAGTAAACTACTGACCCTTATTCTTGAATACTCTCCCTCTCTCTCTCTCTCTCTCTGCGATGGGGAGGTAACTGCCTACTACCACCTAGGTAACGGCTACCTCAATTGACAGGGGCACCACCCTTCGCAGCGGGGGCAGAAACTGCCCTGGCCAACAGCGCTGCCCACCCTTGTCACTTGGGCCTCTTACCCTTATCTTTCTGTTTGATTTTATGCAGTTTGCATTTTGGCTAACAACCGCTGGGATAATTGTTGGTGCTGTTGCCGCATTCTTCCTCATGTATTTTTATCTCGAGACAAGGAAGATACTGTGAGTAGAAAATTTTTCGATTGAAAGATTCTGTCCCGTGTACAAGATTATTCTCATGCACTTGCCTATAATAGTGTGCTATCCAGTATATAATGTTGAAACTCAAGACACTAAATTCAAGAGTTAATTGAGGACCCTCAACCATACAATTTCATTTATTTTTTTTGGGTTAAAAGCTCCTCAGAGCAAATTTAAGCCCATGAAAAGAGATGCTTTTCCTGTATGTCTATAGAACCTAATCACATCTCGTCCATCTACAGGTGAGATTCAACAGTCAAGATACAAGAGGGTCGTAAAGTCTGTTTGTTATACTTCTTATGATCTTCATCAAACCTTATTGGTGGCTGTATCTACTTTGTCCAATAGTACCTGAATTGCACCTTCATATTCTAGAGGCGGCAGCCGTCGCAATCAATTGATGAAGCTCTCATAAGTTGATATGGATTGATTACCCAAGAGGAAATGGCTCCCATCATATACTCCTTGCGCCAAACAAGGCGCCCTATTCTTGAAGGAAACTGCATCAACATCAATGATTGTATGAAATGATTATTCGCAATTTTTTTTCTAGGCGATTATACACAATTTGAATGTATTTAGAGTGGTATTACCAAGGAAATAACACACATTCTATAAACTGGTAATGAAATATTTTGATACATACCAAAAAAAAATGTAATCTTTTGATGCTTTGTTTTTTTGTTTTTTTTTTCTCTTTTAGGTTTTAGCTTCAAAATATATGACTGATTGAGTAGCTGCTTGATCTTTGCAGAGGTTGTGAATTGCACAATGTGGATATCTTCTCTGCAAGTGGTTAAGTTCTTTCTTTCTTGGTCTGTACACCTTGGTATGGAGCTTTTTTTTTTTTTTTTGGGGTTATGGAGCTGATTTCTGGAGCGTGTCCTCTAAATGGGCCAAAAAGACAAAGCATGTGAGTCTTACAACACCCGTTGTAGTTCAATGGTATAAGCCAGCTTTCAAAACTGGAGCTCATAGCTGGTTCGCTACTGGACCACTTTGTGGACAAGTGCTCCTCGGGTTGCATCCCCACAGACATATGAATCTCAGAAGAAGGCAGGCATCTGTTCCCACCAGAAAGAATGACGTTGCTTGAACAATAAAACAAATTGGGCAAACATGACATGAATATGAACACTACCTCAAAAATAAAAGTACAGTTTAATGATGTCTATTTTGGTGAACTCAGTAAAAGCTGGGATTCTTTGGCTGCTTTTAAATCTACGTCAATGGCCATGTTTCCAACTCCAACTTCCATGGCTTCCCTGTCATCATTCTCTTTCTTTTTCTTCTCAGATACAGTATCATTGAAAAATGCCCCAATTTCAATTAGGTGAGCGGGCATATATGGAAGACAGTTTGGATATTCAGGAGATGTAATGAAGTGGCTCACAATCTCGCCAAGTGGGCGACTTGGAAAGGTAGAACTAGGTTTAATTTTCGTCCTGAAATTCCTGATATGGCGTTATTATTTGCAGTTTTATTCTTAGTTTCAATTTTTTCAATAAAATGAGGTATTATTAGTAAATAAAAAAAGAGAGCGTGCATCTGGCACTCACAGCCTTCCAGAGCATGGGCTCCCCAAATGCAAGACCACTAGCTTTGCATTTGGATAACAAGGCTCACAATTCGCTTTTGGTGCTAAAAGGGTGGGAAATACGTAGGAACAAACCTTTTAAGTCAAACATTTGACTCGTTGGGCCGTCTCTAAGATTGCACTTGGAGATTGCCCCTCTTTTTTTGAACATTTTTGGATCTGATTTGGTTATGAGGGATCCGATCCCCCAAAGCAATTTTGTGTTAGTTTTGGTACTCTTCGTTCTGTTTTCTAAGCTACTCTGTTCTGTTTTCTTAGTTTTTAATGAATTTCAATTTTGACTATAAAAAAAACAAATCTTTCAAGTACACAAATCCATGTTGGAACAAACCTTTTTAAGTCTCTCGAAAGTAACACCCAACTTGATTTGCAAAAACTCTGAATTCCATCTATTGCCATCAATATTACTTCACCATCTGCTGCAAAATTTTGATACAGAAGCCATATAATGTGAGCTGAAAATCCTGAGGGGCAAAATTTTGTGAAACAGCTTGTTTTGTTTCCAAAATACAAAAGAAAGTTTCCCAATATTAATGCAGCGTCAAGGGTCGAGTATGGTCTAACTCAGATGAAGCCAGCCACATAATCATAGTGATCCTCTGTATTCGTTACTGCAGCAGCTATAATGTCAAATATAGGAATATGGGGTGCAGTCAAATCCCTTATAACTAGATGGTTTAAAGTATCAACGCTTTTTAGTACTTTACAAATACAAATTAAGTAACAGTTCGCTAATTCGTAAATATGAGAGGTGGGTCCAACATCCTATGATCAAAGAGTTGTGAAACAGAGGAGCACAGTGCACCAACATACGTACGGCTATTTTCGTAGCATTAGAGAAAGTTTATAAGAAGCATTTTCCTCATTTTTCATTTCCTTTCCTTTGTTTTAATAGCGTATAAGAAAGTAACACAAACTTTAAACTAAGCCATGGCCCCCTCACCCTCAACAGAGGGAGAGGAGAGAAAACACACTTTGGATCAGGAGACCATGTAACGTTAATGTCTTCCATTTTATCACCAATACATGCATCCATACACCCTCAACGGTGAACATCAGGTATAGAATGGGAGATGGCTCAATTTTGAATAACACTATTTGCTTATTTCCTGGAGGAAAAAGAATTAATTTGTTTGGAAACAAAGTGACGTCGTCATATTCTTTCTTCCAATTTTTTTTAATATCTGAATAAGTAATATTGGGTATACATATTGATATCACCAAAATCAAGTTTACAAACTGCAAAGACCAATTAAAGGTTATTAACATTTTGAAGGCTATGGCTCATCACATCAATGGAAGTATACAATAAGAAAGAAAAAAAGAAAAATGTTCCCGTTTTTTTGTCTAAAGATTCCTCTGTTTTCAATGAAAGCGCAAACCCCTCGAAAACACAAAATTTGGAGACTCAGTTGATGTTAATGGGTTCGAAGCTCCATACAATAATATTTTTATGTGTTAGTTTCTTTTCACAACCCATGGATATTTCCACAACCCATGGATAGGCTCTGCAGGTTCAGCCGTCTTCATATTTCCACAACCCATGGATAGGCTCTACCACAGCTAACCTGCTACATCATTTGTCTCACTTGTGAACCCCGAACCCATTTCATTATGCAATATCTTTCTGGTAACATTAACACAAGATATACAAGCACCAAAATCCAGTAACGTACCTTTAGTGAGGGTCCCGAGGAGTCGCCATATCGATATCAAATAAGAATTAGACACTCAATGTTCAGGGCCTCTCTCTGCTTAGTTACTTGGGCATTTTAGCAAACACAGATTAGGCCGCGGAAAACTCTGGGCGTCCCGCTGGGGGACGTGGCAGTGGGGCCCAGCGTGGGCCCACCATTCCCCTTTGACAATATCTGCAAGTAATAGAAGCAAAAATCCTCAAAATTCCGACGACAATCAAAAGCAGAGGTAAGATTGAAATAATTGACATGGCAATGGACTTACCTGGGGATTTATTTCTTCACAGTTGGTGTTGCATCTAAAAGAAGTTAAATGTGGAGAAACCAAGGGGAACTATTTCCCGATTCTGCGCTTATGGATCATAAACGAATTTGTAATCAATTTCAACGGAAGGGATGTTGGCTATCTTGGACCACTCTCGTCCTTCATCTTTCTTGCAATTTTCTTCCAGCAGAGGACATTTGTAGATACGAAGTTGCAGGAGTGAGGGAGGCAGGCCAGTATCCGGAAAGGCGGTGAGCTTTCCGCAGTCATGGATGCGAAGTTGCAGAAGTGAAGGAGGCAGGCCATCCTCTGGAAAGGACGTGAGCTCTTCGCACTCCGTGATATACAGTTTTTCAAGAGATGCGAGTCTACGAAGACCTTCGGAAGACAGGTTTTGTACCTTCGGGAACATTGTGATGGAGAGGCTGATTAAAGAGGCAGGCAGCATCATCTCGGGGGTCGGAAAGGACACCAGATAAGGACATCCACCGTCAATTTCGAGTATTTTAAGGGACGTAAGCCGGTGCAATCCCGACTCTAACAATATCTCAGTGATTTCGAGTTGATCTATGTAAAGCGATGTTAGGTTGCTAGGCAAAGTATCTTCCCGAAAGGATGAAATGCCTGGACATCTACCTATCGACAATTCTTGAAGAGAGGTGAGGTTGTGTGTGCTGATGGGCAAGCCTTGCAATTTCTCACACCCGTCAATGAGAAGCCCTGTCAAGTTTGGAGGGAGAAAATCTCTTTCTCCTTCCGGAAAGGGAACAAGATTCCGGCAGTCGGAAATAATAAGCTGATGTAGAAGGCTGAGACTGTTTATGTCAGTGGGTAATGCTTTAAGGTTTTCACACGAATGGACTTGGATGGTTTCAAGAAAGGAGTTGCGATGAAGGCTTTTTGCTATTGACTCCAGCTTTGGGCAATTCCGAATATTCAGGGTTTTAAGTGTTGCAGGTAATTCTCCACTTGATGTTAAGGATTCGAGGGATGGACAATTCCAAATATTCAACTCCTGGAGAAGAAGAGATGCGCTTCTGCTGTTGCAACTGTTGGTACCCTCCTCCTCCTCCACCAAAACCATCCGCATTTTCTCGCAACTACGTATCTGTAGCCTCCTTAGAGTCGGAGGTAGCTGGCCTCTTGCAAAGTACCTCAGCGAATCACAGTGCCGGATGGTAATAGACTCGAGACACGTGTTATTGTACATCATTGTCTTGGGTAAATGTTCCAGCGCACTGCATTCCCATATCTTGATTTCTCTTAGTGTGGATGGCAAACAAGTTTCGTTCGCCACCAAGGAAACCAGTTTATCACACTTCCGTATCACTAGTTCACGAAGGCACGGGAGATGTTGTAGGAATCCCTCCTTATTTGACCACAACGGCATCAGCTCCTCACATTCCGTAATAGTCAAATCCTCTACATGGAGGAGGCCTTCAATCTGACTTGCGGATTCTGAAATGTAAGAAATATCAGCAGTGCGTAATAACCCCCGGAAGCCATCATTGTTTCGACACACCAAACCTTTGCACCCCCAAATTGTCATTTCGCTGAGCGCCGCACTCCTTGAAATCGAAACCACCAACCGCTCACAATTCATCACACTAATTTTTTCTAGTAACGGAAGTTGGTTTTGTTATGGCAATTTTAATTGGCATCACGTGACTCATTGTAAAAGGGTATCTTTGTAATTTGTAAAGTTTCTAGAAGTAGGAATAGATGTGCTGCACCGTGTGTTGTGATAAAGGCCTCATTAAGGGCAATTATGACATTGTCTACGCTTCTAGAAGACTTGTGAAAGGAGGCTTAAAGCTCATCTGCATCTTACGGGTGGAAATAAGTTCGCATAACAGAGAGTTGTTTTTGTGGGTTTTCGAAGAGAGCTTTCCATCTTTCTTGTTTCCAAGATTCGGTGATATTGAAGATTCGTAGATTTCTTGTGCTGATTTGTAAAGCCTTCCACATGATGATGAAGATCTGATTTCATGGAGATTTCAATGTGTTGATTGATTGGAATATCAAAGAGATAAAGATCACCGGCGTTTTTCCCCCAAATCCGATTTTGTGAAGATCAGAGATTCAGAAGTTCTGAATCATAAAGGCTGAAGGTTTCAGCCTTGGCCCAAGATTGCACAAGGTTTGTGCTTGAAGATCTGTTGCCGTTTCGAGATCGTGACTTCCATTTTCAACATAGAGGTTCTATGTTTGAAGTGTGTTTCGGTTTGGTAAACTGAGATTGGTTCAAGGGTAGGTTGATTAGGCTAGGTTAGTCTTGTATAGATCACCTTGTAACCTTTGGAAGTTAGTGGATTCGATCGGCCTAAGGGCCCGGAGAGTTTTTCTCCTTAAGGAAGTTCCTTAGGGAGTTTTCTCTTCGTAACCATTTCTTGTGTTACATCTTTATCATTGTTTTTCTTGCTTTGATAAATTGCTAGTTTACTAACCAATTGGTTTTCTGTGTTGTGAGGATTTCACAGTGATATTTGGTATATATATCCTCACTGATTCGGTTGGTAAGAATACATTGTGGTTTACTGATTCAAAGTTTAGATAAGCTACTGATTGTGTTTCGGTTGTACAAGATTAATCTTGAAAAAAATTATTGATTCTGTCCAGTATAGTCTCTTTGGAGTCACTTGAGGTATATTCGGATATCTTTGTTTTTCAGATTTGTATAGCTACTGTTTATCTAGTCTTTGTTCATATCTGATTTGTAATAAGATAGTAGATTCTTGATAAAGATTATTGTGATTATCTTTCTGTGAATAGGTTGTGTTTTGAAAAAGTATTTTGTTGTTTGATAAAATTTTCAGTATACCTATTCACCCCCCTCTAGGTATTTTCCGCACATTTGGGTCTAAATTAGGTTGTTCAATTGGTATCAGAGCCATAAGTCGTTCCTTGACCCAAATAGATTTTAAAATGGATAGGAGTCAATCCCTTAATGTTCCCCCATTCTTTGACGGTTCTAATTATGCATATTGGAAAGTGAGAATGAGGGCCTTTTTAAAATCTATAGATGAGAGGGTATGGACAGCCGTGGATAAAGGCTGGACCATGCCTGAAGGTTCAATAGATGGGGTTATTTCTATTAAAGAACCTAGCAAATGGACCGGAGAGGAAAGAGAATCTGCTAGTTGGAATAGTAAAGGCATTAATGCTATATTCATGAGTGTATCCTCGGATGAATTCATGAGAATATCCAAGTGTGAGTCCTCTAAGGAAGCTTGGGATATCTTAGCCCTTACACATGAAGGTACTAAAGCTGTGAGGGATTCTAAATTACAATTGAATGTCTCAAAATTCGAAGAGATTCGAATGAGAGAAGATGAGACTTTTGATGAATTCTATGGAAAACTTACAGCCATAGTTAATGGGAGTTTTAGTCTTGGAGAGAAAATTCCAGAATCTAAGGTAGTAAGGAAAGTGCTAAGATCCCTTCCTGAAAGGTTTAGACCAAAAGTCACTGCCATAGAAGAGAGTAAAGTGTTAGATGAAATCAAAATTGATGAGTTAGTTGGATCATTACAAACATATGAACTGACTTTTCCTTCAACTAAAAAGGGTAAGTCTATTGCTTTTAAAGCAGTAAAAGAGGAAGAAAATCCTTCCTCTGACAGTGATTCTGGAGATGATGAAGACTTGGCTTTTTTTGTTAAGAGGTTTCGTAAAGCTTTCCGATTCAAAAAGGGTAATAATTGGAAAGAAAAGAAGGGACACACGAAATCCTTCAACAAAACAAATTGGAAGAAATCTGATAAGAAAGATATAGGAGAACAAAAGAAGAAAGAAGATGTTAGTATTCAATGTCATGGTTGTAAAGGTTTCGGTCATATGAAAGTAGAATGTCCTACTTACTTAAAGGCACAAAGAAAACCTGCCATGAATGCATCTCTTTCTGATTCCGATTCTGATATTTCTTCTTCCAGTAAAGAAACGTCATTACATGATAAAGTTAATTATCTTGCTTTTTCATCTTCCATTGTGAGTACTAATGAATTTGATTTTGAAGGTGATGACCTCCTGGATTCAGATTCTGACGATGAAGAGTCTCTTCGTATGGCTTATGATGAGTTGTATAAAGAGAGCTTGAAGTTGAAGAAAAAGGATATTTTAATTTCTAAAGAGCTTAGTGTTGTTAAATTAGAAAAAGATCAACTAACATCTGAACTTGCTTTGTTGAATGTGAAAAATACAGATCTGGAAACTAAGGTGAAAGAGCTGAAACTTGAGCTGGAGCAAGCTAATATAAAGCTGAACAAGTTCACAAGTGGAACCTCGAAGCTTGACAAAATGCTAAATAGTGGATTAGCAGCTGGAGACAAGAGAGGCTTGGGATTTTCAGCTGAAAAAGACTCTAAGAATGCCAATAAAACGGTGTTTGTTCCTGCTGTGCTTAAGGAGAAACCACCTCAAGCTTCAGTTCTACAAAAGAAATCTCATACGGTGGTAAACTCTAACCCTATGAAGTCTTTTAATTATAATAGATCTAAGTTCATTCCAACATGTCACCATTGTGGTAAAATAGGACATATTAAACCAAGGTGCTATAATTTGTCAAATGAGAATTTTAGGAATGTTAGATCTATTTCAAATGGTATATCTAGATCTGATTTCAACATGTTAACATCTCAAGTAAGTAAACTTGCTCAACAAGTTGATATAATGTCTAAAAATTTACTTACATCTTCAAAGTCAAAACAAGTTTGGAGGAAAAAGGATATGATCTCTTGTAATGTAGCTCATCTAGCTTTTAAGGCTAAAAATGATTTTGTTTGGTATTTGGACAGCGGATGTTCAAAACACATGTGTGGTGACAAACATTTATTTACCACTCTCAAAAATTATAATGCTGGTGCAGTTACTTTTGGTGATGGTGGCAGGGCAACTGTAGTAGGAAAAGGTTCTATTACATTGCCTGGTTGTCCTACATTCAATGATGTTTTATATGTTGATGGTCTTAAAGCAAATTTGTTAAGTATTAGCCAAATATGTGATTCTGACTTGAGTGTTAAGTTTACTAAAGATGCTTGTGCTGTTATTAATGACTGTGGTAAAATTGTGTTTCAAGGCATCAGAACTTCTGATAATTGTTATGGTATTGTTCTTAACAATGAAACTATATGTAACAATGTTCGTATTGATAAGACGCATTTATGGCATCAACGTTTAGGTCATATGAATTATCGAGATCTTTCTAAAATGACTAAAGTTGTTGAAGGCTTACCTAAGCTAGAAAGAATAGATAATCAAGTATGTGGTCCATGCCAATTGGGAAAGCAAGTTAGATCTAGTCATAAAAGAACTTCTGGGATTTTAACTTCTGCATGTCTAGATCTTATTCATATGGATTTAATGGGTCCCTCGAGGACTGAATCTCTTGGTGGGAAAAGATATATTTTGGTCATTGTTGATGATTTTTCCAGATATTCTTGGATTTTATTACTTAGAGAAAAATCTGAAGCTTTTGATAAAGCTAAAGGTTTATGTAAAATTATTCAAAATCAAAAGGATATTAAGATCAAGAGAATTCGTAGTGATCATGGAAAAGAGTTTGAGAATACTAGTTTTGAATTATTTTGTCTTGAAGAAGGAATTCACCAAGAATTCTCCGCTCCAATCACTCCACAACAAAATGGAGTAGTTGAACGGAAAAATAGAGTTCTTCAAGAAATGGCTAGAGTAATGATTCATGCCAAAGATGTTTCTACACATTTTTGGGGTGAAGCTATTAATACGGCTTGCCATATTATTAATAGAGTATATCTTAGACCAGGCACTACTAAAAGTCCTTATGAGATATGGAATAACAAACGACCTACTGTTAAATACTTTAAAACCTTCGGTAGTAAATGTTTCATCCTACGAGATAGAGAAATGTTAGCTAAATTTGATTCTCGTAGTGATGAAGGCATTTTCCTCGGGTATTCTTCTAATAGTAGAGCATATCGTGTGTTTAACTTGAGAACTCATTGTGTAATGGAGTCCATAAATGTTGTAGTTGATGATGATATCCATAATAGTGTTAATATTGAAAATATTGTATTTCCCACTGCTGAATCACATATTCCTACTGATCTGCCCAGTACAGTGAGTTCGGAGTCTGAACCTCATAAGAAACCAGATTTGAATGTGGTTAATGAACCCAGAGCTCATTTAGAATCACCCAGTATAGTTTCTTTAGAGTCAGATGGTTCTGAGGAACCAGACTCAGCTGCTGATAAGGAACCTTCTTCTAGAGTTAAATTAAATCATCCTAAGGACAACATTATAGGAGATTTAAATGATGGGATGAGACTAAGAAGAAGAATTTTGAATCAAATTGCTTTCTCAAGTTATGTTTCTTTAATTGAGCCAAAAAAGGTTGAGGAAGCTTTGAAAGATGAATGTTGGACTAATGCCATGCATGATGAATTAAATCAATTTATTCGAAATGATGTATGGTACTTAGTTCCTAGACCTGCTAAATGCAATGTTATAGGAACTAAGTGGATTTTCAAAAACAAGTCTGATGAAAACGGAGTAATTGTTAAAAACAAAGCTAGACTAGTAGCTCAAGGCTATACCCAAGTTGAAGGGATAGACTTCGATGAAACCTTCGCACCTGTAGCCAGATTAGAATCTATTCGAATGCTTTTAGCCTATGCATGCTCTATGGGTTTTAAATTACATCAAATGGATGTAAAAAGCGCTTTCTTGAATGGTATTTTGCTTGAAGAAGCTTATGTAGAACAACCAAAAGGCTTCATCAATCCAAAACATCCTGATTATGTTTATCGTCTAAAGAAAGCCCTTTATGGTTTAAAACAAGCTCCTAGAGCATGGTATGATAGACTCACATCTTATCTCTTAAAAAAGGGTTTTTCAAGAGGTGGAGTAGATCGTACCATGTTTACTAAGAAGCTTGATAAATGCTTAATCATCGCACAAATTTATGTAGATGATATCATATTTGGTTCTCCTATAGAAAAATATGCTCTTGAATTTGCTGAACTCATGAAGAATGAGTTTGAAATGAGTATGGTAGGAGAATTAAATTTCTTTTTAGGTTTGCAAATCAAAAAGTGCAGTGATGGGTTATTTATATCTCAGTCTAAGTATGCAAAAGAACTTGTCAAGAAATTTGATCTTGATAATAAAAAGCATACCAAAATCCCTATGAGTACATCGGTTAAATTAAATATAGATTCAGCTGGCAAAAGTGTTGATCACACTGTGTATCGAAGTATGATAGGTAGCCTTTTGTACTTAACAGCAAGTAGACCAGATCTTTCTTTTAGTGTTGAAATTTGTGCTAGGTTTCAATCTGATCCGAAAGAATCACATCTAGAAGCTGTTAAGAAGATTATCCGTTATGTAAATGGAACTGTTAATTTTGGAATATATTATTCGAAAAATTCTAATACTCATCTTGCAGGTTTTACTGATGCTGATTGGGCAGGTAATTGTGATGATCGTAAAAGCACCTCTGGTGGTTGCTTTTATATGGGTTCAAACTTAGTTGCCTGGCTCAGCAAAAAGCAGAGTTCTATTTCATTATCTACCGCTGAAGCAGAGTATATGGCTATGGGAAGCTGCTGTACACAGCTTATATGGATGAAACAAATGCTGTTAGATTATGGTTTAAATCAAGACATAATGACTGTGTATTGTGATAATACAAGTGCAATTAATATTTCTAAAAATCCTGTACAACATTCTAGAACAAAACACATAGACATTAGACATCATTTTATTAGAGATTTAGTTGAAAACAAAATAATTAACATTGAACATGTCTCATCTGAAAATCAATTAGCTGATTTATTTACTAAGCCACTTGATATTTCAAGATTTGAATCTCTAAGACAAGCTGTAGGTGTTTGCCAAATCTAGTGATCATGTGTTTGTGTCTAATAATTTTTAGAATATTGTTTTAAAATGTATGTATCACTTACTGTAATGCATGTTTGATTTATTCTAAATTTTGGATGTATATCTGGGCTCTTTTACATATTTGCAGTTAGTTCATTTTTGTTTTAGTCTCTTAATAATCTGCAGGTGTAGCTATGGAATTCGACAGTGATGAGGACATATAAGTCATAAACTATGTCATGGTATATGTTAATTGATGATGATTTTCGGCTAAAGGAATTCAACTAAGTGTTGGTTCACTTTAAAGGAGCGTGTATTATGGAGGGCAAAATTGTCTTTTTCAGTTTTTAAGTTAGGGTTTTATAACTTTACCCTTTATCACTTTTACCTCACAATTTTTTCCCCTCACCCGAAACTCCTCTCTTGCCGCCGAAACCCATTTTGTCGCCAACTCTAGTGCTCCTTCTTCACTTGGATTTTTGTTGCAAAAATCATCACAATCACTTGCTTGCTCGAAGGAAAGGTTAGTAGTTAATGTGTTATTGTCTCTTATACTTGTTTTGCTTAAGATTTGATCATTATAGCCTCACGGGTTGGACCCATTTGAGTTGGTTTGAATTTTTTTTTTTTTTGGTTTAAAGGATTATTTACTTATGGGTTTTACTCTTTCATCTCTATTAAACCATGCTAGTTCACTGGATCTTTGTTTTGTACTAAATAGTCATAGTATTGCAAAGATTTTTTCGGCACCATGATTTTGGGAAAATCTGTGTCTTTGATTCATACAGTTGAAGTTTGCAATTAAGTGATAGATTTGTGTTGGTATTGTTAGATTCAGTAGCTAATATACATTTTCATATCATTTCACAGAGTACAAGGTGATTGTATTTGAAATTTGAGAATGGGTATGGTTTATTCAGAACATGTATGCCGTGTATTTGGACTTATGCCATGATTTTTTTTTTTTTAAGTTTTATTCTTATAATGCTTATGTGCTGGTTGTGAACTGGTCAAACCATCTGCTGCTGTGTTTGTATTATACATACGTGATTGCTCTCTCATATGTAAGGATAGTCTTTACATTGGTCAGACTATTTGTTGTTACATAATGAACATGTCTTTTACTGTGTATAACTATATCTAATATGTTTGTTTGTTTTAGATGGTAAGGGTTAAACTGCCAGCCAAGAGGGTTGATCCTCCTCCTCCACCTCCTCGTATGACGAGGAAAAGAAAAGCTGATGTTGCTTCTTCTTCAAAGAAGCAGAAATCACAGAGAGATAAAGAACCGATTATTCTTGATGATTTCAACGATGCCCTGTTTTACAATCCTGCAGCTGAGGCGCTTTTCCACACCAAATTCAGTTTGAAAAACATTGAATTGGAAAAGGAAGTCCTCGTTGAGGAACTTAGGACTCTTCCTAAGTTTGGAGAATTCAATTCACGAGGTTGGAGTCCACTTCTCTACCATTTAACTCCTCCCTCTGAATCTCTGGTAAAAGAATTCTACTCCAATATTTTTAATATTCAGGGCTCTTGCTTTTCTACTTATATTCGTGGTCAAATCATTGAACTTTCTCCTAAGTTCTTGGCTGAAAAAATAGGAATTCCGTTTATTGAAAATCCTTTGTATCCATATAAAGCTTCTCTTTGTCCTCCATTGTCTACTGTCGTTAGTTTTCTAATGCAGAGGACAATCAAAGGATTTTCTAGAAAGGAATTTCCTGGCAAGTTCCTTGCTAAAGATCATATTCTTCCGGCCAGGATTCTCTTTACAAATATCTATCCTAATATTCATCTCTCTGCATTTTCCTTTGAGAGGATTAGATTCTTGTATGCTTTTTTGAACAATGATTCCATAGACTTAGCTACTAACATATGTGACCACATGATTGAGATGTTCCAAAGTAATTCTGGAAGTTTGAAACTTCGATATGGGTGCTTAATAATGCGATTGTTAACTGCTGTTGGTATAAGCATTCCTGTCTCTGAGAGTCGTCTTGGTCCACTTAAAACCATTGGTATCCAGACTCTCAAGAAATCATTATCCCATAAACGTCATCCCACTCTTAGCTTTCCATCAGATGTTCCAGCCCTTCCTGATGCACTTAAACTCCTACTAGATCGTTCTTCGTCCATCCAATCTGCTCTAACTACTCTTCAGTCCGATGTGGCTGTTCTTCGCCTCGAATTGTCTCAAGTCAGAGCTGAGATGAAAGTACTTCAGCCATCTGCTGCTCCATCTGCTTCTGATGTAGGTGGCTCTGGATCTGAATCTGCCTCGGCTGCTATGGATGATTCTGATGCTTCTGAGTAACTCATTTTGGCCTCCTTCGTGTCAAAAAGGGGGAGAATTTGATGATGTGTTGCTGTGCTGCTGGACATTTTCTGCTTGTTTATTCACTGCTGGACATTTTCTGCTTGTTTATTTACTTGTGAAGTTGTTATCTTGTTCACTGCTGGACATTTTCGGTTGATAATGTTATGTTTATGTTGCTACAATATTATGCTTTACTTTTTAGCATGTTGACTCTTCTTATTACTTATGATATCATGTTATGATTGAGTAAATGTCAGGGGGAGTTTCTTCTTGCTAATGTTGATTGTGGGGATGTGTCTCAGGGGGAGACATAACTTCTTTTATATGTTTTTCCTGCTTTTGCTATAATGTTTTTCTGTTCACTAACATGATTTCTAATAGATGTTTAGAGTTGTGTTTGTGATAAGTTTTGTGCAGGTACTTTTTAGCTATTTTCTAGTTCTAGAATCATTAGGATGAGTCCCTTTGTAAAATGTGTCCTGTGTTGGTGATCAACAGGATTCATTATGATTTTGGTTCTAGGCTAGTATAGTTTTGTCACGTAGGATGCCAAAGGGGGAGATTGTTATGGCAATTTTAATTGGCATCACGTGACTCATTGTAAAAGTGTATCTTTGTAATTTGTAAAGTTTCTAGAAGTAGGAATAGATGTGCTGCACCGTGTGTTGTGATAAAGGCCTCATTAAGGGCAATTATGACATTGTCTACGCTTCTAGAAGACTTGTGAAAGGAGGCTTAAAGCTCATCTGCATCTTACGGGTGGAAATAAGTTCGCATAACAGAGAGTTGTTTTTGTGGGTTTTCGAAGAGAGCTTTCCATCTTTCTTGTTTCCAAGATTCGGTGATATTGAAGATTCGTAGATTTCTTGTGCTGATTTGTAAAGCCTTCCACATGATGATGAAGATCTGATTTCATGGAGATTTCAATGTGTTGATTGATTGGAATATCAAAGAGATAAAGATCACCGGCGTTTTTCCCCCAAATCCGATTTTGTGAAGATCAGAGATTCAGAAGTTCTGAATCATAAAGGCTGAAGGTTTCAGCCTTGGCCCAAGATTGCACAAGGTTTGTGCTTGAAGATCTGTTGCCGTTTCGAGATCGTGACTTCCATTTTCAACATAGAGGTTCTATGTTTGAAGTGTGTTTCGGTTTGGTAAACTGAGATTGGTTCAAGGGTAGGTTGATTAGGCTAGGTTAGTCTTGTATAGATCACCTTGTAACCTTTGGAAGTTAGTGGATTCGATCGGCCTAAGGGCCCGGAGAGTTTTTCTCCTTAAGGAAGTTCCTTAGGGAGTTTTCTCTTCGTAACCATTTCTTGTGTTACATCTTTATCATTGTTTTTCTTGCTTTGATAAATTGCTAGTTTACTAACCAATTGGTTTTCTGTGTTGTGAGGATTTCACAGTGATATTTGGTATATATATCCTCACTGATTCGGTTGGTAAGAATACATTGTGGTTTACTGATTCAAAGTTTAGATAAGCTACTGATTGTGTTTCGGTTGTACAAGATTAATCTTGAAAAAAATTATTGATTCTGTCCAGTATAGTCTCTTTGGAGTCACTTGAGGTATATTCGGATATCTTTGTTTTTCAGATTTGTATAGCTACTGTTTATCTAGTCTTTGTTCATATCTGATTTGTAATAAGATAGTAGATTCTTGATAAAGATTATTGTGATTATCTTTCTGTGAATAGGTTGTGTTTTGAAAAAGTATTTTGTTGTTTGATAAAATTTTCAGTATACCTATTCACCCCCCCTCTAGGTATTTTCCGCACATTTGGGTCTAAATTAGGTTGTTCAGGTTTGGTAACTCCCCCGACAGCATTGGACAGCTGTAAATTGAAAGTTTGCGTAGTCTTGGAAATTCTTCGCAAGGACTCCAATTCTTTCATTCCTTCATATTCTCGAAATGCAAAGTCTCCAAGGATCTGAATGGCTGTGAGCAACCTTCTCCGTAAAACTCCGTACCTATATATTCTTCACTCTGGCCATGCCTTCGATCCAAAGGGATTTGAGTGATGGAAGCTGCCCGATTGGGGGCAATGATTGGCACCATTTACAATTTTTGATTCTCAGGGACACCATATTAGGGAAGGATGCACGCTGCCGTAACCATGTCGGAAATTCTGTACCACCGTAATTCCTGAGCGTGAGCTCTTTCAAGTTCTTGTGAGGCTGCAGCATGTCAACTACCTTTAAATCGTTTCTCATGTCATGTGTCTCGCGATTCTCGCTACTCCATTCCAGTACCAACCCACTAAGATTGCATTTACCACTTAAATTAGCCTCCCTTGCATCTCTTGGGTCAATCACGTTCTCCAATCCTGATATGCAGAGAGTTCCTCGAAGATTCAACAAACTCCCCAATTCCTTTATTCCAGAGCAATTCTCTTTTCCAACAACTAGGTTAGATAACCTCCGAAGACAAATTAGCTTACCAATTTGTGGAGGCAATTTCACTAGCTTACGACACTCTTCTAACAACAATGTTTGCAAGTTATAAAGAGTGGTGGTCGACTCAGGCACGCTTTTGATGGCAGTGTAAGAAAGGTCCAGGTAGCGTAGTTGCTTCAACTCGCCAATCGAATCTGATATCTTCGTTATACGATACCCCCTCAAAGATAGCACCCTCAGGCATCGTAATTTTGGCAACAATTGAAGGGGAACATCACAGGTCAAGTAGCAATATCCTAAATCTGGTAGCATAAGAGGCAGAAAGGTACGCAAACGTGTGCAATGAGAAAGAGCTTCAAACTTCTTAGCTCCATCGAAATGACCACCTAAGTGAGATGAATGCCGAGCCTTTGTAGGAAAATTTCCTTCATTAATGCCGTAAGTTCTGTCCTCCATTCTAAAACATGTATCTCCTGCAACATATTGAGCCAAATCGTTGATCAGGTCATGCATCACATACCGTGATTTATCTTTGGCTGATTGTTGAAAGAATGACCTCGACACCAAATTCTGAAAATACTCCTTGCTCAATTCTTCCATTTGCTTTTCATTTTCTCGTGGCTGAATCAAACCTTCTGCCATCCATAGTAGAACCAGTTCTTCTTCTACAAATTCATAATCTTTGGGAAATATTGAACAATAGGCAAAACATCTCTTTAGTTCCGAGGGCAGATGATGGTAGCTCAACATAAGAGCTGGAACAATCTTTCTACTATTTTTTTCTAGTACCGTCCATAGCTTGCTCGCCAATACCTCTTCCCAAGCATCACAATTTTCTGTGTTGCGTAAGAAACCTCCGAGGACTTTTGCTGCCAGAGGCAAGCCTTTGCACTTTCTAGCAATCTTTTTGCCAACAGTTTCAAGGTGTGAATGAGCACTAAACTCTGTTCTCCCCAATGCATGAAGAGCAAGTATAGACAAACAAGAATCATCTGACAACTCTGATAGATGGTGAGCATTTTCTTTACCTACCATTGATGAAACTTTTTGATTACGAGTTGTGATGACAATTGTACTTCCCGGAGCCCCTACTTCAAAAGGAGCGAGCAAGGAACTCCAGTCGTCGTAGTTTTCGTTCCACAAATCATCTAAAATGACCAAAAACCTCTTCCCCTGCAGCTTTTTCTTTAGGTTTTGCTGCAACCAATCAAGAGTCTTGCCTTCAAAATTTTTGGAGGTATCAGATTCTAGAATCGTTCTGGTTACCTTAGCAACATCAAAATCTTCAGAAACACAGGCCCACGCTTTCAGCTCAAAGAAATTCTCTTCTTTTTGTTCTTCGTATTTATATACAAGCTGGGCAAGAGCTGTTTTTCCTACACCACCCATACCATGTATAGGAATCACTGTAAGTTCAGCAGGTGTACGTCCTTCCTTCGGCAATAGCCGAAGTAGAGCTTCTAAATCTCTTTCCCTTCCCAAAACAGGTGCTTCATTCACTGAAGTAGTTGAGAGCACCTTTGCCTTCCAGATTGAACTCCCATCACCTTTCCGTTCCAGATTCAGTTGATTCTTTAGTCTCGCGATGTTGTCAAATCTTTCACTGATTTCCGCTATCTTTGAACCCAACGGAGAAGACCCTGGGATCAGACGAGTAAACAAGGCAGGGAAAGAATTCCATGCCTTACTACTACTGGTAGCCTGATTTTCACGACGCAAAGCTTCTGTGTCGAACTCATTCACAATATCCTCCAGATCGAAGGCCAAATCTCTGAGATCATCCAACCACTTCTTGATACCCGAATCATTATGCTGCTTCTCCTCCGCATCATCAAGCACGGTCTTAATTACTGACAGCGTTTCCTGCCACTTCTTCAGCTTTTACGGAAGACCCTCCGGGCGTGCCAAGTTCAGCAACTCGGGACTCGACAATCGGTCAAACAACACTGAAAGGAACGCACCAAGAAATACCTCTCCTAGCGGCATGATGCTTGTCGAAGAAAGAACTGAGTCAAGAAACTAGTTCTCTGTGATAGCCAATCAGCCAAAGCAGAAGTAATTGATTTCTCTGGGAGTGGAAAGAATGCCGTAACAGTCTCAAAAGTTCGTGTTTTCAGCGGTGGCGGATCCAGGATCCAATTTGAAGAGGGTCGAACACACAAGGCGAAATGATAAAAAAAAATTCCAACCTAATATAAAAAGTGTTTTAGTGTTAAAATATCGAAAATTAAGGATTAAAAATTTTAAAATACATCATACTAATTTGCATCTTTTATATATATATATATATAAGAAAATGATAGTTTGAGCAGTAAGAACTCCACAGAAATTCAAGGGCATGAAAAACCCTAAACAAACAAAAATCAGCTAAATAATTAATTCGGGAACCAAAAATATGAGTGGTTTTCTATTTATTTTCGAAAAAAAATTAAAAAAATTAGAAATTTCTAGATAGAAACCTCTATAGCCCTAAGATATTATTCATGGCGAATCCCTAATTTCACAAAATGTCAAAATCTCTAATTCAAATCTAAATTACAATCTAATTACCTTGCATTCAATTGATATTACAATCAAATTATTCAAAAATGAAAACAATTGCACAAACCAATTCAAATAAACAGTTTCACAAATCACATATATCTAAATTTCAAACAAATTCAATCTCATCCTCCAACAATTTCACAAACCACAAATATTCAAACCAATTCAATCTCATCCTCCTATAATTTCACAAATCAACCACAAAAAGGCTGCCCTCACAACCTGTAGATTAGATGACTTACTGTTTTGGTGCTCAACCTCGATTATTTGTAGAATAAGTAGTTGTGAAGAGCCTGATCAACTCAATGATTGCCATATCTGGAAATGATTTTTTCTGTATATGTCTGGTTTTTGAATCGGCTTGCTGCTATGGTAGTAGATTTCAAATCTTTGCAGATGGATGTAAGAATTGATCCACCATGGTGTCAGATGTATTATATAGAGTTGTATTCATAAAATCAATAGAAGGGCTTTCAGGGCTGTTGGTGACTTGTATTCCGAGTTAGGAAATGTAGATTTTTTTGAAGAACTTGGGTTGATCTATGAGAGCGAAAATTTCATTTATTAATCAGTTGGTATCATTCGGTAGATTTAACCGCGGTCGATTTTAGGCGATTGCATGGCGCGAGGTTTAAATTGTAACCTTCGAAGAAAAAATGAGCTCTTTCAAAGAAAATAAAGGGAGAGAGAAAAAGATTAAAAAATTCCTTTTGATGAAAAAAAAAACTAAAACGAATCCTCGAGAAACATCGTGAGCATGAATTCCTTTCTAGATTCCTTGATAAAAAAAAACTGCATAACTGTAACTGAAAAGAAATAAAATAGAGAGGACTGGACAACTAATAGCTCCTATGGATCCTTTTGGGCCAGTGGATAACACCCATGTGCAAGTCCATTAAGAGCCCGTAAAGCATCTATGTAGGCTTAAAACCAGGGTTGACCTGGGTTTATATGAATAGGGCTCCTATAGACCCAGACCAACTTATAAAAAAAATTTACATGTAATATTTTTTTTTGCCAGTCCAATGGATGGCGGCCGCCCACCCCTGGATCTCCCTCTGTGCATGTTCATCAATATATTCATGTCTGTTAGATGAAAAACTGCAAAAATTTGTATTGGCGGAAGCTTATTCCTTATGCCAACACCGACGTTGGATCGTCGAAGTTGTTCAACTAGCAGATTGATCAACTAGATCTCTAATTTATTTCTCCTGAAGTGACGAGAGCTAGAATGTGCTACGAGAGTGAAACCCAAAAAACTGCACTGCCAAAGAATTAAACACACTGAGCGGGGAAAACACATATAACCGAATTTTTTTTACTTGATTTTTTTGTGTACGTATAATCCCCGGTCGGGATACGATCTACGTGTTTGTATGAAAAATAATAAAAAAATATTTAAAAGACTAAAAACACGTTGAGGCAGCGATTTTAGCCACCCTTACCGGTACGGGGGCCTGGCACTAGGCCCTTGTCTGAGCAAGCAAACACACAAAGTGTTTTTTAAAGTCTAATCAAATGGACACCATAAGATTTACCCAAAAAAAAATAGAGAATTGAAACCACAACACAAACGAAATGATAACACTTCTCCCCAAAATATGCAAAAACTTTCTGGGCGGACATGAGAGTGAGATATCACCTGTTTAATAAATGGGGGTTGGCCTGAGCGAAGGGGGTCGGGCCCCATAGCCCAGGCCAACCTATGAATAATAATAATAATAAACTAAATGAAACAACTGTTTTTTGGGATGTAATGGGAGGCGGCCGCCCAGGAGCGCACCCCCCTGCATCCGCCTCTGGTTTTCAGCAACATGGGCCGCTTGTGGGGCTGGGCATTAAGTCGCTGGAATCTTTTTTTTTTTTTTTTTTTTCTTTTACTTTTCTAAGCAAGTAAACTTTATTAATGTAAAAAAGAGGAGTTCACGCGGATCAAAATTATTGAATGGTACGTACAAAAGTTGTGTAGTAATTTTCTATCACACTTGTCTCTAGTTTGGCTGGTTGAGATTGTGCGACAGAACTCGATAGCCTAAAGGGAGCCAGATTCAGTAATGAGCTGGTCTGTATAGATGCCTGAACAGTCTGAAAAAGCTGTCCAATTATTAGTTCGAGGAAAAGTTGCTGTTTGCGGGGAACAGCCTCACATGTTTGCCATGCTCATGCTCTGTTTCTATTAAAGGTTCTACACCTACACATAGGTTACTGGTGAAAGAGAAAGACCAACCCATCCCTCAATAATCCAAGAAGGTATGTTTTGCCTGCTGGATCCATATGTGGACCGTATAAGAGGAAGCAACTGCTTTTAATTTGAAACCGGGGATAGTGAAATTGAGGATGCTGTTAATTAATTTCTAATTTCATCCAGATTATACTTATGAAAAATTACCAACCTATCCCTCAATAATACTTTAAGGACATAAATAATGAAGAGTAAAATTAAATTTTAAAAACACGTGATCTCACAAATTTACTTAATTCTCCTAGCGACAACTCTTGACGTGAAAGAGACGTTTAACTCCACTCGTTTTTCTTTTCCTTCTTCAAATATCTGTATTGTAATAAAAAATTAAAAAAATCGAAATTATATTAAATATTACGTATAAAAAATATTATGTTATATTTTATCTTCTACACATCTCAATAAAAATTACGTATTAGGCCGGGGTGGAAAAAAATTATTGGTATTAGGTGGTCGATTCGACAGCTGGCCTCGACCACATATAGTTAGGAAATTGGATAGTAATTTCAGCCATTTTGATCGAGCTTTTGGGTTTGTAAAGCAAAAAAAAATTAAAATATAAACAAAATAAAATACTTCAAATGATACGGCTCATTTAGCCTATTCCCGTATTGATGCATGGAATATATAGGTTATATAAGGACCCTCGATTTAAAATTTAACTTTTAAATATTCCTCATCCATGATTGACTGATGTTGTATCTAATTAAAATTCTAAATCTATATTTGAATAAATCTCTAACTACTCAATTTAATTAAAACTTTATAACATGTGATGCGTGGATTACACTTTATAACTACTCAGTTGTTTTTTATATGTTATTTGTCCAATAAATATGTGTTCTGTTTGGAGTAGGCCTCTTCAAATTTGATGGTAGTAGGGAGTTTTTTTTTTTTTTTGAAATTATGAAACTCGCTGCTACTTCCATCAGAATTTGCGTGTCTGCTTTCGTTACTTGCTAAGAGATGGGGGGACTCAAAATCCAAGTTAGGTCACCTCCACTGAAGACTGTTAAGAGTAGCTTAGACCAATTGAGCTTCACATATGGCCCGCACTCTTTTTTTGACACACGTGGGTATGTTTTGCCTGCCGGTTCCATGTGGACCGTTCAAGAGTATATTAGTCAAGTTAAAGTTTTGGGAAATATACAAATACCACGCTAGGTTTTAACGCCTTTTGTGAAAACTCACTGGATTTTAAAAAGTTTCAAATTGCTCACTAGGTTTATCATTTTTGTATAAAAACTCGCTGAACTCAATGCCGTTAGCCACGTTTAACTGAAAATCCATCACTTTCAATCATAATATGACATGTGTCACTAAATAAATAAAAATTACAAATAAATCTAAAATTAACAAAAAAAATATTATTAATTTTAAAAAAAAAACACCCCGATCCTTTTCATTGTGGAGGGGGAACCTGGCGCCTCTCGGCGGTTATGGGTGGACCTCCTCCACCCGTCGGCATGGGTTGCGTGATGGGGAGGTCCATTAAATTATTTAGTGACATGAGTCATATTGTGATTGAACGTAATAGATTTTTCGTGAAACGGTGCTAATGATATTTAGTTCAGTGAGTTTTCATACAAAAATAATAAACCTAGTGAGTAATTTGAAACTTTTTAAAACCTGGTGAGTTTTTACAAAATGCGTTAAAACTCAGTATAATATTTGTATATTTCCCTAAAGTTTTTACAGTAGATATAAGTTTTCAAATCAAACTACTTGTATGTTTATCTCTCTTTACTCTTTTTCATCTCTTCACTGTGTTTCTAATATGCACTTTTCTTTCACGTATGAGCATAGTTAATTTAGACAGTAAAGACTGTTTGATCCGTTTCGGTACGTGGTTGATTTTATGTGTTGGAGGTTGAGAGCTGCGTCGAACCGCAAAACGTAGTTCTCAATGTGGGGGTGGACCGGTGGTTTGCTTTTGAGGGCAGTGGCATTTTTTTAATCTTCCTTCCCCCGATCTGCTTCTTTTTCAAAACCCTGCCGATCTCGAAAACAATTTAGTATTCCCATATTATAAATGTCACAGGTGGCGGGGACAGTAGACCCAATAAAATACTTCAGGATTCCCACTCTAGGCCCGAAAAAGCAGCCATGTTCTCGCGGAGGAGGAAGCACATGCAGAGCACCGGGTCAAAATATTTTATGTCTTCGAAATAAGCGAAATGCAAAGCATGTGGTTTGATCGATTGTGTAAGGAAGGGCTGAGGAAGGAGCACATGTGAAGAAGTTTAGTTTTGCTGTATATTATTTGTAAATTTATATATATATATATATGGTGAAACTATTTTCAAAGCGAACCAATATTGTATAATATTATTTATTAACTATACTTGATGGCTCAGCTGATCAGTTACCACCCATGGATCAGATCGAAGGTCGCATCCCGTTATTAACTTTCAACACTGGCAAAATGCCTTGAAAAAATGATTTAATGTTGAAAATAAAATAAAATAAGGTGCTATCCAGTATATAATGTTGAAACTCAAGACACTAAATTCAAGAGTTAATTGAGGTTCCTCAACCCTAAAATTTCATTTATTTTTTGGGTTAAAAGCTCCTCAGAGCAAATTTTGTTTTGCATGTGTCTATAGAGTGGTATAAAAGTAGAAAATAGGAGTTCACGCGGATCAAATTATTGAATGGTAGGTACAAAAATTGTTTAGTAATTTTCCTATCACGCTTGTCTCTAATTTGGGTGGTTGAGATTGTGCGATAGAACTCGATAGCCTAAAGGGAGCCAGATTCATTAATCCACAAAAAGAATCCAAAATTTTCCCTTTTTACTTAGATATGGAGAGGGATATACCATAAAATTAATAGGTTAACTGAAAAAACAAGGTAAAGAGCTATAAAGATTTATTTTCGTCAATCCACTCTAAAGCAAAGCAAGAAGCTGCCTTTTAAATATTGCGTTAGGAGAATTCCTATGCTGATAAGAGAAAATGAAAAGTAGCTTGAATTGTGGGTTCCGGGTTTTCTCTGCGATGGAAATGGTCATGTGGATAATCAATTTGCGCTAAAATTTTCAAACAGAGCAAGAAAGTACCGTGGTGTTTCATTAATGTTTCTAACTGACTTATGTGCAGGCATGAACTACACTCCGATAAGTGATAATTTGTGTTAAAGCACAGTCATCTACAGACTCAGCTCGTCTCACCAATGATCAGCACCAGCTCAGCTGACACATCATTCCTTCCAGAAGATATTATTGTAACCGAATGATTCCATACGTGTCTCTCTTACCGCATATTCTGGGATTTTATTCCTGGTTGTTAGGCGTCACAATTGTATATATAAACCTGCCTGTAATGCGTGTAAATCAATAAAGAGGAAAACTTCCTTCACGTGAACTGTTGTTATTACGTTTGTTATCTTTCACATGGTATCAGAGCTGAGATTTTTAGTGAGATGAAGAACATGTAAAAGATTTTTGAGAAGTAAAGGACCCTGAGAGGTAGAGAGAGTAGAGCCACCAGTGTGTTGGATTGGAAGAGAGGTGTCATCCCCAACACGCACTTGTTTATCCCCAAGATACTCGGATGGATTAATGGTAAGGTTGGACAAGTCATTGGTCATATGATTCGTAGCAGCAGAATCAGGGTACCAGTTGTTATCATACGGACCAAGCGAAGGGAGAGAAGTAAAATGAGCTTGGTAGTGCTGGGGAAATAAGGGTGGCGGGGGAGACTGAAAAGCCTGATTGAAGCGGTTATAGCATTGGAGGGCAGTGTGGCCAGGCTTTTGGCAGACTTGACAGGAGGTCTGAGCGTCAGTAAAATACTGGGGAGGACCACTGCGGCCTCGGGCACGACCTCTGCCACGATATCCTCTGTTTCGACCAGATCTGCCACCACGATAAGGAGCACCAGGAGACTTGGCGGTGAAGTTTGCAGAAATGTCCTGAGAGTTCAGGGACAAGGTCTGGTGATTCAAGCGAGCTTCATGGGTCAACAAATGACTGAATAACTCCTCAAAGGAAGGAGGGTCAAGTCGGGTAGTAACAGAAGTAACGAGGGAATCATACTCCGTGCCAAGACCAACAAGGAGATAGGAATTAAATTCAGGAGGTGTGAGTAGACGCCCAGCAGCAGCCATGGTGTCTGCTAGGAGCTTAGTCTTACGAAAATAATTTGAAATAGAGTTGGAACCCTTCTTCAAGGTAGCAAGCTGAAAATGGAGCTGACCCAACCGTGCTTGTGACCGAGAAGCAAATAAATTCTCAAGAGCAGCCCAGACAGCTTGAGAAGTTGAGAGACCGACAATCTGAGCAATCAGATTTTCCGAGAGAGATGAAATAACGGCACTAAGTATGAGTTGATCCTGCTGAACCCAGTGAGCATAAGCGGGATTTGAAGTAACCCCATCAGAAGACAATATAGGTGGAGTAGGGAGAGAACCATCAACATAACCAAACAAATGTTGGCCACGAAGGTAAGGCATCATTTGGGTTTTCCAAATAAGATAGTTATCAAGGGTGAGTTTCATGGTGACCAAATGAGGAAGAGAGGTGATATTGTTGATGGTAGTGACTGTTGGAGAGGGCGGGAGTGGTGGAGGAGGAGAGTTATTCGAGAGAGCTTCCTCTTCAGCCATTGACGTTTAGTCGAGAGGCTCTGATACCATGTGAAAGATAACAAACGTAATAACAACAACTCACGTGTGGTTGGTAGCTTGCAGTATTTGTCATTTACTCGACCTGATCTTGCTTTTGCTGTGAACAAGGTCTGTCAATATATGCAATCTGCTGCCTTTTCGGATGCTGACTGGGCTGGGTGTTCGGATGACAGGCGCTCCACCGGTGGTCTCTGCGTTTTCTATGGCTCTCACCTTATCTCCTGGAGCTCCCGAAAGCAACCTACTATTGCCCGTTCAAGTACAGAGGCTGAATACAAGGCCGTAGCCAATGCCACCTGTGAGTTACTCTGGGTTCAATCCCTTCTCTGCGATCTTGGTATCTCACTCTCTTCTCCCCCTGTTTTATGGTGTGATAATCTGGGGGCCACATACCTCATAGCCAATCCCGTTCTTCATGCTCGTACGAAGCATGTTGCTATCGATTATCACTTTGTCAGAGAACGTGTTGCCTCTAAATCTCTGGTGGTGTCTTTCCTCTCCAGCAAAGATCAGATCGCTGATATTTTAACTAAGCCACTATCTGCTCAACGGTTCTGCTTCTTACGTTGGAGCCTCACTGTCGCTTCCCTCCCCTTTGGCTTGCGGGGGGATGTTAAAGCACAGTCATCTGGAGACTCAGCTCGTCTCACCAATGATCAGCACCAGCTCAGCTGACACATCATTCCTTCCGGAAGATATTATTGTAACCGAATGATTCTACACGTGTCTCTCTTACAGCATATTCTGGGATTTCATTCCTGGTGGTTAGGCGTCACAATTGTATATATAAACCTGCCTGTAATGCGTGTAAACCAATATAGAGGAAAACTTCCTTCACGTGAACTGTTGTTATTACGTTTGTTATCTTTCACAATCTGTTAGTGGGCTCCCAGCCTCAGAAACCTGAAGATATAGATCACCTAAAGCAGGAAGAGAAAGTGGCATATATTTTGAACTTGCAACAAGACAAGGACGTTGAGTATTGGGGAATTGACTTGCAGTCAATAATAAAAAGATGTCAAGAACTTGGAATCCGTCACATGAGGAGGCCTGTGAGTGGAATTTTCTTTTAGCACTACACTCCAATATATAATAAATGCTATGAATATAACCTGAAGAACGTCCCACATTGCAGAATTAGTTGATACCCTAGTATTTCTGCACTGAGTTTAATATCACATTGCAATATTTCTCCATTCTGGCTATGATCTACTCGCATGGGACGTACCATGGAATGGAATGGATATTCTGAGACAGATTGTTCTTAAAACTGGAAGAACGATTTTGTTAAGTTTATAAGGCAGTGAAATAAATCAATTGATTAAGCATTCTTGTTCAGAGATTGTTTATGCTTTTGGGTCTTTACCTCACGGTGTTTTTCCATGTATTGTAGGCAAGAGATTTTGATCCAGATTCGTTGCGCAGTGGATTACCAAAAGTTGTTTCATCACTGGAAACAGCTTTTCATCTCCGAGGGAAAATGAAAAGTTTATGTGCACCGCACCGCTGGGTTAGGACGAGTCCCTGCTGTTGCAATTGCTTACATGTTCTGGTTTTGCGGCATGAATGTGAGTCAACTGTTTTTTATGCCATTGCTGCTTTACACTACAGCTCTTTCCTTAGATGTTTCGGGAAAACACAGTAAGTTTTTTACAGTTTTGACAACTTGTACCGAGTCCAGGGTGAAGTTTAAACTGTTGCATAAACTGCTTCTAATTTTGAAGCATGACTATTTTCTCTTGAGTTAAGAAGACGCTTCACTGTGGTCTTAGACAAAATAGCAGACTGCATTCAATATTTTTTGTTTGTGACTGTGTAACAGCTAAATATGGCCTATGATACACTAACTGCAAAGAGACCTTGTGGACCCAATAGAAGAGCAATACGCGGAGCTACTTATGATCTAGCTAAGAAAAGACAGATATAGTCTACGAAGCACCAGGAATACAAGATCCGTGTTTGCAGCCTATATTCTGCGAATATGCAAGAAAATATTACATTTCTCTTGAAAAATTTTTAGGAAGTAGACCCTGGAGCTTCGAAAGCTGAGCCTGGGGATGTCAGATAGTAATGGTGATTTAAGACTTCTACAATGCAAATGCAAGAGTCGTAAGAGATGCATAAAAATGGATAACCAACTTCTTATTCTCTTTGTTTGGTTTCTTTTCAATGCCATTATGTTCTGAGATTAAGTGGACGGATTTTTCATGTTCATAGAACATAAGTGATCGCCAGGGAAATTAAACTGGATAACCAACTTGGGACCACTCCTAGGAGCAAGAAGTCTCCCTTATCCTGTTGCAACTCACCATGTGCCCAATCCTTTTTCGCTTACTGCTAATTCACTAATAATGCATTGTGGTAATTCCATAAGTCAACTACTTCCTTAGCTATCTAATTTTTTGCTTTACTGCTCAGTCCCACTTGAAAGACACAGTGTCACGCTCCCTATCTAATATTCTGCACATCATATTCCCGCTTATGTCCGCTCTTACCCTCTTTAGAATAAGGTTCTCACTCCCCCAGGAAGAGAACATAAACCATATAGTCCGAGACATAATGAGACATTCTCGCCTCTCACATATGTATGTGCTACATAGTAGGACATTATGACGAGATATATAATTTTTTTTTTTTTAAAAAAAGACGCTCCCGGAGAAGAGAAGGTTTTATATTTACCGGATAAATTTCAACCACAGAAGATGGCCTAACGTTGATAATATTTAGCAACTCAGCCTTTGCAAGGTCGTACTTTTTACACCTTTCCAAGAACTCACTGATATTCTCTCCGGTTTGCTTGCAAGCAGGAGTCTGAGCCAAATAATCGTAAACCTAGAGAGAAAACAAACTACGCAGTCATCGCCACAAAAGTTCGCACCGCTCAATGCCGATATAAAGAAAATCCAATATAAACTTGCAAGGACATTTAGAAGAATAAAATCCAACCTTGTATTCAGAAGGTGCCACTTTAGCGAGAACCCGAGTAGAATCGCCTCCAGGCTCCAGCCCCTTTAGACCGCAGAAACTCAAGTACTGCGAAATTCGTAAGAGCACCGGCATTGGGCTCTAAACTGGAAAAACGTCGGAAAAATATTTACGTGCATAGACTCGCAAAAGGAAATAAATCAGAAGGGGAGCAAAAAAAAAAGGCGTGAAATGTTTGTTATCTATAATGATTGTAAGAAGATGCCCAATTACCAAATGGCAAACGCGGGATGACCCAGTAAAAGGGTGACCTCATACCTCTTCATGTCCAAAACAAAGACTTTTCACCCAAAAGCAGAAAATAAAAGTGGGAAATTGTGCTTCGATTGCGAGAAGTTCCTTCTGTTTTCGATCGCCCTCCCTTGTTAGTGTGGAGTAGGAGTCGCTCGGATGGTCGAGAAGAGATCGGCCCGGTGGCAGCGGAACCAAGATTTAATTTGAAAGAGGGCAAACTCTTAAAGTAAAATGACCAAAAAGAAATTCCTACATAATACAAAGGTGTTTAGAGTTAAAATATTAAAAATTAAGGACTAAAAATATTAAAATATAAGGACAGTACAAAATAAAACTCATTAAAAAAATGATATATGTTTATGATACAATTGATGATATATGCCAAATAACATCAGCAATGTGCCAATTTGTGATTCAAGCTGATGCAAAATAACTTGACATTCACCTTTGATCAATTGAACAAGACAACAAATCCAAATTACATAGGAAAAAACTATTACATCAGATCAACAATTATGAACTTCTCTTTAAAGAAAAGAGTTTCATGCCTACGGTGAGAGAAGAAAATGAGTTTGAAATAGAGTTGAAACTCATTTAAGACATAATCCATTTCCTGCTCTGCAACATTATTTATTTATTTATTTATATACTTTTAAGTTGTCAACAATTTGTTCTAATTTCATCTAATGGATTTAGTTTAAGTACATTGGCCCTATTTCTAATATGTCTCATTCACTAAAGGTCAAGTTACATGCTGCCCATGAGAGAGATTATGCCAGTTTATGGGCAGAGTGCTAGTTTAGGAGCAACTCAATTCTCTTGGATTCTCAGTTTTCTAAAGATCTTTAACAAATTTGCAACTACATTATTTGAAGTAGTTTAACTTCCTTAGAAAATTGATGGATTCCCACAAGATAAGAGGCAAAGTTCAGTTAGTATAGTAAATAATGCAACCCCCCTCCCCAAAACAAATAACCAAATATGGAATACACACATTTACAGATCGCAAAGCATAAAAACAATCAGCAAAAGAAACACAATCACCTATCGCATATTCAATTTTCAAGCCCTAAATCCTACTCACATTCACAGAGTACATATTCACAATCAACAACTAAAAAATTTCAATTTCCAAAATTCAAACCCTAAATCCTATAACATTACCAAATCACAGATAACTAATAACAAATTTAAAAATTACAATCAACAAGCTATTAGAATTTAGAGAGAGACTAAGAGAGGGGTACTTGCACGAGCACGGAGCACCGGAGCACGTCAGGACGAGGCAATCGATGGTGGCACTGGGCGGTTGAGAGAGAGAAAGAGAGGCTGAGCAGAGCCGCTGAGAGGGAGAGGCAGACTGGTTGAGAGAGAGGGCAGGGCGTTGAGTGTCTGGAGAGAAGGGGGGAATTGGGGAGGGCCGGCCTGGGCCTGGGTCTTTGACTTTGAGGTCTTGGGCGCCAGAGGGGGTGGGCCTCATACTAAGGGGGCGGCCATATAAAAAAAATTATATACAGATTTGTACCTTTCTTCGAACTTTGACGTAGACAGATAAATAACATATTTTTTAACACTCGGTAACGTAAAATCAAGTGGCACGAGCATGCATGCTTACCCTTTAGATTCAATCTAATAATAATAATGCTCGAATAGATGGCAGAGGCTTGGTATATTCTCTTTGATTCCATTGTTCAAATTAGAAAAATGTACTAAATTCTGCATCCCTGCGGCCAGCAACCTATGATCAAACGAAATCTTTTAAAATTTTAAGTGTCCCGTCAAGTAAAATATTTGAACGCGTGCGCCAAGTTTTTTGGGCCTACTCTCACTCCATTTATAGATTAAGCTTTACTATGATCTCAGGCGGGCTACAAGCCGTTTATCTTTAGCCCGAGCTTTGGGCTGAACGAGTTTTTGACAGAGAAATCAAATAAAGCCCAGTCACATTCGATGAGCACTCTTTCTGTAATTTTCTCTCTCCTATTCTCTTTTCACCGGGCCTTGTGACGTGTCGGAAAAAGAATTAGGAAACAAATAAAGACCAAAACACATTTTTTCATCTCTCAGAATGTCAGAATCCAACCTAAGAACCCTGCTTAGAGAGGCGGGACTGATGGTTGTATGTATTTATACATATAAATCTTTCTGTCTTCTAAAATTTAATCCATTAACATGTCCACTAAAAATGAGCCCATCAACAAGAATAAATAGAATTTACATCTTAATTTTTTTTTTACAATCCAAACATCACAAAACACACGTATTCTAATACAACACTTTATTACTTTTTTTTACAAATAACAATCATTTTTACCAACTTCTACACGCATTCCAATAAATTTTTAACATCACCTAAAAATTCTCAAAATATTCAACATCCTACCATTTATCTGAAAACCGAACATGCCTAAGAGTCTATATAGATTATTTGAGTTCAAATATACTATAGACACAGACCCTCATGTCATGTCCCTTTTTTTTAGTCGATTAATTTTTGATAAACAGAAGAATTCATACGTGATTCGTTACAATTTATACATTAATATCACAAGTGTAACACTACTCACGACTTTCGTTTTTAATTGTTTGGGTTATTCTATTAGGTATTGGCTGACTATACTATAAAACCCGGTGCTCGCTCTAACATTTGCCACTCCCGTTCTCATTCTCTCACTACTCTGTTCTCTGCAGGACCTCCACACCTTTCTTCCTTCACCATGGCGCTCCGACCGCTTTTGACCAGGAAAACCCTAGGGCTCTGTTGGGTTTATTCCTTCTATGTGAAGGAAAGCCCAATGGGGGTCTTTAATAAGGCCCAAATCCCATTAGGGTTTTAACTTATAACCCTAAGGATGAGTTCTTTGAATGTAGGACGGATTAAAAGAAAGAGAAAGAAAAGAAAGAGGCCGTTTTTCTCTTTCACGCTCAAGTTTCATCAAAAGCTAGATCCCGCTTAGTTTGTGGTCCGATCGAGCTGAAATTTGGAGGAGACATTCACGACACAAGGGGCTATCATCTGAACGGTGAAGATCAGATTTGGAGTTCAAAAACAGTAGTTCGTATGCGTGAACAGTAACCGCAAAATTGTTGGTATTTTCTCTACGTTGTTTTTCCGTTGTATTTGCCAAGATTGATATCATCTTGAAGATCTGAGTTGTAGCCTCTAGTTGTGACTAGAGAAGACTTTGTGTACCCATTATTTGGTTTATAGTGGAGATTTGACTGGACTAGGTCCCGTGGTTTTTTCTTCTTCACACCGGGGAAGTTTTCCACGTAAAAATTGCTTGTGTCGTTCTGGCTTGGCGTGATTGATTATCTTGAGATTATTTTTCAGTACATATAATTGTTGAGATTGCGCTCTATTTGCTTTCATCTAGAGAGAGGAATTATTCCGCTATTTTGTTTGTCGTTATCTCTCTTAACAAAGTGGTATCGGAGCTGTTGGTTGCAAAGTTGTTTGGTGGACAATTTGAGTTATGAAAGCAAATGTGAGTAGAATGGTTAACCTCAATGGTTCAAATTATCACATATGGAAGGGAAAATGGAAGATCTTCTTTATGTAAAAGATTATTATCTACCGGTGTTTGCTACTGAAAAACCGGCTAACAAGTCCGATACAGAATGGAATTTGTTGCATCGACAGGTGTGTGGGTATATCAGGCAATGGGTAGATGACAATGTTTTGAATCATATTAGTGGGGAGACACATGCACGTACTCTATGGAGTAAGCTTGAACAGTTGTATGCTAGAAAAACTGGAAATAATAAGATGTTTCTAATTAAGCAGATGATGGCTTTGAGATACCAGGATGAGACTCCCTTATCTGATCATCTGAATACATTCCAAGGAATTATTAATCAGTTAGCTGGAATGGGTATTAAGTTTGATGATGAGATACAGGGGTTATGGTTGCTTGGTTCATTACCGGACTCGTGGGAGACGCTCAGAACTTCTTTGTCCAACTCCGCTCCAGATGGTATAATCACAATGGATATAACCAAGAGTTGTCTGTTAAACGAAGAGATGAGAAGAAAATCACAAGGATCCTCTTCACAGTCAGAAGTATTGGTTACAGAAAAGAGGGGGAGAAGCAAGAGCAGAGGTCCGAAGAACAGAGATAAAGGCAGAAGCAAGTCCAACAGGTTCTCTAATGTCGAGTGCTATCATTGCGGTAAAAAGGGACACATCAGAAAATATTGCAGGCAATTGAAAAAAGAATACAAGAATGAAATGAAAAATGAGACTGACAAAGATGGTGATGGTAGAGTTGCTACCACTACTCCTGCAGACTTCCTCATTATTTATGAAGATGAGGTGATTAATGTTGCATGTCATGAGACCAATTGGGTGATTGACAGTGGTGCATCCATTCAAGCTACATCTCGAAAAGATTTATTTACATCCTATAGATCTGGTGATTATGGAACTGTAAAGATGGGCAATGATGGCTTGGTTAAAGTCATTGGTGTTGGAGATGTGTATATGGAGACGAACAATGGCACAAGATTGGTTCTTAAAAATGTGAAACATATTCCTGACATTCGTTTGAACTTGATTTCTGCAGGTCAACTTGATGATGATGGGTATTGTAGCACTTTCAGTGATGGTCAGTGGAAGCTTACTCGGGGTACCAAGGTTGTGGCTCGAGGTAAGAAGTTATCTGCGTTATACATTATGCAGGCAAAGATTTCCAACGATATTGTTAATACGATGGAAACAGATGGTACAATAGAACTATGGCACAAGAGGCTTGCTCACATGAGTGAGAAAGGATTAACCATATTGGGGAAGAAAAGTATACTATCTGGGTTGAAAAATACAGATCTGAAAAGGTGCAATCATTGTCTGTCAGGGAAGCAGAACAGAGTCTCATTCAAGAATTCCTCTTCTTTGAGAAAGTCAGAGATACTGGATTTAGTGCCTTCAGATGTATGTGGCCCTATGAAGACAAGAACACTTGGTGACTCAAGCTATTTTGTAACCTTCATAGATGATCGTTCAAGGAAGTTATGGGTATATTTTTTGAAGACAAAAGATCAAGTGTTGGCCGTGTTCAAACAATTTCAAGCCCTAGTTGAGAGACAGACTGGGAAGAAGCTGAGGTGCATCCGTACAGATAACGGGGGAGAGTATTCTGGTCCTTTTGATGAGTATTGCAGACAACAGGGAATTCGACATCAAAAGACTACTCCCAAAACTCCTCAGTTGAATGGCATAGCTGAAAGGATGAACAGAAAATTGGTGGAAAGAGTGAGATGCTTACTTTAACAAGCAAATTTGCCAAGATCCTTTTGGGGTGAGGCGTTAAGTACAATTGTTCATGTGTTGAATCTTACACCTTGCGTTCCTCTACAGTTTGATGTACCAGACCGAGTTTGGACAGGTAAAGATATTTCATACGATCATTTACGTGTATTTGGGTGTCTAGCATTTGTGCATATTCCCAAAGATGAAAGATCCAAACTTGATGTGAAGACGCGACAATGCATATTCCTTGGTTACGGTCAAGATGAGTTTGGATACAGATTTTATGATCCAGCTGAAAAGAAAGTTTTGAGAAGCAGAGATGTCGTGTTTGTCGAAGATCAGACTATTCAGGATATTCAGAAAGCAGAGAAATCTGTGTCTCAGAAAGGTGATAGTTTGATTGACATGGATTTAGTTCCATTGAAGAATTTGCCAACTCAGGTTGAGAATGATGTTCAGGATGACCACCAGACTACAGGTGATGTGGATGTTCCTTTAGATGTTCAGACTGATGAGCAGTTGACAGTGCCGGAGATTCCGCCAGAGGTTTCATCCAGGAGGTCTACCAGAGACCGACATCCTTCCACTAAGTATTCAGCAGAACAATATGTGTTATTGACTGACGGGGGAGAGCCCGAGTGTTTTGCAGAAGTTATGGAAGATGAACATAAGACAGACTGGGTTGAGGCCATGCAAGATGAGATGCAGTCGTTGCATGATAACCACACCTTTGAATTAGTGAAACTACCTAAAGGTAAAAGAGCCTTGAAGAACAAGTGGATTTACAGGGTGAAGCAAAGTGAGTTTACTTCACGGCCACGGTACAAGGCTAGATTGGTTGTCAAAAGTTTCGGTCAGAGAAAAGGTATTGATTTTGATGAAATCTTCTCTCCAGTTGTAAAAATGTTTTCAATTTGTACTGTTCTAGGCCTAGCAGCTACTCTTGATTTAGAAATTGAGCAGATGGATGTGAAAACTGTCTTCCTTCATGGTGATTTGGAGGAAGAGATTTATATGGAACAACCAGAGGGTTTCAGAGTGAAAGGTAAAGATGATTACGTGTGCAAGCTGAAGAAAAGTCTATATGGGCTGAAGCAAGCACCGAGACAGTGGTATAAGAAGTTTGAGTCTGTTATGGTAGAGCAAGGCTACAAGAAGACAACTTCTGATCACTGTGTATTTGTTCAAAAATTCTCTGATGATGATTTTATCATTTTACTGCTTTATGTGGATGACATGTTGATTATTGGTAGGAATGCTTTAAGGATCGACAAACTGAAGATGCAGTTGAGTAATTCCTTTGCCATGAAGGACTTGGGACCAGCGAAGAAAATTCTTGGCATAAGAATCAGTCGTGACAGGAAAGATAAGAAGTTGTATTTGTCACAAGAGGAGTACATTGAGAAAGTGCTTCAAAGGTTTAATATGGACAACGCTAAAGTGGTTAGTTCTCCTATTGCTACCCACTTCAGACTGAGCACCGAGCAATGTCCATCTACAGATGAAGAAATGAAAGACATGGCAAGAGTTCCTTATGCCTCAGCAGTAGGAAGTTTGATGTATGCGATGGTTTGCACAAGACCAGATATAGCTCATGCAGTGGATGTAGTTAGCCGATTCATGTCAAATCCGGGAAAGGATCATTGGAATGTTGTTAAGTGGATCATGAGATATCTTCGAGGCATTTCCAGTGTGAGACTTGGTTTTGGAATTGGACAACCATTACTAGTTGGCTACACAGATGCAGATATGGCAGGAGATGTGGATACTCGGAAGTCTACTTCGGGTTATTTGATCACTTTTGCAGGTGGGGCTATTGCTTGGCAATCAAGACTTCAGAAGTGTATTGCCCTTTCTACGACAGAGGCAGAACTTATTGCAGCAACAGAAGCTGCTAAAGAGTTGCTATGGACAAAGAAGTTCATGATAGAACTTGGTTTCAAGCAAGAAAGGTATGTGTTGTTTTGTGATAGCCAGAGTGCTATTCATCTTGCTAAGAATTCCAGTTTTCATGCAAGATCGAAGCATATTGATATTCGATACCATTGGATCAGAGATGTGTTGAATGATAAATTACTGGAACTTGAGAAAGTTCACACTGACAATAATGGTGTTGATATGTCCACATAGTCGGAAGGGGGAGATTTGTTGGGTTTATTCCTTCTATGTGAAGGAAAGCCCAATGGGGGTCTTTAATAAGGCCCAAAGCCCATTAGAGTTTTAACTTATAACCCTAAGGATGAGTTCTTTGAATGTAGGACGGATTAAAAGAAAGAGAAAGAAAAGAAAGAGGCATTTTTTCTCTTTCACGCCCAGGTTTCATCAAAGGCTAGATCCCGCTTCGTTTGTGGTCCGATCGAGCTGAAATTTGGAGGAGACGTTCACGACACAAGGGGCTATCATCTGAACAGTGAAGATCAGATTTGGAGCTCAGGAACAGTGGTTCATACGCGTGAACAGTAACCGAAAAATTGTTGGTATTTTCTCTACGTTGTTTTTCCGTTGTATTTGCCAAGATTGATATCATCTTGAAGATCTGAGTTGTAGCCTCTAGTTGTGACTAAAGAAGACTTTGTGTACCCATTATTTGGTTTATAGTGGAGATTTGACTGGACTAGGTCCCGTGGTTTTTTCTTCCTCACACTGGGAAAGTTTTCCACGTAAAAATTGCTTGTGTCGTTCTGGCTTGGTGTGATTGATTATCTTGAGATTATTTTTCAGTACATATAATTGTTGAGATTGCGCTCTATTTGCTTTCATCTAGAGAGAGGAATTATTCCGCTGTTTTGTTTGTCGTTATCTCTCTTAACAGGCTCCGCCTCCCTCAACTTCGCGGGCTGCAGACCTTCTACCTGCCTAATCTTTCTTACGACTACGGTGCCCTCGAGCCCGTCATCAGCGGCGAGATCATGCAGCTCCACCACCAAAAGCACCACCAGGCTTACATTACAAACTACGACAAGGCTCTCGAACAACTCGACGAAGCCATGGCCAAGGGAGACTCCACTGCCGTGTTCAAATTGCAGAGCGCCATCAAGTTTAATGGCGGAGGTCGAATTCTTTATCTCTTTCTCTCTCTCTGTTTCTTATTTGTTTGAGTGCGACAAGGAAATTCGTTATTAGATATTCTTTCTGCTCTCATCTAAGCTAATTTACTAGCAGCAGGAAGTTCATCTCTTTATGATGCATGGTAGGAACAAAATCGGATTGCATATTTATGTTCGTTCAACTTCAATTAGTTTCGGCCTGTTTCGAAGTTACGATATATTTTTGTTAGAATCGGGTTTCGAAACAGTTACGTAAGTTTGCGTGCTGGAATTTTATACTACTCCATTGAGTTTTGTGAGACTCAGGTCATCCTCCTAAAATGGGACAGGTATCACGAATCATGAAGTTGTTGAACTTAAATGTCTTTATCCTTTAGGAAAATGAGTTATGGATTTTCATAATTCCTGATAGAATTAGGGATGACTGTAACGGTTAGAAATAAAAATTTAAACTTTGATAAGTGATTCGTCCAATTATGGGAATATCTTTATTGAATTTATTATTTCTCATTTATGATTTAAAATGTTTACATGTGTGACTTATTTATAAGCCACTAATTGCAAATGCCCACATTGCATTAGAAATGTGAGACTACATATTTTTAACACTCCCCGCAAACTCAGGGTGGACAAACCTTGAGTTTGGAGTTATAAAACAAAAATTACAGAAAAAAATAATAATAACAAAGGTTGCCGGTACTGATGCCGGAAGGTCGCTATAACTGATGCCGGATGGTTGCCGGTACTAAGCCGGGAGGTCACCGGTACTGATGCCGGATGATCCCCAGAAAGTAACCGGACTAAAACCGAAAACCTTCCTCTGATACCATGTTAGAAATAAAAATTTTAACACTGAATAAGTGAGACATCAAATTATGAGAATATTCATATTGGATTTATTACATTTCTCACTTATGATTTAAAATGTTTACATGAGTGACTTATTTATAAGCCACTAATTGCAAATGTCCACATTGCTAAAGCAATGTGAGACTACGGGGATGTTTGTTTGCCAAAATATTGGGGAATATTCCCAAAATTTTGGGAATCTTTACTTTATTGAGATTTATTGGGGTTTGTGAAAAGCGAAGTGTGTAGGTGTAAAAGTTAAAAATTTTGGATTTTGTTTGGTTTGTCCGATTTGTTGAGACCCCAAATATTTGGGGTCTCAAACACATATTTTCAACAGTGACATCGCAAATAACACGGTTGCTATAGGTGTTCGACATGATTTGCTCTAATAAATGACCGAGATCTTTTCAGGGGATAACTTTTGCTGCATCCTTCTTTTTTTTGTATATTAAGTATGGGAATTATACTTGAGTTTCACTGCTTGTATCATTTTCACGACCTTGGATGATCCTCGTTAGTGTTCCTTCTTTGGTTTTACCTGAGGAATGTATTTTTCTGACCTGTCCTATCCAGGGTTCTTTATCTCCAAGAATGTCCGTCGCTGATATACAACTGCATCTCACCGATGCTTCAAAAGTTCAAGGAGGTAAAGAACCCTGGATAGGACGGGAGAGAAGGCGAAGAAGCAGAAATCCAGAGAAGTGGATATGCGATCATATGAATTGCGACAAGAAAATAAAAAAAGAGTGTGCATCTGGCACTCACAGCAATTTTGTGTTAGTTTTGGTACTCTTCGTTCTGTTTTCTAAGCTACTCTGTTCTTTTTTCTTAGTTTTGAATGAATTTCAATTTTGACTATAAAAAAAACAAATCTTTCAAGTACACAAATCCATGTTGGAACAAACCTTTTTAAATCCAACTTGATTTGCAAAAACTCTGAATTCCATCTATTGTCATCAATATTATTTCACCATCTGCTGCAAAATTTTGATACAGAAGCCATAGAATATGAGCTGAAAATCCTGAGGGGGCAAAATTCCAAGAAATGGTGAAAGTGAAACAGCTTGTTTTGTTTCCAAAATACAAAAGAAAGTTTCCCAATATTAATGCAGCGTCAAGCGTCGAGTATGGTTTAACTCAGATGAAGCCAGCCACAGAATCACAGTGATCCTCTGTATTCTTTACTGCAGCAGCTATAATGTGACAAATATAGGAATATGGGGTGCAGTCAAATACCTTATAACTAGATGGTTTAAAGTATATTTATCCTTTTACTTATTCTAATATCATTAAATTCTATTTTCCAACGCTTTTGGGTCCAACATTCTATGATCAAAGGGTTGTGAAACAGAGGAGCACAGTGCACCAACTTACGTACGGCCATTTTCGTAGCATTAGAGAAAGTTTGTAAGAAGCATTTTCCTCATTTTTCATTTCCTTTCCTTTGTTTTAATAGAGTATAAGAAAATAACACAAGCTTTAAACTAAGCCATGGCCCCCTCACCCTCAACAGAGGGAGAGGAGAGAAAACACACTTTGGATCAGGAGACCATGTAACGTTAATGTCTTCCATTTTATCCCCAATACATGCATCCATACACCCTCAACCGTGAACATCAGGTATAGAATGGGAGATGGCTCAATTTAGAATAGCACTATTTGCTTATTTCATGGAGGAAAAAGAATTAATTTGTTTGGAAACAAAGTGACGTCGTTATATTCTTTCTTCCAATTTTTTTTATAATATCTGAATAAGTAAAAATGAAGTTTACAAACTGCAAAGACCAATAAAAGGTTATTAACATTTTGAAGGCTATGGCTCATCACATCAATGGAAGTATACAAAAAGAAAGAAAAAAGAAAAAGGTTCCCCTGTTTTTTTGTCTAAAGATTCCTCTGTTTTCAATGAAAGCGCAAACCCCTCGAAAACACAAAATTTGGAGACTCAGTTGATGTTAATGGGTTCAAAGCTCCATACAATAATATTTTTATGTGTTAGTTTCTTTTCACCTTCATTTATTTCTTTTTCAAGAAAAATTTAAGAAAGCAAGTACTCTGCCTTACGTTTGTTATTTTCAAATTAAGATTTCAGATTCCAAATAAACAAATTTCCCAATCTACTACTAAGCACTAAGCAATCATACGGAATACAAACTGGTCATAACTCAAAAAAGGCTTGCAAACATGTGATCAACAAGCACAATAGAAATGTGGCACTAATTTACATATATCACTTCATAACAATAGAATGCACAAGAGGCTTCAGTTGACCGAATTCTTCACCCTTCCATTCATTTTCAAAGTAAAAAAAAAAAGTCAAGCAGCACCAAAACAAGTATGCATCTCATCCTCATATTTGTTTATTTGGCTCTGCAGGTTCAGCCGTCTTCATATTTCCACAACCCATGGATAGGCTCTACCATAGCTAACCTGCTATATCATTTGTCTCACTTGTGAAACCCGAACCCATTTCATTATGCAATATCTTTCTTGTAATATTAAAACAAGGTATACAAGCACCAAAATCCAGTAATGTACCTTTAGTGAGGGTCCCGAGGAGTCGCCATATCGATATTAGAATCCCAAAAATAATAGCCAGACATTCAGCAAACCAACGACAATATCTGCAAGTAATAGAAGCACAAATCCTCAAAATTCCGACGACAATCAAAAGCAGAGGGAAGATTGAAATAATTGACATGGCAATGGACTTACCTCCGCATTTATTTCTTCACAGTTGGTGTTGCATCTAAAAGAAGTAAAATGTGGAGAAACCAAGAGGAACTATTTCCCGATTTTGCGCTTATGGATCATAAACGAATTTGTCATCAATTTTAACATAAGGGATGTTGGCTATCTTGGACCACTCTCGTCCTTCATCTTTCTTGCAATTTTCTTTCAGCAGAGGACATTTGAAGATACGAAGTTGTAGGAGTGAGAGAGGCAGGCCAGTATCCGGAAAGGCGTTGAGCTTTCCGCAGTCATGGATGTGAAGTTCCAGAAGTGAAGGAGGCAGGCCATCCTCTGGAAAGTGCGTGAGCTCTTCGCACTCCCTGATATACAGTTTTTCAAGAGATGCGAGTATACACAGGTTTTGTAGCTTCGGGAACCTTGTGATGGAGAGGCTGGTTAAAGAGGCAGGCAGCATCATGTCGGGAGTCGGAAAAGACACCAGATAAGGACATCCACCGTTAATTTCGAGTTCTTTAAGGGAGTTAAGCCGGTGCAATCCCGACTCTAACAATATCTCAGTGATTTCGAGATGACCTATGCGAAGCGATGTTAGGTTGCTGGGCAAAGTATCTTCCCGAAAGGATGAAATGCCTGGACATCTACGTATCATCAATCCTTGAAGAGAGGTAAGGTTGTGTGTGCTGATGGGCAAGCCTTGCAATTTCTCCCACCCGTCAATGAAAAGCTCTGTCAAGTTTGGAGGGAGAAAATCTCTTTCTCCTTCCTGAAAGGAAACAAGATTCCGGCAGCGGGAAATATAAAGGCGATGTAGAAGGCTGAGACTGTTTATGCCCGTGGGTAATGCTTTAAGGTTTTCACACGAACTGACTCGGATGGTTTCAAGAAAGGAGTTGCGATAAAGGCTTGTAGCTATTGACTCCAGCTTTGGGCAATCTTCAATATCCAGGGTTTCAAGTGTTGCAGGTAATTCTCCGCTTGATGTTAAGGATTCGAGGGATGGACAATTCGAAATCTTCAACTCCTGGAGAAGAAGAGATGCGCTTCTGCTGTTGCAACTGTTGGTACCCTCCTCCTCCTCCTCCTCCACCAAAACCATCCGCATTTCCTTACAATTAAATATGTGTAGCCTCCTTAGAGTTGGAGGTAGCTGGCCTCTTGCAACGTACCTCAGCGAATCACAGCTCCGGATGTCAATATACTCGAGACACGTGTTATTGTACATCATTGTCTTGGGTAAATGTTCCAGCGCACTGCATCGCCATATCCCGATTTCTCTTAGCGTGGATGGCAAACAAGTTTCGTTCGCCACCAAGGAAACCAGTTTATCACACTTCCATATCTCTAGTTTACGAAGGCACGGGAGATGTTGTAGGAATCCCTCCTTATTTGACCACAACGGCATCAGCTCCTCACATTTGTTAATAGTCAAATCCTCTACATGGAGGAGGCCTTCAATCTGACTTGCGGATTCTGAAATGTGAAAAAGATTAGCAGTGCGTAATAACCCGCGGAAGCCATCATTGTTTCGACACACCAAACCTTTGCACCCCTCAATTGCTATTTGAATGAGCGCCGCACTCCTTGAAATCGAAACCACCAACCGCTCACAATTCATCACAAAAATGTTTTTTAGTAACGGAAGTTGGTTTGGTAACTCCCCCGACAGCATTGGACACCTGTTAATTGAAAGTTCGCGTAGTCTTGGAAATTCTTCGCAAGGACTCCAATTCTCCCATTCCTTCATATCATTAAAATGCAAAGTCTCCAAGGATCTGAAAGGCTGTGAGCAACCTTCTCCGTAAAACTCCGTACCTATATTCTTCACTCTGGCCATGCCTCCGATCCAAAGGGATTTGAGAGATGGAAGTTGCCCGACTGGGGGCAATGATGGGCACCATTTACAATTTGTGATTCTCAGGGACACCATATTAGGGAAGGATGCACGCTGCCGTAACCATGTCGGAAATTCTGTACCACCGTAATTCCTGAGCGTGAGCTCTTTCAAGTTATTGTGAGGCTGTAGCATGTCAAGTACCTTTAAATCCTTTCTCATATCATGTGCCTCGCGATCCTCGCCGCTCCATTCCAACTCCAACGCACTAAGATTGCGTTTACCACTTAAATTAGCCTCCCTTGCATCTCTTAGTTCAATCACGTTCTCCAATCATGATATGCAGATAGTTCCTCGAAGATTCAACAAACTCCCCAATTCCTTTATTCCAGAGCAACTCTCTTTTCCAACAACTAGTTTAGACAACGTCCGAAGACAAATTAGCTTACCAATTTGTGGAGGCAATCCTTCCAATGACCAAGTTCCTGAGACATTAAGGTGGCGCAAGTTGACGAGATTTGCAAACGTCGAAGGCAATTTCATTAGCTTACGACACTTTTCTAACAACAATGTTTGCAAGTTATAAAGAGTGGTGGTCGACTCAGGCACGCTTGTGATGGCAGTGTAAGAAAGGTCCAGGTAGCGTAGTTGCTTCAACTTGCCAATCGAATCTGATATCTTCGTTATACTATACCCCCTCAAAGAGAGCACCCTCAGGCATCGTAATTTTGGCAACAATTCAAGGGTAACATCACAGGTCAAGTAGCATGCGCCTAACTCTGGTAGCATAAGAGGCAAAAAGGTGCGCAAACGTGTGCAATGAGAAAGAGCTTCAAACTTCTTAGCTCCATCGTATTTGCCACCTAAGTAAGATGAATGCCGAGCCTTTGTAGAAACATTTCCTTCTTTAGTGCCGTAAGTTCTGTCCTCCATTCTAAAACATGTATCTCCTGCAACAGATTGAGCCAAATCGTTGATTAAGTCGTGCATCACATACCGTGATTTATCTTTGGCTGATTGTTGAAAGAATGACTTGGACACCAAATTCTGAAAATACTCTTTGCCCAATTCTTCCATTTGCTTTTCATTTTCTCGTGGCCAAATGAAACCTTCTGCCATCCATAGTAGAACCAGTTCTTCTTCTACAAATTCATAATCTTTGGAAAATATTGAACAATAAGCAAAGCATCTCTTTAGTTCCGAGGGCAGATGATAGTAGCTCAACATAAGAGCTGGAACAATTTTTCTACTATTCTTCTCTAGTATCGTCCATAGCCTGCTCGCCAATACCTCTTCCCAATCATCACAATCTTCTGTGGTGCATAAGAAACCCCCGAGGACTTTTGCTGCCAGAGGCAAGCCTTTGCACTTTCTAGCAATCTCTTTGCCAACAGTTTCAAGATGTGAATGAGCGCTAAAGTCTGTTCTCCCCAATGCATGACGAGCAAGTATAGACAAACAAGAATCCTCTGACAACTCGTTTAGATAGTAAGCATTTTCTTTACATACCATTGATGAAACTTTTTGATTACGAGTTGTGATGAAAATTGTACTTCCCGGAGCCCCTACTTCAAAAGGAGCGCGCAAGGAACTCCAGTCATCGTAGTTTTCGTTCCACAAATCATCTAAAATGACCAGAAACCTCTTCCCCTGCAGCTTTTTCTTTAGTTTTTGCTGCAACCAATCAAGAGTCTTGCCTTCATAATTTTCGGAGGTATCAGATTCTAGAATCGTTCTGGTTACCTTAGCAACATCAAAATCTTCAGAAACACAGGCCCACGCTTTCAGCTGAAAAAATTTCTCTTCTTTATCTTCTTCGTAATTATATACAAGCTGGGCAAGAGTTGTTTTTCCTACACCACCCATACCATGTATAGGAATCACGGTAAGTTTAGTAGGCGTACGTCCTTCGTTCGGCAATAGTTCAAGTAGAGCTTCTACATCACTTTCCCTTCCCAAAACATCTGCTTTATTAACTAAAGAAGTTGAGAGCTCTGGCCTTGATCTTCTTCTTTTTGAACTCCCATCAACTTTCTCTTTCAGATCCAACTGATTTTTTAGTGCCGCGATGTTGTCAAATCTTTCACTGATTTCCGCTATCTTTAAACCCAACGGAGAAGACCCTGGGATCAAACGAGTAAACAAGGCAGGGATAGGATTCCATGCCTTACTACTACTGGTGGCCTGAGTTTCCCGACGCAAAGCTTCTGTGTCGAACTCATTCACAATGTCCTCCAGATCGAACGCCAAGTCTCTGAGATCATCCAACCATTTCTTGATCCCCGCATCCTCATGTTGCTTCTCCTCCGCATCATCAAGCACGATCTTAATTACTGACAGCGTTTCCTGCCACTTCTTCAGCTTTTCCGGAAGACCCTCCGGGCGTGCCAAGTTCAGCAACTCGGGACTCGACAATCGGTCAAACAACACTGAAAGGAACGCACCAAGAAATACCTCTCCTAGCGGCATGATGCTTGTTGAAGAAAGAACTGAGTCAAGAAACTACGATTTCTCTGTGATAGCCAAGCAGCCAAAGCAGAGGTAATTGATTTCTCTGTGAGTGAAAGAATGCCGTAACAGTCAAAATGGGCAGCTTGTGGGGCGTTAAGTCGCTGGAATCTTTCTCCATTTTTATTTTTCCTTTTCTAAACAAATAAACTTTATTAAACTAGAAAACAGGAGTTCACGCGGATCAAAAGTAGCTCAAGCTAGCCAGACGAGGAGCCAAATTATTAAATGGTATGTACAAAAATTGTTTAGTAATTTTCCTATCACGCCTGTCCTCGGTGCTCCTCGACTGCAACCAAAAACATTGGATATCGGAAGAGTTGCTGTTTGTGGGGAACAGCCTCACGTGTTTGCCATGCTTATGCTTTGTTTCTATTAAATGTTCTACACATACACATAGGTTACTGGTGAAAGAGAAAGAGCAAAAAAAAAAATGGCTAGATTTTTTAATGTCGAGTCTCATGCTTAACCCACCTCGGTATGTTTTGCCTGCCGGATCCATGTGGACTGTCTAAGAGGAAGTTAGTCAAGTTAAAAATTTTAGAGTTGATATAGGTTACTTGTATTTTTATCTCTGTTTACTCTTTTTCTACCTCATTTATGACTATTGACGACAGTTAATTTAGACGGTAAAGATTGTTTGATCCTTTTTGGTACGTTGTTGAGTTTATGTGTTGGAGGTTGAGAGCTGCATATAACCCTAAAAAGTAGTTCTCGAGTGCAGTGGCATTTTTTTAATCTTCCTAATCCTTCCCTCTATCTGCTTCTTTTTCAAACCCTGCTGATCTCGAAAACAATTTAGTATTCCCATATTATATATGTTACAGTAGACCCAATAAAATACTTCAGGATTCCCACTCTAGGCCCGAAAAAGCAGCCGTGTTCTCGCGGAGGAGGAAGCACATGCAGAGCACCGGGTCAAAATATTTTATGTCTTCGAAATAAGCGAAATGGAAAGCATGCGGTTTGATCGATTGTGTAAGGAAGGGCTGAGGAAGGACCACATGTGATGTGAAGGGCCATCTCCGAGGGAAAAGGAAAAGTTTATGTGCACTCACTGCACCGCTGGGTTAGGAAGAGCCCCTGCTGTTGCAATTGCTTACATGTTCTGGTTTTGCGGCATGAATGTGAGTCAACTGTTTTTTATGCCATTGCTACTTTACACTACAGCTCTTTCCTTAGATGTTTTGGGAAAACACAGTAAGTTTTTTACAGTTTTGACAACTTGTACCGAGACCAGGGTGAAGTTTAAACTGTTGCATAAACTGCTTCTAATTTTGAAGCATGACTATTTTCTCTTGAGTTAAGAAGACGCTTCACTGTGGTCTTAGACAAAATAGTAGACTGCATTCAATATTTTTTGTTTGTGACTGTGTAACACCTAAATATGGCCTATGATACACTAACTGCAAGTAACTTTTTTGTTTTTTTGTTATATGTAAAATTTTCTTTCAGCCTAGTCTGAAATCGTATAAAGTAAGCTTTGGTTGGACCTTCTGCAGTCAATGCTAGAGAGTCATGGGAACCACCTATTTCAATTCCAAATAGCCTCAAATCTGAAGCATGGACTGATCTGCTTGACCCAGTTGTCGAGACAGATTTTAGACTCTAAACGCATCTTGATCACACAAAGCACAAGCCAATGCCAACAGTGGAGCATCCATATTGTTAGTTAGCATTCATAATGCTTTTCTGCTTTTCTTCACCTAATTGAGTTGGCTGAGTCATCTTGCTGCTGGATGATAAACCACATGAACCATTTATTCACTTGAAAAACTTATGTGCTGCGATTACGAAATTCCAATAACGTTTGGTATTTGTAACACCATGTTCATGCTCACAGGTTTCATGTCACCAGAAATTCTGAGACATTTAGAAGACTATGAACAGTCAAGCTGGTATAGGAAATAAGAGGGTGGGAAAATTCACGGCTGTGTAAATAACATGCTAGCTTTTTCAACTTTAGTGAATGAATACCAACTGTAAAGCACATACACAAGAATGAAATAAGAGGGTGGGAAAATTCACGGCTCTGCATAAAGCTGGGGACCTGTCGAGCATTCCTTTTTCCATCAATTTTGCAAACCAGTTTGGACTTACTTTTGACATTGTAAAGGTTATATTCAAATAACATATCCAAGTAGCAACTGCAGGACTCATTGTATCAGTAAACGGGTTTCCTTCATCCAAAACTAAAAGGAAAAGAGAAAAGAAGAAAATTAGAGAGAAAAATCAGACATATACATACAGGCAAGGCATAGATTGAAACAGTTGATGTCCTCCCATTGAGAGTGCTGAAAAGTAGCTTAGACATTCCTGCTGCAGTGGCGTCTCCAAGTCTCTGAATTAATACATCTATACATAGCTGCAGAAGTATGAAATCAGTGAAAGTGTTCTGATGTGTTTTACCATCAAACCTTGCTTTGCGCAGCACCAATTTGATGCAGTACAACACAATCAGGAAAACATGTATATGTGCAAGAACGTTTTTGTCTAGCTTAAGACCAAAGCCCAGCCCCATCTAAACTCGAGGACACTCAAAAATAAATTCAGGATTTACAGTTCTGTGTATTCAGAACCAAAAAAAAAAAAACCAATTTATGAGCAAAAGGAAAAGAAAAATAAATCCCCTCCCCCCAACAAACCAAACCCCCCCCCCCCAAAAAAAAAAGGAGAGAGAGAGAGAAGAAAGGAGGGCATACCTTAGCTTTGTATTTCTCATCCTGTGAAACAACAGTAAATAAGAGTTCTCGTCCAGGCCTGGTCACAACATACGTAACAACCTGCAAGCAATAATGTTGCAAGATGTAAAGCTCACTTCACAAGCTTTCATCGACCTTTTAACTGTCTTTCTCCCCAAAGTCAACAGAAATCCCCACTGTGAATGTACAAATGGAATGTGTATCTAATTATCAATGAAACAAAAAGGGTGGCTGCACAATAAGAAAAACATGGTCTAAGCAGAACGCCACAGCACTGAAACTTATGGAAGACAAACCTTTCTCAATGTCTCAGAAACGCTGACGATTACCCACGTCGGCCAAACAGCAATGGCCACAAAATTCAAAAAGGCAACAAATGGAGCAGCAGAGATAGCTTGGTAACCCCAGAGAATGCGTCCCTGTACTTGACAAGTGAAAGCGACATAAAACAGGAAGTTGAGGAAATCACATATGGTAAGCCAATCATGAAGAGTCAAGGATCTAAGAAAGCTTTCTAGACGGTGTTTCTTATTTTTTTATCGTAACAACATAATGTTTTGCCATAAGGCAGCAAAAACTTGTCTTAGACACAGCATACCGTTAAGGTTAGTTGTCCAGCAAGGATAAAAACAGCAATGAAGCTATTTTTCTGGGAGCAATTACACTCAATTTCTGCAGAAACCAAACAAGGGGTTGACTTTAGCATATTGAAACTAAGGTGCAACAATTGTACTTGAAATGAGCATAGCCGTAATTGGGTTAGAAATACAGCACTGAAAATAAAACCTTTGATATGGAGTGGAAGTTCCATGCAGAAGAACTTCCATAAATGGTGTGTGTTGCTTTTGCATAGAGTGTTGAAGTGGGTCCAGATAAAGAACAAATTCTCTTCTCAAATGGTAGAATAGAAAACATGCTAGCTTTTTCAACTTTAGTGAATGAATACCAACTGTAAAGCACATACACAAGAATGAAAGGAAACAAAGTTGGCTTGAAAATTAATAAGCCATTCTCTAGCAGTTTCTTTTCCCTGCCTCATTATTGCTTAGAACTGAAGAATTCGTAAAGATGGAATAATAAAACGTTTATGTTACATAAGCTTCATAGTCAGACCATAAAACATATATCTTTTTAATATCTGAATAAGTAATATTGTTATCCATATTGATATAGTAGAAATCATGTAACATTTTGAAGGCTATGGGCTCATCACATTGAATAGAACCATTTTTATTGAGGGAAAAAAGGACAAATTTGGGAGGACTGTACCATTTATATTTAGTAACAAAAATTTAATACATTTTGCTGCCTAATAGTTGAACCAAAATTAAAAAAAAAAAAAAAAAAAAAGAAGAAGAAGAAATTTGAGATGACTGTAACATTTTTTAATTTATTAAAAAATAAAATTAATACACACTAGCCTACTCCCCAGAAAACGAAGTCCACAGGCCTATTTTTGAAATGGTATCTGGTCAGGATTTATAATATATTCTCCCTATGTTTCATATCCTTTTTATCTTTCTCCATACTTTTCTGCCTGTCCGAGAAATTCTAAAAGTAGTATTCAAAAGAAAAACGGCAGAGATAGAGAGGAGAGGGAGAGAGATCAAAATTCAAATAAGGAGGAGATTTTTTTTTATACGTTTGAAATTAAAAGAAAAATAAGAACAATAATATAACACTTTTATACCTTAGATTTTTCACAATTACAACCATGAAAGTTTTCCCATGTCAAAACAATGAATGGCTTAATTTCTTCTCCATACTTTCTGATATTTGAACATCCTAGATCAATCTTGAAGATAATTCTCATCTTAATTCAATCTTAGGGTAAATTTTTTGCATTATTTTAAAATATATATAATTAGAAAATATATTTTTCACCCACGAACTACCATAATTTTTGCACTTTGTATCTTAAATTAGCACATTTAAGACAATATACACACACATTAACGCCTTTAATCTATTTTTCCATTAAATTAAAAAAAATAGACAAACCTAGATTTTCTTGTATTCAATTTTACTTGGTTGTTTAACAAGCTTCTGATTTTCCCTCCGGGAGTGCCAAGTTCAGCAACTGAGAGTCTCCAATGGGTCAAACAGCACTGAATGGAACGCACCAAGAAATACCTTTGGTTTCTCTTAATGAAAAAATGCCTGAACAGTCTCAAGAGTTCTTGTTGCAGGAAGAAGTAAAAAATGGTGCAAGAGAATTGGAAATTGTTTTCAGCAACATGGGCTGCTTGTGGAGCATTCGCTGGAATCTTCCTCTCTTTTATTTTATATTTTATTTGTTTCTAGGCAAGTAAACTTTAGTACTAAACTAGATAAGAGGAGTTCATGGGGATCAAAAGTATCTACCCGAATTACAGGAAGAGGTAAGCGGGATACATTAATAAAACCAAAGCAACGTTGGGACGCAACCCAGCTAGCCATATCGATATCAGAATTACACACTCAATGTTCAGGGCCTCTCTCTGCTAATTAGTTACTTGGCATTTTAGCAAACACCAATTAGGCCGCTATGCAAACCGAACCAAAATAGAGAATCCTAAAAACAACAGCCAGACATTCAACAAACCAAGAATAGCAACAGAACCTCAACATTCAGACGACAATCAAAAGCAAAAGCAAGATCCCAAGAATTGACATTGTCACGCCCCGAACGCCATCCCGCAGGGACCGTGACAGCCGCGAACATTCCCCGGGAACACTCCAGCGCTTACACTAACTCTTACAGCGGAATTTTTTTTTTATACACATAGGATGGCTCCCTCAGGATCCGCATGTTGGCTGAGATACAAGCTCGATGAACATAACCCTTCGGTATACGAATTATAATTCAGAAAATTCTTTACGTTGCATCTTGTTTGCAACTTATACAAAACGTACTAGGGCAACATGCTGTCACTCAATCAAAACCAGCACTCACTAGTGCTACCTCGGAGTTCACCAACTCCGGCTCCCATTCCCAAACTTCCAGGATTTCTACGTGAGATACTCCTCTGCTCCCCAGTTATCTTGTGGATCTGGAATGATACGATTTAAAAACTATGAGTCGAAAGACTCAGTAAGGAACAACAGTTAAAACATGAACTTTGATAAATCATAGATTTAAAACATACTCACTTTGATGCACTATAGAGTCAAGAGAAGAAATGCATAACTGTAAATTGTGAGATAGTGCATAAAAACCATGATGCATATGCATGCTCCGTGATGCACATGCCATGCACTAAAATCTCTTGCCACTCTGGGCCTTTTCAAATGCATTTCAAATCTCGAAATTGGCCCCAGACCCTTGAAAATATTTCTTTCATAACTTGTTCTTGAAATTGGCCCCAGGCCCTTGAAAATCATTCATTCATTATCTCTTACTGTGGGCTCGCTCCATTTAACCCCCTGAAGTCAGGGTTGTGCTGTTCCCATCGGAACTGTCCCCTATTTCCCTTGGAGACCTTACATACGGTCAAGCTAGCACACATTCTCGCATTCGTCCTTCAGTGGCTAGACATGACCCTTGGAGGTGCCACACCTTCTCGAGCAACGTTCCTCGGTGTGGTTGCACATACCTCACGGACTAACCCATCCTTCACGAACAACGTCCCTCGGCATGGATGTCTTAGGTTCCATCCATCCATCCTTCACGAACAACGTCCCTCGGCATGGATGTCGAACCTCACTTAACTTGGTACGGGTTCAACCAAAGCCTCCGGGCTTAATCATAACATAAATTCTCTTTCATTTGCATAAAACAACTTTTTCATGTTTCTATGAGATGAACATGCCATGCCACTCTTGAAAACATCGTAATTTCATTTGCATCAAAACGTCTCTCATGCGTTCATGCAAATGATCATGCTATGACATGTTCGAAACATCATACGTACTTGAAACATTCTATATGCACAATACATGTCACTTGTATTAAAAACATCTTGTCATGCACAATAAAACATGCAGTGTATCATTCCAGTTTTCATAAAAGTGTAAGATTCACTTACAGTACTCCTTGCAAATTCCTTCCCGATTCTTACTTGGCTCGATGCCTACAAGAAACAGATCTCCTTCTCAATATACTGAGCATCCGATAAAATATATCGATACGTTTCGGTTCTACTAAGCTATTCGAGGAAATCTATCGTGAAATCCACTAAGGAATGAATAGCGATAATTATGCGCTTTACTTAATTAAACGGTATAATATAGTTGCCGGATTTCTCTTAATCCAATTTGAACTTCCTGTTCATCCCTTAACTTCGTACTTCCCGTCCATCGGAGTATTTCCGAATAGCAACTATATTATACTTCTTTGATATCATATATATATATATATATATATATCACTTAAATTCTTTTAATCATTTAAATATTTTATTTACTCTTTTCTTTAACTAATATTCAAAACTTAGGTTATTTAATTATTAAAATCTATTACAATATATTTATATATCTATTCACGATTAGGGTTTTAATCAACAATTAATAAATTAGGATTAAACCTAAGTCTCCCATTATTACATGTGCTCTACTAAAACCTTACATTAAACCATTAATAAATTTAATCACGATTATATCTTGACTTAGACCTTAACCTTAATTAATCCGAGATACTAACCCTAACTAGGGTTTCGAATATTTCATTACATGCTCATGGTTCTTCAAGCTTGTATTCCAATTGGTCAAAACCCTAATCCCAAGTGTTCATCATAACAATATAATTCCAATTAGCCTAATCCCCAATTTCAAGTATCCAACACAACAATTATAACCTATTTATCATAATTTACAATTAGGGTTTCTCTTCCTTATGACATTCGGCCAACATCAATTTTTATGCATCCTTTAATCACAACTTCAACTCCAATGGTGATCCCATCCTCCATTCAACAATTTCACAACCTAGGATCTAAGAATCCAAACACCAACACAATATATCATGCTTATATCATTCGGCCAACACATGTTTTCATCCAAATAATTAGGTTTTCTTTTGTTTCCTTCAATTTGCATGCATCCTTTACCTAATATAATTATCTACCATTCATTAAGTCATAAATCTTGCACATATCATGGCCAATGTCCAGATCTAAACATATACAAAATTATACATGAAGACCTAAGCATATCATATTCGGCCATACCTCAAAATATCACATTTTTCATGCTAAAAATTATAACATGCATATCCTTTGCATTTGTGACCTAACTAGCATGCATCAACTTCATATCTTCGTCAAGTACTCCCATCAACATTAGATCTACACTTTAGAAACTTCAACAACAATAGATCTAAGGAAATATCCAACTTACATTCGGCCAACATAACATAAGTCTAGATCTAAACTTATCTAACATACATTGTTCTCCTTTTGTATTTATGACCTATTTGCATGCATTAACTCCATAGATCCGAACATCTTTCACATGTACATTGTTTTTACATCATCAAGAACATAGTTAAACACTTAGATCTAATATTAGAGAGACCAACAACACAAGATCTAAGCATATAATTCGGCCATCACTATACTTAACCAACAACAACACATTTTGGCCTTACCTTGATGATTATCCCAAGCTTGAGTACCTAGAAAAATAAAATGCCCTAGGTTAGTACTTATGAAAAACTTTAGACAAGAATACTAAAGAGAATCAAGCATACCTCTACCTTCACCAAACTTTTACCCAAACTCCTCCTTCTTCCAAATTTCGGTTCAACCTCCTTAGAATATATCCAAGCTTGATTTGAGGTGCTAATTTGGGTTCTATTGTGGGGAAAAATGTGGTAAGCTTGAATGATTAGTCCTAATGGAAATGGACTAACTTCTTCAAGAGAAATGAGGCTAATGATTAGAGTTTTCAAGGAAGAAAATGAGGTTGCACAAAGAGAGATTTGGTCACCACAAAAGAGGTCTAACTTGGGCTTTTAGAGTGTGATTTAGAAGGCAAGAAGAATGTGGTTTAGAATGCAAGAGGAAAAGGAAGTAAACCTTGAGCTTTGATGTGTTGTTCGGCCAAGAGAAGAAAGTGGGAGGGTTGAGAGCAAAATGCAATATTCGGCCAAGTGAGGAAGAAATGGAGTGAAATGAAATGCTAGGTGTGAAGTGTGAGACAATTGAATCTCCCAATGAGAGTTAATGTTATGACAATGACAAAGACAATGTGAGAATGACATGAGAGAAGTGTGAAGGAGGGAAAAGGGGGATGAATGGGGTTGGCCGGCCAACGCTCTCCTTCTCTCCTCTTTTCACTTCAACTTTTTCTCACATAAATCCTTGTCCCCTAGAGCTTTTGACATTGATTTCTCTCTCCCCTCACTTGGTCCATACGTGAAGCTCCTCCACCTCCCTTGCTTTTCTCTTTTTCTCTTCCAATTTACTTGCATCCAATTGTCACATCTTGTCCCCTTGTCTCCCTTGGTTTAGAACTAGTCTAGTTCACTTGATTGAAATCCAACTAAATGGGTTAATGGTTACTTAATGGGCTTGCTAATCCAACATCATAATTCAAGGCCCATTAGGCTAAACCTTAATTCCAATCACAAGCCCAATAACACCAATCCTTATAGTTAGGCTCAATATCATGAATTATTGAAACTAGGCCCATGACCTAAGTCCTTAAAGCCCAACGCAATTTAATGGCAGCCCATCATCATAGTTTAAATCCCAATATAATAAGGCAGTCCATTATCATTGGTCCAAGGCCCAATATCACAAGCTCAATTCTAATTCATAAGCCCAAAGGCTAAGGCCCAACAACTTAAATCCTTAAAGCCCAATAACCCAATTCCAAAGGCCCATCATCATGAACTTCATGGCAGCCCAATACCATGACTTTAAAGCCCATTTTCATGATTATTTTAAAGCCCATTATCATAAATTTAAAGGTCCAATATCCACTTAATATTCTAAGTCTTATAGCAACCCAATATCACAATCCAAAGGGCCCACTATCTCAAATATTAGGGCAGCCCATAAACAAAATTTCAATGCCTCAATAACCTAACTCCTTAAGGCCCATTAACACCATTACAAAGGCCCATTATTATGGACTTCATGGTAGCCCAATAACACAATTCCAAAGCCCACTTACCCCTTATATTCGGCCATGAATAGGTAGCCCAATAACAGCCCAATATCTTGGGTCTTAAGCCCAACCATATAAGTCTTAGTAGCCCATTACATCAACCATAATATAATCCTTCAAAAATAATTAAGGATATTGAAAGGAAGTAAAAATTCAGCAACTTAAAGTGGCTACCTTAAAATTTAGACCTCATCCATTGAAATTCCATAATGCTCGTTAAATTTAGATCATACCATGGCCTCCATTAATTCAAAACAAATCACTAAATCCTTAAGCTTACAACGGAGTACGTACTGATTTTTCGGGGTCTCACAGACATGGCAATGGGGTCACTTACCTCGGGTATTATTTCTTCACTGTTGGTGTTGTTGTTGCATCTAAGAGAACTTAAATGTGGAGAAAGTTTCCAGAAACTATTTTCCGATTCTGCGTATAGATCAAAAGCAAGTTTGAATTCGTGTTTAAATCCAACGTAAGGGATGCTGGCTATCTTGGGCCATTCTCGTCCTTGATCTTCGTCTCAATTTTCTTTCAGCAGAGGACATCTTGTGATACGAAGCTACAGGAGTGAGGGAGGCAGCCCATTCTTTGGAAAGGTGGTGAGCTTTCTGCATGCATCGATGTGAAGTTCGAGAAGTGATGGAGGCAGGCCATCCTCTGGAAAGGATGTGAGCTCTTTGCACTTTTTGATAGACATCTTTTCAAGAGATACGACTCTACAAAAACCTTCGGAAGAAAGGTTTTGTAGATTCAGGAAGCTTGCGATGGACAGGTGGGTTAAAGAGGCATGCAGCATCATCTTGGGAGTTGGAAAGGACACCAGATAAGGTCATCCACCGTTAATTACGAGTTCTTTAAGGGAGGTAAGCCGGTGCAGCCCCATCTCTAACACTATCTCAGTGATTTCGGGATGAGAGATGTGAAGCGATGTTAGGTTGCTGGGCAAAGTATCGTCTCGAAAGGATGAAATGCCTCTTCAATGCAAAAGTTTCTTAAGTTTGGAGGGAGAAACTCTATCCCTCCGTCAGGGAAGGGAACAACACTCGAGCAGTCAAAAATAGAAAGTTCATGTAGAAGTCTGAGACGGGTTTGTTTATGGTGCTGTGGTTTACTGTGCTAGTAGTTGCTGATGGACCGCTAGAATTAAGTTTTCAAGATAGAAGAAGTACACTTCAATTAATGAATTTTGACCTGCGGTTTTACCCGTTTGTCAAATGACCCATTTTCCTCCTAATCCAGATTACCTGACCCAGCAAAAAATTAAAACCCAACTTCTTCTTTGCTGAATCTGAAATTTAAGTTGCACAGCTCCAGCACCAAAGAGTTGCCCAGCTCCACCACCAATTCTGTCACGCCACCCATCTCCGTCTATCCTAGCACTGTCGCGCCGCCCATCTTCGTCGCTCAAAATCTGAGCGTATGTCAAAAGATTTCAAGATCCTAAAGATTTGAAATTTTCTTCATTTCTTCTATTAACCATTTTATTTTGATCGATTGGATGAGTTTGCTTATTGATTTGGTTAGTCTTGCTTGTTCGACTTGATTGCAGACATTTACTTAGGCTTGTTTTGTTTTTGGGGTTGACCATGGTGAATTTGATAGAAGTGCCCCAAGTTGCTAATCTTCTTGTATTCTTTCCCAGTTCTATGAAAAATTTGTTTTGAATTTCCAAGGGAATTGTCTTTCTAGGAAATGAAACAAGCGCTTAAGAAAGTAGAAATTGGAAAAACCCAAGTACCCAACTCCCTTTACTGTAGTAATTTCCGAATATATCAATGCAGCGATCGGATTTTCCTCGACAGAAAAGCACTTGCCTTTGCGAGAGTTCTTTTACTTCTCCATTTTTCTGCGTCTAACTACACAAAAGAGACAACATCTAACTTTTATGGATCAACACATTATGCTTTGCCTTCTTACTTTTCTCTCATCTCCCCCATGATCTATATGCTGATGACTTGGCCATCTTTGCTAATGAGAAGAAAAAATCGGTGAAAGCAATGGCTCGTACTTCTATTAAAGTATGAGAAGATCTCTGGTAAGAAAATTAATCAAGCTAAGAGTGTTATTTATTTTTCTCACAATATGAGTCAGGCTCCACGCAATGAGATCTTGAGGTATATTGCATTTTCTTTAGGGTCTTTTTCCTGTGAATATTTGGGTGTGCCTATTTTGCCTTATCGTCCTTGTTTTCGCCATCTTTGAAGAGCTTATTATCAAGGTAAAATAAAAATAAAAATTAGACGGTGGAAAGTTTCTTCTCCTCATTGCTGAGGTTATATTAATTCTCTTAAAGCATGTTTTGTCTAGCTTCCTAATCCATCTACTGCATGTCGTTTGTGCTCCAAAGGGAGTTTGTTGAAGTTAAAATATTTGTTGGTAGGTTTTATCTGGGGCCAGTTTTAAGGCAGTCACAAACAGACTATGATTTTGTTTGGAATATCCCCACGCATACAGACAAATTAGTCATAAATATGTGAAATTCCAAAATTGAATAAAACCTGTAGATTTGGTTTCAAAGGATTAGAAGAACTCTCTGTTTTACATGGGACCAAAATGAAGAAAATATGGATGCAGTTTATTATTGTTTGTGATATCCATTGAGGAGGTGAACATCAATAGTAATGATTCTATTTCCTCAGTTGTGTGAAACCTGGAAACTTTCTGTTACAAACTATTTTTGATTTAATTAGTTGTTATTCAGTCATTTGTGGTTGAGTGTGTTGCTTGTGATAATTATTGGTTAGATTTAATCACATATTAGAGATAAACAGAAACATGGAAGATTAAATTGGTTAATATTGCCAAAGAGGGTGAATTACTTTATTTTCTTTTTTTCCCTTGGGATCTGATTAGTAATTGTGTTTAGGTAGACGAGAGAGCAGTGCTGAAGCACTTCGATTGGCCTGAGCAAAAGGCGGATGCACTACACGAGGCTGCATTCGCTTACTGTGATCTCAAGATTTTCATATTCCTACAAACTGGATGCTTGACACTGGTTATGTAATATCCCGTCCCGAAAAATGTGTAAGTGATTAATTTGAATTTTAAATGAAGAGATAGTGCTTAATCTTGTGTTTGATTTTTGGATATAAGTTGAATTGTATTTTTGAATTTAAAGGTGTTGATATGAAGATGTGATCTATATTTGAATTTAAAGGTTTGAATAGAGATTTGATCTTGGATTTGAATTTAAAGGTGCAGAAATGGAGATCATGTGATATATATTTGAATTTAAAGGTTTAAATAGATATTTGATCCTAGGTTTGAATTTAAAGGTTAAGATATGGATAAAGATTATTCTTATATTTGAATTTGAAAGATATGGATAAAGATCTTATGTTTGAATTTTAAAGTTGCAGAGATTGAGGTTAATAAATAGTTGTAAAGAATGTATATTGGAGACCAAAATTGGGATTGAGGTTGTGCTACTAGTTTCCGAGAGATTATTCGGCAATTATTAGAGAAGCTTTAAGGATTGATTAAACGTTCGGAGTAAGTGGTTCTTCAATGAGATTTTAAACGTGTACTATATTTTTATATGGTTTTGATGTAAGTGCTTCTTCAATGGAATTTTGAACGTGCACCGTATTTTATATGGTTTTGATGTATTATTTGAGGAATTGAACAAATTTTGGGTAAAAAGAGATTGTTGAGATTTTCGTAAAACTCAATTGAAATATTTCTAACTTGTTTTGGTGAGCATACTATGAAAATTGTCCTTGCGCTGACGATATATCTCTGCGGTCTGTATGGCCAATTTGATACCCCTCGTGGTATTTGAAGGTCTTTGTGGCCTGGAGGTCTGTGTGACCATTGGTGATTTCCCTATATTGCGTGGCCTTGGATATTTTTGTTATAAACTTGTATTTTTGGATTCGGTATGGCTCCTAGTGTTTTATTCTGGATTTCGGTTATTGTGATAAAATTGTCTTTTCCCCAACCCCATTGACTTACTACTTACTTAGCTAATTGTAGCTCACCCATTATTCTCATATTTTTCAGAGTTGGCGGAATTAGAGAAGTTCGAGGAGCTTCAGAGATATTTGTGTTTCGAATGCGTGTTTTCAGGAGTACTTTTGAATATTAATATTGAGAAATTCGATATTGTATTATTTTGGGAGATCATCGATATTGGAAATATCGGATATGCTAATATAAATTTTAGGGCTCAGATTAATATTTTTGGATCTTTTTACGTTTTATGAATATTTTGCTGAGGTTGTACAAAATTTGTTTTGAAATATTAGGGCATAGATAAATGATTATCCATGGTGAAAAAGCTTTATTTTATACGAAAATCTATCTGTATGAAGTTTAGGCCCGAGGCGTTTACAGGTTATGTGAGCCATGTAATTCCATTTATCTGATATGTCCTTTTTTCTTAATTTGGTTAATATTCTTTTTTTTCATTTTCTTAAAAAAATCTAAGAGTTCTGTTTGTTTTCTTTTGATATTGACTAGAAAATTTATGAATTGCATCAGGTAGCTCTGGAAATACTGAAGTACCACACCAAAGGAGGAGCTAAAAAAAATATTTCTGTAGGGAATCTTTATTTATTCCTCAGTTTCTTGGAGGTGATTTGAATAGGATATTTAAAATTGTATTTTCTTTTTCCATTCTATAATAGGGTGGGCCTTCTAGGAATGATCAAGATAGGGTTCATGTGGAAAGTAAGGAACAAAGACATGAGATAGGGTTCATTGTATCTCATTTGGACTCTAATGTTTTTTTTTGTAACCTGAGACTTGAGGTTCACGTGGAATGATGTATATAATTTTTCTTTTTCCCCTAGTGAATGACGTTTCTAATTTTTTTAATGGGAGATCAGTTCTTCATCAATGATGTGCAAAAGTTTGGCTAGAGCATTTATATTATTAAAGGGACGTTCGTGTCACTAACAGAGTTCTTATTTTACTTCCCAACATCAGTTGGATTTGAATATAAAGCATATCCTGTAGGCCGTATTTGTTCTCCGTTGATCTAACAAATTTTATACACTACCGAGCGATCATCTTACCAATATTAGTAAATTTAGTGAGGGAACTAGCATGCGAGTGGCTTATTCGTCCACAAAATAAAGATGAAAAACAAGTCTTTGACTTTATTGATGGGTTAATTCATGTCTCAATTACATCTAGGAATTAAATTTTCATGTTGTTGAAGTTCCTGAACCACAACAGGAAACAAAATTCTTTGAATTTTTAGGCTGAATACATACATATTTAAATTGAATATTGGGTGGGGACACTACTATATAATATTCTTTAAACTGAATATTGATTGGGGACACTGCTATATAATATTTTGAAATTTTCATGTATGTTGCTTATTTAATGTTGCTGCTTGCAAGACTAAATTTTGGTTGTCAGGTTGATTTGTATTTAGGTTATAAGAAGACAATATGACTGAAATGGACGGGATCAATCCCAATATCACTAGACGAGGGTCTTGTACTTCTTCTAGCCCAGAAGGTGAGTTGGTTGTCCTTTATCTAAGCGGTTTAAATGGTATCAGGATGTTTAATCTTTTTTCTTTGGTTTGTACGTGTAGGTGACATGGTACAAGTTGGCAACGAAAAGATAGTAGATGTTTGGAACCTAGAGTGGAAGGGCGTCAAGCATGCGTACGATTGGTACAATCGGTATGCAACAATCAAGGGCTTCAGCATTCATATATATACTGGCTTCGAGCATAAAGAACATGGATATTGGACAAGCAAAGTTTTTGTTTGTAGTAAAAAAAGGGATGAAAAAAGAAAATTATTTGCTTGTGCCGGTGAAACAAGTGTGACGAAATATAAGATGTGAGTGTCTAGTAAGTTGTATTGTACAACAGCCGTCTAATGGAATTATTGCATCTTAATGGTGCTCACAACATAATCATAAGTTGGTGACACCTTTGAAAGTTCACATGCTCTGTTCTCAAAGACACATGAGCAAGTTGCAGTGTGTGGAGGCAATAGCTTCAAACAGAGTAGGCATGCACCCTATATTGGCGCATGACTTGATAGCGGTGCAAGCTGGGGATAGACAACATGTGGGTTTAACCCATTAGGATTACAAAAATTATCTGAATGATATAAGAACTAAGACGATGGAATTTGGTGTAGTTGGCATTCTTGTTAATTGGTTATCAGCTGAAGAAAGATTCAGAGTTCTTCTTTTGGGTCATGATGGATAAAGATGATCACATTACTAACATTTTCTGGTCCGACCATTCCATACAAAATGACTACGCCATATTCGGAGATTTCGTGTCATTTGACACTATACACGCCGAACAAAAAGCACAGATAATGAGGATTTAATTTAATTGTTTCATATTATTTAGTTGTGATTTATATTTTGATAGATTAGTAATTAGTATTTTTATTATGTTTTACATTATTATGTTTTATATTACTAGGTCATTGGGAGCATTCCTAGGGGTGACTCATCACAGACAATTGGTCGTGCTCGGGGCTTGCTTATTGTTTGATGAGATGACGCAAACATTTAGTTGGTTATTTCAAACATTCGTTGAGTGTATGAATGAGAAGACTCCTAAATCTTCGTTCACGAATCAAGACGTAGGTATGTTAGCTGTAATCCCATATGCCCTAGCAGACACACATCATTTTTTTGTGTATGACATATATCTAAGAATGCATTGAAGAATTTGGGAGTTCTGTTTGTCAACAAGGATGTCAAAAGAGACTGGTTGAGGCTTATGTTCGACCACGAGGTAGATGACTTTGAACAGTGTTGAAGTAAAATGATTGAAGAGTATAAACTCTAAGGCATTGAATGGTTGCATAAGATATTTGAAAAATACAAGAAGTGGGCACCAAAGTACGTACGCAATGTTTTTTGTGTTGGGAAGAAGACGACCCAATTAAGTGAAAGTTTCAATGCGATATTGCGTAGTTACTTTAAGACAGTTATGAATATGAATCGGTTCCTACAAAATTTTCAACGAACCGTTGATGAATTGCGATACAACAAGTCACGAGCAAATTTTCAGATGCTCGATACAGTGTACACTAAACCATTTGGGAATTTTTAATGTAATCATGCAGCAGAAGTATGCACTCCCACTATGTTGACTATTTTTCTAGAGCAAGCATAGAAAGTTGGTTATCTTACGTTTTATTGTCGGAGGGAAAGTATTGGCACCGAAGAGGTTGAGGTACACATAGCAGTCAAGATGCCACTCATACTTGTTTGACTCGACTAAAAATGATTAGCGAATTACTCCCAAGCGTAGGAGATTGTCAAGTAATACTAGGGAAGTCCTAGGTCATTTCCACAAGGAATGGTGTGTTCAATCTTTCATTCCAATCACCATTACGATAAGAGAAAACTATGTTCTATTTACAATAAAAATGCTATTTACAAATGAAAAGGTTGGGTTTTAGGATACCATCCATGATTTTTGAGATTTTTGAGTTGATATTAATCTAAATGCTAGGAGATTAATGAAAATCTAACAAGCAAACATGATAATAAAATAGCATGGAATGGAGTTGAACACTTAGTACCCAAACATGATAACAAGCAAACTTGCTCTAAGAGACATTTCATCGAACACTTAGTACCCAAACTTTAGCTAGTCACAACCCATACATATCCATACTCAAACCAACTAACAAACACAAACTTAAACACTAATCTAACATTAAGGAAGTGAAATAGAACTTAACAAAACATTTAATCATCCAATCAAAGCAAAACTCAAATCTAGAAAATAAATGGAACATGGCATTCGGTCCACAACTCAAATCTGGAAAATTTTGCAACTGAAATGAAAGTGCAATAATAATAGAAGGTTCGATCAACACAACAGCAAGAGAATGCAATGAAAAGAACTCTAAAATAAAGAACCGAATGCAACAAAATCTATGCTAAAAGCTGTGAAGGAAAACAAGCCAAAAGCCACAAGCTTTTGGTCTCTATGGTAGCAGCAAAGAATAAGAAAACAAGGGCAAAATCTTGGTGATTTTTGAACTCTCTTTCTTGCATCAATCTGCCAAGGAGAGGCCCTGGAACAGCCTTGCCCAGCTCTTCGAAAATAGCCAACGGGCTCCACAAAAACTTCACACTCTCTCGGCAAATCCCTCCTCTCTGGTCATCAGCTGAGACTCTCCTTTTTTACGTGTTCTCCCCAAGTCTCTCGAGTCTTATGCCTTCTGGGCCCTCTCTTGGGCCTTATGTCTGCAGGTTTCAGGCCTTAGCTTCTTTCTCCACTTTTCTGTCTTTTCTTCATTTCTTCTCGGTTAGTACATCCACCTGCAATGAGAGTTGCCAGCGATAACTCTTCACTCTCCCAATTTAACACTTGCCTTCAATTTTTTTAACTGAAAGATCAATGGGCTTAGATTTTTCTGGGCTTTTGCAACCTTTGAGGTCCATACGTAGAGGCCTGGGTCTAATGGCATTCTACATTAGCCACACGAGGACGTCTTTTAGATGGGCCAAACCAGTCTTCATACAAGTGGGCCTTGGAACAACTTTTCGACCACTTGGGCTCAAATCAATTAAATTCGAAGACTGCCTTGCGCCTGAGCATCCCGAATAACTGTTTCCAGATTATGCGCTGATTAAAAACATAAGTCAATATAGAAAATATTCCAATCATATTTATGAAAATGGGACATGAAAATATGGTGAGAGGAGAGAAAACAAATAACTTAAATTTAATCAATTACACTTGTTTATGTCAAAATTAACAATTCACCTCATATTAATGCCCAAAGCATAATTTTCTCATTTTCTAGTGGAAATGGTGTAATTGTGGAACTTTCTCAAGTGATAAATTAGCAAAATTGTGATATAATCATTGTTCAACAGTGAAGCGTTATGTGATCAAGACAGAGAATTAGTTTTCACCAGTGTAGTTGCAAACAATTCAATTTTTTGGGTGTCATCTGTAGTCACATCATATGGGTGTTAAAACAGAAGGGAGGGTTGTATATTCCTGATGGGTATATTTTGGCTAGGTGAAAAAAAGATGTTAGATAGTCAGTTGCGCCAATCCCCAGATCGCATGCTACGACTGATCCGATGTTGGTAAAGGTGATAAAACACAAGAGATATATAAACCAGTACGCTTCAACTATTCAGCGTTATGGGGATAAGAAAAAATCTTGACCAATCTTTGAGAGTCGTCATGCTGCATTGGAACATCTTCTTGCTCAATTGTCAAATGATGATAATGAAGATCATTCTACCCCTGTTAGCACGGGTTCTGGAGTGGACGTTGATATGGAGATTGTTGCAAAAGGTTTCAAAACACAAGAGCCAAAGCATAAAGGGAATAAGCGACTAAAGAGTGGACTTAAATGAAGGAGTTCACGTGATCATTTTCCAATTTTGTTGGAGAGTGGTTCATTTGGAAATGGCAAGAAATCATTCAGATTCGAAAATATGTGGTTGAAGGTGGAAGGTTTTATCAATCGTATTCGGGAGTGGTGGAGGAGTTATGAGTTTTCTAGGTCCCCCAGTTTGTGCTTAATTTAAAATTGTCGGCTCTAAAACAAGACTTAAGAGTTTGGAATAAAGAGATTTTTTGGGATCTTTTATCCTGCAAGGTGGCATTGTTGCAGGAGTTATCTTTGATGAGGAAGGTGGCCTTGAGTTAGAGGGGTTGGATAGGAAGGAGGGCATTATGAGAGAGCTAGAACAGTTGATAGATTTGGAAGAAGTGAGTTGGAGACAAAAATTGAGGGCGTTGTGGCTTAAGGAAGGAGATAAGTGTACCAAATTCTTTCATAGGGTTTCTAATTCTAATAGAAAGCATAATGTTATTTCTAAGTTAGAGGTGGATGGGGAGATACTAGATGATCATGGGGAGATCTCTTTAAAGATTGATAGCTTTTATTATACTTTGCATAAGGAGCCTTAGCCTTAGAGGCCTTCTTTGGATGGATTGACTTTGATATGATTTTGGGGGAGGATGCTGGGTGGTTGGAGAGACCTTTTGAGGAAGATAAGATGTCGGGGGTGGTTAGAGGTCTTAATGGAGACAAAGCCCCGGGCCCTAATGATTTTTCTTTAGCATTTTTATCAGTCTTGTTGGGAGGTTATTGCAGTTTTTAATCAATTTTCTCAGGATGGTCGTTTTGTTCGTAGGCTGAATGCTACCTTTGTTGTGCTTATCCCTAAAAAATCGGGAGCAGTCGGACTCAAAGATTTTCGCCCCATTAGTGGGCGGAATCTATAAGATCTTTGCTAAGGTTTTGGCTGATAGATTGAAGATTATGCTTGATAAAATCATTTCACCTTCTTATAATGCTTTGTGGGGGGGGTCGACAGATTTTAGATTCAGTTCTGATTGCTAATGAATATATTGACTCTAGGTTGAGAATGGGGGAGTCAGGATTGTTGTGCAAATTGGATTTTCAAAAAGCTTATGATCATGTCAACTGGAATTTCTTACTTTATTTATTGAGAAAATGTGGGTTCGGGGATAAATAGTGCAGATGGAAAGAATTTTGCATCTCTTCAGTAAAATTTTCAATACTTGTGAATGGATCACCGGAGGGATTTTTTGGGAGTTCTTCGGGTTTGAGACAAGGTGATCCGCTCTCTCCTTTATTGTTTGTTATTGTGATGGAGGTCGTTTCAAGGATGTTGACGAAAGTGGTTTCCCTTGGTGATCCGCTCTCTCCTTTGTTGTTTGTTATTATGATGGAGGCCCTTTCAAGGATGTTGATGAAAATGGTTTCCCTTGGTGTTTTGAATGGTTTTAAGGTTGGAGCAAATACTGTTGTTTCCCATTTGCTTTTGCTGATGATACAACAAAGGATTTTTTGGGAGTTTGCAGAGTTTGAGACAAGGTGATCCTTTCTCTCCTTTGTTGTTTGTTATTGTGATGGAGGCCCTTTCAAGGATGTTGACGAAAGTGGTTTCCCTTGGTGTTTTGAATGGTTTTAAGGTTGGAGCAGATATTGTTGTTTCTCATTTGCTTTTTGCTGATGATACATTAATTTTGTGTGGGGCTGAAGAGGATCAGATTCGTAGTATTAGATACTTGTTGTTATGTTTTAAAACAGTTTCAGGATTGAAGATAAATCTCGGGAAGTCGGAAGTCATTCCTATTGGGAATGTTCGCAATGTGCAGGACTTGACGTTTACATTGGGATGTAAGGTGGGTACATTGCCAATGACTTGTTGGGAGCTCTTTACAAAAGTGTGTAGATTTGGGATGAGATTGTGGAGCGTATGGAGAGGAGGTTGGCAGGATGGAAGCGTATGTATTTGTCAAAAGGTGGTAGGATTACTTTGATTAAGTCCACCTTATCGAGTCTTCCTACATATTACTTGTCTCTTTTCACTATTCCAAGTGTTGTTGCATTGAGACTTGAAAAGTTACAGAGGGATTTTTTTGTAGGGTAATGAGGATGAAGTTTATATGTTTCATTTACTTAGTTGGGCAAAGGTGTGTTCCCCTATTTGGTGTGGTGGGTTGAGGCTTAGGAGGATATCTATGTTCAACGAAGGTTTGTTGGGTAAGTGGTTATGGCGTTTTGGGCATGAGAGGGATAGATTGTGAAGATGTGTTATTACTAGAAAATATAGTACGACAGATGGTGGTCGGTGTTCTTTGTCAACTCGGAGTTCTTTTGAGGTGTCTCTTTGGAAACATATTATGAAAGTTTGGAATTCTTTCTCTGACAATATTAAATATGTGGTGGAAGAGTTTTGAGTCTTTCTTTTCCATCAATTTTCTCATTGGCTGCCTGCAAGGATGTTAGGGTGGTGGATTGTATGGAGGTTGATTCTGCTCTTTAGTGTGGAATATTCAGTTCACGCGATCTGCTAATGATTCGGAAGTAGAAGAGTTCGATGCCCTTTATTCTCTCCTTGAGCAGAGGGTGTCTGCAAATAGAGCTGATGTGATGGTGTGGTTGGGTTCTAATAGTGGACTTTTTTCTGTTAAGTCATTTTATGACTATCTATCTACTGATGTGTCATCTGTTCTGTTACCTTGGCGTGGGGTTTGGAAGGCGAAAGTCACTATGCGTGTGTCTTTTTTGTTTGGGAAGCGATTCATGGAAGAATATTTACTATTGATAACCTGAGGAGGAGGGGTGTATATATTACCGAGTGGTGTTTTATGTGTAAGTGTGATGGAGAATCTGTTAATCATTTGCTTTTGCATTGCCTGGTTGCTAGAGAACTTTGGATATCTTTCCTTGGTACATTAAATGTTCATTGGATTATGACTGAAACGGTGGCGGACATTCTATTTTGTTGGAGAAGGAAGTTTGCGGATCCATCAGCCACTATAATTTGGAGGATGATTCCGGCGTTTATTTAATGGTGTATTTTGAGGGAGAGGAATCGACGATGTTTTGAGGCTCAGCTGGGACGATTGTAACTTTACAGGGAGATATTTTTCACTCACTGTTTCTTTGGTCTAATGCATTGTTGGGGGTGCGTTTCTTGGATTATTTTGATTTTGTTAGTTTTTTTATTTGTTTGTTTTGAGTGATTGTTGGTATAGTCTTTGTACTGATTTCACCTTATTTTCTTATTCTATTAATAATATTGATCTTATTCGTAAAAAAAAATACTCCACGACAACAAAAGACCAGGAAATGTAAAAAAAGAAAAAAACATGTATGCAGAATTGCTTACATTATAGTGAAATGTAATAGTTGTCCAATAATACGTGTTCTGTTTGTAGTAGGCCTCTTCAAATTTGATCGTAGTAGGGAGCATATTTTTTTTTTGAAATTATGTAACTCGCTGCTTCTTCCATCAGAATTTGCGTGTCTGGTTTCGTTACTTGCTAAGAGATAGAGTAGCCTAGACCCATTGAGCTTCACATGTGGCCCACACTCTTTTTTGACACAATATGCAGTGATTTAGCTCTCCTCAATTTTCAAAGATACTGTAAATTATGGCATTGATCACTTGGCCAATTATAACATTTATGATTACTTCCGAAAGGCATATCTTTCCCACGTCGGATGTAAAATTTGTTTTATATTTCCTTCCAATTTATTTTATTAGTGAATAAAGTTGTTCAATCTTGGCCAAGCCATAGAACTAATTGCAAAATTCACTGAGATTTTTCTGGCTGTTATTTACATATGTACTGATTTCCTCTTAGCCTTCTCTATAAGTAAAGAGTCGAGCATATAAGATCCTGCTTTCTACTCTATGAAAAGGCCAGATTTGATCAGGCAAGTACTCAAGGTAAATAAAACCTCCAAGCACCTTCTCATAAAATTATGCTTCTGGATTTTGCCTATTAATTTGATAATCGAGAACGAGCATCATTTAATTGCTTGTATTATTATTATATTTGCATATGTGAATCTTGTCATGGTCAGGCTGAAAGGCTAGCTTCTTGACTCTGCAAAAGAAATGGATGATTCAATTGCTGTGAATTTGAGGTCACAAGAGCCACACTATCCTCCCCAATTTTAATTGCTTCTTTATCAGTTCTTGGAGGCTTGAGGTTAGCAGAGTGGAATTGCTTCTCCAGGTTAGGGCATTTTATGTTGCAGTTGGTGCTCTAGTTGCCGGTATGCCTTTCAACTGCAATAAAAAAAATACCACGCTTAATTTAATTCAGATGCTAGTAAAAGAATAGCTTCTATACAGTGATTTCTAGGGTAACTGTGACACAAATAGCATTAAATCGTGCTCTGTATATAGTGGTTTCCACCTTTGACTACATGGAATTTTGCCTTGTGTAATTAATTACAATGGGAGAAATATTTATTGTTTTCAGTTCAGTTTACTGGCCATTTTTCTTGGAATCATTGGTACTTGCCGGGTTGTTCATCACAGCTGCCCCCTGCTGGTTAAACTGGCTCCAGTACTGGCAACGGTACCACTAGGTGGCAATGGATGGTGAAACTGCCACTGTTGGGCGTGAAATTGGTTTTTTATTTTTTTTATTTTACAAAACGATATCTTTTATATATGCTTTAATTGTTGGCTCAATTATACTAACGGTACTATGGTTTGGCGCTGTAACAAATTGGTCCCTAAGGATTAAACTTCCCCAGACTGATCTTATCATATATTCATGACATTCCAGTGCCTCCGTCAGGTCTTCTGACTAACAGAGTTAGATGATGTGAAATTTTATAATAATATAAACTTTTAAAAAAATTATATATTTTAAAATATCACGTCATCAAATTCCGTTAGTAACCTACTAAAAGATTGATGGAGGGACTGAAATATCATAAATATGTGACTAGGGACCAATTTGTTGAAGTTCAAGCCTTAGAGTCTAATTTGTCATGAAGTCAAACCATAGGGACCGTTGATACAATTAAGCCTTAAATTTTTTTTTTTTTTTAAAAAATGCTTAGTAGTAAACTACTGACCCTAAAATCGGGTATGACAGTGAGTTGAAATATTAATCGAGTCAAAGATCTAATTATTCAAAACGAACAGGATAACCAAGCTTGGAATGAACATATTATTCGTTATCTGTTCACCCAAGAATCAGCTGAAGCCATTTTGCAAATTTCTCTTCCTCAACAACCTAGTAATGATGTTCCCATGTGGATCCACAACAAGAAAGGAACGTTGACTACCAAATCTGCTTACGAGTTCATCATTAATTCATTCAAGGGGGCCTTCATACAGTCCTCTTACGCCGGAGGAATAGAGGAGGTTGTGGAAGCTAAGAATGTAGCACAGACTCAAACTGTTACTCTGGAAAGTAATTGTTGAGGCTCTGACTATTCGTCGTAAATTTGGACTATGGACTTCGTATCAGTAAGAAGCAGCACGACTTTGTCCTCTATACAGAGAGCATGAAGAAACAACTACCCACTTATTCTTATCTTGCCAAGGGAGTGTACTGATATGGCGTAATGGGCCATGGCCAATTTCAACATCTCAGTTCCAGGGTCTGCATATCTGAATATGGGTGAAATTTATCTTGGATGAAAACAATCTACCGTCAGCCAATAGGGATGCTTGGGGTGACATGATGCTGGCGGTAGCAATAACTCTGGATGTTATTTGGTTCAAAAGAAACCGTGTGGTCCATGGACAAGAACAGATGGAACCTGAGACTTTGTGGCATGACGTGCATCATCGCTACCATAGTCATAAAATGGCATGGTCAAGTTTGAATGGGAGTGGGAGAAAATATTAGGAGCCACCTGACACTGGCCAAATCAAAGTAAACTATGATGCTGCGGTTCAGGATGAGTTGTCAGTGGCAGCGGCAATTGTTTGAAACAGCCTTAGTGATATCCTTCCGGCGCGATCAGGAATTATGAAAGGTACTAGTTCAATCAAAGGAGAGGCTCGGGCAACAAGATTAGCATGCACATGAGCTTTAGACTTTACTCGAATTAAGATAAAGCTAAATTATCCCGCCAGTTCTTGGGGTTTAATGTTTTCCCAGATTGGTCCCTGAGGTCATATTTGTCCATAATATGACCCTGTGGTTTATAGCGTCTCCTAATTTGGTCCACCCGTTAGTGAGGCAAACAGAATTTACCTACGTGTCAAACGACAGCTTTGCTCCATTCAGTGGCTGACACGTCTTTAAAAAAGCCATGTAATAAAAAAAGGAACAAAACAGCTTGGAAAGCCCGCACAACTGAGAGCCTGATGTTGTAATTTAACATTAACATAAGACAAAAGTTGTTTATGCTTCGAAACCCAAAAACCCCCCAATTTGAGAACCCTAATGAAACGGATAAAATCAAAGAACATCAGAGACGAATCTTTACGAAGTACTGACTGAGGAAGGAGGAAGGAAGAGAATTGAGTTGCTGATTTGAGACGAGCAAGTTGGGCAAAAGGTAACCTTTGTGTTTTTCCAGAACCCAAAGTATGTGTTAAGAATTTGTGCCTTTATTGTGTACTGATTTGCCACTTTTTTTGGTATCCACTTCAGGTTGTCGGGGGACCACTTTCTCATTGTCTGATTTTCCCGAAACAAGTGGTCCCTCTTGGCTGGTGTTTTGTTTATAAAGTTTGTCGTTTAAGATGAAGTAAAAAATAAAGTCGTCAATATTAAAGTGGTCCCTGTCTGGATTCGGTCTTTGTTGTTGGATATGCATTTACTTTTTTCCTTTGCTGATGTAATGATCCCTGTGGTTTGTTAGTCGATGTTTTGATCCAACACTTATTTTTATCGTGTGCATGTGGTGGACATAGACGAATTGTGCAGATCTGTTCCCAAATAGTACCTTAAGGATTTGAAATTTTGTTCTGTCATTATCTTAAGCATATTTTAGAGGAACTACCAAATGAGCATATATCAGTACATCCTACAAGGCTAAATACTGCTTAAAAGTTTGAAATGAGAATTATTTATTTACTAAATTGTTGGTACAATTTTATTTAGTTACTAAACTGTTGGTTACCGTATAGCTTCAGTATTTATTTTTTAATATTGAGTACTTGGTAAATGAGACAGAAACAAATTATTTTTCATGAGTTTTATCTTATAGGTTGATTGTTTATTTATTTTTTGTAGATGGTGAGAATTTTTTTGCGCCATGGAGGCAAGTTGAGATGGGTGTCCGGAAATTATGTTGGGGGAAGTTGTATTGACAGGAGACTTTGACCCAGATTATTTGTCTGTCATACATATTTGGGCATTAATAAAGAAGGACTTGAAGTATCACGAGCCGGTGGACCTATGGTGATATTTTGATGGGGAACCGTTTGAAAAAGGGATTAATTCACTTGAGAGCGACGCTGATGTGTGCAAGCTGATTCATCGTATATCTCGAGAGGGACATGATGCATTGAGGATTTTTGTGGAGTACAAGCCAAGTGTGCCAGATTTGGTTCCTTTAGAACCCATGCAGCTCACGTGTGGGGGGGAAGGTGAAGCACAAAATTCTATTGCTGAGCAAGATGAATTCGGGAAGGGTGAAGGGGTGCATGTTGGTGAGGGAGATGGATAGGGGGAGGGTGAAAGGGTGCAGGTTAGTGAAGGTGAGGGGGAGGGTGATAGAGTGGCAAGGGAGATTATTGATTTTGAAGAGAGTGATGAAAAGGTACCCGAATTATTTAGTGACCCTCCTATGGTCGATGTTGAGGAGGTGCAAGTTTCAGTGCAAAAGAGTAAAGAAAAGGCCCAAGGAACGCGGCCAGTTGTAGAGGAAGAAGAGGTTCATGTTGACAATGAAGAGGTTCATGTTGACAATGAAAAGGTTCAAGCAAACAACGAAGAGGTTCATGTTCAGGCAAGAGCTCAAAAAAGGAAGAGTGCCATGGAGTGGTTTGGCACGGGCTCGGCATGTAGAGCTGATGTCGAGGATCCACATGCAGATGATGCAGATGACACTGAGGCTTCTGAAAGCATGAGTGATGGTGATGACAGTGATGTACGCAAGAAGAAGAAATGTAAAGAGTTTCGAGAAGATGAGCTAAAAGGGAGGGAGGTTTTAAGTTTACGAATATGATAGTATTGAAGGAGGCCTTGAAGCTGTATGGGATTCAGAGGCACTTTGACTATAAGTACATAAAAAATGACAAGTTGCAGTGAACTGCAGTTTGTAAAAGGGAGTGTGGTTGGAAGATACATGCATCCTATACTTATTTTAAGGACTCTGTCCAGATAAAGACCTTCAAGCCCAAACACCAATGCGGTGCACATCATAAGAACACAAAGCTTGACTATAAGTTCATCGCAGCCAAGTATTTGGAGAGCATTAGAGATAATCCGAACATGCCCCCTACGGCCTTGGGAGGGCACATCATGAGGGATTTCCACGTCTATGTATCGAAAAACCATATGTATCGAGCAAAGAAGTTGGCCTTGGATATGGTGTACGGGAGACATGCTGAACAATACACATATGTCTACAACTATTGTGATGCACTAAGACAATGGAATCCAAGCACGTGCTTGAAAGTTGGACGAGATGGACAACGTTTTCAGTGCATTTATGTGCGTCTAGATGCATGCAAAAGAGGGTTCTTGGCAGGGTGTAAACCCCTTATTGTATTGAACGGGTGTCACTTGAAGAGTCCGTTTGATGGCAATGATGATATGTACCCCATTGCATTTGCAGTCTGCAAGCTTGAACAATGATGTTCCTGGTCTTGGTACCTCGAGTTATTGCTTGAGGACATTAGGAAGCACGATAGACGTGCTTGGACATAGATGTCAGACCGGCTTGTTTTTATTTATGGACCAATCTGGGAAAACTTTAAACCCAGGGACTGACGGGATAATTTAGCCTTAAGATAATTATTGAAGGCGACTGCTTGGACTTGATCAACCAAATTCACGATCAAGAATGTCTTATGGATTGGGAAATTGTAGGTGAGGTAGATACAATCAGACATCTCTTGGGAATCCATCGTGAATGGACAGTTGAGTGGATTCCAAGGGAAGGCAATGAAGCAGCTCACCAACTAGCTAAAAGGTGTCTGAGACATTGAGTAGCTGGAGAACTTAGACTTGAGATTCTGCCTAGTATTGTAATTAGTAATGATCATGACGTCCATAAGGACGAATCGATATGAGGTGTTGTAATTTGCTTAGAAAAAAAATAAAAATAATAATAATTGAGGTCCCTCAACGATAAAATTTCATTTATTTTTTGGGTTAAAAGCTCATCAGAGCAAATTTAAGCCCATGAAAACAAAATGCTTTTCTTGTATGTGTCTATAGAACCTAATCACATCTCGTCCATCTACAGGTGAGATACAATAGTCAAGAGACGAGGGTCGTAAAATCTGTTTGTTATACTTCCTATGATCTTCATCAAACCTTAGGGGTGGCAGCCGTCGGTATCAATTGATTATCTAACAGGACATGGCTCCCACTATATACTCCTTGCACCAAACAAGGCGTCCTATTCTTGAAGGGAACTACATGAACATCAATGATTGTATGAAATGATTATTCGCAATTTGAATGTATAGAGTGCCATTACCAAGAAAATAACACACATTCCATAAAATGGGAATGGAATCTTTTGATGCTTTGATTTTTTCTCTTTTAGGTTTTAGCTTCAACATATATGGCTGATCGAGTAGCTGCTTGATCTTTGCAGAGGTTGTGAATTGTCCCATGTGGAAATCTTCTTTACAAGTCGTTGAGTTCTTTCTTTCTTGGTATGGAGCTGATTTCTATGGAGCCTCTCCTCGGCTAAATGGGCCAAAAAGACAAAGCATGTGAGTCTTACAACATCTGTTATAGTTCCATGGTATGAGCCAAATAGTGTTGTTGCCCCTCTCTCTGTCTCTCTCACTCCCTCTGTCTCTCTAAACTGAGCAAAAAGACAAAGCAACTAGACTTACCACATCTGATGTTACCTGTGTAAAGTCCCGTTGTGTAGGCAGAAATGAAGAAGATCAATAGCTATCTCACTTGCCTCCATCTCCCATGAGCGGCCGGTAGCAAGAGAATGATAAATAAAACTACTGCAGCCAACAAAAATTATGGACTTGATGCAACCTGTTCTTCGGACCCCTCTTCTGAATATGGTCTGGGGTGGGTGCAGAGACATCCCAAAATTTTGCCTAACTGACAATGGGTGCTTTCTATGCGTAAAGAAAATTAGAAAATGCGATACATTCAAAGCTGTTTGCACTAGTAGAGCAAGGAATTTATGAAGTACGACGCTTTCCCTTCAACAATCGCTTCTTTGAGAGTTTTTACAAGTACTCTTATTTTTTCACCTTTGTAGGTAACTGAACCAAATCGGCATTCAATCTCTCTCTCCTTAATTGCAAAATACTTGAACAAGAAATGTAAAGAGTCCTAATCCAACTAAACCTACTACCTAAATCCCAAGCTTGTAACATCCCAAATGGGTAAAAGGGGACGACCAAAACATAAAATATTTTACCCATAAATGTATCATAAGATCCAATAGTACTGTAGTTCGATACATGAAACTGTCCAAAGAATGATGCATGTTCAATACATGAACACTGTTTAGATAATATTCCGTAGGTTGGGTAGCTTGAAACAGTTCTCTTTCAAAACTGGAGCTCATAGATGGTTCGCTACTGGACCACTTTGTGGACAACTGCTCCTCGGGCTTCATCCCCACAAACATATGAATCTCAGAAGAAGGCAGGCATCTTTTCCCACCAGAAAGAATGACGTTGCTTGAACAATAAAACAAATGGCGCAAACATGACATTAATCAGAACACTACCTCAAAAATAAAAAGTACAGTTAATGATGTCTATTTTGGTGAACTCAGTAAAAGCTGGGATTCTTTGGCTGCTTTTAAATCTACGTCGATGGCCATATTTCCAACTCCAACTTCCGTTGCCTCCCTGCCATCATTCTCGTTCTTTTCTTCTCAGATACACTATCATTGAAAAGTGCCCCATTTTCAATTAGGTGAGTGAGCATATGGAAAGACAGTTTGGATATTCATGAGATGTAATGAAATGGCTCACAATCTCGCCAAGTGGGCAACTTGGACAGGTAGAACTAAGTTTAATTTTCGTCCAGAAAATTCCTAATATGGCGTTATGATTTGCAGTTTTATACCAGTTTCAATTTTTTCAATAAAATGAGGTATTATTAGTAAATAAATAAAAAAACAGAGAGTGCCATCTGGCATTCGACAGCCTTCCAGATTTAGCATGGCCTCCCCAAATGCAAGATCACTGGTTTTGCACGTGGAAAGCAAGGCTCACAGGTGGCTCTTGGTGCTAAAAGGTGGCAAATATGTAGGAACAAACCTTTGACTCGTTGGACCGTCTCTGAGATTGCACTGGAGACTACCCCTCTTTTTTTGAGCATTTTTCGTATCTGATTTGATTATGAGGGATCGGATCCCCAATAGCAGTTTTATTACTGTTTGTTCTGTTTCCTAAGCTACTCTGTTCTGTTTTCTTAGTTTTGAATGAATTTCAATTTTGACTTTAAAAAAAAATATTTTAAGTACTCAAATCCATGTAGGATAAACTTTTTAAGTCTCTTGGAAAGTAACACCTAACTTGATTTGCAAAAAATTAGAGTCTAAATTTCAACACCTCACTATGGTCAAGACTTGTAAGGTCTTGATAAAGTCACAGTTCAGCAGAAAGCTGTGATTGGAAAGAAAAGAAAAAACTTCACCCCATCTATGCTTTGGGGGCCTTAAACTATTTGGCCATTAAACGTATGGGCAATATATATACAAAATGTTCAAGCGGCCCTAACTCTTGCTTTTGCATACATATTAATCAAATGGTCAATGAGTTAGAACAACTCAGAGATATGCACTCTGAGTTGAAATGTCACAAACAGAGTAATATGGGGTGCAGTCAAATGCCTTACAATTAGATGGCTTGAAGTATATTTATCCATTTATTTTTTCTAATATCATTAATGTCTATTTTCCAACGCTTTTTAGTAGTTTAGTAATACAAATTAAGTAACAGTTCGCTAACTTGTAAACATGAGAGATGGGTCCAACATTCTATGATCACAGAGTTGTGAAACAGAGGAGCACAGTGTACCAACATGCCTACGGCCATTTTAGTAGCATTGGAGAAAGTTGTTAAGAAGCATTTTCCTCATTTTTCATTTCCTTTCCTTTGTTTTGAAAGAGAATAAGAAAATAACACAAACTTTAAACTAAGCCATGGCCCCCTCTTCCTCAACAGAGGGAGAGGAGAGAAAACACACTTTGGATCAGAAGACCATGTAACGTTAATGTCTTCAATTTTATCAACAATACATGCTCATCACATCAATGGAAGTATACAAAAAAAAAAAATCCCCTGCTTTTTGGTTTTCAATGAAAGCGCAAAACACTCGAAAACACAAAATTCGGAAACTCGGTTGATGTCAATGGGTCCAAAGCTCCATACAACAATATCTTCATTAATTTATTTTTCAGTAAAAAATAAGAAAGCAAGTACTCTGCCTAACTTTTGTTATTTTCAAACTAAGATTTCAGATTCCAAATAAACAAATTTCTCAATCTACTACTAAGCAATATGCAATCATACAAAATACAAACTGGTCATAACTCAAAAAAGGCTTGCAAACATGTGATCAACTAGCACAGTAGAAATGTGGCCCTAATTTACATATATCTCTTCATAACAATAGAATGCACAAGAGGCTTCAGTTGACCGAATTCTCCACCCCTTCCATATAGTTAAAAAAAAAAAATCAAGTAGAACCAAACCTATCTTCATAAACCGTATTCCCAGCTGAGGCTCTGCAGGTTCAGCCATCTTCATATTTCCACAGCACATGGATAGGCTCTACCATAGCTAACCTGTTACATCATTTGTCTCACTTGTGAAACCCGAACTCATTTCATTATGCAATATCTTTCTGGTAACATTAACACAAGATATACGACGTCATATCGATATCAAATAAGAATTAGACACTCAATGTTCAGGGCCTCTCTCTGCTTAGTTACTTGGGCATTTTAGCAAACACCGATTAGGCCGCTATGCAGACCGAGCCAAAATAGAGAATCCCAAAAATAATAGCTGGACATTCAGCAAACCAACGACAATATCTGCAAGTAATAGAAGCACAAATCCTCAACATTCCGACGACAATCAAAAGCAGAGGCAACATTGAAATAATTGACATGGCAATGGACTTACCTGGGGATTTATTTATTCGCAGTTGGTGTTGCATCTAAAAGAAGTTAAATGTGGAGAAACCAAGGGGAAGTATTTCCCGATTATGCGCTTATGGATCATAAACGAATTTCCAATCAATTTCAACGTAAGGGATGTTGGCTATCTTGGACCACTCTCGTCCTTCATCTTTCTTGCAAGTTTCTTCCAACAGAGGACATTTGTAGATACGAAGTTGCAGGAGTGAGGGAGGCAGGCCAGTATCCGGAAAGGCAGTGAGCTTTCCGCAGTAATGGATGTGAAGTTCCAGAAGTGAAGGAGGCAGGCCATCCTCTGGAAAGGACGTTAGCTCTTCGCACCTTATGATATACAGTTTTTCAAGAGATGGGAGTCTACGAAGACCTTGGGAAGACAGGTTTTGTAGCTTCGGGAAGCTTGTGATGAAGAGGGTGGTTAAAGAGGCAGGCAGCATCATCTCGGGACTCGGAAAGGACACCAGATAAGGACATCCACCTATAATTCTGAGTTCTTTAAGGGAGTTAAGCCGGTGCAATCCCGACTCTAACAATATCTCAGTGATTTCGAGATGATCTATGCAAAGCGATGTTAGGTTGCTGGGCAAAGTATCTTCCCGAAAGGATGAAATGCCTGGACATCCACCTATCGTCAATTCTTGAAGAGAGGTGAGGTTGTGTGTGCTGATAGGCAAGCCTTGCAATTTCTCCCACCCGTCAATGAAAAGGTCTATCAAGTTTAGAGGGAGAAACTCTCTCTCTCCGTCCTAGAAGGGAATAATATTCCGACAGTGGGAAATATAAAGGCGATGTAGAAGGCTGAGACTGTTTATGCCCGTGGGTAATGCTTTAAGGTTTTCACACGAATGGACTTGGATGGTTTCAAGAAAGGAGTTGCGATGAAGGCTTTTTGCTATTGACTCTAGCTTTGGGCAAGTGGAAATATCCAGGATTTTAAGTGTTGCAGGTAATTCTCCGCTTGATGTTAAGGATTCGAGGGATGGACAAGTATCAATGTACAATTCCTCAAGAAGAAGAGATGCGCTTCTGCTGTTGCAACAGTTGCTACCCTCCTCCTCGTCCACCAAAACCATCCGCATTTTCTTGCAACTAATTATGAATAGCCTCCTTAGAGTTGGAGGTAGCTGGCCTCTTGCAAAGTACCTCAGCGAATCACACTCCACAATTTTAATAGTATCGAGACACGTGTTATTGTACATCATTGCCTTGGGTAAATGTTCCAGCGCAATGCATCGCCATATCGTGATTTCTCTTAGTGTGGATGGAAAACAAGTTTCGTTCGCCACCAAGGAAACCAGTTTATCACAATAGTGCATCTCTAGTTTACGAAGGCACGGGAGATGTTGTAGGAATCCCTCCTTATTTGACCACAACGGCATGAGCTCCTTACATACACTAATTGTTAAATCCTCTACATCGACGAGGCCTTCAATCTGACTTGCGGATTCTGAAATGCGATTAAGATCAGCAGTGCGTAATAACCCGCGGAAGCCATCATTGTTTCGACACACCAAACCTTTGCACCCACTAATTCTTATTTTGCTGAGCGCCGGAAGCCTTGAAATCGAAACCACCAACCGCTCACAATTCCACACAAAAATTTCTTCTAGTAAAGGAAGTTGGTTTGGTAACTCCCCCGACAGCATTGGACACCTTTCAATTGAAAGCTGGCGTAGTCTTGGAAATTCTTGGCAAGGACTCCAATTCTCACATTCCCCCATATCCTCGAAATGCAAAGTCTCCAAGGATCTGAAAGGTTGTGAGCAACCTTCTCCGTAAAACTCGGTACCTATATTCTTCACTCTGGCCATGCCTTTGATCCAAAGGAATTTGAGTGATGGAAGTTGCCCGATTGGGGGCAATGACGGGCACCATTTACAATTTTCGATTCTCAGGAGCACCATATTAGGGGAGGATGCACACTGCCATAACCATGTCGGAAATTCTGTACCACCGTAATTCCTGAGCGTGAGCTCTTTCAAGTTCTTGTGAGGCTGTAGCATGTCAAGTACCTTTAAATCATTTCTCATGTCCAGTGCCTCGCGATCCTCGTCGCTCCATTCCAACACCAACCCACTAAGATTGCATTTACCACTTAAATTAGCCTCCCTTGCATCTCTTGGTTCAATCACGTTCTCCAATCCTGATATGCAGAGAGTTCCTCGAAGATTCAACAATCTTCTCAATTCCTTTATTCCAGAGCAACTCTTTTTTCCAACAACTAGTTTAGACAACGTCCGAAGACAAATTAGCTTACCAATTTGTGGAGGCAATCCTTCTAATGACCAAGTTCCTGAGACATTAAGGTGGCGCAAGTTGACGAGATTTGCAAACTTCGAAGGCAATTTCACTAGTTCACGACAATCTTCTAACAACAATGTTTGCAAGTTATAAAGAATGGTGGTCGACTCAGGCATGCTTGTGATGGCAGTGCAAGAAAGGTCCAGGTAGCGTAGTTGCTTCAACTCACCAATCGAGTCTGATATCTTTGTTATATGGTACCCCCTCAAAGAGAGCACTCTCAAGCATCGTAATTTTGGCAACAATTGAAGGGGAAAATCACAGGTCAAGTAGCACCTACCTAAAAATGGTAGCATAAGAGGTAGAAAGGTGCGCAAACATGTGCAATGAGATAGAGCTTCAAACTTCTTAGCTCCATCGAATTGACCACCTAAGTAAGATGAATGCCGAGCCTTTCTAGGAACATTTCCTTCTTTACTGCCATAAGTTCTATCCTCCATTCTAAAACATGTATCTCCTGCAACATATTGAGCCAAATCGTTGATCAGGTCATGCATCACATACCGTGATTTATCTTTAGCTGATTGTTGAAAGAATGACCTGGACACCAAATTCTGAAAATACTCTTTGCCCAATTCTTCCATTTGCTTTTCATTTTCTCGTGGCTGAATGAAACCTTCTGCCATCCATAGTAGAACCATTTTTTCTTCTACAAATTCATAATCTTTGGGAAATATTGAACAAAAAGAAAAACAACTCTTTAGTTCTAAGGGCAGATGATGGTAGCTCAACATTAGAGCTGGAACAATATTTCTACTGTTCTTCTCTAGTATCGTCCATAGCTTGCTCACCAATACCTCTTCCCAATCATCACAATCTTGTGTGGCGCATAAGAGACCTCCGAGGACTTTTGCTGCCAGAGGCAAGCCTTTGCATCTTCTAGCAATCTCTTTGCCAACAGTTTCAAGTTGTAAATGAGCACTAAACTCTGTTCTCCCCAATGCATGAAGAGCAAGTATAGACAAACAAGAATCATCTGACAACAGTGATAGATGGTGAGCATTTTCTTTGCCTACCATTGATGAAACTTTTTGATTACGAGTTGTGATGACAATTGTACTTCCTGGAGCCCCTACTTCAAAGGGAGCACGCAAAGAAATCCAGTCGTCGTAGTTTTCGTTCCACAAATCATCTAAAATGACCAAAAATCTCTTCCCCTGCAGCTTTTTCTTTAGGTTTTGCTGCAACCAATCAAGAGTCTTGCCTTCATAATTTTCGGAGGTATCAGATTCTAAAATCGTTCTGGTTACCTTAGCAACATCAAAATCTTCAGAAACACAGGCCCACGCTTTCAGCTGAAAAAATTTCTCTTCTTTTTCTTCTTCGTAATTATATACAAGCTGGGCAAGAGTTGTTTTTCCTACACCACCCATACCATGTATAGGAATCACGGTAAGTTTATCAGGTGTACGTCCTTCCTTCTGCAATAGCTGAAGTAGAGCTTCTACATCTCTTTCCCTTCCCAAAACAGTTGCTTCCTTCACTAAAGAAGTTGAGAGCTCTGGCCTTGATCTTCTTCTGTTTGAACTCCCATCAACTTTCCCTTCCAGATTCAGCTGATTTTTCAGTGCCGCGATGTTGTCAAATCTATCACTGATTTCCGCTATCTTTAAACCCAACGGAGAAGACCCTGGGATCAAATGAGTAAACAAGGCAGGGAAAGGATTCCATGCCTTACTACTACTGGTAGCCTGATTTTCACGACGCAAAGCTTCTGTGTCGAACTCATTCACAATATCCTCAAGATCGAAGGCCAAATCTCTGAGATCATCCAACCACTTCTTGATACCCGCATCATCATGCTGCTTCTCCTCCGCATCATCAAGCACGGTCTTAATTACTGACAGCGTTTCCTGCCACTTCTTCAACTTTTCCGGAAGACCCTCCGGGCGTGCCAAGTTCAGCAACTCAGGACTCGACAATCGGTCAAACAACATTGAAAGGAACGCACCAAGAAATACCTCTCCTAGCGGCATGATGTTTGTAGAAGAAAGAACTGAGTCAAGAAACTAGGGTTATGTTGGTTTCGAGTAAAAATGTAGGATTTTAGAGAAGTTGTGAATTTTTATGTTGAATAGTGTTTTATTGGTGTTTGTGAAAAGTTGAGAGAGAAATGATTTGATGTAATTGTTTAATAAAAAATATTAGAGTTATGTGAAAAAGTATAGAGAGAGAAAATTTATGTTGAATAAAAAATTTAAAAATTGTTGGAGATTGTGTAAAATGTATTGGTGTTTGTGTTTGAATTCTGAATTTGTTCGGTGGTAGATTTGTGAATATACTTAGAATCCTGAGAAAAGAGTGAAAACGAACATGACCTAGGATTTCTCTGTGATAGCCAAGCAGCCAAAGCAGAAGTAATTGATTTCTCTGTGAGTGAAAGAATGCCGTAACAGTCTCAAAATGGGCAGCTTGTGGGGCGTTAAGTCGCTGGAATCTTTCTCCATTTTTTTTTTCCTTTTCTAAGCAAATAAACTTAATTAAACTAGAAAACAGGAGTTCACGCGGATCAAAAGTAGCTCAAGCTAGCCAGACGAGGAGCCAAATTATTAAATGGTGCTCCTCGACTGCAAGCAAAAACTTTGGATATCGGAAGAGTTGCTGTTTGTGGGGAACAGCCTCACGTGTTTGCCATTCTTATGCTTTGTTTCTATTAAATGTTCTATACATACACATAGGTTACTGGTGAAAGAGAAAGAGCAAAATAAAAATAAAAATGGCTAGATTTTTTAATGTCGAAGTCTCATGCTTAACCCCCCTCGGTATGTTTTGCCTGCCGGATCCGTGTGGACTGTCTTAGAGGAAGATAGTCAAGTTAAAACTTTTGTAGTAGATATGGTTTGATCCGTTTTGGTACGTTGTTGAGTTTATGTGTTGGAGGTTGAGAGCTGCATATAACACTAAAAAGTAGTTCTCGAGTGCAGTGGCATTTTTTTAATCTTCCTTTCCTCGATCTGCTTCTTTTTCAAACCCTGCTGATCTCGAAAACAATTTTGTATTCCCATATTATATATGTTACAGTAGGCGGGGACAGTACACCCAATAAAATACTTCAGGATTCCCACTCTAGGCCCGAAAAAGCAGCCATGTTCTCGCGGAGGAGGAAGCACATGCAGAGCACCGGGTCAAAATATTTTATGTCTACGAAATAAGCGAAATGCAAAGCATGTGGTTTGATCGATTGTGTAAGGAAGGGCTGAGGAAGGAGCACATGTGATGTGAAGAAGTTTAGTTTTGCTGTATATTATTTGTAAATTTATATATATATGGTGACACTATTTTCAAAGCGAACCAATATTGTAGAGCTGATCAGTTACCACCGATGGATCAGATCGAAGGTCGCATCCCGTTATTAACTTTCAACACTGGCAAATGCCTTGAAAAAAATGATTTAATGTTGAAAATAAAATAAAATAAGGTGCTATCCAGTATATAATGTTGAAACTCAAGACACTAAATTCAAGAGTTAATTGAGGTTCCTCAACCCTAAAATTTCATTTATTTTTTGGGTTAAAAGCTCCTCAGAGCAAATTTAAGCTCATGAAAACAAAATGCTTTTCTTGCATGTGTCTATAGAGTGGTATTAAAGTAGAAAAGAGGAGTTCACGCGGATCAAATTATTGAATGGTAGGTACAAAAATTGTTTAGTAATTTTCCTATCGCGCTTGTCTCTAATTTGGGTGGTTGAGATAGTGCGATAGAACTCGATAGCCTAAAGGGAGCCAGATTCATTAATCCACAAAAAGAATCCAAAATTTTCCCTTTTTACTTAGATATGGAGAGGGATATACCATATAATTAATAGGTTAGCTGAAAAAAACAAGGTAAAGAGCTATAAAGATTTATTTTCGTGAATCCACTCTAAAGAAAGAAGCTGCCTTTTAAATATTGCGTTAGGAGAATTCCTATGCTGATAAGAGAAAATGAAAAGTAGCTTGAATTGTGGGTTCCGGGTTTTCTCTGCGATGGAAATGGTCATGTGGATAATCAATTTGCGCTAAAATTTTCAAACAGAGCAAGAAAGTACCGTGGTGTTTCATTAATGTTTCTAACTGACGTATGTGCAGCCATGAACTACACTCCGATAAGTGATAATCTGATAGTGGGCTCCCAGCCTCAGAAACCTGAAGATATAGATCACCTAAAGCAGAAAGAGAAAGTGGCATATATTTTGAACTTGCAACAAGACAAGGACGTTGAGTATTGGGGAATTGACTTGCAGTCAATAATAAAAATATGTCAAGAACTTGAAATCCATCACATGAGGAGGCCTGTGAGTGGAATTTTCTTTTAGCACTACACTCCAAGATATAATAAATGCTATGAATATAACCTGAAGAACGTCCCACCTTGCAGAATTAGTTGATACCCTAGTATTTCTGCACTGAGTTTAATATCACGTTGCAATATTTCTCCATTCTGTCTATGATCTACTCGCATGGGACGTACCATGGAATGGAATGGATATTCTGAGAAAGATTGTTCTTAAAACTGGAAGAACGATTTGTTAAGTTTACAAGGCAGTGAAATAAATCAATTGATTAAGCATTCTTGTTCAGAGATTGTTTATGCTTTTGGGTCTTTACCTCACGGTGTTTTTCCATGTATTGTAGGCAAGAGATTTTGATCCAGATTCGTTGCACGGTGGATTACCAAAAGCTGTTTCATCACTGGAATGGGCCATCTCCGAGGGAAGATGAAAAGTTTATGTGCGCACCGCACCGCTGGGTTAGGAAGAGCCCCTGCTGTTGCAATTGCTTACATGTTCTGGTTTTGCGGCATGAATGTGAGTCAACTGTTTTTTATGCCATTGCTGCTTTACACTACAGCTCTTTCCTTAGATGTTTTGGGAAAACACAGTAAGTTTTTTTACAGTTTTGACAACTTGTACCGAGTCCAGGGTGTTGTAAGACTCACATGCTCTGTTTTTTATGCCATTGCTGCTTTACACTACAGCTCTTACAACATTTCATTTGTTGAAACTTTTTCTGTCAAAACATTATCAACCTAGCCAAATGAAAAAATTAATCAAGTGGAATGCTTTAAAATGATTCGTTTCCATCTGCCAGCCAAAGTGTTGAATTTGGAAGTGGGATGGTCAATGCACTGTCATACTTATGCCGTTGTCAAGAAATTGTTTATTGGTTGCAGGTATTTTTGGCATGAACTTGAAGTCCTATCTAGAAGAAATGTGGTATGTTGGTCCCTAATAGCTAAATGTTTATTGTTTTCAGTTCGGTTTACTGCCCATTTTTCTTGGAATCATTGTTACTTCCCCGCTGGTTAAACTGCCTCCAGTACCGGCAACGGTACCACTAGGCAGTTACTGCGACAAGCCGGTGTCGAGGGCGGTTCCGGTTTCCGCAAGGAAACAGTGCCCTTAGCAATGGATGGTGAAACCGCCACTGGTGGGTATGACACTGGTTTTTTTTATTTTACAAAACGATATCTTTTTTATTTGCTTTAATTGTTGGCTTAATTATACTAACAGTCCTGTGGTTCGGCGTTGTGACAAATTGTTCCCCACAAATGGATCCTATCATAATTATACTAACAGTCCCTCTGTCACGGAGTTAGATGACGTGAAATTTTATAATAATATAAACTTTTAAAAAAATTAAAAAATGTATATAAAATATTAAAAATATAGATTTTTAAGTTAATTTGTTTTCATTTTATTCAATATCTCCAATGTTTTTTAAATTTTTTTATATATTTTAAAATATCACGTCATCAAATTCCGTTAGTAACCTACTGGAAGATTGACGGAGGACTGGAATTTCAAATATGTGACCAGGGACCGGTTTGTTGAAGTTCAAATCATAGGGACCGTTGATACAATTACGCCTTTTTTTATTATTTTTTTATTCTTGAATACTCTCCCCTCTCTATCTTTCTCTCTCTCTGCAATGGGGAGGTAACTGCCTACTACCACCTAGGTAACGACTACCTCAATTGACAGGGGCACCACCCTTTGAGGCGGGGGCAGAAACTGCCCAGGCCAACAGCGCTGCCCACCCTTGTCACTCGAGCATTTTACCCTTATCTTTTCTGTTTGATTTTATGCAGTTTGCATTTTTGCTAACAACCGTTGGGATAATTGGGGGTCGGTTATTGTGTGAGTGAGGTTATCGTGTGAGTGCGTGAGTGGACGGTTGAGAAATCTAATAACTGAAAAAATGTCACTTCATTTAATGAAACCGGTCGGTTTCGCAAGTCGGGTTCGTGGGTCGGGTTCATTAAATGACGTGACATTTTTTAAGCCATTAGATTTCTCAACTTCTAATCTCACTTGTCCGCTCACACAATAACTTTTGCCGGATAATTGTTGGTGTTGTTTCCGCATTCTTCCTCATGTATTTTTATCTCAAGACAAGGAAGATACTGAGTAGAAAAATTTTCGATTGAAAAGATTATGTCCCGTGTACAAGATTATTCTCATGCACTTGCCTATAATAGTGTGCTATCCAGTATATAATGTTGAAACTCAAGACACTAAATTCAAGAGTTAATTGAGGACCCTCAACCATAAAATTTCATTCATTTTTTTGGGTTAAAAGCTCCTCAGAGCAAATTTAAGCCCATGAAAAGAAATGCTTTTCCTGTATGTGTCTATAGAACCTAATCACATCTCGTCCATCTTTTTTTTTTTTGTCTAGATCAAGCTCCAAAAAGGAGCCGAAATACATCATCCAGGCGATAAAACACCGGCAAGATCCGACAAAGGATCAGATACAACCGCTATAAGCACCATGCATAGCAGAGGGTGCGGCGGCCGGACAAGGTAGACGCAGCTACCCAGACCTAACAAACCAGTTAAGACAGCACAACAGCCCGGAATCAAGCCCACGCAGGGGCTGGAAAGATCCACAAGGGATCAGATAAAGCCCACGCAGGGGCCAGCCAACCAACAAAAAAAAACCCAAAAAACAGCAAACAACACAACCAAAACAAAGCAACCAACACCAAAGACGGAAGCAACACCACCACAAACAGCAACCAAAGACCGCCGGAAGAGGAGCCAACGCCAGGCGCGTGAGATCCACGCACGCGCGTGGGCGGAAAGAGGCACCGCGAGTGGGGCGCGTGGGACGCCACGCGTTGACGAACTGACGCCGGACCGGAGCAGAGGAGCTCGTCGGGAGGAGCAGATGGCATTGAGCGTGGCGGTGACTACCACAGGCGAGGAGGAAAACCGGGATCGACCATCCTGCTTCCGAACAAAAAAGAGAGAGAGGGGGGGGAAATGGAGAAAGAGGGGAGGAAGAAGAAAGAGAGGGAGGGGAGGAAGAAGAAGAGGGGGAACGGTGGGAGGAGCCCCACCGCTGGCAACTAACGTGAGAAGGGGCTGCTAAAAGGGGGAGGGGAAAAGTCTAGAGAGAGGGCAGAGCCACTCTCTCTAGACACGGGTTTTTTAAAAGATGTACGTAGCTCCTCGTCCATCTACAGGTGAGATTCAACAGTCAAGAGACAAGAGGGTCGCAAAGTCTGTTTGTTATATTCTTATGATCTTCATCAAACCTTATTGGTGGCTGTATCTACTTTGTCCAATAGTACCTGAATTGCTCCTTCATATTCTAGAGGCGGCAGCCGTCGCAATCAATTGATGAAGCTCTCATAAGTTGATATGGATTGATTACCCAAGAGGAAATGGCTCCCATCATATACTCCTTGCGCCAAACAAGGCGCCCTATTCTTGAAGGAAACTGCATCAACATCATTGATTGTATGAGATGATTATTCGCAATTTTTTTTCTAGGCGATTATTCACAATTTGAATGTATTTACAGTGGTATTACCAAGGAAATAACACACATTCTCTTTCTTTTTCTTCTCAGATACAGTATCATTGAAAAATGCCCCAATTTCAATTAGGTGAGTGGGCATATATGGAAGACAGTTTGGATATTCAGGAGATGTAATGAAGTGGCTCACAATCTCGCCAAGTGGGCCTTAATTTCGTAGCATTAGAGAAAGTTTGTAAGAAGCATTTTCCTCATTTTTCATTTCCTTTCCTTTGTTTTAATAGAGTATAAGAAAATAACACAAACTTTAAGCTAAGCCATGGCCCCCTCACCCTCAACAGAGGGAGAGGAGAGAAAACACACTTTGGATCAGGAGACCATGTAACGTTAATGTCTTCCATTTTATCACCAATACATGCATCCATAGTCCATAGACCCTCAACCGTGAACATCAGGTATAGAATGGGAGATGGCTAAATTTAGAATAGCACTATTTGCTTATTTCATGGAGGAAAAAGAATTAATTTGTTTGGAAACAAAGTGACGTCGTTATATTCTTTCTTCCAATTTTTTTTTAATATTTGAATAAGTAATATTGGGTATACATATTGATATCACCAAAATCAAGTTTACAAACTGCAAAGACCAATTAAAGGTTATTAACATTTTGAAGGCTACGGCTCATCACATCAATGGAAGTATACAATAAGAAAGAAAAAAGAAAAATGTTCCCCTGTTTTTTTGTCTAAAGATTCCTCTGTTTTCAATGAAAGCGCGAACCCCTCGAAAACACAAAATTTGGAGACTCAGTTGATGTTAATGGGTTCAAAGCTCCATACAATAATACTTTTATGTGTTAGTTTCTTTTCACCTTCATTTATTTCTTTTTCAAGAAAAATTAAGAAAGCAAGTACTCTGCCTTACGTTTGTTATTTTCAAATTAAGATTTCAGATTCCAAATAAACAAATTTCCCAATCTACTAGTAAGCATTAAGCAATCATACAGAATACAAACTGATCATAACTCAAAAAAGGCTTGCAAACATGTGATCATCTAGCACAATAGAAATGTGGCACTAATTTACATATATCACTTCATAACAATAGAATGCACAAGAGGCTTCAGTTGACCGATTTCTTCACTTCACCCTTCCATTCATTTTAAAAGTAAAAAAAAAAAAAAGTCAAGCAGCACCAAAACAAGTATGCATCTCATCCTCACAAACTGTATTCCCAACTGAGGCTCTGCAGGTTTAGCCGTCTTCATATTTCCACAACCCATGGATAGGCTCTACCACAGCTAACCTGCTACATCATTTGTCTCACTTGTGAAACCCGAACCCATTTCATTATGCAATATCTTTCTGGTAACATTAACACAAGATATACAAGCACCAAAATCCAGTAACGTACCTTTAGTGAGGGTCCCGAGGAGTCGCCATATCGATATCAAATAAGAATTAGACACTCAATGTTCAGGGCCTCTCTCTGCTTAGTTACTTGGGCATTTTAGCAAACACAGATTAGGCCGCTATGCAGACCGAGCCAAAATAGAGAATCCCAAAAATAATAGCCGGACATTCAGCAAACCAACGACAATATCTGCAAGTAATAGAAGCACAAATCCTCAAAATTCCGACGACAATCAAAAGCAGAGGTAAGATTGAAATAATTGACATGGCAATGGACTTACCTGGGCATTTATTTCTTCACAGATGGTGTTGCTTCTAAAAGAAGTTAAGTGTGGAGAAACCAAGAGGAACTATTTCCCGATTCTGCGCTTATGGATCATAAACGAATTCCCCATCAATTTCAACGTAAGGGATGTTGGCTATCTTAGACCACTCTCGTCCTTCATCCTTCTTGCAATTTTCTTCCAGCAGAGGACATTCGGAGATACTAAGTTGCAGGAGTGAGGGAGGCAGGCCAGTATCAGGAAAGGCGGTGAGCTTTCCGCATTTAGAGATGTGAAGTTGCAGAAGTGAAGGAGGCAGGCCAGTATCCGGAAAGGCGGTGAGCTTTCCGCATTTAGAGATGTGAAGTTGCAGAAGTGAAGGAGGCAGGCCATCCTCTGGAAAGGACGTGAGCTCTTCGCACTGACTAATAGACAGTGTTTCAAGAGATGCGAGTCTACGAAGACCTTCGGAAGACAGGTTTTGTAGCTTCGGGAACCTTGTGATGGAGAGGCTGGTTAAAGAGGCAGGCAGCATCATCTCGGGAGTCGGAAAAGACACCAGATAAGGACATCCACCTTTAATTTCGAGTTCTTTAAGGGAGTTAAGCCGGTGCAATCCCGACTCTAACAATATCTCAGTGATTTCGAGATGATCTATGCAAAGCGATGTTAGGTTGCTGGGCCAAGTATCTTCCCGAAAGGATGAAATGCCTGGACATCCACTTATCCTCAATTCTTGAAGAGAGGTAAGGTTGCGTGTGCTGATGGGCAAGCCTTGCAATTTCTCCCACCCGTCAATGAAAAGCTCTGTCAAGTTTGGAGGGAGAAAATCTCTTTCTCCTTCCGGAAAGGGAACAAGATTCCGGCAGCGGGAAATAGAAAGGCGATGTAGAAGGCTGAGACTGTTTATGCCCGTGGGTAATGCTTTAAGGTTTTCACACGAACTGACTCCGATGGTTTCAAGAAAGGAGTTGCGATAAAGGCTTGTAGCTATTGACTCCAGCTTTGGGCAATTCAAAATATCCAGGGTTTTAAGTGTTGCAGGTAATTCTCCGCTTGATGTTAAGGATTCGAGGGATGGACAATTCCAAATATTCAACTCCTGGAGAAGAAGAGATGCGCTTCTGCTGTTGCAACTGTTGGTACCCTCCTCCTCCTCCTCCGCCAAAACCATCCGCATTTTCTTGCAATCTTCTATGCGTAGCCTCCTTAGAGTTGGAGGTAGCTGGCCTCTTGCAAAGTACCTCAGCGAATCACAGTTCCAGATGTCAATAGACTCGAGACACGTGTTATCGTATATCATTGCCTTGGGTAAATGTTCCAGCGCATTGCATTCCATTATCGTGATTTCTCTTAGTGTGGATGGCAAACAAGTTTCGTTCGCCACCAAGGAAACCAGTTTATCACACTCCCGTATCCGTAGTTTACGAAGGCACGGGAGATGTTGTAGGAATCCCTCCTTATTTGACCACAACGGCATCAGCTCCTCACATTTGTGAATAGTCAAATCCTCTACATGGAGGAGGCCTTCAATCTGACTTGCGGATTCTGAAATGTGAGAAAGATGAGCAGTGCGTAATAACCCGCGGAAGCCATCATTGTTTCGACACACCAAACCTTTGCACCCCCTAATTGGTATTTGAATGAGCGCCGCACTCCTTGAAATCGAAACCACCAACCGCTCACAATTCAACACACAAATTTTTTCTAGTAACGGAAGTTGGTTTGGTAACTCCCCCGACAGCATTGGACACCTTTCAATTGAAAGTACGCGTAGTCTTGAAAATTCTTCGCAAGGACTCCAATTCTCCCATTCCTTCATATCCTCGAAATGCAAAGTCTCCAAGGATCTGAATGGCTGTGAGCAACCTTCTCCGTAAAACTCCGTACCTATATTCTTCACTCTGTCCATGCCTCCGATCCAAAGGAATTTGAGTGATGGAAGCTGCCCGACTGGAGGCAATGAGGGACACCATTTACAATTTTCCATTCTCAGGAACACCATATTAGGGAAGGATGCACGCTGCCATAACCATGTCGGAAATTCTGTACCACCGTAATTCCTGAGCGTGAGCCGTTTCAAGTTCTTGTGAGGCTGTAGCATGTCAATTACCTCTAAATCCTTTCTCATGTCCTGTGCCTCGCGATTCTTGCCACTCCATGCCAACTCCAACCTTCTAAGATTGCATTTATCACTTAAATTAGCCTCCCTTGCATCTCTTGGTTCAATCACGTTCTCCAATCCTGATATGCAGAGAGTTCCTCGAAGATTCAACAAACTCCCCAACTCCTTCATTCCAGAGCAACTCTCATTTCCAACAACTAGGTTAGACAACGTCCGAAGACAAATTAGCTTACCAATTTGTGGAGGCAATCCTTCCAATGACCAAGTTCCTGAGACATTAAGGTGGCGCAAGTTGACGAGATTTGCAAACTTCGAAGGCAATTTCACTAGCTTATGACACTCTTCTAACAACAATGTTTGCAAGTTATAAAGAGTGGTGGTCGACTCAGGCAAGCTTGTGATGGCAGTGTAAGAAAGGTCCAGGTAGCGTAGTTGATTCAACTCGCCAATCGAATCTGATATCTTCGTTATACGATACCCCTCAAAGAGAGCACCCTCAGGCATCGTAATTTTGGCAACAATTGAAGGGGAACATCACAGGTCAAGTAGCATTTCCCTAACTCTGGTAGCATAAGAGGTAGTAAGGTGCGCAAACGTGCGCAACGAGAAAGAGCTTCAAACTTTTTAGCTCCATCATAACGACCACCCAAGTAAGATGAATGCCGAGCCTTTGTAGGAACATTTCCTTCTTTAGTGCCGTAAATTCTATCCTCCATTCTAAAACATGTATCTCCTGCAACATACTGAGCCAAATCGTTGATTAAGTCGTGCATCACATACCGTGATTTATCTTTGGCTGATTGTTGAAAGAATGACCTCGACACCAAATTCTGAAAATACTCTTTGCCCAATTCTTCCCTTTGCTTTTCATTTTCTCGTGGCCGAATGAAACCTTCTGCCATCCATAGTAGAACCAGTTCTTCTTCTACAAATTCATAATCTTTGGGAAATATTGAACAATAAGAAAAACATCTCTTTAGTTCTGAGGGCAGATGATGGTAGCTCAACATAAGAGCTGGAACAATATTTCTACTATTTTTTTCTAGTACCGTCCATAGCTTGCTCGCCAATACCTCTTCCCAATCATCACATTTTGTTGTGGTGCATAAGGAACCTCCGAGGACTTTTGCTGCCAGAGGCAAGCCTTTGCATCTTCTAGCAATCTCTTTGCCAACAGTTAGAAGGTGTGAATGAGCACTAAACTCTGTTCTCCCCAATGCATGAAGAGCAAGTATAGACAAACAAGAATCATCTGACAATAGTGATAGATGGTGAGCATTTTTTTTGCCTACCATTGATGAAACTTTTTGATTACGAGTTGTGATGACAATTGTACTTCCCGGAGCCCCTACTTCAAAAGGAGCGCGCAAAGAAATCCAGTCGTCGTAGTTTTCGTTCCACAAATCATCTAAAATGACCAGAAACCTCTTCCCCTGCAGCTTTTTCTTTAGCTCTTGCTGCAACCAATCTAGAGCCATGCCTTCATATTTTTCTGAGGTAGCAGATTCTAAAATCGTTCTGGTTACCTTAGCAACATCAAAATCTTCAGAAACACAGGCCCACGCTTTCAGCTCAAAAAATTTCTCTCGTTTTTCTGCTTCGTAATTATATACAAGCTGGGCAAGAGTTGTTTTTCCTACACCACCCATACCATGTATAGGAATCACCGTAAGTTTAGCAGGTGTACGTCCTTCCTTCGGCAATATTTGAAGTAGAGCTTCTTCGTCTGTTTTCCTTCCCAAAACACCTGCTTCATTCAGTAAAGAAGTTGAGAGCTCTGACCTTGATCTTCTTCTGTTTGAACTCCCATCAACTTTCCCTTTCAGATCCAGCTGATTTCTTAGTGTCGCGATGTTGTCAAATCTTTCACTGATGTCCGCTATCTCTGAACCCAATGGAGAAGACCCTGGGATCAAACGAGTAAAAAAGGCAGGGAAAGGATGCCATGCCTTACTACTACTGGTAGCCTGATTTTCACGACGCAAAGCTTCTGCGTCGAACTCATTCACAATGTCCTCCAGATCGAAGGCCAAGTCTCTGAGATCATCCAACCACTTCTTGATACCCGCATCATCATGCTGCTTCTCCTCCGCATCATCAAGCACGGTCTTAATTAATGACAGCGTTTCCTGCCACTTCTTCAGCTTTTCCGGAAGAACCTCCGGGCGTGCCAAGTTCAGCAACTCGGGACTCGACAATCGGTCAAACAGCACAGAAAGGAACGCACCAAGAAATACCTCTCCTAGCGGCATGATGCTTGTCGAAGAAAGAACTGAGTCAAGAAACTAGGATTTCTCTGTGATAGCCAAGCAACCAAAGCAGAAGTAATTGATTTCTCTGGGAGTGAAAAGAATGCCGTAACAGTCTCAAAAGTTCGTGTTTTCAGCAACATGGGCTGCTTGTGGGAGTTCACGCGGATCAAAATTATTGAATGGTACGTACAAAAGTTGTGTAGTAATTTTCCTATCACGCTTGTCTTAGTTTGGGTGGTTGAGATTGTGCGATAAAACTCGATAGACTAAGGCTGCGTTTGTCACTAAAATTTTACTCAAAATTTTATCTATTTTCTAATAAAATATTTCAATATAATCTTTCTTCTATTAAAAAATATAAAAAATTATAAAAACTATAAAATATTACATCTTTCTTCACTTTTTACTAAATTCAATACCAAAAATTTTAACACAAAAATTCACCCGGGAGCCAGATTCACTAATGAGCTGGTCTGTGTGTATGTATGCCTGAACAGTCTGAAAAAGCTGTCCAATTATTAGTTCGAGGAAAAGTTGCTGTTTGTGGGGAACAGCCTCACATGTTTGCCATGCTCATGCTCTGTTTCTATTAAATGCTCTACACCTACACATAGGTTACTGGTGAAAGAGAAAGACCAACCTATCCCTCAATAATCCACGGAGGTATGTTTTGCCTGCTGGATCCATATGCGGACCGTATAAGAGGAAGCTAGTGCTTTTAATTTGAAACCGAGGATAGTGAAATTGAGGATGCTGTTAATTAATTTCTAATTTCATCCCGATTATTCTTATTGAAAATTACCAACCTATCCCTCAATAATACTTTAAGGACATAAATAATGAAGGGTAAAATTGAATTTTAAAGAACGCATGATCTCACAAATTTACTGTATTCAATATTCAGACATATGAATAGACGAAATACTCCAATTGATCTACCAACGTTATTTTTTAGTTAAGGGCAATATGATCATTTTATGTGATGCATACGACAACTTTTCACGTCTGTTTTTAATTCTCCTAGCGACTACTCTTGACGTGAAAGAGACGTGAAACAGGTAACTCCACTCGTTTCTCTTCTTTTTCTTCAAATATCTGTATTGTAATAAAAAAATAAAAAAATTCGAAACATATTAAATATTACATATAGGCCGGGGTGGGAAAAAATTATTCGTATTAGGTGGTTGATTCGACAGCTGTGTTACTTGGCCTCGACCACATATCGTTAGGAAATTGGATAGTAATTTCAGCCATTTTGATCGAGCTTTTGGGTCTGTGAAGCAAAAAAAATAAAAAAATATAAACAAAAGAAAATACTTCAAGTGATACGGCTCTTTTAGCCTATTCTTAGCCTTAGAGCCGTATTGATGCACGGAATATATAAGTTTGTATATATAGGTTAGATAAGGACCCTCGATTTGAAATTTAACTTTTAAATATTCCTCATCCATCATTGACTGATGTTGTATCTAATTAAAATTCTAAATCTATATTTGAATAAATCTCTAACTACTCAATTTAATTAAAACTTTATAACATGTGATGCGTGGATTACACTTTATAACTACTCAGTTTTTTTTATATGTTATTTGTCCAATAATATGTCTTCTGTTTGGAGCAGGCCTCTTCAAATTAAGGCTGTATTTCAAATATGCACTTTTCTCTCACGTATGAGCATAGTTAATTTAGACAGTAAAGACTGTTTGATCCGTTTTAGGTACGTGGTTGATTGTGGTTGTGTTTGTGCTGTAATATTTTTGGTATGGGAATATGTGTTGGTATTGAGTTTAGTGAAAAGGTGAAAAGAGAGGTAATTTTTTATATTTTTTGTAATTTTTATATTTTTTTATGGGAGAGAGATATTGAAGTATGTGTTGGAGGTTGAGAGCTGCCCAGAACCGCAAATCGTAGGTCTCAATGTGGTGGTTTACTTTTGAGGGCAGTTGCATTTTTTTAATCTTCCTTCCCCAGATCTGCTTCTTTTTCAAAACCCCGCCGATCTCGAAAACAATTTAGTATTCCCCTATTGTATATGTCACAGCAGGCGGGACAGTACACTCAAGAAAGGACTTGTTTGTTTATCCAAAATTTGGAGGGCTTAATATTTTTAACAAAATAAATATATTTTAAAATTTCTCAATTTTTACACATACATTTCAATTTTTTTACAAATTTCAATAAACTTCAACATTCAAAATACTCCTAAAATTTTGAAACTATTCTCCAAAATTTCGATAAACAAACATACCCAAAATACTTCACATTTCCACTAGGCCCGAAAAAGAAGCCACGTTCTCGCGGAGGAGGAAGCACGTGCAGATCACCGGGTCAAAATATTTTTTGTCTTCGAAATAAGCGAAATGCAAAGCATGTGGTTTGATAGATTGTGTAAGGAAGGAGCGAAGAAGTTTAGCATTGATTATATTGTTTGTAAGCTTATATATATATATATATATCCGTTATCCTATCCTTAATAAAAAAGACATTTAAACAGGTTACATGATTATACTATTTTTTCAAAATTTGATATGAAATCTGGTTTGTCGCAAATCCAAATTACCGAGGCCGATCGATATAAAACAGCTTTCATCGTTCCTTTTAGTCATTTTGAATGGAATGTTATGTCGTTTGGATTGAAAAATGCACCGTCTGAATTTCAGAATATTATGAATAATATTTTCAATCCTTATTCTTCTTTCTCTATTGTGTTATATTGATGATGTTTTAATTTTTTCCAAAAATATTAAGCAGCATTGGTTCCATTTACGCAAGTTCTTCAATATTATTAAAGACAATGGTCTTGTTATTTCTACTCCTAAGATTAAATTGTTCCAAATTAACATTCATTTTCTTGGCCATAACATTTATCAAGGCACTATTACTCCAATATCTCGCGTTATTGAGTTTGTTGATAAATTTCCTGATCAACTCACTGATAAAACCCAACTTCAACAGTTTTTAGGTAGTTTTAATTATTTTTCTGACTTTTATAAAGATTTGCGAAAATTATGCAAACCCCTTTTCAATAGACTTCGAAAGAAGCCACCGCTTTGGTCCTCATTACATACTGCTATTGTTTAAAAAATTAAACTGCATGCTAAACACTTGCCATGTCGTGGAATTACATCCCCATCTGCGTTCAAGATTGTCGAAGATCCATATCATTCCATTGTTGATTCCAACCAGACAGCAATCCAGATATTACCTCCAAGATGAAACTATGTTCAGTGGCGGACGCAGGGGGTATCGAACCCGTGCGTCCGCCCATGACTTGGCCAAAAAAAAATTTTACACTTGTTTTTTTATTTTCTTTTTATTTTTCTTCGTAAATTAGTTAGGTTCGATACCCATTAAATCCAGGCCAACTAGACTTAATGGGTATCGGATCTAAAACAATTTTTTTTTTCTACACATTGATTTTGCTTCTAGTGCTACATAATAACTGAGGCAAATATACATTTATTATGATTTTTTGTTTTGCATCGATTACAAGCTCTTCAACTGAGGGGTAACTTCCTGCCGTCTTGCTAAATTTATGTTAGTAAAAAATTATTTACTTTTTGCTCCTAATTTTTCACAATCAAGATCACTTCATTTCTTTCTCCCTATGTTGATTTGTTTCTTCATTTTTATTAGAGACCTCGAAAAATGTTGTGTTTGTTTAGATCCTTGTATAGGTCAAACCAAAGTTCTAACCACTTTTGGGATATGTTTATCTAATGAACTCTTTTACTAAATCTTGTTTATCCAAGAATTTTTATTTTTATTATTCAGAGCTTTGTTTGTCATCAATTGTTGTTTTGTGTGTGGAAGTTGCTTTGAAGAATGTGAATATCTTTCAATTTCAAATCCATAAAACCTAGAGAGTAAATTACAAAGGCATCACCAGTAACATTTTCTAAAAAAAGACAGACCTCAGTTGTGGTAATAACCAACAAATGTAAGAACAACAACCCCTACTGGCATCAAGACCTCAACCATTAGAATCATCTGTAATTTGTTCTAAAGTTTTAGAATTAAGTAGGAAATTAACTTAAATTAGATCAACAAAAGTGATTTACATAATATGATGAGAGATAACTAGATGAATGCTTGCATGTTAGTGTACATCGAGCAAGAAGTTTTTAAAACTATTAAGAAGGAAGTCATTTTGCAACATTTTCAAAAGATGGAAACTCGTAGCATCCAATTGTCACCTCTCAGTCGTAGTATATATTTCGGTACATGTATTTCAATATTTTTAATGCTTTTAGTCCTTAATTTTCAACATTATAACTCTAAGATAATGTTTTGCATTACAAAGGAATTTTTTTGTCATTTCGCCTTTAAAATTCGACACCTATGAATTTTAATCCTGGTTCCGCCACTGACTATGTTCCAAAAAATCTTCAATATAACAAAGCTTTTTACTAATTTATTTTGCATAATACCAAAACAATCGAGTTCGAACAAACGTCCTGTAAGTATGTTCCTTCCCGAGTTGGATGTTCAAAATTTACAATCAGAAGAGTGATTTCTTCAAAAGAGTGGGGACAACTTTAGACTCTTAAGTCTCTTTATGTTCCTTAGAAAAATTTGAAACATATCACTTATGACTATATTGACGTGAACTTTTGCTTTACTTTTTACAAATGAAAGACGTCGTCATACATTTATTCGTTTTAAACATTTTCAGTGTCCTGATCCTATTCCGAAATGAAAAACTGAACAATACAAGAAAAAGTTCGAAGGTTTGGGCTTCGAGGATTTGGTAAGGACTGAGAGCAAGGTTGTTTGAAGGCGAGATCTCATGAGTGAAGGTATTTTTTCTGTCTCAAACGTGAGGTTCATGGTATTAACTATTTATAGAAGCTAGGAGCCTGTGGAAAGACGAGGTCTATCCCTGATATCTGGAAAAAGCAAGGGTATTTTTATCAGAAGGGTAGAAAGGAAATCCGCCAAGTGTCGGCAGGGCTATTTTTGTTTGATATTTCAAAAGATAAGGGTAACTTCGGCAACTTGATATTCTGGAAACGTAAAAGTCTTGGACAGTTGATATCTTCAAAAACCAAAGTAAATCTTGTCAAGCCGAGCTGATGTCTTTAAAGCAGTTTGATATCCGCTAATCCGATCTGCAAAATTTATCCGATTTCATTAAATGATGTGATATTTTTTTAATTATTAAATTTCTCAATTTCTAATTTTATCCATGCATTCACACACTAATATCATAACCTTACTCACACAATAATCATTACCGTTGATATCTTAGACAATAATTATTGTTGGCAGAAAAGTTATCAACGTGCTGGCGCTGTTTGAGTGTATAAATTTTGTGAAATATTATTATTTGTAAAAAATTATTAAAATTGATTAAAAGAATTAAAAAAGAATATTTTTAATAAATATTATAATACAAAAATTAATTGATAAATTTTTTAATATTAAGCTTAAATAATTGGGACAGTCTGAAAAGAAAGGAACGGACTAGTTACTTCACGAGCCAAGTTGTCCAATTATTAGTTCGAGGAAAGAGGAAAAGTTGTTGTTTGTGGGGAACAGCCTCACATGTTTGCCCTGCTCGTGTACTTATGTGCCCAGTTGAGCGACGGGAGAGGCGCGAATGGGTCAGACTGCACCGAAAGGAACGGACTAAGAAATACCTCTCCTCGTGGCATGATCTCGTAGAAGTCGACAGGGCGGGCTACAGCTATACGTAGACTAGGTAGTTGGTAAGTTACTCCAGTTTAATTTTTTTTAATGATATATTTTAAAAAAAAATTAATATTAAAAATTAATATATTAATTAAATACGTCTATTAAATTTACTTAATTGAAAAAGTATTAATTTTTTCTAAATTTTATTTAAAGAAAATCTAATATTAAGATTTTAAAAACTTCAATTGAAAAGACATATTAAATCTACTGGATTTAATGAGTTTTAACTTTTTTGCGTTATTTATGAAATCTCACTTAAGCCCATCAAAACTTCTAATTTAAAGATATCAATTATAATTAATTCAAAAAAATATAATAAAATTTGTATTCAATCTCTTTATATAAAATCATTCTTTTTAAGTCTTAACTAACGATTAAAAATATATCCTTAAAATAACTTAAATTTATTTAAGACAATATTTATCAAAGACTAGAAATACCTAAAAATTATGGTTCAACCATTCTATTTTTTATTCTTATCTCTTGGTGTTTCTCAACTCTTATCTTTTTGTCACTAAGTCTCTACTTACTATTATTTTAAACTTTTTACTTAGTTTTAATTTTAAATTTTATTTAATTTAGTTATGATTAAAACTAATATAATCTTACATAACATCAGGTGACAAGTATGATAAAAAAATTAAATGGATTAATAATATTATCATTTATATTTAAGTAATTTTATATTTAAAAAACTATAAGAATAAGGAAATTTAGCATTTTAGTCATTGGGTATTACCTCTTTTTATTTTTTAGTCATTTAATTTTATTTTTTCAAATTTTAGTCATTGAGTTTACATTTTTTGACGAAATGATCATTCCGTCAAGGATCCGTTGGTTTCTCTAACGGAAGGGTCACATCAGCTGACAACTCGGTAGCTAATGTGATAAGGAAAATTGACATTTTAGTTATTGAGTTTTACTGCATTTTATTTTTTAGTCATTGAGTTTAATTTTTTTAAAAAATTTAATCCTTCAGTTTATCTCCTTTGATGAAATGATCTTTCCGTTAGGGATCCGTTTGTTTCCCTAACGGAAGGGCAACATCAATTGACAACTCAGTGTATAAATCAGGTCTAGTAGTCATTGATTTTACTTTAAAATACGATTCTACTTCAATACTACTAGGCATGTGAATCAAACTAATTAAAAAACCACATGTTTTTTACAATTCAATAGAACACATTAGCCGCAATTTTGGTATTTTGAATAAATAACAGTAAATAACAGATGTTAAAAATTGAACATAATCCCAGATGAAGGATCATTTCGTTAAATTATCATAAAAAATCTCATTTTAGAATATAGCCTAAACCCGATTAAATGTCACATTCGTTAACGGACAAATAATCCAAAGCTGAACTTCCTTTTTTAATTATTATTATTATCATCAGCATCATCCAAAAAGAAGGCAATTTCGAATAAAAATGTTGTCGGAAAGAGATATTGCGGCACCTTCCTTGACTCTCTTTCTACTTTTGACGTAAGACCCAAAGAGTGGTGAGGACCACTGCGACACCTATTTCTAGGTTGGATCGTTATTGCCGTGTTGTTGTGCTATTTCTGACCCATACCCACTACAAGTGACCAATTAAATCCAATTTAAGTGCAGTGTTTCGAAATCACTGAATTACTCAATTTCACTTGCCTCCGTCACCCATGAGCGGGTGGGTAGCAAGAAAATCATAAATAAACCTAGAGTGTGTTCGGTTAAGGTGTGTTGTGAGGATTTTTTGTGTTTTGAGAATTTTTATGTGATGTTAACTTTATTGGTATGCGTGTTGTAGTTATATTTACGTGGTGTGAAAAATTATGTTTGGTTGTAGAATTCTGAGGATTCAAAAAAATCCTGAAGATTCTTCCTGAATCGAACACGTCCCTGCCAAACAAAATTATGGAGTTGATGCAACCTGTTCTTCGTACCCCTCCTCTGAATATTGTCTGTGGCGGGTGCAGAGACATCCCAGAATTTTTTTCCTTTTTTTTTATTCTTTTTTTTCCTTTTCTAAGCAAGTAAACTTTATTAAAGTAGAAAAGAGGAGTTCACGCGGATCAAAATTATTGAATGGTACGTACAAAAGTTGTTCAGTAATTTTCCTATCACCCTTGTCTCTAGTTTGGGTGGTTGAGATTGTGCGATACAACTCGATAGCTTAAAGGGAGCCAGATTCACTAATGAGCTGGTCTGTGTGATGCCTGAACAGTCTGAAAAGCTGTCCAATTATTAGTTCGAGGAAAAGTTGCTGTTTGTGGGGAACAGCCTCACATGTTTGCCATGCTTTCATTGATCTGTTTCTATTAAATGCTCTACACCTACAGTGCTACGCATAGGTTACTGGTGAAATAGAAAGACCAACCTATCCCTCAATAATCCACGAAGGTATGTTTTGCCTGCTGGATCCATATGTGGACCGTATAAGAGGAAGCTAGTGCTTTTAATTTGAAACCGAGGATGCTGTTAATTAATTTCTAATTTCACCCCGACTATCCTCGTGAAAAATTACCAACCTATCTCTCAATAATAATTTGAGGACATAAATACTGAGGGTAAAATTGAATTTTAAAGAACACATAATCTCACACATTCACTGTATTAAATACTCATACATGTAAATAGGCGAAAACTCCTGTTAATCTACTAACTTTATTTTTTAGTAAAAAAAAATGCAATTAACAGGAGTTTTCGTCTAAAAGAAATAAAATGTTTTAAAATTAAAATATCAAAAATTAAGGATTAAAAATATTAAAAATATTAAAATATAAGTACACGATAAAATAAAATTCATAAAAAAAAACTAATATATGTAAACGATACAATTGCTCCCTCTAAGAAGGATTCTCCCCCGATAGCATCGCAACTACCAAGCAATTCCTTACTAGATTTTCTACACAAGTGTAGCAGAGACCACTAGGAATCTATCAAACGCAACTAGGGTATCTCTCACTTCCCACCATGTTCTTTTTAAAATAATATGTGAAACAATAACCATAAGTCCTACTATCCATGCCATCTTATGTAATGTGACCTACCGTGCTAAGAACCTCTTCCCACAGAATGATGGTTACAAGATACTAAATATAAACAGATTAAAATTCCCTTTCCCACAATGCAAGGAGAATGAGGCTGAAGTACCATAAAACGGTGTTCAGGATTGGAAATTGAGATCCAAAGAAAGCATTACCTCGTTCATCTTCCGATTAAAATTTGTCTTCCTCATTTGTATTGTAGGAACTGGAGACAACCCAACTGATGTACAGCACCATCTGGAGTCTAGAATTATAGATTCAATTTGCACATAGCATTATGACAAAAGGCCAAGTCTAGAATTTAGCTATCATCACAGGACGAAAACTCAAATCTTATTAGATTCAACTAGAACTGAAGTCAGTATAGGATGGACCACCTTATCACAAAGTTACATGGACGCATCTATGGAATTTCCACTAAAGCCTTTCCAACTAAATGAACTACTCAAAAATAAGCTCCTATTAAGATTGTACTGATACATATAGCCATTGAGTAGGGGTGTAAGTCCGGTTCGACTTCCGGTGGAACTCCGGCTCCGGTTCTGATTGAAAGCTGGAGTATATCAAGAGGCCACCCAATTTTACCACCTGAATCGAGAAAAAGAGAAAAGCGCCGATCTTCTGGGATTTCAATTTCTTCCATGCAAAACAGCCTTTTCAAATCTTCTTCCAATTGAGACAGCAATTAGATAACGTGGAAAAGAAAAATCAACAACAGCAAAAAAAAATGATTTTATTAGTGTGGTAATGGAGATATGCAATTTAGGTGTCATAAACCGCCCCAAAACTACAATGGGCTGGCGGGGACTTAGGTGTGTTTGCAACATAAAATTTTACACCCTCTAAAATTTTAACACAATAAACTATTACAATATAATCTCTCTCCCCCCAACAAATCATAACTTTTCACTACAAAAAATATAAAAATTACCTCCTCTCTTCACTTTTTCACTAAACCCAATACCTAAAATTTTAACAACACTAAAATTTTAAACCAATAGTTACTAACACAGGGTTCATCTGAAAGCTGGAACTCAATGTTAATGAAGTCATGACTGTTAAAGCTCATTCAGTAGAATTGTTTTATCTAGAATACAAGAAGATCGAAGCTATATGATATCAAATTTAGCAGAATTCCACTACCTGCTGACTGTAACTAGTTTAGTTTTCTAGTTTAGCAGGTGGGCACGTACTGCTTCAAGTTAGTCTCCATTGTTCCCTAACTGCGGTTTATTCATTTACAACATCCACCCCTTCGTTACTGTGTTTCGTATTTGCAGTTTCTTCTTTGCCTTCAGCAATAGTTTCCTGTTGAGTAGGAAGTGGTGGTGGCAACACGTTTTCAACCAACTCTACTAGCTCTTCAATTGCATCTCCAAAACGGCTCTCACTTTCCTCTATAATCTGTCGAACACAAGAGACAAAAATAAAAATTTGTACAAAAGTAACATAAAAAGTGAGAGATCGGAAATACATGCTAATTCTTCGGATTGAAGAGAAACTACAGCGAAGAATACATTGGAGAAACAGGAGAACGAGATTACTGAGAGAATCCAGATAGTAATTACTGAGAGAATCCAGATAGTTTTACTTCAAAAACCTACGTCTAAGTATGAAAACCGAAAGGGACAACACCTTTTACATAACAACTTGTTAGCTTAGGTAGAAGCTAGATCTTTTTAGGATTAATGCAACCATTCTTTCACGTGGTATTACATAAAAGTCAAGGGCATTAGTTTGCCTTAACCGTAATATCATAAATCTTCTAAACGAATTACAAACATTTATCCACCTCCAAAACAATCTCTGGTAATTAAACATTGCAAGCATCAAAACCCAATTCATATACCAAGTATAAAATATTAACATCTTCCCAGAACAACCTCTGATGATATTCTTAACAAAATAAGATTCTTATGCCCCCACATCCTCAGACTGCAGAGCTCTACTATGTTAAGGTCTATTGGAAAGATAAGCCGTCTCTTCAAGGGATCGCAGTATATGGTCACATGCCAGCCGAAAAACCAACACTAGTAATAGGGTCAGAACTTGAATGAACTTTTTACAAAAGACAATTCTTGTGCGACCTGAAGAAAAAGCCTGAGAAGGTCGAGTATTTTTAGAAGCTATTAGTGCCTTTCGTTACTCTCTTCCGAAATGTTCAGCTAGCCTAGTCTTCTTATGGTGAAAGTGAACTTATCAATCTCAAATGAGGTTAGCTGTAGATGGATGACAGTGTATGTATTATGAAACTTGAGAAAATGAATAAATAAAAAAGTTCCTACTTCAGCAGGATATAATAGTTACCCTCATTAGCAGTCGCCCAAAAGTGTAATACATCTAAGATTTTTGTTTACATTAGTCAGTCATGTAGTTCTTTGATTCCATTGCGCAATAATCTTTGCCATCAGTCAAAAAATACCAACATGTTGCCTTCTGAAAAATATGATGCTTATGCCACCATAACACATTGTGGTGAGCACATATAACTTTGCTCTGGTACAATTTTGAGCAGTAGAGAGTAGTAGTCCTCCTCATTCCTTGGCAGAAGAGAGATCACTAATATTCGGGATGGATTTAATTTCTTAACACGAACAGTTGGTACCAATCACAAGTGTCTATGGCTTAGCATAAACTAAGAAAAAACCAGAATTAAGAAGAACACAAATAGGCCGAGTGTCAGGGAAATTAAACTGGATAACCAACTTGGGACCACTCCTAGGAGCAAGAAGTCTCTCTTATCCTGTTGCTACCCACCATGTGCCAAATCCTTTTTCGCTTACTGCTAATTAACTTATAATTATCCTTTTTCGCTTACTGCTAATTCACTTATAATTCATTGTGGTCAATCCATAAGTCAACTACTTCCTTAGCTATCTTTTTTGCTTTACTCCTCAGTCCCACTTGAAAGACACAGTGTCACGCTCCCTATCTAATATTCTGCACATGATATTCCCCGCTTATGTCCGCTCTTACCCTCTTTAGAATAAGGTTCTCACTCCCCCAGAAAGAGAACCGATACCATATAGTCCGAGACATAATGAGACATTCTCGCCCCTCACATTATGTATGTGTTACATAGTGGGACATTATGTCGAGATATATAATTTAAAAAAAAATGCTCCCGGAAAAGAGAAGGTTTTATATTTACCGGATAAATTTCAACCGCAGAAGATGGCCTAACGTTGATAATATTTAGCACCTCAGCCTTTGCAAGGTCGTACTTTTTACACCGTTCCAAGAACTCACTGATATTATCTCTGGTTTGCTTGCAAGCAGAAGTCTGAGCCAAATAATCATAAACCTAGAGAATAAACAAACTACACAGTCATCCCCACAAAAGTCCGCACCGCTCAATTCCGATATAAAGAAAATCCAATATAAAATTGCAAGGACATATAGAAGAATAAAATCCAACCTTGTATTCGGAAGGTGCCACTTTAGCGAGAACCCGAGTAGAATCGCTTCCAGCCCCTTTAGACCGCAGAAACTCAAGTACTTCAAAATTCGTGAGAGCACCGGCATTGGGCTCTAAACTGGAAAAAACGTCGAAAAATCTTTATGTGCATAGACTCGCAAAAGGAAATAAATCAGAAGGGGAGAAAAAAAAAAAGAAGCGAAAAGGCGTGAAATGTTTGTTATCTATAAGGATTGTAAGAAGATGCCCAATTACCAAATGGCAAACGTGGGATGACCCAGTAAAAGGGTGACCTCATACCTCTTCATGTCCAAAACAAAGACTTTTCACCCAAACGCAGAAAATAAAAGTGGGAGACTGTGCTTCGATTGCAAGAAGTTCCTTCTGCTTTCGATTGACCTCCCTTGTTAGTGTGGAGTAGGAGTCGCTCGGACGGTCGAGAAGAGAACAGGCCTCAGTGGCGGAACCAGGATCCAATTTGAAGGGGGCAAACTCCTAAAGTAAAATGACCAATAAAAAATTCCTACATAATACAAAGATGTTTTAGAGTTAAAATATCGAAAATTACGGACTAAAAGTATTAAAAATATTGAAATATAAGGGACAGTACAAAATAAAATTCATAAAAAAAATGATATATGTCAATGATGCAATTGCTCCCTCTAAGCAGATTCTCCCCCAATAGCATCGCAACTACCAAGCAATTCCTTACTTGATTTTCTACACTAGTGTAGCAGAGACCACTAGGAATCTAGCAAACGCAACTAGGGTATCTCTCACTTCCCACCATGTTCTTTTTTCAATAATATGTGAAACAATAACCATAAGTCCCACTGGCAGAAAGCTCTCGGAAGGGTACCGGAGTACATTGACTTTCGGAAGGGTATCTCAAGTTCTCATTCAGCAATGGTCTAGTAAGAAAATTCTAATTACTTCAAGACAGCAGAAAGCTTGTTTATCCCACTGGCAGGCAAATCTGACAAACATCGCCAATTCTTCTGTGCAGTTATCTGTTCTCTTAGCACTAGGGTACATCAATTTCGAACAGAAACTTTACAAGCCCTCAAATTTTGCAAGCTTGCATGCCCCATAGTATTATCTATATCTGTGCAGTTATCTGTTCCAAATGTGCTCATATATCTATATTGATGAATTATTTATACTCTGCATTACTTAATGCAGGTAGCAGAGGAGCTGATATCACTTTGCAAACTTGCATGCCCCATAGTAGTATCAAGCCTGCTTTTATACTCCAAGATGATTGTCTCTATGCTCTTCTTGGGACATCTTGGGAACACTGAGTTAGCTGGGGGATAGCTTTCAATTGGATTTGCAAATATTACAGGATACTCTGTTCTGAAAGGCCTCACTATGGGAATGGAACCAATATGCTGCCAAGCTTATGGAGCTAAAAAAGGGGACGTTCTTTGCCAAACATACAGAAGGACTGTCTGTTTCCTTATTCTCGCAGCCATTCCAATTTCTCTATTGTGTTTAAACATGGAGCCCATCCATCTATGGCTAGGTCAGGAGCAAACAATTACATCCATTGCCAAGGTTTATATAACATATTCCCTTCCAGATTTGCTAGTCCATGTCCTCCTCCATCCCTTAAGGATTTTCCTAAGGACCCAGAGTCTAACCAAACCCCTAACTATATCTGCTGTTTGTGCAATGATTTTCCACCTTCCCATCAACTACTGCCTTGTTGTATATTTGAAGTTGGGGATGAGGGGTGTTGCTCTAGCCTCAACCTGGGCTACCTTAAACTTGTACTTGGGTTTGCTATTTTGCTATTATACCTTTTCCAATCAAGGACAGCGCTAAAAAAATGGGGATGAGGGGTGTTGCTTGCCCTTGTAGTTCCAAGCGTACTCTCTGTCTGTTTGGAGTGGTGGTGGTATTAAATAATGCTGCTACTGTGCGGCCTACTCAGTGATCCACATGCTAGTGTGGCTGCAATGGGAATCCTCATACAAACAACTGGATTGCTCTACGTGTTTCCGCACTCTCTTAGCTTGGGCTTATCAACGCGTGTTGGCCAAGAGTTGGGAGCTGGGCAGCCCGCATGGGCTCAACAAACAACCATAATTGGACTCGTGGTGGCGGCTGTGTGTAGCATACTGGCTTTTGCTTTCACAATTGCCGTGCGAGATGGATGGGGCAAGCTCTTTACGTGTGAACCACAAGTGCTGGCTTTGACATCGATTGCCCTCCCCATATTAGGATTTTGTGAGCTAGGAAATTGTCCCCAGACAGCTGCATGTGGAATCCTCATAGGCTCTGCAAGAGCTAAGGTGGGTGCTTGTATCAATTTTGGCTCCTTCTACCTAATTGGTTTGCCAGTGGCAGTTCTCAAGAGTTTTAGACTCAGGATGGGCTTTATAGGGTTGTGGTGTGGTCTTCCTGCAGCTCAGATTTATGTAAAATTTGGTAAAGTAAGCATTTGAAGCATTTGGCTTATCTAAGGGATTTAGTTGCTTTTGAGATGATGGGTCTTGGGTGAGCGACACTAGCAGGTTTATAGGTCTTTCCATCTCCAAATCTCTGATTTGGGTTTGCTTTAAGCATAAAGGAGTTGAATCCTTTCTAATATGTCTCATTCACTATAGGTCAAGTTACATGCTGCCCAAGAGAGAGATTATGCCAGTTTATGGGCAGAGTGCCAGTTTAGGAGCAACTCAATTCTCTTGGATTCTCAGTTTTCTAAAGATCTTTAACAAATTCGCAACTACATTATTTGAAGTAGTTTAACTTCCTTAGAAAAATTGATGGATTCCCACAAGATAAGAGGCAAAGTTCAGTTAGTATAGTAAATAATGCAACCCCCCTCCCCAAAACAAATAACCGAATATGGAATACACACATTCACAGATCGCAAAGCATAAAAACAACCAGCAAAAGAAACACAATCACCTATCACATATTCAATTTTCAAGCCCTAACTCCTAATCACATTCACAGATTACATATTCACAATCAACAACTAAAAAATTTCAATTTCCAAAATTCAAACCCTAAATCCTAATCACATTACCAAATCACACTAATAACAAATTCACAAATTACAATCAACAAGCTATTAGAATTTAGAGAGAGGCTGAGAGAGGGATACCTGCACGAGCACGGAGCACCGGAGCACGGCAGGACGCGGCAATCGAAGGTGGCACTGGGCGGTTGAGAGAGAGAAAGAGAGACTGAGCAGAGCCGCTGAGAGGGAGTGAACCGAGATGAGACGGAGTGAGCTGAGAGCGAGAGAGAGGGCTGGGCGTCGAGTGTCTGAGAGAAGGGGGGAATTGGGGACAGCCGGATGGGCCGGCCTGGGTCTTTGACTTGGAGGGCCTGGGAGCCAGGGGGCGCGGGCTGGGTCAGAGGGGGGTGGGACTCATTCAAAGATGGCAGTCCATATAAAAAAATTTTCTTTACAGATTTTCAGCAATGGGGGCAGACCGCCCCTGGCTGATTCCGCTTGTGACAGGCCCAGAAAATGCGTGTGTTCGATGTGAGCACAAATAACTTTGCTCTGGTACAATTTTGAGCAGAAGAGAGTAGTATGCTCCTCCTTCCTTAGCAGAAGAGAGATCACTAATATTCGGAATGGATTTAATTTCTTAACACGATCAGTTGGTACCAATTACAAGTGTTTATGGCTTAGCATAAACTAAGAAAAAACCAGAATTAAGAAGAACACAAATAGACAGATAGAAATGGTGATTTTAAGACTTCTACAATGCAAATGCAAGAGAGAAGTAAGAGATGCATAAAAATGGATAACCAACTTCTTCACTCTTTGTTTAGTTTCTTTTCAATGCCATTATGTTTTGAGATTAAGTGGTCGGATTTTTCATGTTCATAGAACATAAGTGATCGCCAGGGAAATTAAACTGGATAACCAACTTGGGACCACTCCTAGGAGCAAGAAGTCTCTCTTATCCTGTTGCTACTCACCGTATGCCAAATCCTTTTTCGCTTACTGTTAAGTGCCCTGCTCATGCACTTGTGTGCCAAGTTTAGCGACTGGAGAGTCGCGAATGGGTCAAACTGCACCGAAAGGAACGGACTAAGAAATACCTCTGCAAGCGGCATGATCTTGGAGAAGTCGAGACATGGCGGGCTACAGCTATAGGTAGACTAGTGGTTGCTTAAGGCGCCTAATTCAAAATTTTTTAATGATATATTTAAAGAAAATTTAATATTAAGATTTAACAAATTTGAAGTTAAATATATTAATTGAATAGGCTTATTTAATTTCTTTAATTGAAGGAGTATTAATTTTTTCCTAAATTTAGGAGGTCGCAAATTCAAAATTTTCTTTCATCATATATTTAAAGAAAATCTAATATTAAGGTCTCAAAAACTTAACTTAGTATATTGATTAAAGAGACATTAAATCTACTTGATTCAAGGAGTATTAACTTTTCACTTTTCTATGGTATTTATGAAATCTCAGTTAAGCGGATCAAAACTTCTTATTTAAAAATATCAATTATAATTAATTCAATCTCTTTATATAAAGTCTTCATTCAATCTCTTTATATAAAAAGTTATATAGAACCTCTTTAAGATTAACTTTATATATATATTAACATTTTTTGGGATAATTTATTTAATTTTTTACTGTTGGATATTTTCAAGCTGTTTAAACCTTAACGAACAACTAAAAATCTATCCTTAAAAGAACTTAAGCTTATTTGAGACAATATTTGTCAAAGACCATAAATACCAAAAAATAACACAATGGTCTATAGAGTGGTATTACCAAGAAAATAACACATCTATAAATGGGAATGGAATCTTTTGATGCATAACCAAAAAAATGTAATCTTTTGATGCTTTGATTTTTTATCTTTTAGGTTTTAGCTTCAAAATATATGCCTGATTGAGTAGCTGCTTGATCTTTGCAGATTTTGTGAATTGTACCATGTGGAAATCTTCTTTACAATGGTTAAGTTCTTTCTTTCTTGGTTTGTACACCTTAAATGGGCCAAAAAGACAAAGCATGTGAGTCTTACAACATATGTTGTAGTTCCATGGTATAAGCCAAATAGTGTTTGTTGTCCCTCTCTCTCACTCTCTCTCTCTCTTTCTAAACTGAGCAAAAAGACAAAGCAACTAATCTTACCACATCTGATGTTACCTTTGTAAAGTCCCACTTGCCTCCCATCTCCCATGAGCGGGTAGCAAGAAAATCATAAATAAAACTTCTGTAGCCAACCAAAAATTATGGAGTTGATGCAACCTGTTCTTCGGATCCCTCCTCTGAATATTGTCTGGGGCGGGTGCAGAGACATCCCAGAATTTTGCCTAACTGACAATGGGTGCTTTCCATGCGCAAAGAAAATAAGAAAATGTGATATATTCAGAGCTGTTTGCACTAGTACAGCAAGGAAGCTCGACGCTTTCCCTTCAACAATCCCTCCTTTGAGAGTTCTACAAATACTCTTCTTTTCACCTTTGCAAGTAACTGCAACTCAAACTCAACCAAATTGGACCCGACACGCCACATGTGAACACTTCAATACTTTGCATTACCCCAAGAAATGTCCAGGATCGTGGAACCTTCAAAATTCAATGTCTACAATGTCTCTCTTCTAATTGCAAAGTACTTAAAACAAGAAATGTAAAGAATCCTAATCCAACCAAACCTACTTTTGAAATCCCAAGCTCAATCCCAGGCTCATAACATCCCAAATGGGTAAAAGGGAACGATCAAAACATAAATATTTTACCCATACATGAACACTAAATTGTATTCTAGTTCGATACATGAAACTGTCAAAAGAATGATGCATGTTCAATACATGAACACTTAATAAGGGGGTGCTATACTTGAGATAGCTATTCCGTAATTTTGGTAGCTTGAGACGGTTCTCTTTCAAAACTGGAGCTCATAGCTGGTTAGCTACCGGACCACTTTGTGGACAAGTACTCCTCGGGTTGCATCCCCACAAACATATGAATCTTAGAAGAAGGCAGGCATCTTTTCCCACCAGAAAGAATGACGTCGCTTGAAAAAGAAATCAAATTGCACAAACATGGCATGAATCAAAACACTACCTCAAAAAAAAACAGTTATAATGTCTATTTTGGTGAACTCAGTAAAAGCTGGGATTCTCTGGCTGCTTTTGAATCTACGTCAATGGCCATATTTCCAACTCCAACTTCCATTGCTTCCCTGTCATCATTCTCGTTCTTTTTTTTCTCAGATACACTATCATCTGTGCTCTTTTTCTCCTCAGATACACTATTATGTGTTCCCTCAGGTTCGATAACGAACACAGAAGGCTGAAGAAGCCGAGGGCCTGTACTGATCCATGGATGACTAAGGCACTGTGCTGCTGTTGGTCTCTTTTCAGGTAAAAAATCTAGCATTGGAACAAGGAAGTCAGCCATGTCACCTGCATCTCGCTCACTGAAATCATACTTCTCTTGTAGCACTTTATTAAGAGGCCAGAAACGCAGTCGACGGATGTGCCTCAGATCCCCATGTCTATTGAAGTATTCCCGGGAATAGCGGCCACTCAGTGCAACCTGAGGAGATATATAACACAACTCAATAGTTGGTGATGAAGCAAATAATTCAAAATTCTTCTCAAGTAAAACATGGATACAAAGCATGCAATTGACCAAGTGTTGATCTCTGAGACCAAGGAATAAGTCGACACTTACCTTGCGTGGCATCATCCCAAGAAGCTCCATCATCAGTGCCAAGTGATCCTGAAAACAAAATTTGAAATTACAATCCACTGATACTAATCGCAAAGGAGAAGACCAGGAAGTGAAACAGTGGCAGCATTGCTAAGTCACCAAGTAGATACAGGATAGGACCTAGTAACTGGAAAGCGAAAAGAGCAACTAGCTTCTATTGATAGGAAACAAACATAAACATGTTCTCGCAGATATGAAGATCATGTGCCAAGCAGAATGGTTAATTCTCATTGGTCGATTCGAATCACTTGTTTTACCACGAGGCATAATATGGACGTGAGAAAGTTTCTAAAGTCAAGATAAGCAAGTAAATGCAAATCACATGGACACCTGTGTGCAGCAATAGCAACAAATAAAAAGTGAGTAGATCCAATTCCAAGTGACAAACTAAGGAAATGGTGCATCAATTTTTTTTTTTTTGACATTTCCTATTAGAGATCTACCTATCTTGGGCATTGAATACTGGCAACTGAAATATTTTGAACAAACTGAAACAAGTTATCTAATTTCTATTTAAAAACTCCTAGTAATTTCAAAAACAAAAACCTTCTCACCCGAGATTTCCATCCAAAAGATAGGTTTCAGGACCTCTGTCCTGTCTTGCATGTTAAAAAAAATAGCTGAGGGGAGTTTAACATGTTTGCATGTGTCTGTTGACAACCCATTAAACTTAGCTACATAATAAATCATTTGCAGAGGCAAAAAGTAACGATCGGTTAAGTTGGAAAACAGATGATTATATGAATTAAAAGGACGTCATAAAAGCCAGATAGAAAGATTTTGCCGATCCAAACTGTTAAAAATAAAAGTAATACACACATACCTCATCCCTATTAAAGTTTTCAGCACTGTGAGGATCAAATAAGACGTCTCCAGTGGCCAGCTCAAAGCAAATGCAAGCAAAGGACCAAAGATCTGCAGGGGTTGAGTATTTAGATCCAAGAATAACCTCTGGACATCTATACTGCCTTGTCTGAATATCACTGGTGAATTGTTTATATGTCCAACAAGCATTTCCAAAATCAACTAATTTGCACCTACAATCAACAGCTGCCATTAGCTTCTGCCTTGTAGAACGGCTCCCCCTCCTATGACCATGATTTCCTTGGTGGGCATCCTTTGTTTCATTGCCCTTTGTTGATTCATCTTTAATTGCAGACTTACTTGTTTGTTCCTCAAAATAATCCCCATCTGGTTTCATGTTTGCACCAGAATCTTCGTGACCGATTGCTTTCAAATTTGATTCATTTTCCTCAGTAGTTACCTTTCCCATGCAACCATGTGCTGCCTTCTTAGCTTTTTTTCGAATCTTCTTCTTCTGATTCTTGGTCAGATCTCCATTCAAACTTGTAGTGTCTTTTGAAGCTCCTGGCTCTGACATAGACTTATCTTTGCTGATTGGAGGGATGAGAGGAGTACCTGATATTCTAGGATCTTTGGATGGATCAATCAATGAAAAAAGCAGTACATTCTCTGGCTTTAAATCCGTATGTATAATCGAAAGCTCACGATGCAAGTAATCCAAACCCACCAAAACTTGATGACAAATTTCTTTGACCTTATTGAGAGGAACCCCCCTATAATCACTATACTTAATAAGGGTCAAAAGATTATCCCCCAAATACTCAAAAACCATACAAACATGCTGCCCATTTGGTCCCGAATGCTTAAAGTGATCCAAAAGCTTCACCACACACTTCTTATCCAATGGATCTCCTTCAGCAAGCTGTTTGAGAATCTTTATCTCATCCATTGCAGCTTCAGTGTAATGCTGAGCACTCTTTTGAATTTTCAAAGCCACGTAACGCTGCACACAACAGATTTCTCATGCTATTATATAGTTGATCAACGAAACTTAAATGGCAAGGGCCCCATAGAGTAATCATCAATTTATAAATCAAAATGCTGGAGGTGATGAAGCTTTAGACAATCTAAAGACGAGCAAAAGTAAGCAAAACATGTGTATAGAGTAAGCATCCGTATGGACGATACAAAGAGAAACCAATAACAAAACCAGAACATTGGATAATCTCCGGATTATTGAGAATACGCAAGGAAAAGAAATTATCACTGAATGATAAAATTATAAGAGCATATGCTTAAATACTTTATTTCCATTGCCCAAGCTCAGAAGCAACAAAACGACACCCTCAACTATGTCTATTAGCTATCCAGCTCACTTCAAATAACTTAACGTCTTAGGAAATCCATAAACCAAGGTGATGTTCGGCAATCGGTCATGTGAAAAAAATTCACCATTTTGAGGAAAAATTTTAAAGCTAAAAAAATCACAACCAACATCTCAAAAAATTCAACACAAACTCTTAACAACTTTTTACACAAATTCCAATAGATTTTAAAAAAAAATCATCAAATACTCTCTTAGTAGTTTTTCACTAAATTCTAATACTTTTTATTAAAAGATTCCACCAAATCATCTCTTTCTACACCTTTCTACAAACTGCAATAAACATCAATCTACAACCAAATATCAGTAAAAAAATTCACCACCTTTACAACCACAAATAAACTCTACCATCTACCTAAGTATTCAAACCTTCTACAAATTTGGAGAAATTTTTGCAACCGAAACCAAGAACAAGATATGCGTTCCATTTCTCCCTGTTCTGTTTCCCTCACGTATACGATTATAAGACACTAGACAAGACAGATATCTGTACGAAAATCTTAATCTTTTAAGACTTCAAAAACCTAAGCTACACTTTAAAAGCTCTCCTTTTCTTTCATGGTACAACCAGCCAGAAAGAGTATTGCAGCCAACTCAAACCGATCTCCTTTCCCGCTGTATTTCATTTCCCTCTCATTTTTTTGACCAAGCAAACAAAGAGACATTACTTCCTTCGCGCGAGAGAAAGAGAGAAGCAACGTACCAATCTCTGAGTGTCCCAAGCGAGCCAAACGGTGGAGAAGTGACCCCACCCGAGCTTGCTCTGCACCACATAGCACCCGTTCTTGAACGTGTCACCGAGTCGAACCGCGTGGTATCCTCCTCTCCTGTAATCCTCGGTCCCCTCGTCATCCGACGTGTAATCGCTCGCCTCGCTCCGATCCCTGTCCCGGTTCTCCGCCATTGACGACCCGAGAAGTGGAGATTTTGGAACTCTTCCGGCAGTTGGGTTAGTGGAATCCAACGGGTTCGGCTGATTAGGGAATTTGAATTCAGGGTTTGGGTTTCGACGATGAATGTGAAGGAGGATGCGAGACGGCAGGTTGTGGTCTAGTTGGTTGATTGCTTGCTGAAAAAGGGTAATTAGGGTTTTTGAGTGTGTCTTGCCGGGAAATTAAAGAAAACGAATTCTGATTGCTTTTAAAAGGCAAAACAAAAAAGGGACAAAATCAGTGACTGCTTCGGGGTTCTTAGCTTGTTTGTGTGTGTTTCGACGGAATCATGAGGGAATGCTGTCCTTGGACTCCTCCTTGCCTCTTTGGTATGGTTTTCCTAAGTGGGTCCCGGAAATGTATGTCATGGTCTTTCTCTCTTTTTTAATTTATGAGTTTTTAAATAAAGATGATTGAATAGAGATGGAGATAATTTAAAAAACAAATTAATTATTTTAATTTTAAAATTTTAAAAGGAACGGTAGATTTTTTTTTTGTTTTATAACAAGAAAATTCTCCAAAATTAGACCCTTTTGACTCAATTCTGAAGTACAAACATCGATCCCTTGGACGTAGTAGATTTTTTTTCTAGGCAAAAGGAATCAAAGATAAAATTATGGGTTAATTACAAAAAACCCCCCTCGAACTATACCACGTTTCCCACAATCCCCCCTAAACTTGAACTCGTATCAACCCGCCCCCTCAAACTTACGTAAACGTCTCAGTTTCGTTTTTGACTCGTTTTTAACCAAACCGTACAATGAAAGACCAAAGCACGTGAGTTCTTTCATCTTTAAAAGACTAAACTGCCCCCTTGTTCTTCCCGTTGATTGCGCTCTCTACCCACATGGCCGATGCTCCGAGGTGACGTTACTGGAAGGAAAATCCAGGTGAAGCTCATCATAACGCCTACCAAACTGGGGGGTAGTTCTATAATCTAATCGCAAGTTCTCAAGAAATCTATTTTCCTTACTGTGGTTTTTTGATTCCTCGCCGCTAACTGACCCAGGTGATCGAATCCTACTAATCTTTAATGTTTATAAATGGCAGACACATCTTTTCGTGGCTTTTTTCATTTGGAAAGTTTCTTGGTTGTTGATGCGAGGATAATCCATTCGAGTTCTCAGATTTTCTTCATCTAGTGGAAAATCCAAGTGAAATTTATCTCTTATTTATGATTCTTGAGAGTTCGTTCCTCATAGTCTTGCTTTTGGAAACATATCTTCGAAAATTGCCCCTCTCTTTTCTGGTAGTGGTAGGATTTTAACGTTGGAGTGTGGATTTCCTTGTCCGATTTACTTCCTGGTAAGTAGTAACTGTTGGGGGTTTAGAGAGAGGGGCAATTTTCGAAGAGGGGCAATTTTCCTAAAGCATATCACACTTGGAAATTATGTAGCACAAGAAGCAAGCACAATTACATTCCGTGCATTGATATTGAAGGTGGCAGGCTACAGAGCTATCGGCATAGGAAGAGGGTTTGCTTGATATTTGCTCATTTGTAATGTTCTGTTGTTAGTGCAGATACTGTATAAAAATGTGGCACACCCAAAACTGGCTGCATTTGTTAAGAAACATAGTTGGGTGGTTTGAGTCTGGAAAATATCTTACGCTTCCTCAAGACCAGTCTGAGTTTAAGGGTGGAGTTGTTCACTACCTGGAATCCATTGAAGATGTAAGTTTTTCCTGTTGTAAGGGTGATGTGCTTTAGGATCAAAACGAGTCAAAAAAAAGAAAGAGAAGCTCATGTGTTTAGAATGGGGGCAGTTTGGTCTTTTATTGTACGATTTGGTTAAAAACGAGTCAAAAACGAAACTAAGACGTTTACGTAAGTTTGAGGGGTGGGTTGATACGAGTTCAAGTTTAGGGGGGATTGTGGGAAACGTGGTATAGTTCGAGGGGGTTTTTTGTAATTAATCCTAAAATTATTGTCAATCTATCACTCCTTTTAAATTTTAAAATTAAACAGAATGATAAATTAACAATATTGCATTTAAAACCCAACCCATCAATCCCATTCACAAAAGCCGTACATTGAACTATATCATACTGTTGTCTAATAGTCTTCCAAATATTTGTGCGAAAAAAATATATTTTTCACTCACGAACTATTATTTATATTTTTCACTTTACATCAATTATACTCTTAAAAAAAGTAAAATAGCAGTTTTCGTTCAAATATAACCGCTTGATAATTGAGGTGACAAAATATAACAAAATTAATAGTGTGGTATATAAAGTGTTGTAAACCCAATAATTGGAGATAAAAATTGTATTTAACCTATATAATACTATGGTACAACATGAGCTCTATTCAACTGATGGCATTATGGGAATGTTTGAGCCCGACCAATTATTTGGGATTAATATTAAAAAATTTATCACATAATTTGTTATTATTATAATATTTATTAAAAAATTCTCTCTCTTAACTTTTTCACCAACTTCGATAAAATATCTTTACTTTACAATATTTCACAAACCCCTGTGTGTATCTGTTTATTTGTCCATTCGAGTTTTTTTTTTTTCGCTAAGCTTGTCCATCGAGATTGCCTCATTGCTATTGGCGAAAGTCTGGTCGGTTTTGTTGTCCTCACTTGTTCTGTTCGATTTGATCCAGTGGCAGTGGGCAACATAACCCAGAAGAACTTGGGCTGCCTTATTGGGCCCAACAATATCAATCGAGCACACATAAACATCCAACAATCATTTTGAACTACAGGCCCACAAACAGACCGTGATGCCCCAATACAAACACCATCCTATTCCACCCAAAAAAACATCGCTAATTATCGATAAGTGATCATTTGTAATACTATGAAAATGTCGACTACCATCACCAAAAGAAAGGAAAAAATATCGAGAAATAAGAATAATAAGTTTCAATTTGTTATTAAATGTGCCACCAAATTGGTATGAAACTCGGTAAGCCTACCAGAGTAGACTCACTAGTAAACTTTTGGACCGATGCAACCTTCAAACCACACAACGGGGAGTTTGGCAAAGGAGTGGCTCCAATAAATTATTTACACCTAAAGAGGTTCTTAAAATCTTAAGAGAAACAAACCCCTAAATCTCATGTCTTAATCACTCAAATCAACTCCTTATAATTAAACAAACGAAAAAAATTTACCATAAAACTTTGTGAAAAAAGGAAAATGGAGAATGCAAACAAAGATGACCAAACCAACAAGGAAACTCTGCAAGCAAAAGATGGAAGTTTCGTGAATAAACAGAGGCAAATCGGCGTCCGGCGCGCGGTGAAATTGTCCCATATGCGCCGGCTTGGAAAGTGCTAGACTTTAGCACATGAACCTAAATTCAGCCATAAAAATAAGTGTGGAATTTCACAGGCGGTCAAAACTATTATGCACGATGCTATTTTCTTACTTTTTGCCACTTTTTCTCCATCTTTCTAATAATGCTGTTGAGCATCTGGAGGCATATCACCTTGCAAGAAAAGTTCGGCATAAATTGATGAGGAGAGACCAGTTGGGGAATTTCTTGTGCACAAGCCATATACCCTTTACTCAATCCACTCGTGGGTACCTCAAGGGTTTGGTCTGGTGATAAGACATCGGTTAGGATTTTCACATGTCCCAAGTTCGAGCTCCAACACCAGTTACACCACATTTATCGCCCCTGACTTAAATTGGGATGTGTTGGGTGGGGTCCTGACTCATGCCCCCAGATTGACTTGTTGGGCTGGGTACATGAAGTGGCCCGACCTACTTTGGACCATTAGCTCTACTTAAGCCTCCATTAACTACACTAATATGAACGAGTTTGTCTCCCAAGTGCAATAACATTAATGATGGAAAAGACTCGTGACTTTCGCTTCTAATTTCTAAACGAACCATATCTAATGAGTAACCGTGAGTTTTTTTTACCATCAATAAACAACTTCTTAACTCAATCGATATTCAAGCTGTGAAACAGGTACGAGTGTCTGAAATTTGTCCGTTGCCGTCTCCTAATTAGAGTAGTTCCTTCAAAACCCACAAATAGAAAAAGGTGAACAAACAAGTAAAGGGTCAGCAGAAACAAGTTCAAAGGTTTGTATCTTAGTTTATGATTAAAAAGGGTGTTAAAATAGTACGTTGCAATCAAGGTTGTCTATTATTGTGAAAGGCAACCAAGCCAAGCGTGGAAATTTCATGGATAGGGAATGGATACGCGGAGCCGGCAATTTTCAGACCCAAGACGAAGGAAGACAAGGTGTTTTGTCAACGTTTGAGGGTATAATTGGTATGGGAATTAGCTTGCCTAATGTCGCATTTTGTCGTTTAGCTTCTTGTCTTTTCTTGAGGGTTGTTGCCTTGTTGCCTCTACGTGTATTTTTCTCAGCAATCTGAATCAAATGAATTGGGTCTAGACGTTTGGTGAGGTCTGACCAAAGGAGAGTTCTTTAATTTAAGGTTAAGGGGAAATACACTTTTTACCCACAAATTATCAGAGTAATGACACATTGCACCCCAAACTATCATCTTTAAGACATTTGACCCTCAAACTACCAATGTTAGATACTTTGCACCCTAAACTGTCAATTTTGACACATTACACCCTTCAACTACTAATATTAAACATTTTGCATCCTCTATTTGATAATAATACCCTTGAGAAATTAATAAATTGACAACAATATCTTTACTATATACAAAATGGGTTAAGGGCATTATCGTCATTTTAGTATCAAAATTTGAAAAAGTGTGCAAAGTGTCAAAAATTGGTAGTTAGAGGGTGTAATGTATCAAAATTGGTAGTTTATGGTGCAAAATGCAAAAACTATGGTAGTTTGTGGGTGAAAAATATATTTTCCCCTAAATACTTTTTTCCTCTTCCTTTTTTTGTCAATGAATTATTACCATAAATTAATGACTACTGATATATTTAAGAAATAATTTAATTTGTATTCTTATGGTGCCAATATAAATTTAAAGGTACAAAACAATAATTCCCTCATATTACATTTTCAAACTATTAAAAATCCATTAACATAAAGGGTCTATGGTCCGATCAGAAAGGGTATATTTTTTTGAAGCAAACCACTAAAGGTTATCCACAAAAATAAAAAAGATAAAACATAATTGTTAATTCACGATCAATTATCCTAAAAAATTAAAATTTCAAGAAGAAAGACAAATATATTTTTGATATTTCATATTATTAAAAATATATATAATTTAAATAATAATTCTAAACCTTACATTTATATTAATTTTCATTAGATTTCTTAAACTATATTAAAATTGTATGGTACAATTTAGAGATAAATATAGTAAACTTTATTGTATGGTACATGTTGCTTTAAATTTTGTATAGATAAATATAAGTAACATTAAATATTATAAAGTTTATTTATTATGTTTTTATCTTTTTTTTTCCAAATTACAGTAGAGAATTAAAGAAAACCGTGAGGCTAGTTTCAACAGTCGCGGTCTTTAAGATTTTAGAAGAGACTTTTTGACTAATTCTATGGGTTTCATTTTCTATTAGATCCCGTTCAAATCTTCGCCGTTCAAAGCTCCTTCATAAATGGGATTTCTAGAACCTGAAGTCAAAAACGATGACGTATGTCTCGTGGACAATTTCCACGAGATCCATTACACGCCAACATTATAAAAGGCTTTTTTTTTTTGCAATGAGGTAATATGGACCATTCAAATTATTATCTTTAAAAAATAAAGAGAATAATTCTATACTTCAATACATACAACCAACTACAAGAAATAGAAAAAGACAAAAAAAAAACTTATGTGATAGTTTCCCATTCAATGTTTTGACTCTTTTTGTGGGTTTCATTTTCTATAATATTCCGTTCAAACCTACCCTCGTTCAACGCTCCTTCATAAACGGGATTTTCTAGAACCTGAAGTAAAATTTTGGGAATCTTATGTTTATTGAAGTTTGTGTTGTTACTTTTGTGAAGTGTGTTAGTCTAAATGTTCAAGATTTTGAAATGTGTTTGGTTTGCTCGAAATTTCGGGCAAACAAACGCCCCTAATATTTTTTAGGGAAATTTACAAATAACTCACTGAGTTTTAGCGCATTTTTCAAAAAACTCACTGGACCCAACGCCGTTAGAACTATTTAACGGAAAATTCATCTTGTCCAATCAAAATGTGACACGTGTCAATAAATAAATAAAACAAATTTTTTTAAAAAATAAATAAAAAAACGTAATTTAAAAAACAATTTACAAATAATTCACTAAGTTTTAGCGCATTTTTAAAAAATTTCAAAACGCTCACTGGTTTTATCATTTTAGTATCAAAACTCACTGGACCCAACGCTGTTACACCTATTTAACGGAAAATACATCTCGTCCAAGCATAATGTGACACGTGTCATTAAATAAATAAATAAACATAATTATTATTTTTATTTATTAAAAAGATCGAGGACCCCTAATCCTTTCATGGTGGAGGGGGAATCCCCCTCCTCTGGTCGCCGAGGGAAGAGGATTTCTCCCTCCAACTCTGGGCGGCCAAAGGAGGGTTCCTCCACCCTCCATCGGCTGCCCAGTTATAGGTTGTCATGGGTGGACCCCCTCCACCCATCGGCGTCTGGGTGGAGGTTGGGGGACCTCCCCCTATCCTGCAACCCATAGAGACCATAGCTCGGGGGTGGAGGAGCCCTCCCTCTGGGCGGCCAGAGCCCCCCTCCACCATGAAAGGATTAGGGGTCCCCGATCCTTTTAAAAAAATAAAAAAATAGTTATGTTTTTTTATTAATTTTAGATTTATTTTTTATTTTTTTAATGACATGTATCAGATTGTGATGAAACGAGATGAATTTTCCGTTAAATAGTTCTAACACTGTTGGGTCCAGTGAGTTTTGATACTAAAATGACAAACCGAGTGAGCGTTTTGAAATTTTTTAAAACCAGTGAGTTTTTAAAAAGACACTAAAACTTAGTGAGTTATTTGTAAATTGTTTTTTAAATTATGTTTTTTTTCTTAATTTTATAATTTTATATTTTTTTTTTAAAAAAATATTATTTATTTATTTAATGACACGTGTCACATTGTGATTGGACGATATGCATTTTCCTTAAATAGGTCTAACGGCGTTGGGTCCAGTGAGTTTTGATTTTAAAATTGTAAAACTCAGTGAGCGTTTTGAAATTTTTTAAAACCCAGTGAGTTTTTGAAAAGTGCGCTAAAACTTAGTGAGTTATTTGTAAATTTCCCTATTTTTTAAGAAGAGAAAATATATTTTTCATCTTACAATTACAAATAACTATTTTATTCAATAACTATCATGTATTTATACTTTATACCTTATACTATCATCTTTTAAAGGTTGTACCGACAAATTATTTATATTTAACACACTGTGCTATAATAAAAGTTAATTTTTGTCTAATTTGGTGGAAACAATAAATCAAGTATAATGTGTTAGGAATTAGTAGTTATAAGTGTAATGTCACAAACGTAATAAATTATAATACTAAAATGATACCTCTAGTTAAACCTTGTTATTAAATTTCCTAACTTAGAAACAAATAAAATTTGAACGTCATTATTATCAAATTTAGAATTAATTTATTATTTGATAATTATTATTTTTAAAATAAAGAGAATAATTCTATACATACACCAACTATACATATGCGTTGTATAATGCGAATCGTACGAGGAACTTAAATTAATAGATTTAAACATTGGAGAGTATACTTATATCCTAATAGTAACTAGTAGGACTTGATTATGTTTCTTGGGATTGCCTTAAGTTTACAACTAACAATGTTGTTGGCACAACATTTTCATAAATAGCATGAAATCGTCGATAAACAAAAAGAATACGATAGTGGCACAAATAAAGAGAGGTCCCAACCACGCGAATCATGAAGTGAGATTCTAATTATTTTTCAATATCTTTTTTAGAATTTTGTCAGATCACATAACTAGTCATGGATCATGTGGTGTGATGACTTTAATTTTTAATTTTGCTCTTGCATAATCATGAATGAGTTAAATAATAATAATAAAAATATTGTGAGGGGCTAGCTCGGTTGGTCCCACTTAGTGTTTGTTTGTGGAAATATTGGGGTGTTGAAGTTGGTGAAAAAGTGCAGAGAATGATGATTTAAATGAATTTTTTTATATTTAATTGCACTGAAAAATGATGATTTGATGGAGATAGAGAATTTTGAAGAATTTTTTTATTAGGGTGAGGAACAATATCACCATTTTTGTTCAATAAGATACAAAAGTGGTGGATGCTTGACTCATTCCATACTAGAAATAATAACAGGAAATCTTTTGATAACACGGATTCCTATTTCTCAATGATATCCCACGATCAAGACAATTGGCCGAATCCCGCGAAACCATTTCATAGAGGTTCATTGATATCTTCTTTTTATAAAGCAAATCGACTTCGATTCTGAGCCCAAAATGTTAGCTCCCAAACACCACTAATCAAAGAATTTAACCGGTCCTAATTCTTAAGATCCGAGATTTACAGCATGTTTCTCATCTTGTTCAAGATCAGTTATGATCGAGCAGGGCCGGCTCAATAAAAGGTGAGGTCTAAGGCCATGTTAAAAATTAGGCCTTTTATATAAATTTTAAAAATATTTTTAATAACAAAATATTTAAAAATAATTTTTGTAACTTTTTGATACACAAAATTACTAATCAAACTTTTATATTCAATATTTGTTAATATGTTACTTTCAATTTATAGAATTACTAATACATTTAGTCTTTCTTGTGACATTGTCGACCGTAAATGAGATTTTATTAGTTTAAGTTTTGAAAAACACATTTCTCCAGAAACAACTATCACTGGTATTATTAAAAATATTCTAAAAGCAATGCATGCATTTGGAAAACAATCTATTTTTTATATAATTTTATATTTCAATTGGAGTATTGATTTTAGGTTGCAAAACTTCTTTTAATACTTTTAATTCTGAAAATAAATTCAAATCATCTATGTCAGAATATTCATCATCTTGTCTTGTTTCAGTTTTCAATAATTCACGTTTTTTTACAAGAGTCACACCAGTCTTGCAAACTGCACAGCACACTTTACAACAAATAAAATATTTTTTTCTTTGTTTTTTTTATTGTGTTTCTTTTCACCTTGTCCTTGTTCTTAGTTTATTTTTTCATGATGTATTTGGTGCCTTTCTATTTTTTTGATTTTCTTTTTTCTTTTCTTCTAAATTATGGGGTCTCTTGCTCAAGTGGGGGCAGTTGCCTAAGGCTTGAGCCGGCCATGTGATCGAGGCATAGCATTAGATACGACTTTTTCTCGTATCTAAAAGAATAATAATAGTAAAAATCTTTAGAAATGCATTCGAACTTACTTAATAGCTACTCATATTTAACTTTCGAGATTTGTCGCTAAATTCTTCCAAACTTGTTCAAAGAATAAATGCAATGAATTTATTTTATTATAAAAATAAAAATAAAGAACTGAAAAATGTTATTATAAAGAAATGATAATGAAGTGGAGAAATTAGGAAAGATTTTCTGATTATAATTACTTCTGTTGTTGGGTTCTGGTTAGTATTATTATGAATATTATAATTATAGGTTATTATGGATGACAATTATACCTTTTTATTATTCTCAACCGTTAGTTTTCATACCATTATGTACCCTTTTAGTTTCGTTTAATTCTTTTGAATTCTATGTATGATCCTAGGCCTATATAAATGGGTCTTGATATGTATTACAGACATAACAATATTTAGAATATATTATAGTTCTTGAAGAACTATTCCTTTCTTTGCTATAGTTCTTCGATCTTATTTTCTTTAGTTTTACAACGTTATTATTGGCATCTGAAGTCATTTGTCATCAATATATCAACAAAGGTTGTGGTTTTTCTAATCCATCATCAAAGCTATCCATGTGAGACTCTCAACACAAGGTAAATTTTATAGACAAAGGTGAATCCTACAAATCGTGAATTTGTAACGCTTGATATTCCTGTTAAATATTGGTCTTGAGACTCTCCATCTTTCTAATAATGTCGCTGAGCATCCAGAGGCAAATCACTTGCAAGAAAAGTTCGGCATAAGTTGGTGAGGAGAGACCAGTTGGGGAATTTCTTGTGCACAAGTCATATACCCTTTACTCAATCAACTCGTAGGGAAGCTAACGTAGGACCATTAGCTCTACTTAAGCTAGCTTCCATTAATTACACTAACTCATTAATAATGGAAAAGACAGACTTCCATTTCTAAATGTAACGTATTTAATGAGTAACTGTGAATTCAAAGTCTTACTAGAGATAAGTATCTTCTTAATTTAATAATTCAAGCTGTGAAACAGATTCGAGTGTTCGGAATTTGTCAGTTACCGTCTCCTAATTGAATTAGGTTCTTCAAAACTCAATGCACAAACAGAAAAGGGGGGAGCAAGTAAAAGGGTCGGCAGAAACAAAGTTCAAAGGTTTGTATCTTAGTTTATGATTAAAACAGGTGTTAAATAGTACGTTGCAATCAAAGGTTGTCGTCTATTATTGTGAAAGCAACCAAGCGTGGAAATTCAGAGAGGAGGAGGGATACGCGGAGGCGGCAAGTTTCAGACCCAAGATGAAGACAAGCTGTTTTGTCAAAGGTTTGAGGCTATACTGAGTACAGGTGTTAGCTTGCCTAATGTCAGGATATTGTCGTTTTGCTTCTTGTCTATTCTTTAGAGTGGTTGCCTTGTTGCCTCAACGAGTATTTTTCTAGCAATCAAAGTGTGCCTAGATTATTTTTTAACTATTTCTATGGGTTTCGTTTTCTATTAGATCCCGTTCAAATCTGCTCCGGTCGAAGCTCCTTAAATGGGATTTCTAGAATGAAGTCAAAAACGATGACGTATGTCTCATGGGACAATTTCCACGAGATCAATTACACGCCAACATTATAAAAGGCTATTTTTTTTTCTTTCGAAGAGGTAATATGGACCATTCAAAAGGATTATTTTTAAAATAAAGAGAATAATTCTATACTTCAATACATACAACCAACTACTTATATTTTAAGTTTAACAAAAAAAAAACTACTTATATTTTATAACACACGAATTGTACGAGTAACTTATGTGATAGTTTAATCTTTAATCCACAATTAACTATTTTGCTCACTAACTATCATATATTTGTACTTTTTACCTTACACTATCATCTTTTAAAAGTTACACCCATAAATTACTTATTTCTAACACAATATTTTATAGTAAAATTTAATTTTTTGTCTAAATTGGTAAAAAAATAGACCGAAGTATAATGTGTTACAGATTGATAGTTATAAGTATAACGTCTCAAACGTAGTAGTTGAGAGTGTAAAGTGCAAAACTTATGATAATTTGTAGATAAAAAAATTATATTTTTTCCTTAGACTTTCTTTTTTCATGAAGTTATATATGGACCTTTTTTATCCTCAAATTATTATTTATAATTTAAAATATCAATTAGCTAGACTAAATAATGTATTTTTTTTTCTAATCTGCAAGGAAAGAAAAATAGTAAAATGATACCTCTAGTTAAACTTTGTTATGAAATCTCCGAACTTATAAACAAATAAGATTCGAACGTAATTATTATCAAATTTAGCATTAACTTATTATTTGATAATTATTATTTTAAAAATAAAGAATAATTTTATACATACAACCAATTACTTATGCGTTGTATCATGCCACTTCTGTTCCTCTTGCGGCCAGCGGTCAAAGTTGTTGCCTCGAAAATCAAAGCAATCTCACAATGCAAAATACACAATCCCTAACAACCACAACAATACCAACCATGTCTCTAGAGTCTCTCCGCAATGTCCCCCATAATATAGGGCTGTGCACGGGTACCAGTGGTGTGCCTGTTTACCCCCACCCCCACCGGTACCGGTGCAGCAAACTGCTCCCTGTCCTGCGGCGGCACCGGTTACGGTGCCATATTTGCCGCGGGGCAGGGATTTCAGTGGCAGCGGTGGAACCACCGCTAAAACCGTTTTGATTTTTTTTATATAGAAAAGAGAAACGTCGTCGTTTGACTCTTTTTCCATTTTCGAGAGGGCAGGCTGCAACCGCAGCCCCCTCCTCGGTTGCCCCGAAATTTCTCCCCATTTCCCCCTCCCCAAGGCCCGATCGACGCCTATGTCCTCCACCATCACAGGCGATCCTCACAATCACGACGCCTCTAGCCCTCTACAGCAGACGAAGATCTCTAGCTTCTCTCTCTCTCTGGCCTATGCTTTGATTTTTCTCTCTCTTTTCCCTCTATGAATCTATGATCTGGTTGCTTTGATTCGTAGTTGGGTTGATTTCATTTTAGGATTTGCCGATTTAGGTTGATTTTGAATGCAATTTGAAATTTTGGTTGCTTTGATTTGCCGATTTAGGTTGCTTTTGAATGCGAACGCCTTTACTGGTTGATATTTATTTTTTACTGGGTTGTTACCAATTCAACCACAAGCTTTTCTTTGTTGTAGTTGTATGCGTTACTCATGGCATAAGGGTAACGAGCAACGTTGGGTAGATCTGGTTTGAGTGGCGGTAGGCTCAATGAAGTTGGGTAGATCTGGTTTTGGTGGGTAGATCTGGTTTTGGTGGCGGTAACCGCTATCGCCATCGTCAAAACCGTCACCGTTAGGTGCCGGTTTCCACCCCTAACGGTTCCGGTTGATGTGTCTATTTTTGGACAACTGCCCATAGCGGTGGCGGTAGCGGTTGAGGGCATAACCGCCACTGCTGATGCACAACCCTATCATAATATGCCAGTTGGGTGTTAAAATGTAGATTAGTATGGAGGGGCAGATCCGTCATTTAGTAAAGGACGAGAGAAACTTTGCTTTTAGCCAATATTTTTTGTGCTTTTCAATATTTATTTAGGGTAATCTTTTTGGGAAATTATTTATCTATAGAGATTAGAAAGTAAAAGGCAAAGAAGGTGGACTAAATTTTGCTTTTAGAGAGCCGGCCATGGAAAGTAAAATGTGAGATAATTGTGCATTGGGTTCTGCTAAAGGGGCTCCAAAGAATTGCAAAGTTGCCGCTAGAGATAGATTGACCCCATATGGGGGGAGAGGCAGGGAGAGGGAGGTAGGTTTTGAGCGGGATCTACTTCCGTTCGAATAGGGCTGGTCTGCTCGAGTAGGTGTGAGTTCCGAGCAGGATCCACACCTCTCTCTCTGCCTCTCTCTAAAAGTACTCTGTAATTCGGTCACCTAAATTGTAGAGAATCCCGATCCCATATGGAGGAGTTAAAGAAAATGGGTTTGGCAGGCTCAAATATTTTTCTCACTTTTCTCCGACAATTGATTGAACGGAATATGGAAAAATCATAGCTTTCATGGCTGTATCATTCCATGTACGAATATTGTACTTTAGCTCTCTTTATCCGAATTTCAAAATCCAATCATCCTAGCCACAATTAACATGATTGTAGCTCATCTCTTCTCCACTATAAGTTTTAGGAGAATTAAAAAAGATTTTCTAGAAATGGACCATCATAAAGCCAAATTGAATCCCATTACCACTTAAATCTAGGAATCGTACATGGCGTGGAGACCATCAAAACTTAACGAGGCTACTGTAATTCAAACCCTTGTTTAGATCGAGTCATGTGTCCCAAGCACAGTCTGCGCACCACCCTTCTTAGCGGTGACAAAGATACTTCTCATGTAAATACACTAAGAATACTGTTTCTCATAATAATAAAAAAGAATCTCCTGTAATGATTAGCAGAGATTCAAGGTTTCTTAAACATTTCCCAACAAAGCTTTAAGACCCTCCTTGCGTCAAAATGACTCCTTAAAAAACAATCATACAAATAAAACTAAATTGCTTTGAAAGTTAAATGATTGAGGTTGAAATGTACCAATCAATCAACTCCATAATATTTCCAACCTTTTTACTTTTTTTTTCCTAGTAAAATAATAAAAATCAACCTCGATCCATAAGTGGCACCAATGCCATACTTTATTTGCAGATAGTCCCAAAAGTACCCCCATAGATTTTGTGGCCTAGGGTGATGGATGCACTGCAGCAAACAATAAAGTAAAGCAAAATAAGCACTAGCTAGTAGAAGCCAAAAATCATCAGGAAAATTCACGTTATAAAAATTTTTTAAACTGTTAACTAGATTTATTATTTTTGTATTAAAAATTACTGAATCTAACGTCATTAGCTCCGTTTAACAGAAAATTCATCACGTCCAATCACAATATGACACGTGTCACTAAATAAATAAAAATTAATCTAAATTAATAAAAAACATTATTAATTTTATTAAAAAAAAGGATTGGACAACCTCGATCCTGTCACGTTGGAGGGAATCCCCCCTCTACCTCTCGCTTCCGAGGGAGGAGGGTCTCCCCTCTCCACCTCTGGGCGGCCAGAGGGAGGGCGCCTCCGGGGGAGGTCCACCTTCTGGGCGGCCAAAGGTGGAGAGGGGAGACCCTCCTCCCCCGTCGGCCAAAGGTGGATTCCCCCTCCACCGTGATCCTTTTGTTTTATTTAATTAATAATGTTTTTTTTATTAATTTAAGATTTATTTTTTATTTAGTGACACATGTCATATTATGATTGGACGTGATGAATTTTCCGTTAAATGGTCTAACGACATTGAGTTCAGTGATTTTTTATACAAAAATGATAAAACTAGTGAGCATTTTGAAATTTTTTAAAACTCGGTGAGCTTTCAAAAAAGACGTTAAAATCCAGTGTGATATCTGTATATTTCCCTTTTTTATTATATATTTTGTTAAAATTATAGAGCATGCATTGAACGGTTCCATTAAGATGGTGGTTTAGGAAGGGTGAATTGAAGACTTAAAAAAAGTTTAAATTTTTATTATAGATAATAAAATCAACATATTTTTACCATAATAATTAGATTTACTTATATTATGTTTATGTAGCTATAAACAAATCGTCCCACATAGTTTTAGAATATATATTCTCCAAAATAAGAAAAAATTAAGAAAAAAACCACTTAATTAAACAGATTTCAGAGGGGATTTTAAATGCTAATATATATATTTGTATAATTAGAGCTTAAATAAATAATAATCTAAAATTAAAAAAGTGCAAATGAAGAAAGAGGCAGCAAGTACACGCTCATGATGATGCTGTTCACCAAACAGGAAGACAGAAGGAAACTGCCGCAACTGACACCTTATAAAGGAAAATGTTTTTAAAAAAAAAACTGCAAATATTGTCGGAAAAAAGAATTTTACATATATTGAAACGTAAACATAATCTGTGATTTTAAACTTCTGTTATCGGCTGTTGTCTCCTACCTCTCCTCTCTCTCTCTCTCTCAGTCTTTATCCGGAAAAGTTGAAGAAGAAGAACAACAACACGTACTCTAATCTTAGCCCTACTTTCTCATATAAAAATTATAATTTGATTTACCCGTGGAAACGTTCTTTTACATGTATATTGAGCGTTTTATATAGCTATATATATAATATCTATCTATCATTGGGAATTTGGGAGAGAGTTCGGATAAGAGAGACGAAGAAAGAAAACAAGCTGTAAGAAATGGTGGCGAGTGTTTCGGCCGGGATTCTGATGGCGACGGTGCTTCTGTCGGCTGCTTTGGTGATGTGCGATTTTCCGACCACGCTGAAATTGGAGAGAGCTTTCCCGGTCGGGCAACGAGTGGAATTAAGCGAACTCAGAGCTCGGGACATGGCCAGGCATAGAAGGATGTTGCAGGCTTCTTCTAACGGTGTCATGGATTTTCCCGTCCAGGGTACCTACAATCCGTACCTTGTTGGGTAATTCTATGATTGACTCTATTTGCGCTGTTTTGTTTAATATTGATTTTGACTTTTGAATCATGGGTTGCCTTCCATTTCTTATTTTCTTTTGTTTCCAATGTGATGGTTGGGGGGTGGGGATGAATTTGGATTTTCCTTGGGTTTTGATTCATTTTAAGTAGTTTTCTTTTGTCGGTTTTTGCTATTTATGGATTCTGCGGCCCTGTGTTTGTTTCTACATTTCTTTATGATCTGCTTCTTATTTAAGGATTTCCTGTGTCTGAATTTGAAAATTTCTGTCTACATCGGTCTGTTTCTTTTCATTTTCTTGTGTGTCTTGGTTGATAATGGTCCAATTCATTTTCTTTAGGCGCTTTTTTTTGCCTTCATTTTCGTTTGCCTTCTGGTTCTCTGTATTTCTCTCTGGTTTGCAGGAACTGTTCATCAAACCATGATCAAACTTGAACTGCTATGTGGCTTTATTACAGGCTTTATTATACAGAAGTATTATTGGGTTCTCCTCCAAAAGCATTCTATGTGCAGATTGATACCGGAAGTGATGTTCTGTGGGTCAGTTGTAGCTCCTGCAATGGTTGCCCCGGATCGAGTGGACTCCATGTACAACTTTTCCTTTGCCATATTCTTCCTTTTACATGTTTTAGTCCTGTAGCTTCCCTTCTACAATAGAAGCAGTATTGCCCTATAGTTCTCAGTGCATATGCTTGTTTTTTCTCACAGATTGAGCTCAATTCCTTTAGTCCCGGGAGCTCATCAACAGCTTCATTGATATCTTGTTCTGACCAAATATGCAATCTTGGAGTTCAATCATCAGATGCTACCTGTTCTGGTCAGAATAATCAGTGCGCATACACCTTCCAGTACGGAGATGGCAGTGGGACATCCGGCTATTATGTATCAGACTTGATGCATTTTGACGAGATTCTGGGAGGTTCAATGACCACAAATGCTTCAGCTCCTGTTGTCTTCGGGTGAGATATCATGAGTAAAATTCAACGAGAAGCTAGTAGAAATTCTTTTGTTTGGTAGTTTGAGCTTTGTAGTCATTGCCTCAGATGGTGGATCATGAAACAGGTGTAGCACCTCGCAGACAGGAGACTTGACAAAGTCAGATAGAGCAATTGACGGGATTTTTGGGTTTGGACAACAGCCTATGTCTGTCATCTCACAACTTTCTTCACAGGGAGTAGCACCAAAAGCATTCTCTCACTGCTTGCGAGGGGATGATGCTGGTGGAGGCATACTGGTGTTGGGGGAAATCGTGGAGCCTAATATAGTTTACACTCCACTTGTTCCATCACAGTAAGTTTTTTTTTCCCTTGGAAGTAATCTACTACATAACGTGTTCTGAAATATCTCACTCAGTACCTGTTCACTAGGACATCTGTGACCTTACGGAAGAAATATTTTGTTTGGGTAAATACCTCTTTGAAGATTCAATCACTAGGTTTTGGTAGGATTTCTTCACGATTTGTTCAATACTTAACTTTTGGTAGGTAGTTTTGTAGGTTTCAACCAAAGAAAATGTTCATCTAATCAATACTTTGGTGTCTTTAATTGTATGCTGTAACCAGTAATTTGAAGACTGTTCACTCCATTTGAGTTTGTGGGCTCTACACGGGTTGGTAAACGTTTTATATTTGTACACGAACCCGATGATATTATATTAGGAGAGTTTACCCATTATGGTGAGCCCACATCATATTAAGGATTAAGAATCGACGACTGTGGAGTGTAAACATCCTAAGTCTCCGTTTGGGCTTATGGGTATCACAAATTTGTGAGGGAAAGTAAGATCTTGTTTAAATACTTGAAGGAGATGGGGAGGGTATGATTTTGAAGTCTTCGTAGTTGGAGAATTTGTTCTTGGTATTCCAATTAAATCACACCTTGCCTTCAGCAGATATTTTTTTTTTCTCGCCTTTATTTTGCTTGATTATGCTCTAATAAACCCAACCATCTGGTGCTTTAATACAGATCTTAGTCTTAAACCCAGTGTAAGAGTCAGGTCCAAACTTTCCAACTTTGTTTTGATTCGGTCATAACCACAAAAAGTCACAGATGCTTATTCTGAATCAGGCATAGATCTGAGAAATAAGCATGGAACCCATGAATCATCTTATTTTACTTCTACAGGTTCGTTCACCAGCCTAAACAAGTAGAACCCATGCTGTAGCTTTCAAGGTCAAGGTTCAAAAGTGCCCTTTTGTCTTTTGGGTAAGTAATTAAGAAAAAGGGGAGGCTGAAAGAAATAAATCCAGTTAGCCAAATGCTAACACTGTTTCGTTGAAACATGCTAGCAAAACTGAAAGAGGTGGAATCAAAAGTTCGTTGGAGAAATTTCTTAGGGACATATAGTGCATGTCGGTCACCTGAACTGTTGGATTCTCTGACATGTTCATAGCTCGTTGCCTATTTAACATTTAGTTTTTGGCAGAATTTGTAAGTTTCAAATCAAAATATGGTATGGTAATATTTTTGCGATATTTACTCTTTTTGTGTTGTAAATAATGGTTCAAAAGATGGCATCATGTAAATCTTGATTGACTCATCACTGGTCTGTTCAAAATTTCAGGCCTCATTATAATTTGAATCTTGAGAGCATTTCTGTTAATGGCCAAACGTTAAGCATTGACCCATCTGTGTTCTCAACATCAACCACCCAAGGAACCATAATTGACTCGGGGACGACTTTGGCATATCTTGCAGCAGGAGCTTACAATCCTTTTGTCAATGCCGTATGTTTCTCTCACTGTTTATTTAATCTACATAGAATTATATCTGGGGCTTTTGACATTTTAAAACTGCAAAATTTCACTTGTTAACACGTCTTTCTGGTGCAGACTAGATACTCTTTGGCATGAATTGTAATACAAATATTTTGAAGAAATGTTGAAGACTGTTATTTCTCTTGTCACGCAGATAACAAATGTGGTTTCACAGTCCGCGCAACCTGTTCTTTCCAAGGGGAATCAGTGCTTTTTAATTACTTCCAGGTTAACTTTCTGTTTATATCATCTCAGTTCCTTCTTCCTCAAGTGCTACCGTTTTCAGGTTTCTCAACTCTGAGATGTATCTTTACTTTGTGTTCAGTGTCACTGATGTATTTCCTCAAGTTAGTTTAAATTTCGCTGGTGGTGCATCCATGGTTCTAAGACCTCAGGACTACCTCTTACAGCAAAATTCCGTTGTGAGTTTTTAAGTACTTCTTTTCTTTTTCTTTCATTAGTTTTCAGAGACTTTCTATAGTTGTCAGGTCTGATATCTCTTCTGCACAGAGATCAGCATTTAGTTGAAGAAAGATATCATTCTCCCTATTCAGCTGAACAAACCCTTTCATTGATTATATGTGCTTGACTAATTGTTTGTCTGTGTTCTATCTCATGCTTCTGAAAACTTGTAGACTGTCGCATCTATGCGGTGCAACTTCCCTGATATTCTCGCTTACGAGTCTTAATTGCTGCTTCTATATTCTAGTACCAGATTTCATATTATACTGCTACTCTATGATTGCTTGCTTCGCTTAACTCTACCCATCCAATAAATGGCTGTGGTTTAATTTGCATATTTATTTATCCCAAGCAAGCTAGGAAGTTTGTTAGATTTCCCAAGGCATAGTTGTGTTTCTATCTTATCATAACGCACTGAATGATTGCTTATAAAACTTTGGTGATCTCCTCGTACAGGGTACTTCTGCAGTGTGGTGCATTGGCTTCCAGGAAATACAGGGTCAAGAGATGACAATTGTAGGAGGTATGAAGGCTGACGTACAAAATTTTCTTTAATGTATAACTTTGGTTGAATGCTAAGATTCTGTCCCATAATGGATACATTTTAACCTTTTCCTGAAACTTTAAAATCAATCTGGTTTGTTTTATAACATATTATTCTGATTTTACATCATACAAGACGCTATTTTGCATGAATCTTGCAAGTTGAGTTTTTGAGTAGGGAATCAGATATGAAATAAACAGGAAGGTGTGTGCTGCACTCACCAGGGACTGCCAGTGATATACTGGTGGTAGTTGGGGATAATTTCTCATGGCCCGTTTGGGCTAACTAGATATAATCTCTGTGGATGACTGAGAGCTTGATATGATCATTATTCGTTCTTCCTTTTAAGCTAGTGAAGCACATAGGCACGACTCGTTCATCTTCTCTTCTAATTTGGCTTCTGCATGATCCTGGACAATTTCCTTTTCTTCTTCCCGTGCATGGGAACCTTTTCTCATTTGATTTCTTGGAGTGCATGTAGTTCCGAAATCCTCTTTGTACTACCTTGTGCTGGAACTTATTATCAAATCATCTTTATGGGGATTACTCTTGTGCTTTTGGATTAACAAAATCACCACCTCTTTTGCAGACCTTGTCCTAAAAGACAAAGCATTTGTTTATGATTTGGCTGGGCAACGGATTGGATGGGTCAACTATGATTGTAAGTTCTACTGTTCTATCCGAAAGGGATCTTTGGACTATCATGAAAAGATAATTCGTTTTCCTTGAACTGTGAAAGTAACACATAATATAGTAAACCAAGGCTCAATTTGTGGTAAATAATAATTCTTGGAAACCGATATCAAATTCTCATCTTGTGTTTGACTTTGGCAAATTAGGTTCGACATCGGTAAATGTCTCTACAAGTACAAGCACCGGGAAGAGCGAATATGTTAATCCTGGGCAGTTAAGTGATAGCATTTCACTGCAGAATCAGCATTACAAGGGGACGGCAACAACCATGGTTGCTTTACTGATGCACATATCTCTGTTTGGCGGCTTCTTGTTTTTGTAGCATACAGAGCAGAAACACACAGACTATAATATCATTCTTTGTCTTCATTTTATACCCCTTGCCAGTTTGTATTATGGCAGTCTGCAGCACCTTGTGGTGTTTTCAGAATTTAGATTCTTCTTGTCACTGCACGACGTGGAGTAGGTTTGTGGCTGGCTGAATATTTTCTTCATCAGCCTTGTAGAGTTTACACGATCCTTCACAGGGCGTTGCTCCATTGGGCAGCATTTGTAAATTACATTCCCACAGATTATTAGTGCAGTAGATTTACTTTATACCAAGTTCTTATCTTTGTGACATCGTGGTCTGTGCATTTCACTGTAGTTCCTATTATGAAGGAGGCCATATGAGACATCTGTTGACTTAAAAAGCGTCCAAAGTCAGACAGCTCAGACAGCTCAGGGAAAACAAAAGGGGAAAAGGGAGGAAAAACACAAAGCCTAAATTGTGACCGATGAAATAAGCTTAGGTGATTAACCGAAAACATGTCTCTACTAGTTATCAATGCACATCTAGAATCACTCAGAAGCTGTGTTTAGACAGAAGGACTTTCATCAAACAAGTAGTTAACAGGACTCTTAAAGGAAGAATTAAAACTGATAGGCCAAATTAAGAAAAAGTTTAACCACAGATTAACGGATTAATTAAACCTATATTTTATTATAACCAAGAATCCAAAATGCATTACAAAAGTGAACAACACTAAGGAAGAATTAAAACTGAAGGGCCAAATTAAAAAAAAAAAGTTAAACCACATATTAATGGATTAATTAAACCTAAATTTTATTATAACCAAGAATCCAAAATGCATTACAAAAGTGAACAACACTTAAGGAAACTGCGCGCATAGGACCAAACGATTGAAGTCCAAAAGCCTTTCCAGCAGAAACCATATCGGCCTATATTGATGCCGATTTACTTTGATGAAAAGATACAAAAGTGTCCATAACGGTGAAGAATGACTCAAATACTTGAGGTTTGGTAATATATATATCTTGTATAACCACTTTCTGATATTCTCACCCCGTCAATGTAATATCTTGTCCGAAAAGCTGCCTAATGGGCAGAATACGCAGGAGACTGCATATGCAATAACCATGTCAATGGTAAAACTAGATTAATCCACAACTCAAACGAGAAAAAACAAACGGAAAAAGGAAGGAGAAAATACACAATTTACAAATTGTAATAGATCCATATAGGCTGTCCGTTCACATTTTGGAAAACTGACTTGCCAAGTGTAGGTGCCTCCAAGTTTTTATAAAATCGGTCATAGTGGTCCAAATCCTGTCCGGTCCGGACCGAATTTATAAAATCAGTTATATTCGGTCCAATCCGGTCCATGCCTTTTGGACATAACACTTTTTTACACTTTTATAATTTTTTATTTTGACTTATGGCACTTGAGTTTTTTTTTTAAGAAATTTGCAACTATTTTTTTTATCTTAAGATGTGAGCTAAAAATGAAAATAAAAGCTTAAGAAAAAAAAAAGAGGAACCGGTCCAGACCACTTAAGTGGTCCAACCGGATCACTTTGGACTAAACTGAACTGCTTATAAGTGGTTCGATCCGGTTCTTAATTTTAAGTACAGCAAAAAATCAGGTTCGACTAGATTCTGGTCTAAAAACCGAACTGAATTTCTGGTTGTTCACCCCTAGCTATGATAGTCAAAGGACATTGAAAAAACAGATGGAAAAGAGATTCGACACCATTGTAACACAAATAACAGATAGCAGAATCATCACCCAGTTCAAGCATTGACTAATGTTGAACTTACAGGGCAAAAGATTTCACGCTATCTTCCACAAAAGAAGCTTCAAGCTATATTGGAGTAGAAGAGCCCAAATACGCTTCCAAACTACTTGCAAATCTGGGGTGACACCAGTAGGGGCAGAATGGGATAGCATCTCGTAGCCAGACTTAGTAGAGAAAATTCCATTAGGATCTGCCAGCCAAAGAAACCGATCCTCCTCTCTCGATTGGATTTGAATCTCAAGCACAATAGTAACATCTTCCTCTGAAAACAGAGCTCTAAGACGGCTCTCATTCCAGATACTGGTACCTGGGATAAACAACTTAGCAACACAAGCATCCACATCAACTAAAAACGCTTCAGATCTAGGACGAGGGTTAAAGGAGGTCACCGAAGGGATCCAGGGGTCAGACCAGATTCAGGTTGTCTCTTCACACCGAATTTGGTAGCAAAGGCCCAGTTGCAAAAGAGAACCCACCTTCAGGATCCCCTTCCACAATCAAGAAGCTCCTGTAAAACAAGAATTCTCCCAGATAAATTTGGATTTCAAGTACTTGGCTCTCAGCGCTTTAACCCAAAGCTTGTCAACACTAATTTGGACTTGTCAACCCAATTTCAGCACTAAAGCTCTATTCATCGTCCCCATCATCTGCAGCACAAGACCACCCTCCACCTTTGGCCTACAAATTGAACTCTAGGATTTTGGAGTCCAATTATGCTTCTTTGCATCATCAAACGCCCACTAGAATCTCATCAGTTTTGAGTCAATTCGAGCACAGACAGCCTTTGGTAGCAGAAAATGAGACATGGCATACGTGGGAAGAGCCGCTACCACTGCTCTTATCAAGACAGTTCGACCAGCTTGGGATAGCAATTTTTCTTTCCACCCCTCAACCCTCTTGCTGGCCTTCTCCACCACTTCATTCCACAGTTTTTTTTTATTAGCCCCTAGAGATAATGGCAGCCCGAGATGCTTCCCTGGATTAGCAGCATGCCTTAAATCCAATAAGGAGCAAATATCTTGGATAGCATCAGCGTTGGTATGTCTACTAGAAGAAATCACAGATTCACTTCTAATAAGGCATTGGCTAGACCAAGAAGCAAACTTGGTAAGGCAATCTAAAATAACACTCGCTTCGCAATCTAAAATAACACTCGCTTCTCGATTATTAGCCCGCGCAAAAATAAGCAAATCATTAGCGAATAATAAGTGCGAGATAGTGGGAGCATTTCTCCTAATACGAATCCCATGAATGATCCGGTCAGATTCAACTCTAAGAAACATGCGGGATAGGACTTCGGATCCAATAATAAACAGGAAATGAGATAATGGCCCCCCTTGTCTAAGGCCCGAGAAGGATTAAAGAATCCGAAAGGAGAACCATTGAGGAGGATAGAAAAAGAGACCGAAGAAATACATTGCTCCACCCAATAAATAGTCGTTGTTGAAAACCAAACCTTAGCATGGCCACCAGAATAAGCTTTCATTCCATGCGATCATAAGCTTTTTCAACATCAGCTCTAACTGCCATAAGTTTTCTCCCTTGTTTTTTTCGCTTCAAGACATGGAAAATTTCATGGGTAACAATCGAATTCTCCTGGATAGTTCTCCTAGAGACAAAAGCCGCTTGTAGAAGTGAAATCAATCGCTGAATTATCAAACGAAGTCTATTGGCCAGAAGTCTCGTAATCACCTTATAGACCACATTACACAAACTAATGGGTCTAAACTGGGATATCTTTGCAGGACATCAATTTTAGGAATCAAAGCAATATGGGTATGATTAACCTCACGAAGCAAATGACCCTTTGCAAAGAAACTTTGGACTGACTTAATCACATCCCAACCCACTATGTGCCAAGTGTTCATAAAAAATTGCAGACATACCATCGGGGCCCGGGGCCTTAAACGAGCCTAATGACTCACAGTAGCCCTTATCTCAACATCTGAAGGCATAGAACATAAAGCTTCATTATCTCCCTCAGTAACCACTGGATTCACCAACCCTTCAAGATCTTCCGAAACCTCAGGATTGATCAATTAATAAAGCTCCTTAAAATAATTTAGAACATACTTCCCAATAATTTTCTGAGATGATAACTAGACACCATCATCCGATTTAAGTTCACCTTGTAAGGCCAAAATCAAATCATTTTCCAGCCGACATTATCCACCGAAGCATCCAGATTTTGGACTATCAATATTGCTACGAAGCTGAGAAATATTTTCTTGAATACAGCCAAAATGCACCTTATTCCATGCCCCCATACCTACCTTAGTACCGCGAGTTTTTATAAGAATAGTTCTTTAAATACTTGTACATGACCTATTTGTTGCATTGGACTTATTAAGTATTTATATTTATTTTAATTTGTACTTAAATTTAAGAGACGAGAGTTAAATAAATAAAAAAAAATCCCACGACTGTAGCTAGATTAGAGAGATCGCCCAATATTTGCATTCTGGCCGGAGTGTTTTGTCTTAAACCATGACGTGGCCAAACCGGCTACCGGGGGTTATATTGGATAATTGCTTTTTTTGTGGGGTAAGGTGTGTTACTGTGTTACGTTGGATAATTCGCATAACAACGACCTTGTCGTTTAGTTGCTGAAAAACTCGCCGAGGAGAACAGAGTATTCATCATTTCCTGTAAAATCCAGAAAGCAACAACAACAAAAACCAGAAAATTGCAAGCACAAAGTTGGGCGTAGAACTCCCAAGAAATATGGGGGCGGGGGTGCCTGGGGGTTCTATGGGAGGTGGCCTTTGACGGCTGTGTTTGTGATGAATTCGAAATCAACTGGATTGGGATTTAGGGTTCTTGTGGAACTGGGAGGGGAGATGGAATTGAAGAGTGTTTAGGGATTTTGGGGATTTTGGACCCGTGTGAGTCCATGATTTTACACGTGGGCGTCTGATTAATTAATTATAATTTATTTTAAATTAGTTGTTCATTTTCACGTGTGTGACATTATCTACGTGTGATTAACAGTTAAATTAGGGCTGCACAACTGAAAATTCAGTCCGATTTTTGAACCGGAATTCGGTTGTACTTATATGGAAGGACCGGTCCAAAGCGGTTCGGTCTTGATCTGATCGGTTTCATTTTTTTATGATAATTTTTATAATTTTTTTTACAATTTAGGTTAATTTTGAAGGGAGAATGAAAAATTTTAGTTTAGGTTAAAATTAAACTTTTTAAATTTGTATTTTATATTAAAAAATCTATTAAAAATATTTTATATATATATTAATATATTCAGTTCGGTCCGGTCCGGTCCATACCGATTTTCAAAAAGTCTGGATTGGACCGGATTACACAATCAAGATGGGATCGAATCACAAATTCGGTCCGATTTTGTGGTCCGATTCTATCTGCGATCCGATTTTATTCGGCCCTAAGTTAAATGAGATATACTGGTGAGGATATTTAACCTATCTTTAAATTACAAGTCCCATGGTGGGGACGTGGGGAGGAGTAGAGGCGGGGTTTGATGCCTGGCGCGTAAGGAGCTCTCCACACAGTCAAAAGGCATTAGAATTATTTGATGGACAATTTGCTTTTAAAACAAGGTGCTTGGTTTATTAAAGTTTCAAATGTACGACCTGAAAGTGACACATCGAAACAAATCATTCATCCGTTTATTTTTCTTAATCAACGGAAGCAACACATATATTAAATTAAACAAAAGCTTAATTCATGGAAACCGGTTGCACAAGTGGATAGTGTGTTCATTAGTTGAATTTGTGAATATGTAATGGTTGAATATGTTGGGCGAACATATTTGGTGTCAAAAATATTTCTATTAGTTGTAATATTTTCTTTTAGAATTATAAATAATTTGTCTTAACTTCATAAGAAGACTTATCATAGAGGTTTATGTCAAGAAATGAAGGTTTTCAAGTGTGTTTAGAGCATTGTTGCAAGTTGAGAGCCAACTAAATGCAAGGGGTAGCGGCCCTGGGCGGCCACCACCAATTGCACCGCCCAAAAATAAATACATGTATTTTTTTCATAAGTTAGCCTAGGCCCGACCCTCATAGGCATAGGCCAACTATGGCCCAGTGGCCCTAACTCAAAGTAAAGCCTTGAAGTTAGAATTTCAAAGGGTATCACACCACGCCGTGTTTAGTGTAGTGTATTTCTCGTTACTCGTACATGACCTAAATGAATGACACTGTCATTCCTTTGGTAAGTTCACTAATTTCTATTATACCTTTGTCATTTTCTATTGGAGTCCACTTTACATAGGGGCTATGTTGTCATTTTTAATTTTTGCTTGCCACGCGAAAGGATGCATGCATTTATGCTAACCAAGAAATTTCGCACAAATTTTTTCACAAACAGGGTTATATCTGTTGGCTTTTGTGCACAATCAAGGTTTTGATGATTTCAATAAATGAATAAGTTTATAAAGTGGACATCTTCAAAGACAAAGACGACTTGATAAAAGAGCCAAAAACTTGAAGAAATAAGAACAAGAAGATGCAAAGTGCTTAAAGTGAAGATTCAAAACCTTAGGGTATAATCCTTGTAACTCTTTATTTCACATTTGACAAGGATTTGAATCACGCACTTGCATATCTTTCAAAACGTGCATAAACCGTTTTACCTTTTGTTTGAAAGATTAAAATGTTTTTAAAGGTTTCAAAACACCCCAAATATATTCCTAAACCCTTCATATACTTATGAGAATTAAGTCTTTAAAATTGAGTGTTTAAAAGTGGTCAAAAACATGTTTTTAAATGAAGCGGTCGATGAACTTTTTGTAGCGGTCGACCTCTACATGAAGCGGTCGATCATTGACAGCATTCAAAATTATGACCGTTGGGCAACGGCTACTTGAACCGGTCGACCGGTACATGAAGCGGTCGACCGGTACAACGGTAAAATTGTCAAATCGACCCCCAACGGCTATAAACGGCTAGTTTTCATATGTGGCCTATAAATACACATCCAAAACGTCTAAAATTAAGAACCAACGACCACATATCATTTGTATAGCTTGAGAAATATTCTAAACCTTCTTATTTCATATTTCTCATATCATTCACACAAATTGCACTTTCACATCCTTGTCTTTGTGTGAATCAAGAGATAGAGCTTTCCACTTTTATATCCACTCTTTGAGAGAGTCTTGTTCCTAAATCTTCCTATCTAGAGAGTTGTTTCCTTTAGTGAGGTTGTTCACTAAAGAAGAAGCTTAGAGAGGGTATATCTCAAGCTTGGTAAGGTTGTGAGTGGTAAGCCCGAAAAACCACTTGGGTGGGTTTGAGTGTTGAGCCCGGGAGAAAACACTTGTACGGTTCACTAGCACCCGGAAGCTAGTGTGTAAAGCTATTTGAAGAATAGTGGAGAAACCTCAAGGCTCGGTGAAGGAGCTTGAGGGGTGGATGTAGGCGGGTTTGCCGAACCACCTAAAAATCGAGTGTTTGCTTCTCTTATCCCTACTCCTTACTTTAGCACTTATTTACAGTTCCGCATATTATATACTTGTGCTAAAGTAGTATCTACTAGCAAACACGTCTTTGGGGGTCAATACCGAAAAGTTTTAGAAAACCAATTCACCCCCCCCCTCTTGGGTTGCCTTAATCCTGAAACTAGGACTCACAATATCCAACTTCCTATGGTGGGCTAAATGATCAATGAACCACAAGGAAAATTCTAGTACTACTGCGATAATTTATATCTCTAAACTCCTCTAGACAAAGAGGCCAAATAAAAACATATAAATAAAAAATTAGAGGGGTTAAATATATTTTTTTTGCATAACAACTATTTGGGTAAGAGGTTAAATAGAATTTTTTTACCCTCTGTTGCTAAAAAAATTACATCAGGGTGAAACGCATCATTTCACCTTGTTTTGAAAAACTTTCGACTCTCTCCGAACACGTTTATCCCTTTCTCTCTCTCTCTCTCTTCGAATTCATTATCCCTCTATCTCAACTTCTCTGATCTCTCTCAATTGTTGCTCGTTGCCCTCTGCCGCATCAGCCACTAGTTTCTTCCGCACTAGCTTTTCTCTCAGTTGCTCGTGCTCCATCGCTGACCACTGACCGCCACACCAGCCACCACTGACCACTCACCTTTAAAGTTCAACCCTCTTGGATTTTCATCCTGACTCTGCCACTACAACTAACTTGGAGTTTGAAGAATAAAGAATCTGAACTAAAGAGTAATTGAAGTTAGCTGAGAGTGAGCCCGAAGTTAGCTAAGAGAGTAATACTAGTGGACGCAGAAAAAAAAAATAACCACCAAGTCAATTATTTAGCCAATTAAGTTCTAACCTTCTTGACACCGATTTAAATAACCTATCAGGCCATTCTCTAGATGTTTTGAATAAATAATATACAAATAGAGAGAAATTGTCTTGTCTATCATATTAGATTAGAAATCTTTAGAAGAAGTTGAAGAAGAAAAAAGAGTGCGTCTAAATTTTTAAAATTCCCTCTGTTTTTTAAAAGATCAAATTCATTAAGATCACCATGTACTTGTGAGGACCCCTTTGAGAGTTGTTAAGGGAGTGTGTAGCTGGATTTCCAGTAACAAGCTGATGCAAGTTCGCATGAAAATCTACTACTAATAGGTTTAAAGGTTCTGAACATAGTACGGGTGTACTGGTCCAAAATAGTTATAGCAGATCAATTTGGTGGTTGCCTTGCCCCTTTAAAGAGATTCTTCACTTGGTCATCTCTCTCAATCTTATCTTGATGGATTGATTGGGTTAATATAGAAATTTATTAATCTTGTTGATTCTCATGGGATATAACATATACTGATTAAGATAGAAATTTGATAATCTTGTTGATTAAAAATGACTGAAAGCATATAATATTTCTGGAGTGATTAAAAATATATAGTATTTATGATTATAAGTTACATATATAATGTAATCTAAGCTTGTTTCTCGGAAAATTTGTCTTCAGTTTTAAAAGAAAGACATTAAAAGTGCTTTAAAGTACCCTAGATACAGATTGGTTCCAAACTTGAAAAAACTTCAATATTTCAAGCTATGTGATGGGAAACAGAAATTGGAGAATTGGTAAAGAAACAAGATACAGCCTGAGCCAGTGTTTCATTTCAGATCCAAAAACCCATAAGAAAAAAAAAACATAAACGGTTACACAAAACATAACATATGCACCGAGAATATTCCGATTCCCTCTCAAGCAAAATCATGAATCTTATTACACCACAAATCTGGACCGCATAACAAAGATAGAACTTCTGTTTTCTTTTCTAAACAACCAAGATAGAACTTCAAAAAACATGTACATATGACCATATCATTCTCTTGAGTGTTGAAACATGTGCCGAGTACTTCATTTTTAGTTCTGAAGCACCCAACTTCATTGTTGGTTCTGAAAGCACACCACCCAGAGTAGGGAAGGCGGCTATTAGCAAAAATAACACAAAAAGATTATGCAATCAGATAAAACACCAAGGCCTAACAGTAAAACATGACATCCTTGACGTTATCCTTGATAAGAGGAAGGGCCCGGACCTCCACTTGGCTCCCAGTCCCACTTGTAGAACCACTTTCTGATGTATCACCTTCCATGTAATATCGAGCCCGAAATGCGGCTAAATGGGCATAATATGCAGGAGGAACTGCATTATGCAATGAGAAAACACTTCAGTAGTTAAATTTGCATATAAACCTCGTGCAAAAAGATAAGAAAAGGTGAGGAGATTCAAACCTATGGAGACAGATCGAGTGCACCTTGCATACCTGAAATAAATTTCTAGGTGGGTCACAAAACGCAAATTTTAACGATGCAAGATGGCAAGCAACATAACCAAATGATTAAAAGGAATTTACGTGTAACATAAACTGTTCGTCATCATTTGCAAAAGATCTGCACTGAATCCGTTCTCATCATATAATACGTGATAATGCGTAGGTCGGCTAGTTCCCTGAAAATGTAATCGAATTGCAAATTAAAATTGTTCAGTCAATATTGAAGTAATAGCATGTATGCATAGCACCCATTTTAAAAACAAATGGAACCAAATAACCCCAAGTTTACCTGAATTCCAGCATGGCTGTTAAGGTAAAAGTCAAACTCTGTTGGGTGGCAAATTGTGGTGTCCACAACAGTACCTACATAAAGATCCTATGACATCAGTGGTGTCCTAGAAACAACAAACTGCAGCTGACAGTAAAGTGACAACTTCAGTACCTGGCAGAATATTGCCACTCTTGTCTGTCTGATCACGATTTCTATGATCTGCAGCGAAAAAGCGTGTATGATGTCTTTTCTGCACCACTACAAAGGTCACGGGGGGCATATATCCTTCCTCTAGCGATTGACAAGCCTGCAAGAAAAAAAATTTAAAATTAGAGAGTTGCATCAGACCCGCCAAGGTTCCAATAATATTAGATTCAACTACAAGCAAGGCTTTCTTTTCCTGGCACACAGTTGCAATCCAGCACAATAGCGACTCATTTGGGAGCAATGTGTAATACCTTTCTTATTGCATCGATCTCATACAACAAAACTTGACTGAATTGCCCTTCACTGACACCATCTCTGCAAAGTACAATATAGACCAATTACAAAAGATGGACAATGCATTTACGTTATTTATACGTCATCAGAAAAAGATTTTACCTATAGAATATGATCCGGTGGGGCTTATGCCCAGTAGATTTGAAGAATGCCACAAGCAATTCCCTGTGAAGACCCCAACAGACAATGAGAGACAAATAAAAATAATAAAATTTCCTTCCATAGAGGGAATAAAGAATATGCAGGTCAACATGTTACCTGATCATCCCTCCACGAACTAGACCCTTTTTTGGATCCTGATATTCCTTATAGAGATCTTCAATAATTTCTGCACGATGAGTCTGAGAAGAGAAAATACCTCTGTACTTGGTTACCTCAGGCCAATCCATGGAAGCCACTACCTGTATCCATCAACCATCAACTAAACATCTGAACACAATTACAATAGAAAATGGTAAGAAAACTACAGAACATACTGCTGCTATTGAAGGACTAGAGTCCTCTCCTGGTTGTGGATGCGTCACGTCGGCTCCAAATACTATTGTAGGTCGATCAGTTAAAAGTGGAATTCTTCTTTGAATCGCATCATGTAATGCATTGTTACGTCCCCCAACCTATAAACGATTTAGTAGTCAGTTAAAAAGTTGAAAACAACAAAAGATTTTGAATCTAATTAGAATAACGAATCAGGAATCAAATAGAACAAACCTTGACATTAATCTTGAGGGACACATTTTCAAGATATTGCCTATTATTAGGCTTTGATAGTTGCCTGGGCTGACAGCACTGCGAAACAATTCCTAGCTCAGTTTCACAAATTCGTTTGATTGGCCCTGCAAGCACCAATTAAATCTTTCAACCAAAGGAAACTAATTTTAATAATAAGTTCTGAACAGTACTAAACACACCAACTTTCAACCAAAGGAAACCAATTATACTAATAAATTCTGAACAGTAATTAAATTACTTACCATAAGACCCACGGACGTCAGGCAAAATAATAATCAACAACTGAAGCTGTTTTCCAGCCACGCCAATCTCTTTAAATTTCGCCACACATTGCTTATGAATATCGACAAGGGCCTTTTCAATCTGACGTGAATTAGCTGAACGTAAGGGAACCAATGGTTCTGTGTTGAACTCCTGGGAGACATTAAAAAATGATCACAGAGTCAACTGTCAAGATTCAATACAGGATCTGTTCATTATGAAAACATGATAAAATGAAAATATCATACCATCCCTTTGCTAAGGCACATATCGATCAACTGCTCACAGAATCTCCATTGCGAGTCTACATTTAATCGAGAGAAGTTCACGCAGGTCCAGAAATCGACTCTACCGCCATTGATCATTTTCTACAGTACAAAGACAATCAAAATCATGTTATTTTATCTCAGTATTTAATGACTTCATTTGTACAAGTCTACAACCTCCATTCCCAGTTAACAGGAAGACTTTGCCTTCCAAAATTTGAAAAAGAAACAGTTCAATCAACTCCATATTGAACAATCTCAGAGGTCCATAATCAACACCCGCACAAACAGCCCCAACTTATCCCCACCCCCAAGGTGCCTTTCACAAAGCAACAACCTTTTGTATGAACTTTCCATTCCAATATACTTGTTTGTGGACCAATTTCTAAATAATAAAATATCTCACCTTGTTCATCATATTCCACTGCCCCATTCTAGGATGTTCACTCGGTTCTCTCCCAGTATCATGATATTTAAGCTGCAAAAAAAGGACTGACAAGTTAAATTTGAGAACATACAATTGTCTAAATATCTTGAACACATACACAACGTTACCATTGGAGGAGGCAAAACTCGAGCATTAACCAATGAAGCTTCCTCCCTCACTTGCATTCCAAATTCCTTGTTTACAAGGTTAGACCCATTGAAGTTGTTTTGTTTAACCGTCTAGGACAAAAGAAAACAAACCATCAGCAGACAGCCAACCTAAGCAGGTCTCTATTCAACGTACTAAATTGAGCCATGTTAAATTAAATAATGCCTACTATCTGTCAACAAAGTTAGAACAATGCTAAACCTGCTTGATACTTTCTTCCCTTTGCTGAGGCCGTTGACAAGTTGCTCTTAATATGTTAGTCACTTGTTTTTCGTTCAATTTCTTAGTGTACCTCTGTCCACCAACAATCTTACAGAGCTGTGATGAAAAAAAAATCCATTATAAACAAATGAAAATAAGCCAGAAAAATACTATAGCAGTGAGCCAACCTCCATGGGCAAGTAAACAGGTTTCGTCGCATCATTCCCAGCTAGAAGGGCAGGCAGAGACACATTCCGTAGCACAACCTGATATTTTTCCCGAAAATATTGAACTACTGATGTCTTCGTTTTCTTGTCATCAAGAGTAAATCTGGAGAAAACAAATTGGAAAACAATTCCTGAAACGAAAACAACTCCAGAAAGAAAGCAATGAAGAGAGAGACAGAGACAACAACAAATTTGAACAACTGATATGCGGTTCCATCATTATGGCTATCAGTATATATATATACACACATATCAGGATCAAGAAAACAAATCTGAAGCGCAGCTAGCAAATGAAAAAAATCTGACATGCTGATATTCATTCATGGAGACACTCTTAATGTTAGATGTATGCCTCATCATGCCCAGTGTAAGACTAACTATTATGAAATACGTCTGTTAACCAAACTTCTTACAATTACAGAACTCATAAAACCAAATTGCACTACAAGCTGAAGGAATCCAGAAAGCAAGATTTGCTTCTAAGAGCATTGGAGAGAAAAAAAAAAGACTGCAAAATTATTTATACAGACGCCAAATACAAAAACAAACAGGAAATAATCTCCTCAGATTTTTCCAGAAACCAGGCAACTTTTTGTGAAAATAAAAAATAAGCTCATATTTTCAAAAAAAAAATTAGACGACCTGTGAGTGGTCATTCATGCAACCAAACCAACATAATCTGGGGGAGATCATGAAAACACAATGACTCACGTTAACTGGCTGATTGGCTCTGTTGATACCCCTGTGACAAGGTAACGTTTGGAATTCTCCCTATGAGTAAGCTCTATCCTGACTTTTTTCAGAGCTTTTTTAATCTGGAAATCACAAAGGAGAGATATTAGCTTCAAAAAATTAAGAAACAGAAAATAGCTATAAAAGAAAACCCATGATGGTCATAGGAAATTATGGGCTAATTAACCTCTGTACCAACACTTTCAAGAGAAGCCCATTTACCTTATTATACTATATGCCTTTAAACAACTTAGATGATAATAGAAATATATTGACACTTCCTTAAGCTCATCTATCACGTCTTCTGACTATAATACATGAATTTCTTTTGAACGCCAACGTGCATGTTAACTATATACTTTCTTTTCAAGTTACAGAGGTCCAGCAACAAGTACGAACATTTTTTTTACCACATTTTTTTCTCTTTCCATCTATTTATTCGTTTTATAGTACTCACATTTATACTATTTCCTAAGTTTGCAGCTGACATACAAAGTAAAAAAAACAATCATCACATCATCTGACCTGAAATCGATCACGATCAGACAGGGGCTGTGATAAATTGATATTGAAATGCTTTTGGACAAACTCTGTCACAAGAATTGGTTCATAGAAAGCTCTGGCAGATATATCTGCAACAAATCATAGGTTACAAGCAAAGTAATGTCAATGCAATTGGGCATGAAAACAAAGAGCACACCAAGAGTATCTCAATACCTATATTAAGGGACAATCCCATCTGGGTCGGTCGAAGACTCTGATAATATCCTCTCCAATACTCAATCCCATCTCCCAGCTCACCTTTTTGACCTAATGTAGGATGGAAAAACGACCTCCCAACGACAGAATACCTATAGTCAGATTTTTCAGTGCACCCATTAAGAGACTTCATATGAAGCATAAGGAAAATGCAAGTGTAATCATATCAAAGAAAATAAATAAATAAAAAGTTTACATTGCAGATGGTGCCGCTCTTAGTACCACATCAAGAGCTTGTATTGCTTCTTGTGGGGCATCTAGCTGCCTGCCATGTAAAAACTGTTGAAGGTGATGAAGGTCGGCCCTAGAAACCAACTTGATTACCACTTTAAACTGACGTTCTCTTCGTTCTTTTCTGAATGTTCAGCAAAGAAAAGCATTTACATTACTAATTAACCAAAAAATATAGCACAGAAGTAAAATAAAATCTAAATAACTACCTCACTGAACCAGATGAGGAAGCGCGATCATCTTTGTCAGGTAAGGGGACAACAAATTCCTTTGACATAAAGGGCAATGGTCCTGCCGTATAGAGGCTCTTACTGCCATCATATGCTGGCTCTCGGTTTCCCAAATGAGACACACGATACAACATAACAAGTTGATTTACTATCTCTCTACTGATTTTCTTTGACTTCACCTCAGGCCTAATAGACACCTAAAGCAAATAAAACAGCAAGTGCATATAAAGATATGAAAAATAACACCAAAAAACAAAAATTATTCGAGAGCTTTGAGTGAGTTACTCACATCGTACTGATGGAGATCGCGGTCCGCAACCTCTACCAAAAAATGATTAGCCCGGACCATTATTTTTTGGCCTTTGCTTCCAAAGCCCGGCCTCTTCGGTATGTTTAGGGCCTTCGACGACGATGGTGGCGACGCCTGAATGACCGGAGCTGGATCCTGCATTGTGAGACGTTTTTCCATTTCAGTGCTCAGAGCAGCAGCAGATATCGGAGACGGAGTTGAATCCGGTGGCGGAGCATGGCTCGACGAAGCAAGAGCCTCCGACGGAGTTATAGCAGCCTGTGGAAGTGCGGCCGGAGAAACAGTCGCCGGAGTAGGACGGGCCGGAAGTGAGGGCGCCGGAGAAGGATCACCAACTCTTCCTCCTCTACCGCCACCCCTACCTCCACCACCACCACCACCACTGCTTCTTCCTCTTCCGCCGCCTTGCTGAGAGGTTGAATAAGCCGGAGAAGGCTGATTCCGTCGAGAGTCCGACTGTCTGCCACCGCCTCGGCGTGACATTGTAGTCTTACTGCTTGAAATTTGTCGAGGGATTAAAAAACAGAGAGAGGGTTCCTAAATATGCTTAACAGAGACAGCGAGTTTTGAGAGCTCGACAGTGAGCGGGAGCGAGAGAGAGTTTTGAGAGTTTGTGAGATGCTGAGGTACAGAGACAAGGAGTATTTAAAGAGTAAAAAAGAACAAGAGAGAGAGAGAGGCAATGACGTGGAAATATGGGCGACTGGCGAGCAAGGGGCATCACCGGATACGTGGGTCGCCGGTTAGTTTCTAAAAGACAGTTTCGCCCTTCAGTATTCAACTTTATTTCAAATATATCTATATGTTAGCCTCGAAAAAAATTATGGTGACATTAGTTTACCACTTCTTCCTTTAATATTTGTTAACAACTTATACATGTATTAATACAATTTTAACATCATCTAAATATTTATAATTTTATCAAAATCTTATAAATTTCTTCAAAACATCCCTTATATCTCTAAGTTCAAGTTCCTTTTTTTAAATAATAAAAAAATCTTTGAGCTTGTAGACTGTAGTTGGCTACTGGTGTTCCGTTTGTACAATCTTCTGGAAGTTTTCTCTTTGCTATATTCGTTTTGTTGTATTTGATTGTTTGAACTTCAAGTTTTATGGGATGTTTGAGGGTGGAAATTTTGGATATTGGAGTTTGAGAAATATTATAAAGTAAAGATATGTTATGAGAGTTGGTGAAAAAGCGAAGAGAGAGAATATTTTTAATAAATATTATAATAATAAAAAATTATGTGATGAATTTTTTATTATTAAACCTAAATTTTTAGACCCAAATTATTGGGGCTCAAATAAGACCTTAATCAGAAGAATAGAGAAAACCCAAGAGGTATGAGTATACGACTTAGTTACTTCATTTTAAGGTGATATTTGCCAATCATTTCAAAATTTTAATAAAAAATAATAATCTCTTTTTAATAATTAACTAATTATTTTTATCTATTTTTCCACTGATTATCCTAACTTGAAATTTTAATTGATTTGAAACCACCACTTAAATATAGATATTAGATTATCTAATAAAAACAATAATAGGCTGAGGGGTAAAATGGTCAGAGGAGAAACCAAGAGTCAAACAGACGCGCATGTTATCTGGATTTTGGTCCAAGGTGATCAGGTGAGGTGGACTTTGTAAGAAAGGAGAGGCTATAATTGGTATGTGGGTAAAATTCACACAAAACAGAAACCTTGTCGTTACTCTCTTAGAAGCTCGCCCGAGGTGAAAATATAGTAATGATCATTTCTTTAGTAAGAATTTTAAGTCGTTCCGCAGTCCACCGTATACCCCACCTTAGGGGATGATATGTCAAACATCCAGCTCAGTGGGACCCAAAATCCGTACAATCTTTTGCGTGGCCTTCTTTTTCTCTATTATTTTTTTTTTACATGACCTTCCTATGCAAGGAGAAGGAGCTACAAACCTCGGAGGAGGGGAACAAAGAGAAAAGTGGGACTTTTATATAAAGCAGAAAACTCGGATAAAAGAAAAAAAATTGATCCTCCGTACTAGCTCTTTGCTGGGGAAAGCTGTGCTTTTGGACCGCCCTGATTCAAACGAAAGCAGAACGAAATACTCTTCGGACATCGAATTCTTCATGAGCACGATTCGAATACGAAACAAAAGAGGAGGCTTGGGATTTTGTACTAAATTACGGGGCGTTTGTTATCCGAATAATTGAGTTACTATTAAATAATATTTTTTTCATCTAATAATTTTTTATCATTATAATATTTATATAAATATTATTTTTTACTTTTTTTATCAACTTTAATATAATATCTTTACTTTTTACAATTTTCAATACCAATATTTCTACGTATTTTTACTAACAAACACTGCATACAACTATGAGGTTGTTCGTTTAAAAAAAATCCTCAGAATTTTCTTGAATTCTTATAATACAAAATATTCTACAATCAAACATTATTTTTAACGCCACATAAAAATAACTACAACACGCATATCAATAAAACTAATATCACCTAAAAATTTTTAAAATACAAAAATAATACTCACAGGACACTTAACCGAACAGCCACTGAGTCACGTGTGGGGGCACGTATGGAATAAAATAGAAGCCGTTGCGCTGAAGGAACTGTCGGCTATTGGCTACATTGGACTTGAGAGAATGTCAGGCTTTTGGGTTTTTTTTTTTTAAATTTCTAGATTGTCAATCTTTTGGTTTACTTGGCGAGTGGGGTTTTCCTCCCTCCTTCTCTAAGTCTTGATGAAGGTAGAAAAAGCGGAAAAAGTTAGTGGCCCACATTTGCTGGCACGACGGTAATGGGAAAGCGAGGAAGGGAGAGAGAAAGCAAGCCACAAAGCCATGCCCTCGTGTCGTGCCTCATTGTTTTGTGAGGTCCGACGTTTCGTGGATCGGCGCGGGAAATGACTTGGACGCGCCCTTTATGGGAAGAGTGGGAGTGCGGGAAAGAGGTGCAGTTTGGTAAATAACAGGGTTTGTCTGAATGGAAACTTCGGTTAAAATATTATTTATTAATCGATAACGATTCGCTGAGTCATGCATGGATGGGGCGCCTAACCGTACAAAAATAAAGACTTTTTTAAATTACGTTTTGCAAGTCGCGCATACCTCTTGCCTATTCCTTTCCGAACAAGTTCGAATGCTTCTGTTATTATCGTCTTTGACCCGTATCTTCGACCCTTAGGTTGTGCGCATTAAAATTTTAGAGTATTAAATTTAGTAAAAAAATAAAAAGATAAATAATTTTTAATATTTATTATAATAAAAAGTAATGATATGATGAAGAAATATTATATTGTAATTTTTTATTATATTAAAATTTTAGTAGATGTATAATTTTTTTTAACAAACCCACTCTAATTACAAAATTCTTCAAATTTTTCTTTATTAAAAAAGTATTGATGCCAAATCTTGAGACATGTTCATTTTGGTAAAACTTTTAGAATTTAAAGTGTTTAAGAATTTTTAGGTGATGTTTGAGTTTTATTGACATGCGTGTAGAAGGTGTTAACTTATATTTATGTGTAAACAAAATAATGAGTTATATTAAAATGCGTGTTTTTGTGATGTTGAGATTGTAATGTTAAAAAGTAAGATGCAAATTCTATAAAAATATTGAAAACGAACATGTTGGGTTGTGCATAAACGGTGACAATGTTGGATTGTGCATAAACGGTGACAACGGTCAGAGGTGATTTCTATCTCCATCTCCCACCACTATGTACAGTTCTCAAAAAATGGGAACCGTCCCGCCATCATACGGTGGGGGCGGTAACCACCCCAAACTGAATTTAGGCAAAATCACACAAAAATCGAAACGAAATCCGCACAAAAATTGCATATTCCAATTTTTTTTCCCAAATTGCAAACTAACAATAGCACAAAAATGCAACCTAATTAATAATCCCACAAAAGTCGCAACCAAATTCCATTAAAAAGTCGACATGATCGCAAACAAGCACAATTTTGCTAAAAAAGGTTTCCAAGTAGTGACTTGAACCCTTGAGTAAAGGGGATTCAGGGAGCGGGAGGAAGCCACCGGCCCCCTCAAAATTTTCGAAAAAATCTCTATATTAAGGGACTTTGGAAAAAAAACTCCCTCAAGTTATCCTGCCTCAAATTTTTTTGAAAAATTATTCATATCTACACAAATTTTAAGGAATTTAGTTAATATTAAGAAAATTCCTATGATTAAGGAATTTGAAAAATCCTCCCATAAATTTTGAAATTTAAAATTTCAATTGAACTTCTAATTTTTATAAGCAAATATATTGCCTTGAAGTTTTGAAATACAAAAGCTCACGTTCTATTGAAAGACTGTTTTTGAAGTTGAAATTTTCTTTTAAAAGCAAAATATTGTCACCTTTTCTTGGACTACTTCGTCTCTCATCAAAATCAAAACTTTTGAAGGACTACTTTTCTTCTACTCTCAATCTTTTATCTCTTTTAAGGCACATAACTGATGCTATTGCTGTAAAATATTTAAGGGTGGGTACCGAAACAGATGTAACTGAAATACAATTTTTTAGTTCCGATCCGAAATTTTCGGAATTAGAACCGATAATTCCGGTTTGGCATGTAAGCTTTTTTAGACATATTTTTTTGGACCCTAATGAGCTAAACATTTATTGGATCGAATTTTTAGATGATTTTTATGTTATTCATTATAAATTAACAATATAGGTAAACATTCAAGTAAATTCTATATGTTATACTTTATTTTGAGCCTTCTTTTTTAAAAAAAATGAAACCTAAAATTTCGGTATTTTTAGTTATTATGCATCATAAATTAACAATAAATATGAAATATTCATCTAAAATCTATATTCTAAAATAAATATTCAATCAAATTTTATATGTTATACTTTATTTTAAAGCACTATTTTTATTTTTATTTTTTAAAATGAAACTGAAAATTCGGTTAATTCTATCCAAATTTTCAATTTCAGAAATTATCAAAAATAACTTTCAATTATGATATTACGAGTACTTTTGCTATCTATTTAAAATCATAATTTTTTTGTGCAATGACTTGAACCCTCGAGTGTGTGCTTAATCCACACTTTGAGACCACTTGAGCTACCGGATTAGTTCTTTCTCTCTTAACTTGTGATTTGGAATTAGTATTTGTCGTGTTGCTAAAAGGGTCGTCCAATGGTCTATTGGTTAGGTATGGGGATGGATATTCTTTTAAGGCAAACATGTGATATTTCTTTCTTTTTTTTCGTAGAAATCAACCATTGCATTGCATTGCATTCAAGAAATTAATGGGTTATGTTTGTTTCATATCTTAAAAAGTTTTCAAAAAGTTTTCACTCACTTTTTCATCAATTTCAATACATTTCCATCAATCCCAATAATTTTTTCATCAATTCCAATACTTTTTCAACAATCTCAATAACTTTTTACAAATTCCAACAACTTTTAACACATTTTTTACCAATTCCAAAAGAATATACACTACTTTAAAAAAAACAAAAAACAAAAACGATTTTGAGAACTCAACCAAACATAGCCTAAAACACCGCAAAACTAGAGTCGCAATACAATATAAAGAAAGAAATGCTAGTACAATAAAAAAAACCAGAAGCATGTGTACGAGCCGCCCAATGTGCCAACCAGTGGGCTTGCTTATTCAATCTTCTTGGCATCCAATGTATTGACCAAGCAGACTAAGCTTTGGGAATACGACACAGAAAATACCAGGGCCTCGATCTTCTAACAAGAGGATGAAGCAAATCAACCAGATCATCCCATAAAAGCTTATAATCTGTCTCAAAAATAACCCTCGGCCATTAGTGAAAGAGAGCCATTTTCATAGCACGGGCAGCAGCCATTGCTTCGCCCAAAAGCGGGTTCATAGTCTTAATTTGTTCCAAGTACACAGTGCAGAGAGAACCGGAGGAATCTCAATAAGAGACAACTATGTACGATTCGAATTGACGTATTTTTGTCTAGATGTTTGGTTTGAAAGCAATTAATTTTTTTTTTCACATAATAAAACAAATCGTGAATCAGCCTAGGGCCTTGCTAAAATAGGAATATTGAAGTAGGTAAGGATCACGGCTCAAATATAAATCTTAAAGCTACTAAGGAGCACGACTGATCTAGGAGATTAGATCAAAATATTTTGTAATTTTTTATTTGAATTGTATTGTATAATTTGAAGAGAAATAAAATGAACAGATGAATTCTATATCATTTAATTTTGTCTATATAAAGTTCTAAACAATATGAATTCGTACATCGTGTAATGTATTAAGTTAGAAGTTCGAAATATAAACTATTAAATATATAATTATCAAAATTGTAAAGGGTAAAGCGACTAAGTTCAACACGTTCTAGTCACGAAACTATTAACATTGAGGGTTAATTATAAAGTTCTGTCTCAAATTATTACCTGACTCTCAAATATATTATAAATTTTAACTCTTTGCAATATACTCCACATAAAGGGTGATTAAAAATTTGAAATTTCCGATTCCACTTCAGATTCTGAAAATTCGGTTTCGATTCCAACATATACCTAAATCGAAAGTTATTTTTGACAATTTTCAGAATTGAAAATTCTGATAGAATTACAGGAATTTTCTGTTCTGATTTTTATTAAAAAAATAAAAATAATGTTCAAAATAAAGTATAACATATGTAATTTGATTGAATGCTTATTTTAGAATATAGATTTTGAATGAATATTTTACACTTATTGTTAATTTATGATGAATAACTAAAAAATATCAAAATTTCTAGTTTTTTTAAGGACTTAAAATAAAGTATGACATATGAAATTTGCGTGAATGTTTATTTTAGAATCTAGATTTTGGATAAATATTTACATGTATTGTTAAGTTATGATGAATAACAAAAAAATCTTCCAAAAATTAGGTCCAAAAAATATTTGTAGCTCATTAGAGCCCCAAAAAAATATGTGAAAAAAAGTTCACATGTCTAATCAGAATTTTCGATTCCGATTTTAAAAATTCTGCTTCCATTTCGATTTATTCCGATGAATACCAGAATAGAATCAAAATTGATCATTCCAGTTCTACCTCACAAACTATATTTCTCATTACAATTTCATCCTCCAACCTGCTATAGTTGTTATATCAAACATTTTTTGTCCCACATAAATGACATATGACTTTCTCCTTATTTGGAAAGATAAATTTGACCTTTTTTTTAATAAACAATCATATAACTACATATTTTTTTATCTCTATGAATTGTTAGAAACACTGTATAAGGTTAGAGAGTAGTCAAACGAGGTTAAAATTGTATTTTCACATCAAGATAATATTATATGTATGTTACGTGGAAGAGAAACCATTCGACGTAATGACTCTAATTGGTTGAGAGATGAAATCACGATGAGAAATATAACTTATGAGGATGAATCGTAATGAGTTAAAATTTATGAAATATTTAAAAATAAATTGATAGTTTAAGAGAAAAAAATATAATTAACTTTAATTTATCAATTACGCCTTTTATTAAAATCTGTCTCAGTTTTCACTTTTATAAGATGAATTTCGATAGTTACAAAATAAAATACGATAAATTTGATAATTTAAACTTTTAAATAATATTTGTCTTGAGAGTGAAAGTTGAATTTAATGCGCATATATCTATCTCTACCGACTACGAGGTATACAGTCGAGGGTTGATGATGATTTGCACAGGATCATTGATTAGGATAATCTTTTTCATATCTTCCTCGATAGAGGACAAGGTTGTCGAGTGTAGACAGAGAGAAGAAAAGATTAATTAAAAGAGTGATGATATACCTGGGTAATGTTCGTTTTCAGACTTTTTCAGGATTCTAACTATATTCACAAATCTATCACCGAACATGTTTAGAATTCAAACACAAACACTAACATTTTTTTAATTTTTTATTCAACATAAATTTTATCTCTCTTTACTTTTTCACATAACTCTAATACTTTTTTATTAAACAATTACATCAAATCATTTCTCTCTCCACTTTACACAAACACCAATAAAATACTATTCAACATAAAAATTCACAACTTCTCTAAAATCCTACATTTTTACTCAACACAAACGTATTTCTGGACTTTTAGTCAGACTTTTAGCCAATTATGTACAGACGTGTCATTCATCAAATTTTTAAATTTTTTTTATAAAAGCCACGTATGCACAGAGTCGGTCGGCTAAAAGTCCAGGGTATTTAAGTGGTGTTTGTTTTCCCAAAATTTTGGGGTTTGAAATTTCCAACAAAATAAATACATTCCAAAAATTTTAACTTTTACATAAATTCACTCTACTTTTTACAAAGCCCAATAAATCTAAATAAAGTAAAAATTCCCAAAATTTCGAGAATATTCCCTAAAATTTCCACAAACAAACACAAATAAGACGGGCCAACAACTGCGAGCTCACAGGGTTATTGCTAATGATAGGCCTAGTCTGCATCTTTTTCGTAGGGACTAGCCAGGCCAGCAACAAGGCGTAAATCCTGCACTCCGGTCTGCTTGAAGCACGGGGGCTGCCTTTCCTTTTTCCTTCAATAAAAACTACGGTCTACGTGCAGTGTGGCGGTGTCGAGTAATTGATAGTCGTCTGGTACTTCACTGATTATATGGATGCCTGATGGAGTTGTCACGTTATGTGACGAGTTTCAGGTGCTCAGGGAGACCAGCATTCGGCTCTGACTTTACTTACCGGAAAAAGACAAAAGTATCTCTTCTTTAGTATCCAATCAGCCCTGTCTCTCGGCCCAATTTGCTGATATGGTTCTGTTCTTAGGCGTGATTGCCTGCTTGGGTAGAGATAACTGTCTTTATTTATTTACTTGTTGGTTTGGGATATGGCATTATGGCTACCTTCCATGCACTGTCTGTTCGGCTCATTGTTTGCATTTAAACCCACTGGCATTAATCTCCATTATCATGCTAATGGGGGAGCCACGGTGGTAAGCAGTGGGGGATTCTATCATTTGAAACATATTTGACACACGTCACACTTTCAATTTATTAATAATTTAATTTAAAAAAATATACACAATATATAAGTCATACATTATTTAATATTGTCAGTATTAATTATCAATTAGTGTAAATGTGAGTTTCATATGCTATATCTCTCTTCGAATTGGACTGCAGTGCAGTCCAGTAGTATCCACCACCACCCAAAGTGCCAGTTTCTTCAACAGGACTGGTGACGGTGAGGGCTGAAACCGCCATTGTCACATTAAATGCACAACCCTAAATTTTGGTAACAAACTGTAGAGATCTCTATCAGTTGACACATATAGTCTAGGAGAAAATTCCTAAAGGGGCACAAGTTTTAGAATTCTGAGAATAAAGAGAACTTTGTATTCTTGACTCAAATTTTTGCAGCTGAAAGTTATTCTACATTGATTGCGATTTCAAAAGTTACTTTACTTATCATTGTCACACAGCAACAAAACAGAGTCCTCTTTGCAGATAATCGCATCGCAGGCCCACAGGGGCGATAAGCTTATTATAACAGCCACAATGACAACTCTGCACATACATGCCTTTGACAAGCCGATGTCACTGCAAATAACAAACGTACAATGGGTAATCACAGTGCAAAAAGAAGAATCAACATTTTCATTCTGTAAAGAAAGGGCGCGCCAATAAGTAGACAAATAAAAGGAAATCTAGGAACAAGATGAGGTGTTGTGAAACAAAAATAGGGGCCAATGAAACACCAGGACATTTCTGGTCCATTATAGTTGAGGGCTAAACTATCAGTAAAACTCTATTTGGACTTCCCCTAACATCGTAGATCATTTGCAAATCTGAAATTTGAGAAATTGCTCCTGGCTACCTCAGTTCTCTTCCAGAAGAAGTGATGTGCAAGACAGAAGGGATGACAACTCCTCTAGCGTAGCCAAACCAGAGCCTTGCCATCTTATTCTACCAAATTTGTCAAGCAGAAAAATATACCTGCAGAGTGTGAATGTCAACAAATGGTAGCTTCTGAACTAACAAGTTCATCTGGCTCTGCACTACATAATTTAGGCAATCAAAATCTTTCATACCCAGTGAGAAGGTTCAGAATTTTGAGTTCTTTCCGAAAGTAATAATGGTCCCCAAATGAATATACCATCTGCTTCTGCAGTGCATCCTGCCCTCCATAATTAGGTTTCTTTGTTGTCCATAGAAGCAGCTGCTTAATAGGGTTCAAACATAAGAACCACGAGTCTATAAAGGACACCTGGAAGAACTTAAATATATTAGCGATACTTCAATGCAAAACTTTAAAGACAGTCATCCCAGAAAGATAGCAATAAGAGGCCTGTATCTAAGCTCAGTCTAATGTTCAAGATTTCGTAACTAGAACTGATGAAAATATCTGTAGCTCTAATAAATTTCTAATCTTCAATATGGATCTCTGTATCTCATCCAGAATGAGTCATATATAATGCATAATTTAACTGTAATAGTTGGCTTTGCTAGAAAAATTCCTACAAATATTCTCCCAAGAAAAAGATGAAAAGTGCAGCAATAAACTAGGCAATGTCAAGACACGTCCTCTCGTTGTTTTCCGAAGAGCAAGCTACACCCTTTATCCAGGTGTGCTGGTTATTTAAATTGTATTAGCATCCTAGTACTGCATTTATGTTTTGATCATTAGTCTCTTTTCAAAGGTGTAGAGAGTTTATGAGCAAAGGTGAACGAGCATTGTGAATACATCAACACTTTCATGTGCCTAGGCGCAGTTTGGTTAAGAATACAGAGAAATGTCTCTTATTCTACAACTCCCTTGAGTTAATAAGAAAAAGGTCAGCATAACATCTCTGGACCGAGTCCGGCACAGTATATAGTTGTTCTGGCTGCAATCTAACATCCACATGGTCATCAAGAAATATAGTCATGTGAGATGAGCTCCAGTCTTCTGCATGCTTGACCAGATGGCAAAGGAGGACAATACGAATAAACTAGAGAAAGAGCAAGTTTCACTTTGACACAAAAACTCATTCGGCACATCTATAGGCAACTTTACAAAGAAAGATGATCTTCCAAATCAGACAGGATTATAGACATTAACTGAGCTATATTTGCATTCCTCAGACATTTGCACTGAACTCCATCCAAAACTACAAAGGATGAGAAAAGAAAACTGGCAAACAGTTTGATACAAAGATAAATATATTAGGTTTGGGACCTAGAACTCATTTTGGTCCTACAAAACCTATAGTGATGGTTGTTGTCCTTAAACACCGTGACAATTCATTGAACCAATAATATGCACAAAGTTCAGGTACCTCATATAGCTGAGCATCTGTTGAATTACTGTAAGCATCTACGAAAGGCCCAGCCCAAGAATCAATCATTGCCTGTCAGGGAAAATAACAGAGCAGCAACAACAAAATAATAGAAATTAAAAAGGGGAACCAACCCAAACACTTCTCTTCACTTAGTAGTACTCAACCAGTAAAGACAGTTATTATTTCAAAGACATAGGATCCAGGCAATTTTAGGCATTTCCTTTGAAAAAGAAGAGGGAAACTAGTAACAGGGTCGATACTCAGATAACTTAATTAGAGGAGGTACATTTGACGGAATCAAGCAAGAGGGATAAAAAAAATGGTAATTCCATTTGTGTTTAGCCCTAGTCTAACAACTTCTACTTTTCATTTATGTGTACTGCTTTTTGAAGAAGTGTTAACGTGTTTAATCAATCATGCAATTTACCTCACAAGCTCTGGGTGAATTCTTGGTACAACAACCAACTTAGCCCTCGAGAATGTTCACCAGACATTCAACAAGGTCCTAATGTAGTATTAACTAGGCACCCAATAGCCATGCCTTCCATTTCAGATGTGATGTGTTCATTCTCCCCTTCCCCTTTCCACCCCTGGCCCCACCCCACGAAAGGAAAAAAATATTTGTCCGTGTTTTAAGTTCTAATCACTTTATTCCTGCAGACAAAGGGCTCCTAGACCTCATTTCTGGAAATGAATAGAGCACGTGAAACCAAATCTTCATCAACCACCAATCATTTACATGCTTTCTCCCTCATTGGAATGTGAGGTGCAAAATTTATATACCTGGGAGTTTGCTCGGAATGAAAGACATAGCAAAGATGCCTTTGGGATAGATGCTCTCTCAGCATCAACCATATCCCCATTGGAACTGATGGGCAGTTTCAACTTCTTACCATCCGAATAGTTCACTTGCAAGTCTGGAAACTTCATGGCTGCCATTGCAGGAATTATAATTTTATTTGCTGCTGTTATCTGCAGAAATAATGCTCATAATGTCATTCTGCACACTTGAGAATAAAATACTGAACCCGACTTATATGCTATATAACATGCACAGGTTATTAGGCTTCCTAGAAAATCAAAACATATTGGTGTGGTTGGAGTAAAAGAACCACCACTCAGAGGATCCTAGATAGATTATGGCTATCTCCTCCCACCAGTTTTAATAGACTCCCATCTATACAGCAGAAAGCGGTTTCAAGTTTACTGTGAGATTAATGCATAATCTGATCATTCTAAGCCATCGTCGCTACATATACAGTACTAAGTCTTCCACGCAAACCATTCCCTTCTACCAAAACGAAATTTAATATTCTTAAAAAATTCATCTACAGCCAGTAGAAGATGCGGCTTTATTTTTCTGCCACAATACCTTGCCACCATGTTGCTTGAGCTCTGAGATATCGGCAAAGTATCCCCTATTCATCTCATCTGCACTGCCCTGAAGCACATTAGCATAACTTATGGAATTACAATACATGACCCATAGAAAGAGTCTCTGAGGTCAAAAAAAGACACTAGAAACTGGAGACTCACAGCCGAGCACGCTCTTTCTCGATTGCCGCTTTGTTTCCCAGCTACAATCAAAAGAGTTCCAAATAACCCAAAAGAAAGAAGCACATTAGCTCATTCAAGATGGATTGCACCAATACGAATGTAAAATAACCCGAATAATTTTTTGAAAAAAAGGGTTTCCCAACTAAACAAGTCATATTGTAAGTCTCAGTTAAGACGAACGCAATTACAAGAAGAAAAATAACCAAAAATAAAAATACCGATTTTAGCTTCTTTTGTGGTCTTGTTCCAACATTTTCTCAGAAAACAAACGGACCCAAAAAAACAAAACAAACGGACAATGAAAATACCTGGTAAATGTCAAAGAAGCGATTGGAGGACCTTTGAGCTAAATGCTGAGAAGGAAGCAGAAAGAGATTCTCTTGGTGCCTCGAAAGATGACTAAGAAACTCAGCCCGTGTTGACGAAGCCTGGGTTGCCAATCGCTTCAGACTCTGCATCTCTCCTATCTGGTTTTTGCTTCTCTCTCTCTCCCTCTCTGGAGGAACCCTGGGACGAAACACGAACAGCCTAACCCACTGCGATCTTCTCTGCAAGCTCGATTCGTAAGGCCTGGCTCGAGGCCAGCTTGACAGTTTGGGCCTCTAACCTATAGAACATAGAGGTTCAGTATTTCTGATTCAAAACAAAATGGGCTTAAAGTTTATGTAAAAAGTGGGCCAGTTGCTGGCTTTTGGCTCCAAATAATAAATTTTGTTAGTTTAATTGGAAAGTTATTTTTGAATCTAAAATTGATGATTTTATTCAAAAATAAAATAAAATAATGTGATAAAATAACAGAGAAAATTACTGTTCAAATTTAAAACAAACTAAATTGATTTTTTAATTTTATCATCTACTAAAATATTCAAAAAATTTCTTCCTCTTCTTTACACAAATCTCAAACAAAACAATCATCCAATCATTATAAATCATTATTGGCCCAAATTTTTTTAATATCTACACAAACCCCAATAAATTTAAATAATTAAAAATTCTTAAAATTTTGAGAATATTCTTCAAAATTTTGATAAACAAACGCCACAATAATATAAATAGCGCTTCGTTGGAATTTTGTTTGTCCTGTTGTATATGATTTATATATAGCTATGATATATATGATTCATAATTAGTACCATTCGATCTAATTCTCAATCCCTGACGCATATTAATTATTAATTACATACATAAAACACAAATTAAAACAGGAGTATTTTGAAACAAAAAAAAAACTGGTAATAAAATATAAAGCACAATACTTTATGCTTTGTTCATTACATACTCTTTTCTTACACCTCTTTTTTTTTTAACATCCAATATAGACCCACATAACTTCAGAACTAGACATTATGAAAAATAATTACTAGAATTTCAGAACTAGATGCCGGAATGTCGGTAATGAACAATCTAAGCGAAAAACAACAAAATGTAAAATCTGAAGGACCAAATCAATCACAAAAACTTCATATTCTCAACCCAAATCAATCATAAAGATATTGGATTCACTATAGTATTAAACGATATTAGTAAAATTCACAAAATTCAGGCCCTATTCGAAAACCTTTACAGAACAGAAAATTAAAAAATGTAAGTAAAATTGTGAATCAAAGTAATAAATAGAATAAAACAATAATAAATCGAAAGAAATAGGATGAGAATGAGAGATGGAGATGGAGATTCGTGGTTGAGGTCTGACAAGGAAGAGATAGTTGTGCGTCTTGGGTTCAGCCATTGTCCACGGTGCCACGACCACCAAAGATTGGAGAGGAGGCTAAGAGCGAGAGAGGAGAGCTGATCAGAGTCAGAGTGAAGGTGTGTTTGTTTTGTAAAATTTTAGTGTTGTTAAAATTTTAGGTATTGAGTTTAGTGAAAAACTGAAGAGAGAGATAATTTTTTATATTTTTTGTAGTGAAAAGTAATGATTTGATGGAAGAGAGAGATTATATTGTAATATTTTATTGTGTTAAAATTTTAGAGAATGTAAAATTTTATAATACAAACGCAGCCTAAGTGAAGGCTAAGAGAGATGAGAGATGGAGTGAGTACGTCTGGTTCCCACTTTACTTCAAAATTGGGTACTAGTACCAACACCAATTCTAAGCAAAATGAGCCTACCAAAGTAGAATACTAGAATTGGAGCTGGAATTCCAGTTTCGACAGTAATTTTGATCACCCCTGTACAGTGATTATTGGTATTTTTCTTGGAGAGTTCTATATATATAGATTAAAGAGATAGTGTAATTAGAAACTCTTACCAAATCCAAGATCAGAGAATATCATGGATTTCACTTGTAAACGACATCTTACGAGTGTTGTTTGATATGCTTTTCATAACATTCTAGCAAACAAAAGGGAAATTTATGGGTATTTGGAAATCTATTTCTCAATAGGCAATCGTGGAAGCACCAATCAACGTCTAGGACCATTGGGTCTTTGAAGTTCTCATTGTGAATTAGCATACACTCCATAAAACTTTCTGAGATACAGTTAGCATAGTGAAACTTGTGGAGCAACCATCTTTGTCGACACTGTCTAATGTATCCTCCAAGACAACTAGAAATGAGGCTCTCATGAATATTATCAATTAATTCATTGGACCAAGTAGTCTCGTTGTCCTCTCGTTTCGACCTGGTCGGTTCTACTTTTGTTGGGGAAGTTGGGTCATGAGCTTGTGCTTCAATAAGAATGAGCATTATAACCAGCACCACCATAATTTTGCAACTATATTCCCTAGCCATCACAACTCTGCCGATACTATTAAAACTTTCTTATCTTGGGAGTTTAATTTAAAGAAGTAGTCAATAGCAAAATCCACTACTAGAGACCCTTGGAATACAGATAATTTAGCCAATGATGTTCTTTATTATTTTCTCTTTAATAAGTAACGTGTCTATAAATTATTATATTTGAAATTAAGGATGTTAGTTTTCATCTAAGTGACTTTATGTTAAAAAAATGCCTTTTGGCTGTCCTAGAATTGTAAAACAGTTTTTATTTTTTTTATTTTCATTTATTTTTACCTTTTGAATTCTACCAAAGGTTAATATATTAATGAAGAGACGATTTTATCATGTCAAATCAACTATTTTGATGCATGTTGTACAAAAAAAATGTGGTTAGTTTAAATATGATATACAAATCAAACTCTTCATCGTTGCACCCCCAAACTAAGCGGCAAATGTTATTTTCGGTGTCCAAACTTGAAACTACAAAGATCTTCACATTAAGCCATCTAATTTCAAAACTGCACCTATGTTAAGACTGATATATTCATCAGTTAAAATTGTGCCACGGGCCTATTTCTTGCACATTTTAGCCACAAATTTTAATGGGAGGGTGCACACTAATGAATTTTAGTAGTTTGGAATTTGATCTAAGCCATAGCATGATCCTTACCTCATTAGGGTCTAATGTGTTAGAATATTTAGTAATATTGACCCTCAATCAAGGAGCCTTGATTGAGTCCTTTGATCAAGCCACAAATTAAAGGTGCTAATTTGTAGAGATTTGTCTCATTCATTCTTGAATAAATACACATTCCCTAACTTATTGTAAACATTATTCATAATCATATTGAATAAGAGAAATCATGTAGCCCTCCTGAGTTTTCTCGATGTTAGATATAGCTTGCTAGATCGAACCACATTAAATCAGTTTCACCTTGCTTCTGTCTCTCTCTCTATCTCTTGCTCTTCTACAATCTTGTTTTCACTTATTTTGATATAATGTAAGCGCCTCCATCCCCTTTTAGGTTGCGTTTGCGGTAAAAATTTCACAAAATATTTCACCAACTCCCAATAAAATACTACAATATAATCTCTCTGTCCCCTATCAAAAAATATAAAAAATTACCTATCTCTTCACTTTTTCACTAAACTCAATACCAACACTAAACTCAATACTAAAAATTTTACAACACAAATATTACCTTAGATAGCTCGCTACGTACCCAAGTACCTCCTCCTTCACATGTCCTGTGACCTCACGGGAATATGAGTCAGGCCCAACCACAATCAATGGCAGTGCCAGGAAATTGTATCAAGAGGGGCTGAATATTTTAATAATTAAATATTTTTATTTTTTTTAATTATATATCGTGTTATACATAGGCACACAAAATAGACAGGCCACAATTGTGCCGGCTACAAGACAGAAAGGGTAGACAGACCATTTCACTAACAGACAAAGGCCCAAAAGGCACAAACAAACTAATCGGGCGCCACATGGGCCCAACAACCAAAAGCCTACAACCAACAATACTAGTGACCAAAGACCGAAATCTGATCGAGTCCTCGCAAAACGGTGTGAGAGACTTTATTAAAAAAAAAAAACACTTAAAAAGAGTTAGTTTACAGACCCTAACACCACTTGTGCGAGACTTCGATCTAAATTCTAATGCAGCTTGAAAGCGTGAAGATCTGTATAGTACTGGCTGATCCATCCTTTGATGATGTTAACCTCAACTTGTCGCTGCATGACCAACCAATCTGAATCCAGTCTTGTTCGCGTGAAGTATATCCAAGCAATGAGATCCTGCATGCAGAAACGAGCTAGAACTTTCTCAAATGAAGTTTATGTTGAAACCCATGGAACGGAACTCATGCATTACATGGCTTCATTTGGCACAGGACCGGTGCTATGGGGTGATCAATGCCATAACGGATCACCCCAGTTGACATAAAATGGAGGTTATTACTTCTTAAGGTAAGGTGTTGTTTCATAAAATGGTGTGATTTGTTTATAAATAAGTTGTTGCCGGCAATGTAAAAACTACACAATCCTTTTTACGAAAACAGAGCATCAGTTGTTTTTGGATTTGATTGTCGAGAGACGACTTCCTTGAGAAATATTCTAACGGTAGTTTAAAGAATGACATGCATCAGCAAATTAAGGAAAACTCAGATGTATAACTTGAGTTTCAGATGCATATATAATATTTCTTCTTTTGTTTTTGTGTTGTTCTCTTAACACATCTAATGCCCTTCTAAAGAGTTGAGCACCTACCGTTGACAGTAGGGACTGCAACAATACTATCGGATATGTTGGCAAGCACCCTGGAATCAGAAGTAGAAAGCTAGCCGTTAAACTTGGTCAAGAAACTAGAAAGAATTTGTTTTTCTCAGGGAATAATCGTTTGTCTGGTTACCCGCCGCTACTGTAGGGATCTTTGATCCCATTGGAGAATATAATGTTGCTTCCAAACCTGTGGAGAATCAATTTTATATCCTGCAATTCGCCACAATTAATTAATAAGTTTCAGAAAATATCATCGTGTTCTCCGATCAAATTAAACTGTTTGCAGACAGATGAAAAAAAAATACGTACATGGCCTCCATAGTAAGTAGTAACCCAATGGCCTAGAAAAAAAAAAAAAGTAGTAACCCAATGAGGGCGAGGCGGGACACCATACTGGCTCCTACACTGCTCAACGAAGCTGCTAAGGCTAAAAGGGTCGGGCTGGAACATACTCTGATTGCTCGTTATTCCAATGGGTATCGCCAGATCACTACAAGTCTAAATACACAGATCACCAGTCATCTTCTGTGAAAAGAGTTTTGAAATATTTAACCTTTGCATTATTTGTTAGAATTTTCTCCATTTAGGACCACAAGTGATTGTTAATTGACCTCTGAAATAACGATTATACCACACATAAAATATCACTGAAAGAAATTGGGGGTAAAATTGATCACTTAAAATTTTGATGGAGGTTGTAAAATGTGTTAAAATCAGATGTTTATGGGCACGTAATATATGATAAAAGCGGTAGTTTGTGGGGCAAAGTATCAGGACTACAATAATTGAAGGATGCCAAGTAAGTTTAATTATCCCTTCAAAATAGACAGATCTTTATAAATAGATAGATTTATGGTTCATATTAATTCCAAAAAATGATATTTTTTTAATCTTGAAAAATGCTTAAATATTTAGAACACTAGCTATAGGTAAACTCATGAAAGCATTTTCTAAACAATATTTGAAGCAAAAAGCAATGGTAATTGTTTAAAATGTGTGGCCAATTATAAGACTTGCCTGCCATCTCCATCCGTCTGTTGTTTCAGATATGTTTCTGGGTCCATTCACGTAGCATGGTTTTTCCCCAAGATAAGCGACAACACCAGCAAATATTTTGCCAAGAATATCAGTTTCAGGACTAGGAGCTCCATCAATGCCACCGCAGACAGTGGTAACCCGCGGATGCTTTGGAGGATTAATGTTATACTGGGCTGCAGTGGCATACATACTCTGCAAAAAATCCTTGAGCTGGGAAGATTTGCTTAGGGGTCTGAAATAGAAGTAATATCTATAATTAAGAGTGTTCATCATCCCAAAATCTTTGCTAAAATATTGCTATTTTCACTGATATATTAGATTGTAATTCTTACGCACTTGCAAGTGTTGAATTGCTGGCTAAGGATCGAAAGACCATTAGGCTGAGCTGCAACTTGATCGATCTTAGACCACGACTTCTTTATAGTTTGGTAGCAAGTCTGGCTAGCTTCCTGCACCGTTAATCAGAGGACATAATATTCCATGCGTTAATTAAATGAAAAGGAAAAGGAAATAAAGCCAAAAAAACAAAAACTCGAATTGTTTACTAGAAAATTCTTGGTGACAATAGAATAGTATCCATCTTGTGGGGTGATGTCATCGAAGTAGAGGATTGGAGCTGATGAGGCCAAAGCGCCAAGTGCAACATGAGGGTATTTTAGCCTAAACCAAGCAGCTAGCACTGTACAAATGAATAGAGGTTAAAAATTACACGGCTGGATTTGGGAAAACAAAAGAAAATTAAGCAATTTTGGCCACCTACTTCCTCCATATGAACCTCCAATGACAATTACTGGAGAGTATTTTGCATTTAATTCTTCCTTTACATGTATGATGATTGCTGCATAATCTGCAATAGCTTGGGCTGAGTTGAAGTACCCGCGAGTGCTTGCATTTCTAAGCGCTTCTTCCCTTGATCCAAATGGTATTGACTTCCCATAATACCGATGCTGATGGAAAAGAAAAAAGATTATCATATAATGGTTTCCGAATTCGTCAGCTCTGGTTTGATGGAAGAGGAGTTTACAGCACAAAGGGAGTAAGACTTTTAAGTAGAGCAAATTTATGTGGAAGAGATAATGAGGAGGGACATGGAAGAACACTCTTCAATTTCTCAAACTTGGCTTTACTTGGCTTGTCTTGAACTTTCTTAACTTCACTTGAACTTCTACAAAATGGTGGGGCTACATCCCTTTATATAGGCTTACACATTCAATCTTAGCCACACATTTCATCTAAAATATCTAGATATTTCTATAGCACTTTCTAGAGAGACTCTAGATACTTCCTAGATATTTTTGTAGCATTTTCTACACAAAAGTACTTCTACTTATTTCTAGATATTTCTAGAAAATTATTTGATCTCCCATATTCTAGAGATTTATAGAACTCTCTAGAGAACTTCTTACTTTTCCTTTATCTAGAGCACTATAGAACTTTCTAGAAAGATGATTTTTCTTCCTTTCTACTAGAGATTTGTGGAACTCTCTAGAAGATCTTCATTCTCCATTGGGCCAAGATTAAGTTGGGAGCACATTTTGGGCCCAAATCAAGTTTAACTTTCAACATGGTTAACGTTCAAAATAACGAAAAGTTTGAAATATTTATGACGTATCTGTAAGGAATCAACTAGCTACAGTCCTTGCTTAATGTAACAGTGGGAACAATAAATATAAACTGCCTAAAATCAAAGTTTCAGAATCAAAACATATGGTAATTTTTAAAATACCTCTATATATAGTACGAGAGCCTTAAACTGCGGAGCATTATCAGTGAGGAATCCGACTGAAGTCAGGTCATTTTCCAATGGTGCCTCTGCACCAAGATAAGCAAAAATCGGCTCACTACTATTTGCTCCACCCCAATACTTGGGATTGACGACATATCTTTGCTGAAAAGTGGTGTAGCTTTCAGGTCTATAATTGAAGTGATCAAGCGTCTGGTCGTAGTAAAATGTTTGGAAGTCATCCGAGAGAGACGCTGCAGACACTGTTTCAGGGTCCTCTTCAAGACCTGTCCCTCTGAAAATTGGACTCAACCTGGGAATATTATTGTATGCTGTTGAAGTAGTACTGATGACAGGGTTTGAGAAGAAAAGAAAGGCGAAAGGAAGCCATTGCAATATAAATATTGGAGAGTTCATGGCAACAAAAACTGGGCAAACGATTCCGAGATTTCAATCTAGCTAGTCCCAACCAGGTCTTTATAGATGTACCGACTATGTTGCTTGCGGGGGTGGTAATAAAATAAAGTGAAATATGTGAAGTGCAAATGGCTCTTGTTCCTGCTTTGTGGAAGATATATACTTGGGAAAGAAGTGATCTGCAGTGTCTTTGTCTTCATAGACGGATGATGCTGAAACAATTGGCTGACAACATAGTAATTGATTGGCACTTGAATACAAGCCAAGTGTAGAAATTGAAGTAATAGACAAGGGTACCCAATTCTGAATGAAGTACTTTGAGTAGCTATTCAAAAGAAATCTAGTACGGAATTAACCTAAATAAATAAAATTCTTAGAACTTAGAAAAGGTAAGTTAGCTGCAGATCAGGCTAGCGAGCTGCGAGATGTTTTCCCATTTTGATAAAGTTTAGAAACCAATTACTGGACCTCATGATCTTATCCCTGGCCACGACGATCTGTTTTTTAATTAGCATCATCATTATTATGTTCAGAGAAAAAGGTCCATCTCTTGGTATGCACGCGCGGTAATATTATGTCTCAGCAAGGCCACGAGCATATATATGAGATTCAGCCGTTGATATGCATTTTTCAAAACATCATGGATTAATGTTGGATAATACAACATTAATAATGTATTGAAATCCCACATACCAAGATATTTGAGTTGGACACATGGTAGCTTGTTGGGGAAATTTCCAAGCGAGCTAGGGAGGACTAAATTATGAATGAAATCAAATTTGCAGAAGTACTCGACTTCGTCCTTGTAACAAGGCTAGACAAAATCACTTCACACACTGATTATTGTCTCATGAATCACATGCACCTTCCACATATAATATACTTCACCAAAGAATTTCTAATTAGAAAGGCATGCAGCAGTGCGCGTGTATCATAAGATCAAAAGGAAGAGTAGTACACTTCTGTTCTCTCAGTTAAGTTGTGGAAGTAGCATTATGATCTACATGTCTGTTTCCATCACCGCACGCTCTTAAGGATTATACAATCCGCGCCCGGCCGCTGCCCACGCTGAGATATTGCGCGCACTCGAGAAAAGTCCCTGCAAAGTGGCTTTCACGATCATTGTTCTATATGCCCACCATCACCTCTTGCTTACGCTTCTCCACGAGGGCAAAATAACAGTCAAAAGGCGTGGCCTTTATTTTTTGGGGGATAACTGGTTAGCTGCATATTGATTATTCAAGAAAAGTCTGTACAAAGGTTGGGACCTAGCCTAAAGATAAGGTGTTCAAGCCCTCAACATCGAGGGTCAGCTAAAGCCAAAAGGTGGCCTTGCTCTTGGAAGTTGAATATGACAGCCCACGAGAGATTTCGCCCCCCTTTATTCTTTTCTTCTTCACGCGGAAGTATACGCCATTTCTGAGACGAGAAAATCTCTCTTTCACGTACATTTTATAATACATTCCTTCATTGATTCCTTTACTTTTCACTATTAATATACGATCGGTGTCTCTCTTTAACATATAGATATTCACACGCATGAAAGGGTAAGAAAATTTGCATAGATGAGTGAGTATCTCAGTACTTCAAATCATACGCAATATCATTAATAATTTAATTGCATGTTCTTTCTAATTTTAATTTTAATTTTTTTTTGATGATGAGAAAAAATCTTGTGTGGCAGGCCATTTGAGTGTACTCACTTACTTAGCGTACAGGTAAACTCCTGAGAATTAGCGCAGACTCATTCACGCCTTTGCGACTCCCGCTTAAGTGGGTTACGATATTCACCCAATGAAGAATCAAACATGTGACCTATGCGCCTAACCCACACAAATACAGGTAAATCCTAACCACTAGGCAGGCCCTCAATGAGTTTTCTAATTCTATTTATCATGAACGTTGATCTTATCCAAGGAATGTGATTCAATATAAATTTTTAGTCAAAGCTAATCGTTAATTTGTTAAAAATCAGGGACAATATTTGTCTAAACTGAGAGTCTGAGAAGTAGCATTAGTCATTTTCAAAAGAAGCATCTATTTTTGGAAGCCAGTTATGACAGATGCATGCACGCGACCTACTAGACTGATACTAATCAAAACGGTGCGAGCTAGCTAGTCAAAGTTCGAATAAGATAGAGACATTATATAAACAGAGTCAAAAATTGGGGGAGGACGACCAAGCCCCACGTGGTCCACACAGTAATGAAGATATAAAGCCAATAGGTCTTTGTGGTGATCAAAGATTGATCAGGATCACGTCAATATGATCTAGATGCTAGCAGGACTCACCGTGCAGAAGTTATGAAAATTTTCCTCTTCGATAATCTCTTTCTGGCCTTTTTATTTATTTATTAAGACTTAATTACCGTGCCATTCCATGTGGTATATATGACTATATCTGATATTTTGCAATTCCTTCTTTTATTTTTAAGACTAAGCTGCTCAATTGTCAAAAATGATAATATGGAACTATGGAAGGATAGATTTAAAGTGGTAAAATGTAATTGTTGAAAAAAATAATTTGTTTGTTTTATCCTAGGAAAAACTTATGCTCCCTTTATGTCCCACCACAAATGACTGGCGTTTACCCTAAAGAGTCTGAAAATCTAATTTCTGTCATTTGTGAACACATTATAAATACAACTCAAAAGCACCGTAGTGCCGAGTTTCACTTCCGATAAAAAAATAAATTAAAATTAAAACACTATATTCTGTCCTATCGAAACCTTATACACTAATTAAACATTTTGTGGACTGCCGACTGTATTCTTAGTCGAGAGGTCACATGGAGCTTGTGCCTTTTTACCTCAGTGTGAGTACTTAGCGTACATATTGTTCTATTTTGATCGATCTAGATTCGACCCCAAATTATAATCACCGAACATTATCTGTCATGTTCGACAATCTTTTACCTGAACTACCACTTTTTTGCCGTGATCCTTGGATAAATCTTATCATTGAAACTGCATATAACTTATTTAACTGAAAACAATTTAACTGTCACACAAGTCTTAAAGTAATTAAGCTTGATCAAAGAGTGCGTCATAAGGCTCTACAATTTCTTGAAGAGCTAAACACTTTTATAAATTGAACAAGAAAGTTTAAGACTCAAATACACAATTGACCGAACCTAGAGGGGGAGGATACGTTATCGAACTTTTCGGTCGTTTTAAATTTTACAGCTGCACAATCTCACAAGCTTATTAGCAAATTTCAAGGACACTAAAATCAATAGTATACTATGCAAAATTAACAAATAAATACGGACAAGATATTGCAGATTATCAATGCTACAGTATAATCAAGACTTTCTTTCTTAATCAAAGAAACAAAAGAACGACAATTGCAACTGCAATTAAATAATTTACGAAATCACAATCACACACAAGGACACCAAGAGTGATTACGAAGAGAAAATCCGCTTGAAAATTTTTTTCAAGAGGTAAAAACTATCCAGGTTAGAGGGGTCGGTTTAAGCGAATCTACTAGAAACTTCAAATTTGATACGCAATGATTTATAAACTACCCAACACACTTTTGCTAGTCTATCCATCTGTTACCTTACCTGGAATACAACATCCAGATCTGCGCCGTGCATGGAACGATGAACTCCTCTTCCATTTGAAGTCTGATTCCAAAAACCGATCTTCACAGCCAAACCAATCTTTACACACACCCACATGCAATTGGCTTTTTCACAACTGGAACACCCAGTTTTGGTAGATCTCTAGCAACCTTTGGAGTTACCCTTCTTCAACAAGGTAAATCTTGATTATCGAAATCCAAACCGAGATCCAAGGGAGAAGAAAATCTCACATGGCTTATTCTCAGTTTACTCACAACAAACTACAGAAACAATAATAGAGAGAATATCTGGCTTTGAAAAGCTAGGCTATGCTTGGTTTGGTTTTGAAACTATTTTTTTGTGTAATAATTAAGATAATTTTTTTTTGTTGGAGGTAGTGTATATTCTCTTGGGATTAGTGAAAAGTTTGTAAAAAATTATTGGAGTTTGTAAAAAAGTATTGCAATGGATGAAAAAATGATTGTGGAAATTTTTTGATTTTTTTAAAGAATTAGACAACATAGCCTAGGTCTCTCAAAATTATTTTTAGGAACATTAATGAATAATTGTGAGAAAAATGACTTTTATATTCTGGGGAGTCGGAGGGAAGGTTTTCATGAAGTTTTGATTTTTCTTAAATCTTGAGTGCATCTGTTAAAACTGTTAAATCAGTCTTTCGTCAAATTTGATCAAACTTTAAGAGAACTCTAATCAAACTTCAAGCGCTTCAAAAAACATCACTGCTCCAACTTCGTGTTAGTAAACTGTAAGCCAACTTCAATCAAAACTTAAACATTCCCAGACAATCACCAATTCTGTTGAACTTCTGGACTTGAGTAGAACTTCATTAAACACGAATATCAGGAATAATTAAGACACATCATGAAGTTTTTTCTCTAACTAAAATATATCTACATAAATGGTGTAAGTTGACTCAATAAATCCACTTATTCAACCTTCTAAGATATTTGGATGCCATTTTCCTTATCCCAAATTAGCCACACAAAAATAATACCAACTATTGGGAAACCAATGAAAAAACTATATCAAAGTCTATACTTTATTCAAACAACAACATTCTACCCCCTTCAACAGTGGTTTGGTTCTGACTATGATGCCACTAATTTGCTCAGGCTGGCAGTCTGCAGTTCAGCCATTGGAGAGTGGTTAACCTAAACTTTTCAACATTCCCACAAAGTAGCAGTGTAGGAACTTAAGTTAGTAGCATCATCTCAACATGCACAAGCTCATAACCATTTCAACTAAGGGTGGGCGAAAATTTCGACTAAAATCAAAATTTCGGATTCCGATTTGGGTGCATATTGGAATTGGAACTGAAAATTCCAACGAAATTAGCAGATTTTTTTTGTTTTTTTTTTAAATTATTTTAAAAAATATGGCTCAAAACCTTGTAATTTTACTTAAGATTTTAGGTGAATGCTTATTTTATTTTAGATGGGGTTTAAAAACATTGCAATTTTAAAATAGGGCTCACAACCTTTTTTGATACCCATAAATTTAGAATGTTGTAATTTTATTTTAGATTAATGTTTTTTTTAGATTTTGGATGAATATTTATTTTACAAGTTATTTATTGTTAATTTATGATGTATAACAAAAAAATCTGTGCAAAATTTCGGCCCAAAAGGCCGAATGAGCTTATTAGGGCCTAAGAAAATCTAACCAAAAAAGCCCACATAATGAAATTGGAATTTTCGGTTCCAATTCCAAAAATTATGGTTCCGTTCTGAAACAATATTTGATTTTGGTGAGTACTGGAATAAGTCATTCTAATTCCATCCATTCTGATATCCACCCTTATGTTTTTCCAAGGTTAGAGACTACATAGTAGAGAGGAAAGAGAGTTTTCTTCGCTCCCACCCAGTGTCGGCTCAGTCGTTTGCCTAATGCCCCGAAATTTTAAATTTCTTTAATAGATTCTATTAAAATTATGTTTAATAATAAAAGCTATATAATTAATTTATTTGTATAGTATTTTACTAAATTTATTGTTTTAAAAACAGGCCTATTAAATAGCCTCTTTTAAAGTGTCCTTAATTAAAGGATAACTATGAGCCCTATAAGTCTCCTTAATTAAATGAGTGAATTGATTAAAATGAAAAGTCCTATAAACTCTCATTTAAACCGGCCACCTAATTTGTTTAATTTTCACCCCTGCATAACTGAACAAACTAAAAATAATTGCTAGCCATTTATAGAGTCCACCTAATCTATTTATTATTTTTACCTTTGCATGCACTTAACAAGTTAAAAATTTATATTCAAAAGGACTTAATTGATGAAGTACATGACAAATTATGCTAGAAAATACTTGCCTTTGTCTTAAATAAAAAACACCAAAAAAACCCTTTCATTCATTTTATTTTTATCTCTATTATTTCTTGGTGTTTCACAACTCTTATCTTTGGCCCTTTCTCTAATCCAGATTACTTGTTGCTGAGGCCCGATGTGCTATTATCAAAATCTTAATTTTATTTTGAGTTGTATTTGTTGTATTTTGTACAATAGTTTTAGTCTAAATTGTATTTTGTATTGTAGTTTTATTCTAAGTTTGTATTTATGTTTATGTTAGTTTTCATTATTTCTGTTTAAACTAGTGTTGAGATATATGTATCATAGAAAATACAATTTTTGATATAAAAACTAAAAAAGCAACTAAAAATAGAAAATTTAATTCAGATATATTAACAATTCTTGGATATATAATTTTGATAGGTAATTTTTGCATTTCAAAAAGCAAGAAAAATAAATTTTAACTACAATTTATTAATATTTTATTATTACAAAAGGCCCCATTTTGTATTTTTGCCTAAGGCCTCAATTAGATTAGAGCTGCCCTTGCTCCCAACACATAGAAATTAGGCTTAAATGCATCCCATGCTCCTATGGTATGCGAGAATTGCAAATATACCCTTGAGGTAAATAAAGTCATTTTCATACTCCTGAGGTAAACTTCAAGATAATAATAAGTCCATTCGTTAATGTGTCGTTTGAAACCCTAATGGTAGATGCCTAAGGCCTCACATGCCACATCATGCATCATTGACACGTCAGTGACCCGTCATCATTTTTATATTATTTTTTTAAAAAATTAAAAAAAAAAAAAACCGAACACAGGGGCTAAGCTGAACGGCGCCGTTCAGCTTAGAGAATGCCGTTCAGCTTAGCCCCATTCTCCTTTAAAAAATAAATATATTAAAATATATATTAAAAAAAGGGTAAAAAACGCAAGTGTAGAAACGTGAATTGGGGCTACGCCCCATTCCCCTTTCCCCTCACACAAAGTGACGAAATCCCTTCTTCCCTTCCCCCCCCCCCAACGCCAAACCACAATTTGTTCTCCCCCCTCTCTGCCCTAACTCCTTTCTCCCGAAATCAAATCTGCAACTCCCAAGATTCGAAGCTGCTTAGCTCTCCCTGAGAAATATCATTTGTTTCGTGGTCTTCCTCGCGATAATATGGAGGTACCCAAGATGCCGACGCCGTTAGCTGCCGTTGCAATATTCGGGCAACCATGAAGACTTCACTGACCGATAGCAACCCAAGATGCCGATTTTATGGTTGTCCCATGTACAGTGGCACCTCTGTAAGTGAATGGGACTTAACCACCTCTGTGCTTTGTCAAACACCAATGGAATGTCAACTTCAAGCAACTTCTTTGGACAAGTTGAACGAGTTCTTGTCTCTCAATCGATGGCTTCAATTGTCTCTCAATTAGTGGCTTCGAATCGGAGGAAAATCATTCAAGACTAGGGCTTCGATTTTCATCTTTGGACAAAGACTGAAAATGCAGGGAACTTGACTAAGTATTTCGTGTGAGGGGAAAACGCCGTTCAGCTTTGCCCAATTTCACGTTTATGTTTTTGCCTTTATGTTCCTTTTAAAAAATATATATATATTTTAATTTTTTTTAAAGGAGAATGGCAGTTTAGCTTAGCCCTAATTCACGTTTCTGCACTTGTCTTTTTTTTTTTAATATATATATTTTTAAAGGAGAATGGGGCTGTGTTGGGTTTTTTTAAAAAATAAAATAAAAATAATGACGTGTCAAGGATGCATGACGTGACATGTGACTTGGCAATAGTAAACCCATGAAACACGTGTCATTATTTGATTGGTGCTGACGTGTTTATTTTTGCCACGTCAGCACTTACCGTTAAGGTTTCAAATGGCACATCAACGGAAGGACATATTATTACCTTGAAGTTTACTTCAAGGGTATGAAAATGACTTTGTTTACCTCAGGGGCATATTTGCAATTATCGCATGCCACAAGGGCATGTGATGCATTTAAGCCTAGAAATTAAAAAGGGTAGCTGCCAAATAAGAACCCTTTGTTCTTTTGCCCATCCATTAGGGTCACTGGACAAACTGACCTTGATCAACTAGCTTTGGTCTTTTGCTTTCATTATTTTTCTTCCCCAAGCAACAAGTTGCGGCTTGCACATTAAAAGGGACTTTTCGGCAATTTCTAGCTATTTTTAGGGATTTTTTTTTCTATTTTTAAACTAATAAAATAATTAGGGGTAAAGTCATAGTTAGCCTCATAAGTATGAGTACAATTAAATTGGTACTTGCAACAATCAAAAGGTGATTTGAGACCTTTAACTTTTGAAAATTATCAATTTATGCCCTCTATTCAAATGAGGCATTAAGTCCGACAGAAAATCATGCAAAATGACCGAAATGCCCATCCAAGACAAATTTTTTTAAAATAGATAAAAATAATATAAATTTAAGAAATAAATTAAAAATAAATAGATTATTGAAATGGAGTTTAAATAGTTTTATTTAATTTATTTAATATCATTTTTATTTTTATTGTTTTTTTGATATTTTTAGTAATTTTATCTTTGGAGGGGCATTTGTCTTTTTTCATGCTTTTACTTCTGATTTGGAGAAGGGTCTTAAATCACAGTTTTGAAAATAGTGGATACTAATTTTATTTTTGCTTATACTTTCGGTGCTAACTATGATTTTACCCCAAATAATTAAATCTGAAAAATCATAATTAAATATTAATTTATATTTTAATTACCTAATTTAAGATAATTAAGAATGATTAGAAGGTCGAGGTATTATAGAAAGTGAGTAAGATGAAGGTTGTTCGTCGAAAACGCACTATGTAGAATTCTATAAAACAGACTTGTCACGTGGAAGGAGGCTGAAGTTATGCACACAAATAAGGTTTTGAGACCTCAACTTATTGAAGAGGGCCCTCCAATAGTTCTCTATTCAAAATGAGTTCGCGTTCAGTTTTTTAAAGTCTAACAAGTTCCGAGTGAGAGTAAGGTGCAAGACACTGAAGTGCAAGTGGAGAATCCATTGCTCTATAGATAATGAAGGAGATGGATTTCAAATAAAGAAATTCAAAGCAAAACACTGTTGCGGTACACACTATCAATAGGGTTTGTGACTGCAAAGTGGATAGCGATGTAGTATTTGGAGAAGATAAGAGACATTCCTCACTTGTCAACAATTGCATTCATTGAAGAAATACAGAGAGATTGGATGGTTGGGGTGTCTAAGTTCAAGGCATACCAAGCGTTGAAGATGGTTTTAAAGGTGATTAATGGGAGCCATGCAGAGCAGTATAAGCACTGTTACGATTTTGCTGCGGCTATTTATAAACTGATACAACAAACTGATATATATCAATGTAATTACAAATACGTAAAGTGTAGTTTTGGCTATTCAACACAAGGAGAAACCGATACATAATCTTCATTCTCCATTGAAGATGCAAATCTAGATCATAAGCTGTTTAGCCATCCACGTAGATTGCATTCATAAAACAATACACACTTATACCTTACTAATAGTAAAAAGCTACTAAATAAAGTTCCAACCATTTTCCTAAAACCTATGACTAGAGAGCATACATTTTGTCCCGTTATAGAGACCCTGCCACGGATTCACACGACTTATACAGGTATAAACTGTTAGAGCTTGAGAATGCAACGAAAAGGATCTTTGAAGCAAAGCAGCCCAAGCGTTCTGCCTACTTTAGATCCAAGCACACATTTTTTGAGAGAGAGATTTTCTAGAGAGAGAAAGAGTCTCAAATTAAAAAAATGAATTCCTTACTCTCAAATGAATTTATGAGCTATTTATAATGACTTGCCTAGAACTCAACTATACTTATGCATGAGATCTTTAGGGACCTCAAATCTCAGCCATAAGATCAACATGAAACTCTTTTTCCATTAAACCCCCTTATATTCTGTAATCTAAATTTATGGACTTCTACAAATTGTGATAATGTCCATTAACATATCACAATTGACCATCGAGATAATGAGATTGTTTTTGTGACATCCATTTTGCTAAAAATTATATGCTTATTTATCATTCCACCATATTATATTCCACATGAGCTAATAGGACCAGAATAATGTCATCGATAAAGTTCATAGCTCATATAATTCTTAATTCTTAGTTTGTATCTAGTTGGACTCCCAAAAAAATTTCAAAAATTTTTTCGCAAATAATTACTTAATATATTATATAAATAAAAACTGTGAAAACACTTTTTTCATAAAATCTCGCTACGCAACATTTTTTTATTTGAGTCCAAAAAATATACAAACATAATGAATGTACTGTCTCATAAAGAGACTGGTGGATTCCATATTGAGTAATTATACAAATTCACTTACTATGCACAAGGTTGAATATAATATGAAATATTTGATCTGCGAAGACCATCACCAAACGACTCAGTCAAAGTACAAGTACATAACAAGTAAATAACAAGCAAACAACAAGTAAACATGCATAAATCTTTCAGGTCTAAAGACAACATAAGCTAGTTGTTCTAAATACCATTATCTACATCAGTGATCGTTTCTAGAAGGTATTTATATTTGATCTGGTTCAGTGCATGTATTCTTACATTGCACCACTCGTCTGCATAAGGTCACCACCTTAATGATGGAGTCTATCATTCTATCTTATAGAGGCATAACAAGTGTAGAGTTAAGCTAATGAATATACAAACATAATGAATATACTATCTCATAAAGAGACTGGTGGATTCCATATTGAGTAATTATACAAATTCACTTACTATGCACAAGGCTGAACACAATATGAAATATTTGATCTACAAAGACCATTACCAAATGACTGAGTTAAAGTATAAGCACATAACAAGCAAACCTGCATAACTCTTTCATGTCTAAGAACAATATAAGCTAGTTGTGTTGAATACCATTCTTTACATCAGTGATCGTTTCCAGAAGGTATTCATATTTGATCCGGTTTAGTGCATATACTCTTATATTGCACCAATCGTCTGCATAAAGTCACTACCTCAATGATGGAATCCATCATTCTATTTTATAAAGGCACAACGAGTGTAGACTTATTTGTACATTTTCATGTATCTTGGTCTAGAACAAAGCGAGTCAACAAGGATCAGAAAAATTATACTCCCCGCCTCCTATTCATTAACCATTGGCCTGAATTTTCTACAATGTTGCTCAACAATATGACATCTTATGTCATTGTATATGTGACATCTTATGTCATTGCATGTACCCAAGATAATATACAAGTGATCAATCAATAACAATAATTATCTCATAATTATTTAAAATGTTTGGTTTTGAGGGCATACAACTAACATAAAACCTATTCCAATAAGTAGTACCCAAGACCCAACCAAATAATATGTCATGCGCTTCTTTTTCTCTTTATGTTTGTGTGCTTCAACTTCCAACTTCTTCATCTTCTTGATCATTAGAGGTAAAATCTCTTGACCACATGGATAAGTTGGTAGATCAACCCACTGGAAGAAATTGCAACTTGACTGATGAGAAAATAATTATTAGCACCTAAGCAACTAACAAATCAATTGCAATTCATAACATGATGATGCTGTGCTACAAACATACTGATTGTACAGATAACAGATAGCAGGATGTTTGGTTCAATAGGGGCACCAAACTGATTGTGCAGATAACAACTTCTATGATGCTAATAGACTTACAAACTGGAAATAGTTTTTCACTTGGCCAAGTTTAAAAGCACTAGTTCTTGGCAGATAGGCTCTATAGATAAGAATTAAGCAGATTACACTTTTGAAAGAATTATCAAACATCAATTGCATGGAGATATTTTTTCCCTCTAGAAAAGATAATTCTTAAATTTCAGATGCATCTTTCTCCAAATTTTGGCTTTGCATTCAATAAAGTATAATTTATTGATTCAACTTATCTGCGCAAGCAACAAGGTTTCATATAGAAGATGTTACTTCTATTGCAAGGCCTTCTTCATGATTGAATTCATCATTTCCTATGTATTGTTTAATGAAACCTAGTTCCCTCAATGAAAGCATCTTTGGTGGATATATTGTTGCTTCCTGTATTAGTCAAAACCCTATCTCCATTCTTGAAAAAGACGTTGCTAGCTACAACCTCATCAACATAATATAATCCTCTAAAGATAAATATAGATGTATGATAGCTCAACATCTATATCGGCAAAAGGAATTTCTTCTTGCGCACTGCCAACACAAATGTCTTTTCCATATACACTTTTATCAATCAACTCACTGCAGCTAGGGGTGAATAACGGACTAGTCGGAAGCGGAATTTGACATTCCGACATCCGGTCCGCTAACTAGCGGATGACCAAAAAAGAGTCCGCTAAGATTAGCGGACTTAGCGGAAGCGGATAGCGGAATTCCGCTAAGATGTAATTCACAAAATAAAATCCTAAAACATGTAATTGACAAACAAATGTAAAAATAAATCTAAAAACATGCAATTCACAAAATCGTGTATCTTCTGCTCAGGAAATTACTTTCTGCTCAGAAACATGAACGTTATCTCAAGAGCTCTCATACATGATCGTGTATTCAGCACATATAGAGCATCAGAATAACGTATAAAGCTCCCAAAATATTGGGAATACAATCACTGAGCAAATACTTCAGATTAGGATTTAGGCAATCAAGTAACGAGAATGAAACGAGAATGAAAAAATACAAGTAATCAAATAATCAAGCAAATTGCAGTTTTTCACTCATCATCTGATCTTACTTTGTCACCAAGAAGAAACGAGAATGAAAACCATTCCCAAATACAAAAGATGCAGATTCAATTAACAACGGTCATGCATGTAGCAGAATACCTCAAAGACCTGATGCCGACGAATCTAAAGGGAATATTGGGTGTGGCAAAGAGTTGTTTGATTGAAATATCTGCAACACAAGATAACAAGAATTATCTCTAATTCAGGAAATTGGAATGTAGGAAAAGGGAAGACTATGACCTTTAGAACCATACTTACATCTTTAGAGATTAGACTATCCATGTTGAAATCCAGCCTGGTATTGACAGAAGCTAATTTCATGGAAAGGAACTGCAAGAAAATACAGATACAAATAACAAATTAGCAAGCAAACTTTGAAAAGTTGCGAACAGGATCATACAGTTCATTTGACCAAAATTAAATCACCTCGACTTGACGTTGCAATGACTGGACGTAGTTTATGATTTCGTCCAGCATAAGTGCTTTTCCGGTGACCTAAAAAGGGAAAGCAGAGGCCAAAATTATAAAAGACGCATTCGAGTATTATCGCTACTACGATCAATTGAGCACAACAAAAAAGGGAACTTCAAGGTGCATTCATACCAACTAAGCATTCGAAATTGATCACTCAGACATAGCTTGCACATCACCAATCTCTTCATCTCCACCGCGAAGAATATTATGCAGTGAAGGCAATGGGGGCACTCCGGCCAGAACAAGCCGGTCCCGGCACGAGATCAAAGAACGAGAAGATAACCCCAGGAGGCAGAGGGCTGGGCTCAGGGTCGGGGGAGGGAAGTGTAAATTAGGGCTGCGGCTGGGGGGACTCGTGGGAGGGGAAGGGGAAAGGGAAGTTAGGGCTGCGGGCTGCGGCTGAGGGGGACTCAAGGGAGGGGGAGGGGAAGGGGAACATTAGGCACGTTTCTGTTTTTTTTTCCCAAAACAAATAAACGACGTCGTCCTATGTAAAATGGGACGACGTTGTTTTAAGTCAAGGGAGAAAAAAATAAAAAACACCGGAACCGGATTTTCCCCCGAACCGGAGGAAAATTCCGCTTCCGGTTCCGCTTCCGTTAGTGGCAAAAAATTACCTCCGGCTCCGGTTCCTGGAAGGGGCGGAGCTTCTCTTCCCGGAACCGGTGCCGGAAACGGAACCGGACCTCCGCCGGAGGCCGGACCGGATTTACACCCCTAACTGCAGCCATCACCTTTAATACTCCCATGAATACCATTTATATCACCACAATTCTCATCATGAGCTGATATACCCTCATCCATACAGTTACACTATTTTTCTCATTTTCTATCTTGATTAGCAAAAACCACTTCAAAACTTCCGTGGTCAATGTTTTCTACAAATTGTTCCTGAATGGCATGCAATGTAGTGGGCTGCTATCAAAATCGTATAAATTGAATTTAACTGCTTATGTACACAAACTATTAAAGAAATACCATGATCATCTTAGATTAGTATCTATTTCACCCATGGATCATACACCTACAGTAATTCTTCGATTTTCACAAGTGATAACTACATGTAAGAAGAACAAATAGAAGGCCAAAAACTAGGCCCAAATTCTAGATCGCAGCCGTGTCAATTTAACACTATTAAAGTTTTGGTTTGGTCAATGTAGTTCTTAGCACTTAGGAGTTCAAGATTTGGTTTGGTCCATCCCTTTGTTACTTGATTTCCCAGATTTCTCTGTTATCCCATAATTTGAGACTTAGGACTTAGGAGTTCAGCGAACGATTTACATACACTATTTGTAATACCCCTAACCTTTTGAGTTACTTTTGAAACTTTTATGTTACGATTTTTCTTTTACTATTCCTACTATTTGTCTTATTTTTCTTAGCATTTGCTTTATTTTATTTGCTTATAGAATTTATTTCCTTTAATTTTTAATCTTTGACTTGCAATCACTATTTTTATTGCAATCCTTGTGTTTAGATTGTTTAATTGACTGATTTTTATTTCATTTAATGTTTTAGATTAATTTTATTCAAATTTCATATATGTGACCGAATTTCCCTTTCTTATTTAAATATTTTATTTTTTGCCTTTGCTTTAATAACTTCTCCTTTCCTAGAGTATTGTGATATAAATGATCCAATTTGATTTTATTTTCAGATATTTGATTTTCTTTGATCTTAATTATTTTAAAATGCTTGTTTAATTGCATTTAAATTTCAATTGGCCTAGGGTTGTTGAATTATGGACTTGGGCCTATGGAAATGAGTTGGGCTGGAGCCCATTAGTGTATGGAAGCCCAAAACTCACCCAAGCCCACTCTAGCACCCCATAGCCATCCAATATTGTGGAGATTTGCAAATCTTATCTTTGTTGCCTATTGCTTGCCGTGAGAGAGAGAGAGAGAGAGAGAGAGAGAGAGAGAGAGAGAGAGAGAGAGAGAGAGAGAGAGAGAGAGAGAGAGAGAGAGAGAGATAGAGAGAGAGAGAGAGAGAAAGAGAGAGAGAGCCAAGAAAAGAGAGGAAAGGAAGAGAAAGAAGAAGAAAATGAAAGAGGATAAGAAGGGCTAGCATTCAAGTATAGGTGAGGGCTTGTTTTATGCATATTTGGTTGGGAAAATGTGGGATTGAGATTGTTTTGGTTGCATGTGAATACTTATGTTTTTGATGCTGTTTACATGCTTTGTTTGAGAAATTATGTGATGAAAGGGTTCTGATGTGAACCGAATGCAAGGGATATATTATATGATTGAAATGACAGATCAAGGCCATAGAAATGAAGCCAAGAGGGCTTGTGATGAAGTTTTGAAGAAAAATATTAATACATGTGCTGTTTTGATGATTTAAAAGGAAGTTATGAAGTTACATGTGATTTTTGTTACTGATTTATATTTTAATGCATGTTGTGATTATATTGTTTCAGTTATGATAACCTAAATCATTAGATTTAGGGATTATAGCTCATGAACATCACATGAAATGTAAAAATTAGGACTTTTAGTGAAAAACCCTTGTTGTCCAAAACGTCCCCATGAAATTCTTGGATTTCTTGCATGAAAATTGGTGAATGTGCAGTATATGGTCACAATAGATCCCAGTAACAATTTCAGCTCAATTAGAGGTTGAGAAAGGTCAAAAATGCCCCTGAAGGTCTCTAAGGGTAGTTTCGGCACTTTACACAAAATGCTTGGGTAAAAAGGTCCAAACTCGTAAAATAAATTTATGGCTGTGTAGATCATAAAAAATAGATGGGGAAGTCCAAATTTGACTCCAAATTGATTAAAATTATGGGCTTAAATCACAAAATAAGTTTAGCGGCCTAAATGGACTTTAGGCCTGTGAACCCTAAACAAGCCCAGAATACTTTGAAACTTTAGGGATAAGCCCAGTAGTGTCTAAAAAGGACCAATAAGCCTTCATTTGAAGACTTAGGATAGATTTAACATTTAATTATAAATTCTATGATTAATTCTTTCATTAGTATGATAAAATGATGGCCAAAACGCCACTACCTAAACATGAAGCCTTGATCTTTCATATTTAATGCTTGCATGTTGCTTTTATGACATTTATGTTATGAGTTTTGGTTGTTGACATATTGGTTGATGAAGATACACGTTGAATGTGGATTTGATGATGGTAAGAGCTTGTAAGTGATGCTCAATAGGGAAAAAGGTTATGACAACGCCCCAAGAATGCTTAAAATTAGTAGAAAGGCCATGGATTTGCAAGGAAAAGAAAAGTGAGCACATGCATGAGATGTGTTTTTAGGAAATGGAAAGAAAATGGAAAGAAATGACTTCCAAAGATGTTTAATGATTGCTGTATGGTTCTTGACGATGATCTGGTGTTTTCTTATGGCATTTGATAACTTTATTTAAGAAAAAAGTCTAATATTTTGAAATCATATGAAATGGAAATTGATTAAGAATTTTAAATTCAATTTGTGGATTTAATTTCTAGAATTTACATTTTCAATTACTCATACATTGAGATTACAATCACTTTATTGGTTTATGTTTTCAAGTCAGATCATGAGTTGAGATGTGTACCTTGCACATGAATGGTATTCGTGCATTAAGTGCATTCGCATCATGAGAGGGAAAACAAATGTGAGGAACCCTCAAGCATGCAAGGTGATTCTCGAAGAAAGTGTGACGGTACAGGGCACATGAGGATAGTGCAACCCACCACTACAGGGAATGAGTAGGCTCCATTTGGATCCAATGGCATCGTTTTTAAAGGTACTGGTGTAGGTGGCACGGGAAAGTCCCACGAGGAAAGAAGGGACGCACGACCCGACTCTAGGGGTGAACAAAGCAGACACTGGGAATACCCCAGACAACCAAATAATGAGCGAATGCATTTCAACTGCATTGCATGCTTTTTCTATACTGTTTCTATGACTTGTATGACTTGAAATTAGTGCACTGGTACTATTTATTCCAAAGCATGAATGATATATGTATGAGCATGCCCCTTCCCCGACCTTACTGAGTTAATAGGACTCACTATTTTTATGTTTATTTGTGTTTGCCTTTTTTTGTTAAGCAGGATATTAGATTATTCCCAGGCCGAAGAGATTCTTGATGCAGGGTCTGTTTTGTATCCCCTTCCATTGTTTCTTTTATTTTCTTTTGATGGCAGTGTTTCAAAACTGTTTCTGAACTCTTGAAACGTAGTTTTATAGGCTAGGTGGGCTTTAGGAAGCTCACATTGCTGTATATCTTCGGTCTAGTCTTTTGTAATCCTCCCGAAGGCCCATTTTGTACCAAACCTTGTTCAAGTAAAGGAAAAGTGTGTATTTCTTTATGTTAATTTCTTGCTACAAGGTTTATTTATTTTCATTAATTATACTTTAATCTTTTACAATACCAATCAATTTTCAACCTAATTCGTTAATGAGACTTTTCCTAAGTAAGTGCATATTATTATGATACAATACTTTATATGATTTTGCCATTTTCTTTTTTTGTTGTTAACCGACTAAGGTTTTCCTAAGTAAAATGAAAATATACCGATTTATTATTTTGTGAAATTTCATTTATTTTGTTAAGCTTCAAAACTGATTACGACTTTTCTTTTAACCAATAACCGTTTTAAAACAAGTCTTCTGCTAAGTAAATTCGAGGGCATTTGAGTGATCCTAAGAGTTTTTATCGTGCAGTAATCCCCGAATTTTGTGCATGTGATTACTATATGCGAGCCGAGAGGGTAAGTACTAGCACAGGGCTTGGCACTATTGTTCCTGTACATGGGACAACCATAAAATTGGCATCCCGACTTACCATCAGTCAAAGATGTTTAGGCATGCGAGAAATCACAGCTGCAGCTCACAACGTCGAGCTATTGACCACCATTGCACTTGGAGACCACCCCATGTTGGGAAACACTAGATCGATGGGAGGAGGCATGAAAAAATAAGTCCATTACACGACATTGAAGTTGATTCAGGCCTCTGGGGAATTTAGGGCTCTTGGTGCTCAATGGTGAAGGGGGAGATGGGCAGTTCAGCTGATCACGAATTACATTTTTGTTTTATTTATTTATTTATTTATTAATGTGATGACATTTGGTGTTAAATGGTTGTTGAGTGGCTGCTAATTGAGCATATGATGTGGAGCTTGTGAGTTAGAAGACACGTGGTGAGTTTTGATTTGCATTCATAATGTAAGCACATCCATCCCCTTTTGGATAGATTGCTACTAAGTGCCTCTGTCATAGTGACAGGATCCTTAGTGAATACCAGGGCCTGGACTACCACGAGTGGGAGGATAAGTGGCAAGAGGCAGCGCCAGTGACAGACCAGTACGCTCCTGACACGGCTCGAGCGCGCACAGTTGAATCACTGCCGACCGATCAGGGTAGGCTGATCGACCATGGCAGCCAAAGCATACCGACCGACCAGGGTAGGCCAGACAGACTGACCAGGACAACCTAGACGTGTTGATTGACTAGGAGCCCAACGATACTTATGCCTGACATGCTAACCAGCCAGTCGCAGACCGATTAGGACCATCTTAAGACCAGTTTAGAGTGTAGCGGCAGCGTGACCACGCTTTTTATGAAAAGATCGTCAGCTATTGGTTTCCTTTCTTGTAGTGATACGATGAATCGTATCTTCTAGATTCATACGTTTCTATGAAAGTCTAGAATATTATCTTTCCTTTCTGAGTTCGGTTTATTTGGCATGTTATATCAAATCTACTTGATCGACGAGAGTGACTCCTAAAGATCAGTGATTTGATTTAGATTTGATTTGAGTCCATTAGAGTTTGTAAGCACCTAAGGATTTCTATATAAACACCTTTAGGTGCATTAGTGTGGGGCATTTAGAATATCGAGAATAGTCGAGTCTTGGAGAGCCTGAGTGCTTTCGGGGAGTGTTTTGGCCGAGCATAGACACGTATATGCTAAGTCGGTGTCAGGGCTAATAATCTTGTTGCTTGAGATTTATTCTAGGCTAATAACCTAGTTTGGGTACCTATTCTTGGGCTAATTAACCTTTGATCGGGATTGTTCTTGTTTCTTGTGGTTCGAAGGACTGATAATCCTTAGACCACATTTTTTTTATCAAAACAATGAGGTATTTGTCATTCTTAGTGTGTTAGATCCTATTTATTACGCTCGTATATTACTTAAAATTGGTCGGGAGGATCGTTGTGGTATTGGAGTAGATCAGGTATGGGGGAAGTTGGTGCTTGTTTTGGATCCCTTGACTGGGAACCCTAACACATAGGTCCTGTGACTTCATGGGCATATGAGTTGGCCTAACCATATTCAATGGCGGTGCCAGGAAATTGTCTCAGGTGGGGTTGAATATTTTGATAATTAAATATTTTTATTTTTAATTATATATCGTGTTATATATAGTCGCACAACATAGACATGCCACAATTGTGCCGGCTACAAGACCGAATGAGTAGACAGACCAATCTACTAACAGACAAAAGCCCAAAAGCATAAACAAACTAATCGGGCGCCAAATGGGCCCAACAGCCGAAAGGCCACAACCAACAGTACTTGTGACTCAAGACCGAAACCTGATCGAGTCCTAGCAAAACGGTGTGCGAAACTTTATAATAATTTAATTAAAAAAAAAACACTTAAAATAGTTAGTTTACAGATCCTAACACCACTGTGCGAGAGTTCGATCTAAATACGAATGCAGCTTGAGAGCGTGAAGATCTGTATAGTACTGGCTGATCCATCCTTTGATGATGTTAACCTCAACTTGTCGCTGCATGACCAACCAATCTGAATCCACAGTCTTGTTCGCGTGAAGTATATCCAAGCAATGAGATCCTGCATGCAGAAACGAACTAGAACTCTCTCTAATGATTTTTATGTTGAAGCCCAAGGAACGGAACTCATGCATTACATGGCGTCACTTGGCACAGGACCGGTGCTATGGGGTGATCAATGCCATAACCGATCACCCCAGTTGACATAAAATGGAGGTTATTACTTCTTAAGGTAAGGTGTTGTTTCATAAAAATGGTGTGATTTGTTTATAAATAAGTTGTTGCCGGCAATGTAAAAACTACACAATCCTTTTTACGTAAACAGAGCACCAATTGTTTTTGGATTTGATTGTTGAGAGACAACTTCTTTGAGAAATATTCTAACAGTACTAGTTTAAAGACTTTTGAACCCCTGTTAGAACATGTACATGGAAGGACATGTATCAGCAAATTAAGGAAAACTCAGATGAATAACTTGAGTTTTAGATGCATATATAATATTTCTTCTTTTGTTTTGTGTTGTTCTCTTAACACATGATCTAATGCCCTTCTAAAGAGTTGAGCGCCTACCGTTAACAGTAGAGACTGCAACAATACTATGGGATATGTTGGCAAGCACCCTGGAATCAGAAGTAGAAAGCTAGCCCCGTTAAACTTAATTGGTCAAGAAACTTAAAAGAATTTGATTTTCACAAGTAATAATCGTTTGTCTGGTTACCCGCCACTACTGTAGGGATCTTTGAGCCCATTGGAGAATATAATGTTGCTTCCAAACCTGTGGAGAATCAATTTTATATCCTGCAATTCGCCACAAATTATCAAGTTTCAGAAAATATCATCGTGTGCTCCGATCAAAACTGTTTGCAGACAGATGAAAAAAAAAAACGCACATGGCCTCCATAGTAAGTAGTGACCCAATGAGGGCGAGGCGGGACACCATACTGGCTCCTACACTGCTCAACGAAGCTGCTAAGGCTAAAAGGGTCGGGCTGGAACATACTCTGATTGCTCGTTATTCCAATGGGTATCGCCAGATCACTACAAGTCTAAATACACAGATCACCAGTCATCTTCTGTGAAAAGAGTTTTGAAATATTTAACCTTTGTTGTTAATTATAATTGGTGAATAGAAGTTTTAATTAGTTAATTCCTCTTGTTATCAGAATTGTATCCTTCATTAGATTCAAAGGAGTTGTAAGATCTTTTTGGATTCTTTTTCCAGTTTCTTTCCCGGAAACTTGGATTCAAAGTTATTTTTTGAACACATATAATTTCTTTCACTAATTATATAAAATGAATGTGTGTCCGATGGTTTTCAACTTGTGCCTGTCATCGAACAAAGCAGCAAATGAGAGTCATTCATTTTGCATCTCAAAAATACTACTTTTATCACATCTCACTCATAATTAAGTACTAATTTCAAAACCTTTGCATCATTTGTTAAAATTTTCATCATTTAGAACCACAAGTGATTGTTAATTGACCTCTGAAATAATGATTATACCTCACATAAAATATCACTGAAAGAAATCGGGGGTAAAATTGATCACTTAAAATTTTGATGGAGGGTGCAAAATGTGTTAAAATCAGACGTTTATGGGTACGTAATATATAATAAAAGCGGTAGTTTGTGGGGCATAGTATCAGGACTACAATAATTGAAGGATGCCATGAAAATTTAAGTATCCCTTCAAAATATACAGATATTTATAAATAGCTAGATTTATGGTCCATATTAATTCCAAAAAATGATATTTTTTAATCTTGAAAAATGCTTAAATATTTAGAACACTAGCTATAGGTAAACTCATGAAATCATTTTCTAAAAAATATTTGAAGCAACAAGCAATGTTAATTGTTTAAAATGTGTGGCCAATTATAAGACTTGCCTGCCATCTCCATCCGTCAATTGTTTCAGATATGTTTCTGGGTCCATTCACGTAGCATGGTTTTTCCCCGAGATAAGCGAAAACACCAGCAAATATTTTGCCAAGAATATCAGTTTCAGGACTAGGAGCTCCATCAATGCCACCGCAGACAGTGGTAACCCGCGGATGCTTTGGAGGATTAATGTTATACTGGGCTGCAGTGGCATACATACTCTGCAAAAAATCCTTGAGCTGGGAAGATTTGCTTAGGGGTCTGAAATAGAAGTAATATCTATAATTAAGAGTGTTCATCATCCCAAAATCTTTGCTAAAATTTTGCTATTTTCACTGATCTATTAGATTGTAATTCTTACGCACTTGCAAGTGTTGAATTGCTGGCTAAGGATCGAAAGACCATTAGGCTGAGCTGCAACTTGATCGATCTTAGACCACGACTTCTTTATAGTTTGGTAGCAAGTCTGGCTAGCTTCCTGCACCGTTAATCAGAGGACATAATATTCCACGCGTTAGTATTATTATTATTATTATTAAAAAAGAGACCCCTGAAGAGTGAACCATCATCGAGTCAAGCCGAATCGAGTTCCACCACTTAAACCCAAAATTCCATATGGCATGGAGACCATCGGGGCAGAATGGACTTGCCAAGATTCGAACCTTCGTCGAACATCACCCTTATTTTAACTAAAGCCCAACACAACTAAGTCACCACTCGTGATGGTTATTCCATGCGTTAATTAATTGAAAGAAAAATAAAAGAAAGCTAATTAAAAACAAAAACTCGAATTGTTTACCCGAAAATTCTCGGTGACAATAGAATAGTATCCATCTTGTGGGGTGATGTCATCGAAGTAAAGGATTGGAGCTGATGAGGCCAAAGCGCCAAGTGCAACATGAGGATATTTTAGCCTAAACCATGCGGCTAGCACTGTACAAATGAATAGAGGTTAAAAATTACACGGATGGATCTGGGAAAACAAAAGAAAATTAAGCAATTTTGGCCACCTACTTCCCCCATATGAACCTCCAATGACAATTACTGGAGAGTATTTTGCATGTAGTTCTTCCTTCACATGTATGATGATTGCTGCATAATCTGCAATAGCCTGGGCTGAATTGAAGTACCCGCGAGTGCTTGCATTTCTAAACGCTTCTTCCCGTGATCCAAATGGTATTGACTTCCCATAATACCGATGCTGATCGAAAACAAAAAGATTATTATATAATGGTTTCAGATTTCGTCAGCTCTGGTACTTAACGTTCAAAATAACGAAAAGTTTGAAATATTTATGACGTAAATCAACTAGCTATAGTCCTTGCTTAATGTAACAGTGCGAACAATAAATATAAACTGCTTAAAATCAAAGTTTCAGAATCAAAACATTCGGTAATTTTTAAAATACCTCTATATATAGTACGAGAGCCTTAAACTGCGGAGCATTATCAGTGAGGAATCCGACAGAAGTCAGGTCATTATCCAATGGTGCCTCTGCACCAAGATAAGCGAAAATCGGCTCACTACTATTTGCACCACCCCAGTACTTGGAATTAACGACATATCTTTGCTGAAAAGTGGCGTAGCTTTCAGGCCTATAATTGAAGTGATCAAGCGTCTGGTCGTAGTAAAATGTTTGGAAGTCATCCGAAAGAGATACTGCATACACTGTTTCAGGGTCCTCTTCAAGAATTGTCCCTCTGAAAATTGGACTCAACCTGGGAACATTATTGTGCGCTGTTGAAGTAGTACTGATGACAGGGTTTGAGAAGATAAGAAAGGCGAAAGGAAGCCATTGCAATATAAATATTGGAGAGTTCATGGCAACAAAAACTGGGCAAACGATTCCTGAGATTTCAATCCTAGCTAGCTAGTCCCAATCAGATCTTTATAGATGTACCCACTATGTTGCTTGCGGAGGTGGTAATTAAATAAAGTGAAATATGTGAAGTGCAAATGACTCTTGTTCCTGCTTTGTGGAAGATATATACTTGGGAAAGAAGTGATCTGCAGTGTCTGCCTTCATAGACGGATGATGCTGAAACAATTGACTGACAACATAGTAATTGATTGGCACTTGAATACAAGCCAAGTGTAGAAATTGAAGTAATAGACAAGGGTACCCAATTCTGAATGAAGTACTTTGAGTAGCTATTCAAAAGAAATCTAGTACGCAATTAGCCTAAATAAATAAACTTCTTAGAACTTAGAAAAGGCAAGTTGGCTGCAGATCAGGATAGCGAGCTGCTAGATGTTCACCAATTTTGATAAAGTTTAGAAACCAATTACTGGACCTCATGATCTTATCCCTGGCCACGACGATCTGTTTTTTCAATTAGCAGCATCATTATTAAGTTCAGAGAAAAAGGTCCATCTCTTGGTATGCACGCGCGGTAATGTCTCAGCGAGGCCACGAGCATATATATGAGATTCAGCCGTTGATATGAGATTCATTTTTCAAAACATCATGGATTAATGTTGGATAACAACGTTAATTAATTTTGTATTGAAATCCCACATACCAAGAGATTTGAGTTGGATGGTAGCTTGGGGAAATTTCCAAGAGAGCTAGGAAGGACTAAATTATGAATGAAATCAAATTTGGCAGAAGTACTCGACTTCGTCCTTGTAACAAGGCTAGACAAAATCACTTCAGACACTGAATATTGTCTCTCATTAATCACATGCACCTTCCACATTTAATATACTTCACCAAAGAATTTCTAAATATAATTAGAAAGGCATGCAGCAGCGCGCATGTATCATGAGAAAAGGAAGAGTAGTATACATGACTTCCTGTTGTCTCAGTTGGGTTGGAAGTAGCATGATGATCTGCATGTCTGTTTCCATCACCGCACGCTCTTAAGGATTATACAATCCGCGCCCGGCCGGTGCCCACACTGAGATATTGTGCGCACTCGAGAAAAGTCCCTGCAAAGTTGCTTTCACGATCCATGTTCTATATGCATGCCCACCATCACCTCTTGCTTACGCTTCTCTACGAGGGTTAAAGAACAGTCAAAAGGCCGTGGCCTTTGTTTTTTTTGGGGGGGGGGGGGATAACTGGTTAATTAGCTGCATATTGTTTATTCAAGAAAAGCCTGTACAAAGGTTGGGACCTAGCATAAAGATAAAGTGTTCGAGCCCTCAACATCGTGGGTCAGCTAACGCCAAAAGGTGGCCTTGCTCGTATGAGAAGTTGAATAGGACAGCCCACTAGAGATTTTGCCCCCCTTTATTCTTTTCTTCTTCTTCAAGCGGAAGTATATGCCATTTCTGAGACGAGACAATCTCTCTTTCGTACATTTTACAGTACACTCCTTCATGATTCCTCTACTTTTTCACTATTCATATACGATCGGTGTCTCTCTTTAACGTATAGATATTCACACACATGAAATGGGTAAGAAAATTTGCATAGATTGGTGATTATCTTAGTACTTTAAATAACACATAATGTTATTAATTGTATGTTCTTTTTGAAAGTTTACATGCGGAAAATTAACTTATCAATTCTTTTTGTTGAATCCCGATAATTCTTTAATAATCTTCAGGTTCTTGTTGATCTCACAATCTTGAGAATTTCCCAATAGCAGTTCAAGTGTTCTGTCTCATTCCTCTCCACGCTTAAAACTGTGTAGGGTTTTTCTGAGTCCTAATGGCCAACTCTCAAACTAACAATTAATCAATAAGGGTAGATTATCTTATAGTTATCTTTATATATGAAAGTCCTAATTGTGATAGTGAGTGAGATCGTTAAGGATCTTAGATCTCGGCCGTAGGATTACATGGACAAACTCTTTTTTCATTAACTCTCTTATATTCTTTTAATTCCAAATTTTAGGCTTCTATTAATTGTAATCATGTCCATCAACATATTATAATTCACCCCAAGACTTTGAGATTGATTTGTGAAATCTCTTTTTGCTAACAATTATTCGTTTATTTATCTTCTCACCACACTATATTCCACATGAGTTAATAAGACCATAATCATATTACTAATTAAGTCTCTAACTCATATAATTCTTAATTCACAATTTGTAACTTGTTAAACTATCAATTGTTTCCAAAACAATTTCACAAATAAATATTATATATATATATTTCGAAAAATATTTTCACAAAATACCATTGGCCAATGGATTTTTTTTCTAGTCCAACCTTATACAGATATCTTGAATATACTGCCTCATCAAGAGACTGATGGATTCCTTATTGAGCATTTATACAAACCCACTTATTATGTACAAGACCCAACGTTATTTGAAATATTTGATCTAGTAAGATCATCACCAAATGATTCGGTCAAAGCACAAGTACATAACAAATACATCTGTATAAATCTCTCAGGTCTAAGGATACAATAAATTAATTGTGCTGAATATCTTCTCAATATCAGTGATCACTTCTAGTAGGTATTCATATTTGATCTTGTTTAATGGATGTACTCTTACATTGCACCCACTTGTTTGCTTAAGGTCACCACCTCAATGACAAAATCCATTATCCTATCCAATAGAGGTACAACGAGTATAGATCTATCATATATCAATATGTACCTTGGTCTAGAACAAAACATCAAGTGAATAAGGAACCGAAGAGTTATACTTCTCTCATTTGATTTATTAATTATTGGCATGACTTGTTTACAATGTCACTCAATAATAATATGTAACATCTTATGTCACATCATATTACCCAATAAATAAATATAAACATGTGATATCTAAATAACTATTATTTAGACAAATGATTTTTAGGGCATTATTCTTACACTTTTTAATTCTGTTTATTTATTTATTTATTTTTTAGATAACAAGGAGAAATTTTGTGCGGTAGACCACCTGAGTGTTCCCACTTAACGTAAAGGTAAATCCTAGAGAGCTAGCGCAGACAAATCAAGGGACCCTGTGACTCTCGCTTAAGTGGGTTGCGATATTCATTCAATGAGAAATCGAACTTGTGACTTGTGCGTCTAACTCACACAAATACAAATAAGCCCTAACCACTGGGGCAGGTCTGCTACGGGTCTTCTAATTCTATTTGTCATGAACGTTGATCATAATTCATGGAGTGATTCAATATAAATTTTTAGTCAAAGCTAATCGTTAATTTGTTAAAAAACAGGGACAATATTTGTCTAAACTGAGAGTCTGAGAAGTAGCATTGGTCATTTTCAAAAGAAAGCATCTATTTTTGGAAGCCAGTTATGACAGATGCATGCACGCGACCTACTAGACTGATACTAATCAAAACGGTGCCAGCTAGCTAGTCAAAGTTCGAATAAGATAGACACAATTAACAGAGACAAATATTAGGGGAGGAAGGACGATCAAGCCCCACGTGGTCCACACAGTAATGAAGATATAAAGCCAATAGGTCTTTTGTGGTGATCAAAGATTGATCAGGATCACGTCAATATGATCTAGATGCTAGCAGGACTCACGGTGCAAAAGTTATGAAAATTTTCCTCTTCGATAATCTTTTTCTGGCCTTTTATTTATTTATTTATTAAGACTTGTGGTATGAACCATATATGAGGCATGATATTTTGCACTTCCTTCTTTATTTTAAAGACTAAACGGCTCAATTGTCAAAAAGGATAATATGGAAGGACAAATTTAAAGTGGTAAATGTAGTTGTTGAAAAAAATAATTTGTTCGTTTTATCCTAGGAAAAAGTTTTTCCAGCCAGTGATGAAGACTTGATCTGCCCCCTTTATATCCCACCACAAATTACGACCAGCGTTTACCCCAAAGAGTCTGAAAATCTAATTACTGCCATTTGGCCGTGAGCACATTATAAATACAACTCAAAAGCACAATAATGCATGCCGAGTTTCACTTCCGATAAAAATCAAAAAATTAAAATTAAAACATGATTATATTCTGTTCTATGGAAACCTTATCAACTAATTAAACGTTTTGTGGACTGACGACTATATTCTTAATCAAGAGGTCACATGGAGCTTGCACATAACCTATTTTTCATTTATCTTAACTGAAAAGTAATTTGACTATGATCGCTCAAGTCTTCAAGTAATTAAGTTTGATCCGAGCGTGCGTTATATGACTATAAGATATGTGGAGCCCATTTTCCCTTTCACAACTTAGCCACACAAAAACAATACCAAAAAGCCGACTGAAAAAACTATATCAAATTTCTATACATTATTCAAACATAACAGCTTCCAACCCCCTTAAACAGTGGACTGGTTGTGACTGTGATGCCACTAATTTGCTCAGGCAGGCAGTCCGCTGTTCACCAGCTGGAGGGAGGTTAACCTAAAACTTTTCAACATTCCCACAATGTAGCAGTGTAGGCACTTAAGTTAGCATCAGCATCTCAACATTTCAACATTTCCCTAGAACAACATTCTGTGCATGCAGGTTCGTCGTACTCAATGGTGCAGTTTCTAACCCCCCCCCCCCCCCCCCCCCCCCTCTTTTTTTTTTTGAAAAAAAGTTAGTTTCCAAATTATCAAAACAATTTCAAATGAAGTCCCAACTCCTAAATCTTAAAACTACCAAATTTCATTAATTTATGCCAAAAAAAAAAACAACCAACCTGCCAAAACAATCTCAAACAAAATCCCAACTACAACATTTGGACACAGAGAATCTTAAAGCTACCAAATTCTGTAATTTACACCTATAAAAAATTCAACTGTTAAAATCCTACCATGTGTTATGAATGAAGGAATAGAAGGGTACCCAATTCTGAATGAAGTACTTTGAGTAGCTATTCAAAAGAAATCTAGTACGGAATTAGCCTAAATAAATAAACTTCTTAGAACTTAGAAAAGGTAAGTTGGCCGCAGAGGCTAGCGTCAAAACATCATCATGGATTACTTTATAAAAAACGAAAGACAGCCATTTCCTACCAATACAATCATGTTGAATAAAAACATTTTTGTATTGATAAGTTGAGTTTTGCTAATATTAGATTTTAGGGTGTTGGGAACAAACAACACTTGAAAGTGTTAGCTTAAAGACCTTGACACAATCTGTGCGAGACTTCGATCTAAATTCTAATGCAGCTTGAGAGCGTGAAGATCTGTATAGTACTGGCTGTTCCATCCTTTGATTACTTTAACCTCAACTTGTCGCTGCATGACCAGCCACTCTGGATCCTCACTTTTGTTCGCAGGATTCATATCCAAGCAATGAGATCCTGCATGCAGAAACGAAAATTGACACCCCAAGTTTTAACTCCTCTTTAACTTAAAGCTGTCTCTAGAACTCTCTCTAATGAAGTTCATGTTGAAACCATGCAACGGAAGTCATGCATTGCATGGCTTCACTTGGCACAGGACCGTGCTATGAGGTGATCAATGCCAGAACCGATCACCCCAGTCCCCAGTTGACCACATGTTTCAAATGGAGGTTACTACTTCCTAAGGTAAGGTGTTGTTTCATAAAACGGTGTGATTTGTTTATAAATAAGTTGTTGACAGCAATGCAAAAACTACACAAACCTTCTACGAAAACAGAGCACCGATTGCTTTTGGATTTGATTGTCGTGAGACGACTTGCTTGAGAAATGTTCTAACAGTTTAAAGACTTTTGAACCCTTGTTAGAACATGTGCATAGAATAACATGCATCAGCAAATTAAGGAAAACTCAGATGTATATATAACTTGAGTTTTAGATGCATATATATAATATTTCTTCTTTTGTTTTGTGTTGTCTTCTCTTAACACATACAGTTAACAGTAGAGACTGCAACAATACTATGGGATATGTTGCTGAGCACCCTGGAATCAAAAGTAGAAAGCTAGCCGTTAGACTTGGTGAAGAAACTTAAAATAGTTTGTTTTTCTCAGGTAATAATTAAGTGTTTATCTAGTTACCCGCCGCTACTCCAGGGATCTTTGAGCCCATTGGAGAATATAATATTGCTTCCAAACCAGTGGAGAATCAATTTTATATCCTGCAATTCGCCACAAATTAACAAGTTTCAGAAAACATCATCGTGTGCTCCGATCAAAACTGTTTGCAGATCACAGATGAAAAAAATACGTACATGGCCTCTATAGTAAGTAGTGACCCAATGAGGGCGAGGCGGGACACCATACACGCTCCTGCATTGCTCAACGAAGCTGCTAAGGCTAAAAGGTTCGGGCTGGAACATACTTTGATTGCCTGTTATTCCAATGGGCATCACCATTTCACTACAAGTTTAAAGAAGAGTATGTTAGAGTCCCACATTGATTAGGAACTATTTATTGTGCTTTATATACATATTAGGCCACCTCTTTCCATTGCTAATTGGTTTTGGGATGAAACATGATATGGTATAGGAGCCAAAATATTTATGGGCTTGACCCAATTGTTTGTGTACCCCAATGTTGTTCACGTGCATAGACTATGTTCATTTGGCCTGCACGTGAGGAGGAGGGTTAGAGTCCCACAGTGATTAGGGACCATTTAATCTTGTGCTTCATATACCTATTGGGCCACCTTAATTAATTAAGCAGTCATAAAAGGGGCAAAAACGGTTCTTCAAGATCACAGGTGGGTTTTCTTCTTTCAATGCATACATCGCTGAAGAAGCCAGCTTTGAAGAAGAAGAAGAAGAAAAAAATAGAAAGAGAAGACAATGTTTTCATTACCACACCGACGAATTGGTGAGTACGTGCGAGGACTTAGCCAGGAAAGGGAGGTGAAAGTAGAAGACAGAGAAGCCATTGTAGGCCAAGAGAAGGAAAACGAGAACAAAGAGTGAGGTGGGCAAACAAAGGAGAAGAGCTTGGACAGACTTGATCACTGTTCGACTTACATGGGAAGAAGATTTGAAGGGTTGGGTGAGTTGGGGAGGAAGCTTAGTGGGGCGAACTGGGCGACGACGCTCTGATATTGCGAAATGAAGAGAAGGACGGTGATTTGAATTTTCAAATCGGGTTAGCCTCAAAACAAAACAGGTCAGGAGATGGGTAGTCAGGTCGGAAGTGGGTCTTTTTATTTTAAATGACGTGGAGTATTCTGGGTCGCCAGATTGTGAACTTTGGATCCTCACTGTGACTCATTACCACTCAGCATATTAACCGCACCCGCTAGAATGGGCATCAGATTTCTGTTTGTACCTACACTACAAGAAATTTAGTTTTAGGTGACAAAATTTTGGGTGTCAAACCAAATTTTGTCACATAAAGTGAACTTTTTATGGCAAAATATTAATTTTGTCACCCAAAACCATCTAGGAACAACAAACCTGTTCGGACCTGTAAAAAATACTTTCAGACTTATTTCTGGTGTGACGACATACACGCGTTGCGAATGAGTGATGATAAAAATTGTCACAAAGACAAAGAACAGTCCGGACTAACAATAAAATCGTTCGGACTCGCAGTAGGGTGACAAATTCTAAATTGCCGTAACTGAGTGACAATTAGAATCGTCACAATTTTTACACTCCAGTCCGGACTTCTTTAATACAACGTCCGAATGTCCATTACCTAATGAATAATGTGGTTCCACGTTGCTAACCTTCATACTCGTGACATCGATTCCGTCCAGACCCATAAATAAAGTCCGGACTGTATAAGTTCTAGAACCTTTTCGAATTGGGCATTTTAATGACTTTAAATTTGATAGGGCCACGTGTGAATATAACCCTTGAGAAGCGTCCAAACATGAATATAAAGAGTTCGGACGGGTACCGAGCACACTAAAACCTCCAGACTTTGTCAAAATCACAAACTCACTCTCTTCTCTCAAACGTTTTCACCATTTGAGATCTCTCAAGGAACTTCAGGTAAAACTTCATCAATGAATTTGCTTCTCAATTTTATGCATTTCTATTAAATATTGTCCGTTGTTTAGTTTGTTGTGTTGTTTGTGTCCATCAAATTAGGGTTTTTTGCTGGTGTTCATCATAACCCGTTCGGACGTCTTTTTACACCGTCCGAACGTTTATTAAACGTCTGGATGTTAAGTCATTGTTCGTTTGAACGCTCTAAAAATTAAATGACGCAGTTTGATGTTAGTTCGAACGGTTTATGCTAATGTTCGGACGATTTTTGTTAGGTTGACCATGGAACACTCTGGGAGAAGTATCACCAATGTCGAGGGACAAATAGAGTGACCAGCTTGGGCAAACACCTATTTAACGAAGTTAAACGAGAGTATTCAGACGATAGTGCAGTCGACGCATTCGTTGTACGTGGAGCTCCAATGTCGTTTGACTGGTCTGGAGACCAAACTTGCTCTAATGGATAGGGCTATAATGAAAGAGTTGAGTATTATGTGGAAAGAAATAATAATGATAAAATAACAATTGTCTCAGTTGTCCCAGTCTATTCATACCGTTCCGGTACAACTGCAGACACTCATTGGACGAGTGGATAATATGGAGGAGCATTTGGCGTATATTCGTGATGCCCTCAGACAAGATTTGGATGAGCCAGAGGTAGCCCGTGATTTGGACTAGTCTTCTGTTTATGCTTTATCACTATTATTTATTTATCGTTTGAAGGACCGTTTCCGGCTTGTACTAGAAATTATGATTGTGCTTTTCGTTCGGTATTTGGATTATTTTTGATATTTTATATTAATTATGTTTTTTCACTAAATTAAATTTATTACTCTTTAAATGGATAATTAGTAAAATTAAACAGGTGATTACACTAACGAAACAGTTAGTGTAATTAGATTGTAACAGGTAGAGTAATTAGCTTGCAATTATAATTAAATTGGTGATTAGTTATAATGAATATTTAATATAAAAGTATGCTTAACTATATTTTTTTTATATATATTCAAAATAAATAAATTAAGTTAAATATTTATGCCAAAATATATTGCGTTAAATTGAATGAAATAACTTAAATTATTTACCTAAATTAAATCATTTAAATAAATTAGGTTTTGTGAAGTAAAATTAATTTAGTGAATTTGACATGTGAAATAAATATGTTATGCGTTCAGACTATGTCAAATCACATCCAGACTCCAATATCCCAACTGAGAGTAAATGAGGTAGGCGTTGAAATGGTTTATTAACCGTCTGAGTGTTATGCAAACCGTCTCATGGAGTACATATGTTTATGTTATATGAAAGTTGAAAACGGCTCTCATCGTCCGAACGAGTTATAGAAGTCCGGACGATATTCGTCGTTTATTCAGCCAAACGTGCGCTTCCACGTCGCGTAAATTCATTGGAATGTCGATCGCACGCCATGATAAAACGTTCGGACGTGTTTATTGTGTAGAACAATTTTAAACGGTTTAAATTTTGGCATTTAATTCGAAGTATGTTGATTGGACCATGTGTGCAGAAAAGCGTTCAGACGAGATATATGACATCTGAACACTAGCGACATTTTATCAAAACTCGACAATTCTTCATTTTCACGAAGACCATACCATTTCTCTTTGAAAAATCTCTCAAAACTCAATTTTTTTCTTCACAAATCTTGACGTAATATCAATCTTTCGTGGATCTAATCACATCCAGGTATGTCTTGCTTATTTTTAACAAGATTTTAATGTTAAAAATTTTATTTTTCATATAGAATTTCAATTCCATTTTTGCATAGTACATTGTGTTTTTTAATTGATTTTTACGTAGAAATTGATTGTATTAAGTGTTAGGTTTGTTTCAAGTATATTAGTTTGTGTTTGTATGGTATTTTTGGGTGTGTGGGGGAGAGGGAGGGACGCTGCCATGGCTGAGTTAACTCGGTCGTCCTCCAGAAAGCGTCCAGACACTTTATTCAGTCGTCCGGATGCTTTCTTGAGTTGTTCGGACACTGTGTTTAGTCGTTCAGACTATTGGGTATACGTTGTTGTTTTGATTGTGTTAAGTCTTGTCATTTTGATTTTGTTCGGACACTTTTTCAATGCAGTCCAGACGATTTAATGTTAAATTTAAATATTTTTTTATCTGATTGGAGTTCGGACGGTTATATGTATGGGTTCGGACGGATATCCAACTGTGCGAACAGTGTTTGGACGGTAACCAAATCTGTTTGGACTCTGTTATTTGGTTTAGACGGTTATTTAATAGTGCGAACATTTTTTTGTGTGCAGATTCTAAAAAAATGAGTAAGCATGCATGTACCAGTGGCCAGGCTGATGACGAGCAATCTTCCGCTCGAGCTTTAACAGTGGAGCAGCATACAACGATCATTATGTCTCGTTCGATTGTTGTCGAGTGGGATATCAAGTGCGCAGACTTTAACGATCTCACATTTGAGGGTTGGTCACTTCTTGAGGTGGTGGAAGAGTTAGGTTGGAATCTGTTAATCCATAGGATCGACTATGCGTCAAAGAATATGGTGCGGGAATTTTATTGCTCTATATTACGGGCGAGGGACCACGATGCGCCTAGTATGGAGCTCATTGTCCGTAACGTTCCGATCATATTCTCGCTCGATGAGCTGACGAATTTCTTGGGGTACGAGAGAGATTTGATGGCTTTCCCAAACTTGCCAATCAGCGAGGAGAGCCAGCCTACTAAGGTCGAGGTATTCTGGATCATGCTGGGCGATGATACAACTATTTTGGAGGGATCTTATATGGTACGCGGGCAGCTGCTTCCTTTTTGGCGTATCATGCATCTGATTCTATGCTCCTCCATCGACTCAAACAAGTACACCACAGAGTTGTCTTATAGTCGGGCCGAGTTACTGTACCTGGCAGTTGTACAGAGGTTACCTATTGATATATCACCATACATTTACCTGTACATTCATGCAGAGGTCTTGAAGACTGATGCTAGGATTTCATTGCCGCATGAGATTCTTTTGACCCAGTTCCTGCACGCCATGATGGTACTCGAGAGTGGTGACGAGCCGAGGGCGCTTCCACTTGGGTTGATCAACAAGACCACGCTCTCCAAATCGATTGCCCAAACATGTCGAGCGCTGCAAGCCGCTCGGGTTGCTAGAATAAGACGACGGGAGCAGCCTGAGGAGGCAATGGTGGGGGAGGATCCTGGGCAGAGCTCGACCTAGGAACTTGGGGCACAGCGGCCGAGTTGGATGGATGATATGATGATGGATCTATCTCAGCAGATGGAATCGGTCTTGCAGCCCACCCATTCCATGGTTAGCGATATCAATCGTCTTCTGTCGACTTTGGAGCAGAAGGTCGCTGACATGGACGTTGGGTAGAAGAAGTAGGTCGCTACGCTTAAAGAGATTCTAAAGGGCATGACAACCGGTGCAGATCTCTTTCCCTTGACTGAGTGGGTCTTGCTGATAGAGCAACACCTTCGTCACGTCCGTCACATTCTGAAACTCACGGATGATGATGATGAGCAGTAGTTATGATTTATTTAATTTTATTCCGACGTTTATTTTGTTATTATATTTTGAGAACATTTACTTTTATATTATTTTTTGTGGACATGTATTGATTTTATTTGATGTTTTTGTTCATAGTATGTTTTGACGATACTTGATATATTTATGTCATTTCTGTTATGTTATCTGTATTTATTATAACTTAATACAATATGTTAATTAATGTTACGTTTCTAATTTCAGTACACTCATTCAAAATAATATTGATATTAAAAATTAATCCACTTAAGATTATTTACATTATTAACTAATTTTGGTTATTTCAAAACTTGTTAATAAAATTTATTAAAAAATAAAAAAATATCAAAATCGATCAAAATCTTTTGGACGTTAATGAATCCGTCCAGGCTGTTTAATGTAATCTCGGTGTCGTACTATATAAAACAAACCGTCCGAACACATTTTTATACGGTCGGGATGCTTAAAAAATTGAAAACCGTTCGGACTCTAATTTTATAACGTCCAGACGGTTTTGTTTATTATCACGTGCTATCATCTTGGTATTTTCTAAATAGCCTGATGTGATGTAGGTGAGTGTTCAGACTGTATTTATACCGTCCGAACTTATAATTTAATGAACATACACTGTCGATTGAGAATTACTAAAATGGTGTGTTGAACTGTAAGATGGTGTGCGGACTGGAACATAGTGGTTCGTACGCTTATGAAATTTTGGTGGCATGAATTCCCTCAAAAACTAATACACGTATGCGTCCTAATTGCCTTTTATGTGTCCGAACAGTATTCAAGTGTATGAAAGTGACAGAATCGTAGGCACTAGAGGAAAATGGAAAAACAAAGTAAATGAGAGATTTGAACACGAGGAGAAGCGGTGAGCTGATTTTGGGTATCCAATCTTAGTGAAGAGGGTGTGAAATGAGTATCTATTTTATAATTTAAAATTGGATTGCATTTGAGGCTAGTAGTTTTTAAATTGAATTGCTTTAGGATGAAAAATATGTATTTTAATATATGAAAGCACGTGTTTTTCGAAATTTTAGAGTCTAAAATGATAGTAATGAAGTTTGGGGTTGGTTTTGATGTGTTTATATTAAAGTGTTTGTGATTTGGGTTGATTTTGACAAGATTTTGAGCTGAAAATAGAGTTTATGTGTCGAAGAACTGTCTTGTTCGACAATCGTAGTTCGGACGGTTGATGTATCGTCCGGACTCAATTTATCGTTCAGACCTTTTGCAAAAGGAGTCTGAACGGTTTTATGTATGTTTTGAACGGTTATGTTACGTCCGAATGGTAGTTAGTTTATGTCATGCATTCATTTCTTAGCCTTAGATCCCATTTAAGAATTACACGAAGTTCGGATAACGAACTGGATGTAATTCTTGAATTGTCCCCGTTTTGGACAGTTTGAGTTTTCAATATGTGTAATGTGCGTAATTGTATCTGCTATTGTGACAGATGTGTTTAGAAATTTTGATGCAAATCTCCTTTTGTCTTTCAGATACACATTTAGTATTGAGCTTGTACACTTGCCTTTAATAGTGGGTGTTTATGCTCAATGTTGTAGGCGTGTATTTGGAGACTGAGATGAAATGCTGTCGAAATTTTTAAAGTATCAGTCATGATAGTCAGGTCAATTACATGCAGTACGTGATATTGTAAATTTGAATGAGATAGGACCTATCACCCGGAGAAATGGAGTTGAGTGTGAATGACATCATTGTTTGCATTATTGTTTATATTTTCATCTTTGAAGGAACAATATGGATAAAGGTTGGATTTATGAGGCTGATAGACTCAAAAGTGTAAAGTATAGTGATGGTGTTCGAGATTTTATGAGTGTTGCCCGTAGTTATGCTGATAGTCGTGAAATGATAAGATGTCCTTATAAGAGATATAAGAATGTGTTGTTCAAATATGTAGATGAGATGAAGGATCATTTATACATAATTGAGTTTGACCAGAGTTACACTCATTGGGTATTTCACGGAGAGTCGATATCAGAAGTTACACTTATTGGCTTTAAAACTTGAACCTAGAAGTCTGGACTATAAGGGAAACATGAATGATGATATGAGAGGGTATTTGTAATGCCTGCGATAAGAATTGCAGAAATTGTTTCTTTTACAATTGCAAAAGCTGCAACTTTGACCTTGACATCAAGGCTAATTAATGCTAGCCACAGTCATCAGCATGCGTTCATCACTATTTTCAAGCAGATACAATTCCCTTGTGAGGCCTGTGGTGTGGAATGCAAAGACATGGACAACTTATGTATCATCTGTCAATTCATGATTCACCCCAAATGTGCGAAATTTCCAAGCAACATCAAAATTGCAGCACATAACCACTCTCTTGCTCACACTTATTCACTTCGTCAAGTGAAGGAGCTGCCAGCTGAGTCAGCTGACAACGTATTCTGCAAACTCTGCTATAAAAAGATCAACCCAAACTATGTGGCTTATTATTGTCAACAGTGTGATTACGTGGCCCATACGTATTGCGCATACGAAGTTTCCGTTTTTGTTGGACCCCTAAAGGAGGACGAAGAAGATGAGTCAGGGTTGGAGGAGATCAACCTAAAAGGGGATGAAGAAGCTGGTGGGGAGATCAAACATTTCAGTCATCAACATAACCTAATCCTCAAATGTGAAGAACTCAAGGATGAGAAGCTGTGTGAAGGATGTAGGCTATTAATCTCAGGTCCTTTTTACAGTTGTGAGCAATGTAGTTTCTTTCTTCATGACACGTGTGCTAAATTGCCTACAAAGAAACGACACCCACTTCATCCACACCAGCTCACCCTTTTCTCAAGTGATCAGTGCGCCTTCCGTTGTCGTGCTTGTCTTCAATATCGTCCTGGCTTCAGCTATGAATATGAGGACTGTCACTACAATCTTGAATGTTACGGCAATTGTTTGTCATGTTCAACTCTCTTTAGTAGGGGCTCTTTTGTCTTTAGTGTTGCTTCTAGAAGGAGAAAAGCAATAGCTGGTCGTATGATTCAGTTGGTTTTTTCATTAAGGGCAGTTTGGTCGTTTTACCCTATTTCTAGAAGATATGAGAAAGACAAAAAGGTGCGGTTAGCCTCTCACGCGTGGATTAAAAACGGTTCAGGAAATTTGAATTGCACTTCACGCGAGATTTTCAGAGATTGGAAAAAGATTCACGTCGCTTCAAGAAAGAGTGGCCTCAAGAATTGATCCATTTGCTTCGTCTCTTTTATTGATGATGATTTGCTGATTTTCGTGAAGAGCTTCGTTGATGAAGATAGAGTATATCGATACGATTACCGTGTTTCCCATTCAACTTCGTTGAAGTTAAAGATTCAGAGGTTCTGAATTGAAGTGGCTGAAGGTTTTAGCCGTGACCCTTGATTGCACAAGGTTTGTGCATAGAGATCAAGTGTTGTTCGAGATCGTGGTTTCCGTGTTGGGCTTAGAGGTTCTATGTCCTGTTGAGATTCAATTTACGGTAAATCGAGTTTGATTCAAAGTGTTGTTGATAGGCTAGATTAGTCTGGGACGACGCAGGACAAAATAGGCTGCAAGAAAAATCGTAGTCGCAGTGCATAGAGTCACGGGTATGAGGTGGAGCTCAAGCTGGTTAAACCAATGGACGAAATCCTTAACGGATAGAAAAGCTGAAGTTATGGTGATGTGCCTGGACTCGTTTCCGTGGTACCCAAAAGAGAAGGTCTCCTTCCATGGCAGCTTCGACGAATAACGCGGGGACTCGGAAGGGCTTTGCATGAAGTTCTGCTTCATGTAAATAATGCGGGGACCTGGAAGGGCTTTGCATGGTAAGACTTTGCTTTTTCATCGACCGAGAGAGATTCTGGAAGAAGGTCTGTCGCTCGCGGCCTGCGCGCAAGGCCGCGCACGTGTTGCTATGGAGTTTCGAATAAATGTGAGAGAGACCGTTGTATTTCAGTGAAAAGGTGAGTTTTGATACTTAACGCCTCATCCAACTTCCGTTTCTTTGATTTTTGAATTTTTTAAGGTATTTTAATACCGGCCGTTGGATGAGTTCATTAATTCGCTGTCACCCAACGACGACCGATTAGGACCGACTCGGTGCTTCCCTCTTAGGAGGGAATCCGAGTCCGCACGTGAAGGCCACGCGTGGCCGAAGAGACGATGTACTAGAGCAGATTGGTGCGGCCGAGGCTTATGAATCTGTCCAGGGGAGGGGTGGCTCCGAAGACCTCCGAAAACAACATGTGAAAGCAGAAAATTGGTCGGCGCTTGGAGGCTTGTGCGACGCTGCCTAGCTTTGTGATGAGGACCTGGGCTCTAGACCAAAATACATGCCTTACAGTTAGAGTTATCCAAGCCCTCTTATTAACTCTTCTAATTAGGTTCTCCTAAGCAATGTGAGATCTCAACAATCCTCTTTCCTTCGAAGACCGACGCCCTCGTCGTCTGCGTCTCCCACATGGCCTCTATAGGGGGCTTTCACCGGATTTGGGCCTACCCTGACCGGTACCGGATCTATAGGGTCGAAGAAAATGAGTTCATGCAAGCCACCACACGACCTAAGAAAGACGCATGAGCCACCAATTGATGAGGACCTGGGCTCTAGACCAAAAGACATGCCTTACAGTTAGAGTTATCCAAGCCTCTTATTAACTCTTCTAATTAGGTTCTCCTAAGCAATGTGAGATCTCAACACTATGGTCGTCGTCGCATCTCTCTCAAGCTTTTGGGTGATTCTGTTCTAGACATGAAAAATGCTTCTGGTTGGTTGCTTCTGGGTGATTTTGGAAGTTGTTCGTTTGTTGGTTGTTCACAGTGGTCCAAAATTTTTTGTTGGCTCTTCACTGTGGCCATTTGGCTTTGTTGGTTGTTCACGGAGGCCGAATACCAATCGAAACTAACCCAAACTGAATCGAAGTCGGTCCTATCCAGTCTTAGAAGGCCTCGGTTCGGTGGTCGACCCTCTATGAGGGGCACAAACCGAATTCAGAGGGTGACTGGCTTTGCCAATATATGAAGAATCGGTGGGTTGGGTATAACCCCTCTGTTAGTTAGTTATGAATCAAATCTACTATTTCCCAGTGGCATTCTTGTTTATGTCTTAGGATGCTCTGAAAGATTTTTGAGAATTTTTTATTTTTTAAGAATTTTTAAATGATATTAATTTTATTGGTATGCGTGTTCAAGTTATTTTTATGTAATATTAAAAATAATGTTTGATCGTAGAATTTTTTGTAGTGTGAAAATTCAAAAATTTTTTGAAGATTTTTTAACCGAACGTATCCAAAAATCATGCTTAGACATGGTCAAAGAGAACCAGATAAATATGTTTTTTTTATGTGGTTGTATTAATTTCTAGCATACTTATGTGTGTATTTGAGAAAGGACGTTATTTGTAAGATAATAAAAGTTTCGGCATCCTTTGATCTATTCCATTTGTGTTTCTTGTTATTAATTTCAATGTGTTATGAATATATAATTGATTGTCATTAGAGAAGTAATTCTGAAGATAAACATCATTGTTAAGTTATTTTAGAATTTTGCTCTATCAAAGGCGCCTGCTAAAAAAAAACACAAGCTTTAACAGGTTCAGTGCTGCCTGCCTGTCTTGTCATTTCTTCTAAAAAGGAGAAAATTGTAAACTACAACGTGTTTTTGCATTTTACATCTTAAACGATCACGTTTGAGAGATTGCATTGACAAATTAATTACACATTTTATACATTACACCCTCTGTCTATTTCTCAGTCAAATTGAATGGAAATTAAGAATTTTTAAGACGAAATGTCGATTATGCTATTAAAAAAATTCAATAGCAATTTACATTTATGAGTATAATCATCATTTTGTATTTTTTTAAAGGTCAATTTCCATCTAATTTGATGAAAAAATAGACGAATATCTCAATCATAGTAGTTTAGGGTGCAAAGTAGTTCATGAATGAAAAATATATATTTTTTCCTTCTGAAAATTATTACTTCAAGTCTCTCCTAACATATTCTCTCCATTACAACCCAAGTTTGCCTAACTTGTTGCGGATGCAAGAGTTTAGACTGTTTAGAATCTGAAAACTAAACAAACAAACAAAAATCATTGTATCGTTCTGTGGGTCTAACCCTTAGTCCCTTAGGTTTCTACTTATAGAGGAAGTGGATTTCAAGATCTTCTCCGGCAGACTTAAAGTCGATGAGGAGGGAGATTGGGGAAGGTGGGCATGAACTTATCTTAAATACGGAGTATTTGCTGGGAAAAAAAAACAAATACAAAGGACCAAACGAGTGCCGTACAAAAGATAAGAAATCTTCACATGACATTGAGTTTTGGGCCCTCTTTGTTTCTTCTCCTAAGAATGCACACAAATTTGTGGAAATTATCTCATTTTCAATTTCCATTGAGGGAGCCGATCTAGTAGCTGAAAAGTACAAAGACGAAGGAGGCATATGCCAATATATATATCACCAATCGGAAGTTTCGGGAATTACCCTCTCTCAGTGCCGGTGGTTCTTAGATATCTGACCTGATGACAAACCTCTCAAAAGCAATATATCATGCCTGAAAAAAAAAATTCCAATCTATTAGTTATAATAATCTGTTCCTCTTTTTCATTGTTGTACATGTTTCTGTTTTTCTGTTGAGTTCTTAATTGGCGGGGTCAATGCCTCTGTTTCCTCTCCAAGTCGTCCTTCTGATGGTCTGAACCCACCAAAGTTTACATTCTTTTGCCTAAATATCATAGTTTATGATTGCTTGAACCATACGTATAAATATCTAAATATAATGGAGAAATTGTCCATCAAAAAAAAAAAAAAAATATATATATATATATATAATAGAGAAATTATCGAGGGCTGAATCGACCCATTTGGATTATGAGTTTCTGGGGTCCGACCCACAATGAAGCCAAGCTAAATCTATCGGGCTCGGTCAGTTTCTGTCGGACAAGTCAATTTTCAGCCCTTTTTTATTCAGACCTAATCATTTGTATCCATAATTTTCAAATTTGACATATTCTTCCTCAAACTAGCATTACTTTTACTCTTTAGACTCAATGTTACACCAGATATATTACGCCACATTTTTTTTTACGTGTAAATTCAGTGGGATAATGAAATTTAGATTAGTGGAGGAACCCAACTAGACGTATCTGTTATTTATAGAATGCTTTTGAGTTATAATACTTCTGTTTCTTTTTCTTCTTGTTTTTTTCCCCAATTGAAAATTAGATAGAAATGATTACTATGGTCTCTCAAGGACCCTAAAGAATAATGTGGAGGAACCAAAGGAGTCATATCTAGGACTCTTAGAGAGTCCTAATTTTGTGCTGAACTTCTGTTTTTTGTTTTTGGTTTTTTCCACAATTGAAAATTAGATAGAAAGGATTAGTCTAGAATCCCAAAGACACTAAAGAAGAACGTCATAGTTAAGAGAGATAAACAGAGAATATGACTTGAATATCAATTGCAGTTTCCTTTTCCTTTCGCTTTCACTTTTGCTTTTGCTTTTGCTCTTAGGGTCGATGTGTCTGTTTCCATTTGCTTTTGCTTTTACTCTTGGGGGACTAAATATTTTTGGAAGAAAGACAAGATAGAGCGGAACATAAGAGAATTTCGATAATTTCTAGCGTATTCTTTCTCAACAATCTCCATCTAGAGGTGAATTTCATATGGAATAAGGTAAAGATCATCCTACTGTTTTCATGATCTGACTTGAACTTATCAAATTCTGATGTGATATTGCTGCTTCTTATTCTTCTTCTTGGTTTGTAGCTGCTCTGTAACATGATCTCTCTGCTTTGTGGAGTAGTCCATTAACTGCTTATTGCTTTGAATTGCAGGATTCTTTCAGAAGGGTTCTCCACTTTACAGTCGTAATAGATCTTGAGGTTAGCGACCATCTCCAACTCCGTTTCTTCCATATCTTCCTTTTTCCTTTTTTTGAGGTTCATACATCATACAAGAACCTCTCCCATCTGTACTTGTGAGGGTACTAACCACGGTTGCGTTCGTGATTGTCTAAGAGAGAGAGACGCAGAGGTTTTGATCAAAGAGATGGAGATTAAACATTTCAGCCACGAGCATCCCTTGATCCTGACAGAAGTGGTGCAGACTGATGGCAAGAAGGCAGTTATTTGTTCCGGGTGCGAGGAGTCAGTATTGGGTCCTGGCTATAAATGCTGTGAATGTAACTTCCTTCTTCATAAATCCTGCGCTGAACTGCCCATGGAGATTCAACACCCCATGCACCCAAACCACACACTTACTCTCCGAACACCATCAGGGCGTAGATATTGTGATACCTGCCTAAAGAATTGCACAAATTGTTTTTTTTACCGTTGCCATAGTTGCAATTTTGACCTAGACATCAAATGTGCTTCCCAGAGCCGAATTGATACTGCCAATAGTCAGCAACATCAACATGTGTTCACCCATTTTTACAAGCAGATCCAATTCATTTGTGAAGCGTGCGGTGAGGAATGCAAAGACATGGCTAGCCTATGCAGCATCTGTCAATTATTGGTTCACACCAAATGTGCGAACTTTCCCAGCACCATCGAAATTGCAGCACATAACCACTCTCTTTCTCACTCTTATTCTCTTCGTCAAGTGAAGGAGCTGAAAGACAATGTATTCTGCAAGCTCTGCTCTAAGGAGATCAACCCAAACTATGCGGCTTATTATTGTCAAGAATGCGATTACGTGGCCCATGCGATTTGCACATACAAAGATTACGTTTTTAAGGGACCCCTACAGAAGGGCAAAGAAGCTGAGTCAGGGTTGGAGGAGATCAACCGAAAAAGGGATGAAGAAGCTGGGGAGATCAAACATTTCAGTCATCAACATAACGTAGTCCTCAATTGTGACCGATGCAAATTCACTATTAAGTGGTCGCATACTTGTAATTCATAGTTGATAGAAACAATAATAAAGAGTTTATTCATAATTAGAAAATAAAAAGTTTAGATATTCTTGTGTTATCTATTTTTATTTTCTTCTTATATATTAATGTTGTTTCCACGTCTTCTAAAATGTCTTTATTTGTTATTGTGAAGCCTTGTCATTTGTTTTAGAAAATTTTTATTTTACATCTTAACATAATCCCATCCTTAGGATTAGCTTACCTAACTTGTTCAAAACCAAAGTTTAATAATCGGAAAAAAAGACGTGCTATTGAGTTTAATAATCCTAATTAAGGTTGATGACCACTAATTATTAGGATATTTAATATTCATTTGATTACCTTTTAATTTATTCTTTCACTTTCCTATGATTAAGGGCTTTAAATAATAGATAGTTATAATTCTAAGCACGGGGTTACATAAATATAATAAGCTATGAGAAGCAAAGCTTACACACACTCGGTGATGTTTAGAAATGAAATAGTTTTAGCTTTTTAAGAATTTTTTTCAAAATCTTTATTTTTACAACCAAACATGAAATCTTCCAACATTTTTCTTAAAAAACTACATCAAACATTTTCTCATGTTACTTTTTAACAAAATCCATTAGTTTTTCATTAAAAAAAAATCCATCAAATATATCGTCGCTCTTTTTTTTCTTCTGTTTTTTAACAAACTCCAATAAAAATCAACACATCGGACAAAATGGCAAATGAACAAATATGCCTAGGTGTTGGGGAGAAACAACGTTGGAAAGAATAAAAAATAAGCAAAAAAAAAAAAAATTTGCAGGAGTCCGCGGTCAGGTTCCTAAAGGAGCTCTATCATCTGGCCCAGCTAGCATGATCTGCCATTTTAAGCATTTGCAAATAATTATATATGTATGTGGCCAGGTAGCGAAAAAGAAGATAGATTAACCGCTAACTTTAAGTTATAATGCAAGCTACATCTTTAAAGAGTTTGGAGTGCACATATATTACAGTCGAATGCAAATCTCCTAGCGAGCATAATGACTGCATTCCTATCTCTTTCCGATTCAAAGGCTATTACAAAGGAAAGTTCTTTCTTTGCTTGCCAAAACAATGCCTGAGCTGCAGCATTCCCGGCTCCTCTAACCCTGCATAACTGAAACACGAGGAAGAAAAGTGCCAGCACTGACTGAGATTCTAGGAAGGCTGAGAGAAAAACAGAAACAGAGAAAATGATTGAAATGATTGAGTTGCAGGTGTATCCATCGATCAATTGGGATGCAAAGGTAAGAAAGATAAACAGAGAACAAGACTTGAATATCGATGGCAAGTGAAGCCTCTCTAAAATATGCTCTTAAAATTTTCATAACACATGTTTTTAGGTTCAAAAGACATTGTTGAAGTTGGACAGATAAAGATAGGTTCCGCCCAGTGGCGGCCTGGCAACTTCTATGAAGAACAGAGGTCTGAACTGAAGCAACCTGCTGCAATAACGAAAATAACAGAATGTGAAGAAGAAGAGAAGAGTTAGTTAATACACGTGTTATTTGTACAGTTGTCAAAGAAGAATAGATCGAGTTACAACTCTATATAAGTTGTAAGGGTGCTTTGTTAAACTTAATGAAATTACACATATTCCCCAAATTTGATTACATCTACCACCAATTCTTTCTCTTCCCCTGTCTGCTATGAATTTCTTCAAAAAAATTGAGTGTAAACTCCGCAACAGAGGGTTTTGTGATTTTAGCTGTCAATTCCTTGTATTTTCTATTATCTTTGTCTGACAGATTTCTCCCATTTGTTCTGGTAATATTTCTTACTAATTTTTTTTGAAACTCAAATTACAGCGAAATGAAAAAAAAATCAAGCAAATAAAAGGAGAAAAGAGAATGAAAAAAAGAAAAAAAAAGAAAAAAAGCTTTTAAGGCCAAGGTTAATCATTTCTGAATTATAATATCCAAATCCAAAAATAAATTAAAGACTAAGTTAATATGAAGATAATCTCCTAAATGTCAAAGAAGGAACCAATAATCGGACAGCAAATTAAAGACTATCATAATCTAAAGACAGTCCCTCCATTCAGGCTAATTAAATATCCTTGGATTACAATTACATGGGCACGAGTAACAACACATATAGGGTTCTCATGTATATGACACAACCTAGTGAAAAACAAAGGCCTCGGCAAACCTTCAAAGCTCTCGTACATTGGTTATATCTAATAACTTCTCTCCCTTGGTATAGGTCAACATTTTACATTTATGGTTTTTTTTTGGTTGGTTCTAATCAATTGATGATTTCTTCCACCATACATATGAAATACTAAAGAAGGATATACTCATTTGAGTGTCAAATTTGAGTTAGCATATAGGTCAGGAAAAAAGAATGGTCAAGAAGTTTAAGTCCTCATGAACTCGGACAAGAACTCTGATCTTACCTTTTTTTTTTGTATACATGTTTGGAGGTAATGGTTTTTTTTAAGGACGACAGTTCTTTCATATTTTATTAAATACCTTCACTTATGAAGGAGATATAGTGCGGTTACATAAAAAATGACACTAAAAAACAAAATAAAGGACTCAAAAACATTAAAAAAAAACCTGGAAACTAAAAAGAAAGTAACATTTCTAAAATCTAATATTACCAAAGTCGAGCTTATCATAATGCAAAATATCTCTCATACCATCTAGACCTACTCATTGAATTTGATGATCACCAATTGATTGCATAAACTGCTAATCCTCACCGCCACCAAAATTGATATTCCTTCCTAAAGCCCATTTCTTAGTTAATAAATTTACCATCTCATAATTAATATATGATTCACTGTTTGTATACTAATTTTGAAGGTAATGTATTACGAGAGATGAGTGATGTCGTTCTCGCTGGTTATTCAACTTCAGCAAAGGTCAACAACACTAGCCAACATCACCTATAGAATTCTAGAATATTTGGTTGTTTGGCCACCTTTTTTGTTGCCTTTTTTCTCTCTCTCTGCTACGTTGCTCATTGTATTGTGCTGAGCAGGTAGAGTTTGTTACGATTCTAGAATGTTCTTTTTTTGTTTTTGATGCTTTCCTCTTTCTTTCTATTCTTTGGTAAATGTATATAATGAACCATTATTCATTTCAATGAGTACGACGACAAATTCTCCCATTACTCTGCTTCTTCTTTCACTGCTCTATTGCCGAAACTCTGTTTCACCATTTCTTACATGGTATCAGAGCGAGGTTTGAACAGCCATGGCAGAAGATGAAACAAACCCTGAAAACTCGTTCGGATCTCTTACCCCAAACACCAATCCTTTCCTCAACTTCAACGACCTGAACAACCCCTATAGACTAGATAATGGAGATAACCCGGCCAACACCTTGGTAGCAGACTTACTTACCAATGACAACTTTGTGTCTTGGTCCAGATTTATGCGACGAGCTCTTAGAGCTAAAAATAAAATTGGCTTTGTCAATAGTGACTTCTTGAAACCGACTAGCAGTACAGATCCTCTTTCTCTTGCTTGGGAAAGATGCAATGACCTGGTGGTGTCATGGATTCAGAACTTAATGAGCTCCTCTGTGAAGTCGAGCCTTACCTTTGTTGACAATGCCAAGGAAATGTGGGATGAGTTGCAAGACCGATTCTCTCCTTAGAATGGACCTCGCATTTTTCAGTTGAAGAAAGCCTTGGCAAGTCTGCAACAAGAACAAGAATCGGTGAGTATATATTATGGAAAACTTAAAGTTTTATGGGATGAGTTATCTGCGTATGATCCCATACCTGATTGTTCTTGTGGAAAACTGAAAATCCTTTTAGATAGGCATCAACATGACTGTGTTATACAGTTTCTGAGGGGTTGAATGAGGCGTATGCCAATACCTGAGATCAGATTACGTTACTTGACCCTTTACCACCTGTTAACTGTATATTCTCCATTATTCAACAATAAGAGATGCAACACAAACTTCTATCTTCTACACCTACTGTAGAATCTATGGTTTTAGCCACTCAAGAGATGTATAATGAATTTAAACCTGCTGTCAAACATTCGTTCAATGGGAAATCAAGCAAATCCAACTACACTCACTGCAAAATCACAGGACACACTCTTGATAGTTGTTTTAAAGCTGGAAACGCAGAATCACCACTCTGCACCCATTGTAACATGACCGGTCACACTGTGGAAAAGTGCTACAAATTGCATGGGTTTCTGCCTGGGCACAAGTTCCATAATAGGACAAGGAACTCCAATGTACTAGCTCATGATAATGCTGTTGATGGTGACCAAGAGGAGTGCATTGATAACACTGTTGCATTGACAAAAGGGGAATATCAGCAATTTTTGGGTTTACTTCGGCAAAAGGATGTCTCAGCAATTGTCCACTCTGCTAATTAGGCCCAAGCCATACCCAAAGCATCAACCAGTTCATTTGTTGGTTCGAGGATGACTGGTATCATTTCTTGCTCTTCCTTTTGCACTCCACAACGTAGTAGATTGGCTGACAACCCTTGGATTATTGATATGGGAGCAACTGACCATATGGTCTACTGTGTCTCCCTTTTGACCGAAGTTACTGTTAAGGTTCAATATTCAGTAAAGCTTCCGAATGGTAATAAAGCACCTGTCACTCACACTGGAAGTGTACAATTGACCAACACCCTTACTCTCTATGATGTGTTATGTGTACCGTCATTCTCTTTCAATTTGCTTTCAGCAAGAAAACTTACTGAGTCACATACTTGCTGCCTTACATGTTTCCATGATTTTTGCTATATCCAGGACCTTGCAACTTGGAGAACGATTGGGATGGGTGAAACCAAGCATGGTCTTTATCATTAGCAGAGAATAGAAGTCTCGCCTTCCCTTTTGACCGAGAAACTCTCCTTGTTCCTAGATAGGGCACCTTTTGTTTCACATACTGTTGCTTAAGCTTTTAATGTTTCAGATTTGTGGCATTATAGGTTGGGGCATTTACCTTAATCTAGATTGCTTTTGATTAATGATTCCTTTGTACAAACTAGAAACACTTCTTCTAATGACAATCCTTGTGCCATTTGTTCATTATCCAAATTGCATAAACTCCCCTTTCCCACTAGCACACGCAGATCCACTAAAATTTTTCAGTTGATTCATTGCGATATTTGAGGTCTTCTACCATAGCACATGATGGTTCAAAGTATTTTTTGACCATCATCGATGATTACTCTAGATGCACTTGGCTTTACTTAATGAGAAATAAATATGAAACTTCCAAATGTTTAGATTCTTTCTCTAACCTAGTGCAAACACAATTCTCCACATGCATCAAAACTCTAAGGGGTGATAATGGTGCCGAATTCAATATGCCTATCTTCTTTAACCAAAAGGGTATCATTCATGAGAGGACTTGTGTTGCTACCCCACAACAAAATTGGGTGGCTAAGAGGAAACACCAACATATTTTGAATGTTGCTAGAGCTCTGAGATTTCAATCCAATGTTCCCCTTGAATATTGGAGCAACTGTGTGCTTACTGCCGTTTATCTCATAAATAGAACTCTCACTCCATTATTACATAACAAAACTCCTTTTGAGATTTTGTTTAAATCCAAGCCTCAATATACTCATTTAAGGGTCTTCGGGTGTCTTTGCTTTGCTTCTACTCTCTCGCACAATAGACATAAGTTCGATCCCGGGGGGAGAAAATGCATCTTTCTTGGCTATCCTTTCGGAGTTAAAGGATAGAAGTTGTTAGATTTTCTCACTGGCACTATATATCTTTCCCGAGATGTTGTCTTTCACGAGCAGATTTTTCCCTTCCACACTCTTTCACCTCCTGCCACTTCTACTTAACACGAAGTCACTATTATTCCCTCTTTTCTAACTGTCCTACCACTTCACCTCCTTCCCTGCCACATATTTCTTTTTCACCCACAGACACTTCCACCTCTTCAACTTCTCCTACTCCCTCTCATTCTCCTATTTCCTCACATTCTCCCTTAACTCTTTCACTTGACTCCTCTTCTCCCATTGTTAACCCCACTGTTTCTCCTGTACCTCTTCGAAGATCTACCCGACTCAAATCAGCACCAGAATATCTTCGGGACTTCCACGCAGTGGCGGAACCAGGACTTAAGTTAAGGGGAGGCAAACACCCAAGGTAAAATGACAAAATTTTTTTTTCTTAGTAATGCAAAAAGTGTCTTAAATTGATAGATAACTTCATGAAGGACTACCAGTCCAATGAAACTTAATCCTCAATATAAACTGAACTTGTTCTATTTGTATACAGAAACTTGCATGTCTCTCTTTAGAAATTTATAGAAAATCTAAAGTTTGACTATTTATAGGTAATGAATGATATACAATGGACCTACACTGAAGAAAATTTGAAGAAATTTTAATTTGCTACGCAGAAAAGCTAAGTTTTAGATGTTGGGGTGGGCCCAATGGGGGGCAAGCTATGTACAAATACATGTAAAAAAAATAATAAATAAAAAAAGTCATAACTGAAGGGCCAAGGGGGGCAGCCACCCGGGCTTGCCCCCTTGTGTCCGCCACTGTTTCCACTGCCAGCAGACCATGCTTTCTCTTCAATCTCCTTTGTTGTCTAAGGAGCATTGTTCCACTTCAAGTAACCCCTATCCTCTCACTCCCTCTTTTCCTTATCACCGTTTATCTCCAGTTTATAAGGCTTTTTCCACAATCATCTATACTCATCTGGAACCTACCAGCTACAAACAAGTTACAAACCAGCCAACTCTTTCTTTAATTAAAAATCCTGGATCCATTCAACTGCGAATGTCATTCCCAAAACTCATCCTATATATCCTTTGCACTATCAACAAATATGAGGCTGGACTTGACAGTGGAATGGACAGAGTTTTGAATCCAATATACAACGAGGTCGTTACAACGCACCCAAGCATTATGGAGAGGGTCACATTACTAAAAAATTGACTTTTAGAGACAAAATTCTAGGTGACGAAATTCATTTCTTCACTAAAAGTCAATTTTTAGTGCCGAAATGCTATTTTCGTCACTAAAAAAGAACTTTTCGTGATGAAACTAATTTTCGTCACCAATTTCATCACTAAAGGCTTTATTCGTGACGAAATAAAATTGTCATCACTAAATGTGAAGAGTTTAGGCGACGAATTTACTTTGTCACTAATACCGATCGATCGTGTTTATATCTAACGATCGATCGGTTATTAAAAACGACACGACTTTGACAACCGATAGGTCGGTAATATTAACCGATCGATCGCTACATTAACCGTATGAAAATGTGAAACGTCGATCGATCGCTACAATATGACGATCGATCGTTACGCGTAACCGTCACTTTTTCGAACCGTTATTTCAACGAATGGGAAGACGCCACGTGTTAAACCTAGCGATCGATTGTCCCGTAACTACCGATCGATCGGCGCGAAGGATTATATGAACTCGTCGAAGTCATTTTTACCGGTTATCTCTCACAAAATCTCTCGAATCCTCTCAAATTTCAAAGAGTCATTTCGTGCTGCATTGTCTTCCAAACTGTGTGGGATCATCCTTCATTGTCTTCGACGTCAAAGGTACGTACTTATATTATTTTTTAAGCGATATTAAGCGGTTGTAAACGAGTTTTTAGTTTACGTTTTCAAATTTGCTATGTCATCCATTTAGGTCCGTAAAATGTATTTATTTTATTGTTGATGTATATTTTAAGAGTTTAGGATTGTTTTGGGATCAATTTGGGGTGATTTTGGGCCTATTTTGGGGTATTGTAACATCTGGGTGTTTTATTTCCTATACCAGTTGATCGCCTTAATAGGCGATTGATCGCTTTGTAGGTGGTAAGCTAGTGATCGATCGATGGCTTATTGAGCGATCGATCGGTCCATCTAAACTGTGCATTTCACTGGATACCGATCGATCGACTATATTTACGATCGATCATGATATGGTTACCGATCGATCGCTTAGAATAAGCGATCGATTGATAAGCTTCAACCTAAAGCGTAACGTTTTGATTAAGTAGCGATGGATTGTCTTTGTGGCGATCGATTGCTTAGTGATACTGTGCGTTTGGTTGCATGGACGATCGATCTTCAATGCACTGAAATGCGTTGTTTTATTATCAGTGTTCGATCGGTCGAATTGATGGATCGATCGTCATGTCACGATTGATCGTTTAATTACTAACGATCGATCGTTGTTTTCTCAAACTCATCGTTTTTACTTACCGATCGATCAGTTCCATTAACGATCGATCGGTATATTTAGTGATCAATCTCTTTGGAAGGTGATGGATCGCGTTTTGTTTCAACTTCATTAATAATTTCGTAATTGTGATTTTTTAAGTAATACGTTATTGTGATTGCTTATTAACACATATTTATATACAACTTTTGCAGTACACATAAAATGTCAGGAGTTAAACGCGCACGCACAACGAGAACCAGGACGGGATCCTCGTCCCAAAAGCAAGAAATCGCTGATCCAATGATGACCTTGGAAAGGCGAATGGATTACCTGAGGGAGCGGCCAATGGGCAAAGAGCGTCCTGTGACACTCTCTGATTTTGACCAGCTATTGTACGAGGAGCACTCCCTCTACCAGCTCTTCAAATACAAATGATATCTTCATAAGCTCTCGTGGACTGATGGGTTTTGTGTGGACACAGTTGTGCAAGATTTCTTTTGTGCACTCATCTCAGTTGATAGAGCACCTGAGGTGCAGCTAGAGGTGTGAGGTGTTCAGTTCTCATTCTCGACAGACGTCATTGCCGATTTCTTACACTGTCCTCGGCCCGAGACCCCCTGCTTCCCGACGGTACCCCTGACGGATGAGTAGAGGACATCAGAGCAGGACCTGTAGACGCTGATGACTGGGAAGACCTCTGCAGTGGTGGGCAGCATAATCAAACATAGTGAGTTCACTGAGTTTTGGCTGATTCTGCACCTCATATGGACACTGAAGGTTGATGGCAGGACTCATTACACGGAGTGCCCGTTCACGAGAGCTCAGTGTATGCTTTTACTGGGTCAGCAGACGCGGATAGATTTTCTGCTGTACATGTTCAGGATGATTATGGATGAGGCTTGGGGAATTAAGGAATATAGCCACCCATAGGGCGTGTTTCTGACTCAGTTCCTCATTTTTCGGGGAGTCGTGATCGCTGACTCGGAGACACGTAAGGAGGTTAAAAGTGCCCTGAACAAGTTCACTCTGTCCAGGAGTTGGGGCCATTCAACTGCGAATGTCGTTCCCGTAACTCATCCTATATATCCTTTGCACTATCAACAAATATAAGGCTGGACTTGAGAGTGGAATGGACAGAGTTTTGAATCCAATATACAACGAGGTCATTACAACGCACCCAAGCATCATGGAGAGGGTCACTCGGGTCATTAGGCTTCAATAACTCACCAGTAACGAAGCCCATTTTGTTCTTTGCTCTAAGAGCTCGCTACATAGCCCAATATAGTGGCTGGGTTGTCACCATTATCTAGGTGATAAGGGTTGAAAAGATCATTAAAGTTGAGGTAGCGAGAGCAGAGGTGGATCTAGCGAGGGTGCCGCCCCCCATCGCCTGAAAAATCTCTTAATTTTTTTTTGGATTTTTTTATATGGGCTACCCCCTTAGACCCAGGCCTTGAAGCCAGCCCCCTTTCAAACACAGGCGCCCAGGCCGGCCTAGCCGGTCTAATTTTTTTTTAAATCAACAGAGGGTGAAATGCACATTTCACCTTGGCCTTTTTTTTTTAGTTAATTCAGCGCCATCCTCCTCTCCCTCTCTAACAACTTCAATTTCCCCCCCTTTTCTCCCCGACGCCCACAACCCAGCCTCTCTCACTCTGCTCCCCACCTCCCTATGCTAGCCTCCGTCTCTCTCTCCTCTCACTCTACCTCTATAGAACGCCAGCCTCTAGTCCTCTATCACTCTACCGACTGCCTCTCCTCCTCCGGACCTCCACAGTCGACAGAATGCCGGCTGAGCTCTCTCTCTCTCCCTCTCCGTCGCGCTCTCTCTCCAGCCTCTAGGTACTCTCTCAACTCAAGTCTCTTTGTAACTCTGTTTATTTTTCAATTAGTGATAAAATTTATTTTAAATTTTGATGAATTATGTGATGAAATTTAATTAGCAGATTATGATTATTGAATTTATTATGAACCTGATAGAGAATTCATAATTTGTGATGAAATTTAATTAGCAGATTAGGATTATTGAATTTATTGTGAACCTGATAGAGAGTTCATGAATTTGTGATGAAATTTTGATTGAATTCATGTGATGAAATTTGATGAATTAAGTAGTGATAGAGAATTCATGAATTTGCAATCTTTCTAAGCAGAAGATATTTGTTGTAAAAACCTAGATATAGTCAATACAGTCACTCACATACAAACTCGAATCAAGTTTCTGAATTCTGAGTTGTGTAAAAAAGGGAAACAAGATTTGATCTTTTGGGGCTTATAGAAGGCAAGAGGAGAATATGACTATCTTACTCATCAAGATTAGAAGGGGGCCATCATTTTTTGCTCTTTTTATTTCCTATAAGTACTTGATCTGTGCTTTTGAATATTTAAGCTATGTTTCATTTTCCTAGTAGAATTGTCTTAATAAGCTTATAATGTACTTAGTTCCTTTTAATTTCCTATTAGTCTTAGTATCTTTGAATTGTCATGTAGGCCTTCAATTCAAAAATGTTTTGCGCTTAGTTCCTTTCAATTGGTAACTTTTTGTTAGCTTTTATTCATTATTCTACTATGTAGTGCAGTATGGAATTTATGGAAATTTTGTTAGTTTTAATTCTAGTTTCTTCTTGTTTGAAAAATAAATCTGTTGCGAGATCATGTTATTTTTATTCACACAAAGTGGTAAATATTTCAGTCCTCGTGTTAGTCTTTCTAGGATTCATTTTTTTTTTTAACTCTTAAGACATTTTTTTTGCATTACATAGTAAAAAACTTTTTTTGTCATTTTTCCTTGAGAGTTTGTCCCCTTCCATTACATTTCTGATTCCGCCACTGAGTGAGAGTTGGGTTCAGCAAAAGGGTTTACTAATTCATCTGCCATTTTCTTTCGCACTGCCCTGATACCACATAAGTTTTGATAGAAGAACGTGAAAGGAAAAATAGCAGAGAAAGAGGAAGGTTGGACGAGGTAATTCTCGTATCTGTTGTATATTCTGAAAAAGCTTTACAAAGGGGATATATACAGTTACAAAGAATTAAAGGAAAGAAATCCTACCACTACTGTAAGAATAGCAAAACCAAATAACTAACTTTGCTACGTAAGACAAAGAGAATAAGCAGAGGGAGAGCTGTCCTCAGGCATTCACATACATCGTCACAGAAGAGAGAGAGGACAGAAAAGATGCGATAGCTAACAGAAAATATTCTCGTAGACAACCTAGCTGGTGACTTATGTAAAATGACGTTGTGACCCCAAGTGACCAGCAAATTCAACATTCTTCAATAAGCAGTGCTATCACACAGGAGAATCCTATCCGGAACATTTGCAAGGACAATATCCCCATGATAATCTAGGGACCAACCCCATTGAGCAATGTTATGAGCCATAGAATTTCCCTCTCTAGGACTCCATTGCAGTTGCCAACTGTGATGGTGCTGAAGAATTCTGCGAATAGTCCATACTTCTGCTTCTATAAGCCAATCCGGAGGGTAATTATCATTCATTATAACCTGGTCAATTAACATACGGGAATCACCTTCGATAGCAATATCCGCAGCACTATTAAGCTCCTGCGCCAGGGAAAGAGCTAATCATGCAGCTCGAGCCTCTCCCTTCAAAGAAGAGTTTCCACAGGACCAAGAATCTCCCTTCAAAGGAGAGCTAATAATTTTGCCTTGAAGGGTCATTTTACACACATTTTCATTCAATTTAACGGCTGATTTGAACGGGAGGTGTATATTGATGATTTTTAAAAGTTAGAGGATTTAAATGGTCATTTTCATAGTTAGGGGGGTGCGATTGCAATTAGACCATAATTAAGGGGCAAAGTATGATATTACCCCTTGATCTTTTTACATGTGATTCTGTACGTACTTGATTGATAGTTGAACGTTCAAAATTAAATTTGCTCTATAATTATAGATCAAACTATTGACTTTTGGCCAAAACGTTAAGAAAGTAAACCGGAGCATGTTCGTTTTCAACATATTTTTAAGATTCAAATCCATTCATAAAATTATCATGAAACATCTTAAAAATTCAAACACAAACACCAATACATTCACACAATCTTCAACAACTTTTTACACAAACTTCAATATATTTTCAAAAAAAAATTATAACAAATCTTCTCTCTCTATACTTTTTCACAAAACTCAAATACTTTTTTATTAAACAATTACATCAAATCATTTCTCTCTCCACTTTACACAAACACCTATAAAACACTATTTAACATAAATATTCACAACTTTTCTTAAATCCTACAATTTTTCACAACATGAACATCACCCATTTTTTTTAGGCAAGTGAGTAAGAGCATGTATTCGAGAAAAAAAAGAAAGAAAGAGTAAGCGCCGGTAAACCCTTTTCCTTGAGACAGTCCCCCAAACCTCATTCTGATGGAAACGACGTACGAATCTGATCCATTCGTTGCCTGGAGATTGAACATTCTGACCATAGGCATTGGAATTTGGGCAAAAACAATCTTTGACCGTTTGAGAAGCACTTCATGCTATACATACGTTGTTTATGATTGCTTGAACCATACATATAAATATCTAAATATAATAGAGAAATTATCTACCAAATATATATATGATAGAGAAATTGTCTGAGTTTCTTGGGTCGACAGCCAAACCAACCCACAAGGAAGGCAAGCTAAATCTGTCGGGCTCGGTCGGTTTCTGTCGGACAAGTCAATCTTCAGCCCATTTTTGTTTAGACCTAATCATTTGTATCCATAATTTTCAAATTTGACATATTCTTCCTCAAACTAGCATTACTTTTACTCTTTAGACTCAATGTTACACCAGATATATTACGCCACATTTTTTTTACGTGTAAATTCAGTGGGATAATGAAATTTAGATTAGTGGAGGAACCAAACTAGACGTATCTGTTATTTATAGAATGCTTTTGAGTTATAATACTTCTGTTTTTTTTTTTCTTCTTGTTTTTTTTTTCCCAATTGAAAATTAGATAGAAATGATTACTATGGTCTCTCAAGGACACTTCCGCGACTCTTAGAGATTCCTAATTTTGAGCCGTACTTCATCTGTTTTTGTTTTTGGTTATTCCCCAGTTGAAAACTAGATAGAAAGGATTAGTCTAGAATCTCAAAGACAATAAAGAAGAACATCATTGTTAAGAGCAGTGGTGGAGCCATAAACCCAATCAATGGGGGGCAAACTCTTAAGGAAAAATGACAAAAAAAAATTTTTTCTACGTAAGGCAAAAAAATGTCTTAACACTATAAATAAAAAAATTGAAATACACGTACCGTACTATTTGCTGATACTGAAAGGTGACATTAAAGATTAAATTCTTGTTGTTCAAGATAAACGAGAAAAATAAACGATTACTGTGTTTCTATTATTCTTGAAAGAAACAATAGCAAAACGAAACATATTGAAAAAAGAAGCAAAAAAATGTAAAGTTCAAAAAGAATCCAAGTTCCAAGGGCATAAAGATACTTCTCACCCTGCTATAGCTGTTTTTTAGTGTGACAGTACTATTGAACACGAGCTTCTCAGGAGTGGAATCTCTATCAACAATAAAATAACCCGAAATTGAAAGGTGGAATACATACTTGGTAAATGATAATAGAAAAAAATTTGGACAAAAAGTTCAATTTTAACATCCAAATAACTATTTCTACTCCCCTTACAAAATGAGAAAACAAAAAAATTGTAGTTCAAAATGCTCATTACCTGCCTAAATTAATGGCTAAAATTTTGAAGAAATATATTTATAACTTGATCCAAACGTCACAAATTACAATGGAAAAGAAGTTCCACCTTTAGAGAAAGACAATTAAAAACAAGTTAATCTCATGAGCTATGAAAAATCAGACCTAAACAAACAAAAGAGAGATGCAAATGAGTCTTACCTCAACTTTGGATTTTCATAAAATGTGGAAAAGTCAGACATGTAAAAATTAGATGATGATAGTGACAATAAAATGATATAACCAATTATTCTCTAGTAGGTAAAGATAGACACGCAACACACTTGAATAATTGAATTATCACTTATCCAACAAGAGCACACCACCCCTTTTCTTAGCATTTGTGATATCCAAATTCTCAACCAAGTCCAACATAAAAGGCAAAAGAACAAAAAGAAAAGCAACACTAGAATAGCGAAAACATCTATTTCAAGGATTACAACACACAACGATTATCAGGACTCAGGAGAAGTATAGGAAATATTCGTCGCAAAATTCACGACAACGTCAACAAGTTAAGGTAGGATTTCAAGTTTTGACACAAATAAATATCTCTTTGCTTATTCTTTTAGTTTGATTTTGAGGTACTAGGCTGCTTAGGCCTTAATTAAGGAGGGCGGGCTGATTCATCTAGGCAGGCAAGGGGGCGAGTTTAATTTTTAGTTGGCCAAGGGGGGCAGACCTAATAAAAAAAATAAAAAAGTAAAAAAAGCCATGTAAAAAAAAATTTTGGGGGAGCCAATGGCCCCGGTTCGCCCCCCTCCCTCGGCCTGTGGTTAAGAGAGATAAACAGAGAACATGACTTGAATATCGATGGCAGTTTCCTTTTCCTTTCGCTTTCGCTTTCGCTTTCGCTTTTGCTTTCGCTTTTGCTTATGCTTTTACTTTTGCTCGTAGGGTCGATGTGTCTGTTTCCATTTGCTTTTGCTTTTCCTCTTGGGGGACTATATATTTTTGAAAGAAAGACAAGATAGAGCGGAACATTAGAGAATTTCGATAGTTTCTAGCGTATTCTTTCTCAACAATCTCCATCTAGAGGTGAATTTCATATGGAATAAGGTAAAGATCATCCTACTGTTTTCATGATCTGACTTGAACTTATCAAATTCTGATGTGATATTGTTGCTTCTTATTCTTCTTCTTGGTTTGTAGCTGCTCTGTAACATGATCTCTCTGCTTTGTGGAATAGTCCATTAACTGCTTATTGCTTTGAATTGCAGGATCCTTTCAGAAGGGTTCTCCACTTTACAGTCGTAATAGATCTTGAGGTTAGCGACCATCTCCAACTCCGTTTCTTCCATATCTTCCTTTTTCCTTTTTTGAGGTTCATACATCATACAAGAACCTGTCCCATCTGTACTTGTGAGGGTACTAACCACGGTTGCGTTCGTGATTGTCTAAGAGAGAGAGACGCAGAGGTTTTGATCAAAGAGATGGAGATTAAACATTTCAGCCACGAGCATCCCTTGATCCTGACAGAAGTGGTGCAAACTGATGGCAAGAAGGCAGTTATTTGTTCCGGGTGCGAGGAGTCAGTATTGGGTCCTGGCTATAAATGCTGTGAATGTAACTTCCTTCTTCATAAATCCTGCGCTGAACTGCCCATGGAGATTCAACACCCCCTTCACCCAAACCACACACTTACTCTCCGACTAAAATATTCTGCTAACTATTGTGATACCTGCCTAAAGATTTGCACAAATTGTTTCTCTTACGATTGCAATAGTTGCAATTTTAACCTTGACATCAAATGTGCTTCCCAGAGCCGAATTGATACTGTCAATAGTCAGCAACATCAACATGTGTTCACCCATTTTTACAAGCAGATCCAATTCATTTGTGAAGCGTGCGGTGAGGAATGCAAAGACATGGCTAGCCTATGCAGCATCTGTCAATTATTGGTTCACACCAAATGTGCGAACTTTCCCAGCACCATCGAAATTGCAGCACATAACCACTCTCTTTCTCACTCTTATTCTCTTCGTCAAGTGAAGGAGCTGAAAGACAATGTATTCTGCAAACTCTGCTCTAAGGAGATCAACCCAAACTATGCGGCTTATTATTGTCAAGAACGCGATTACGTGGCCCATGCGATTTGCACATACAAAGATTACGTTTTTAGTGGACCCCTACAGAAGGGCAAAGAAGCTGAGTCAGGGTTGGAGGAGATCAACCGAAAAAGGGATGAAGAAGCTGGGGAGATCAAACATTTCAGTCATCAAAATAACCTAGTACTCCTCAATTGTGACCGATGCAAATTCACTATTAAGTGGTCGCATACTTGTAATTCATAATTGATAGAAACAATAATAAAAAGTTTATTCGTAATCGGAAAATGAAAAGTTTCCATATTCTTGAGTGTGTAATCAATCTTATCCCACCCTAAATACCTTTCCTCACACAAACTCTGCTTCTCAAGCACTATCATCTTCCAAACACGTCCATCTGCCACTATTAACCGTCTTCTCAACATCATTCTTATCAAGTTTAAAAAATTTTGAGTGACAATCACTGAAGCAAGTATGTATCTGCTGTTGCATGCGTCTTCAAGTGAGTCTCCACTCATTTCTACTCTTACAGCCTTTCTTTCCCTATATCAAGTCGCAGAGAACATCCTGGGGGGGGGGGGGGGGGGGGCGGAATTGCTCTAGCTGATCTTCGCAAACGCAGAACAGAACCAAGTGTCGCTCTCTTGAACACTTCCTATAAACCCAGAAACAAAGACTTCTTCCTTGCACCATTAGGAACTGCTAACATCCATTTCCCCACCTTACTTTCGCTAACGCTGAACTCATGACACCAAAGCCATTCAATATATTCCAGAAGCATAATTTATTAACTGTCAAATTTAAGTGACTAAAAATATATTTTTATATTCTAAAGGAAATTTTGAGTCATCTATTGATTTTCATCTACAAAGCTGTGGAATTTTTTAGTCATCTATCGATTTTCTACAAACCTGTCATGCAATCAAACTTACCTGTTTACTCTGCCATAATTTATTCCTACTCTTCAGATCATCATCCAATATTACCATGGGTCTTACTGCCACCAGTCAAGCAGGGAATGCGTTGGTCACACACACACACACATATATAGCAATAGCCTTTAACAAGTTTGCCATGCATTCTAAGTCTGCATTAAGCATTGAAAGTCACAATTGCATCTATTCGCAAGTCTTCAATGGCATCTTTTTGCACCCAAAGACTCTCCTCATCTTCTTCTTCAACACATCGGTGGACTCATGGCATTTTCCTCAATTTTTGCGGCAAAGACACTCGCAACAACTTCATAGATCATTTGTGTTTTGCTTTAAAATGCAAAGGTATTACCGTTTTTAAAGATGATGAAATACTTGAGCGAGGAAAATATCTCTCAAGAGCTCTTGAAAGCAATACAAGAATCTTGATATGCCATCACAGTCATCTCAGAGAACTATGCTAACTCTAAATGGTGCTTGCTTGAACTAGCTAAGATCGTCGAATGCATGAGAAAAACAACACTCACAATTTTGCCTGTTTTCTATCACGTGGATCCCTCTGACGTACGAAACCAGACTGGGGCTTTAGAAATAGCTCTTGCTGGCCATGAAGAAGACCTCGAGGTGGACATGACGAAGATGCAGAAGTGGAGATCTGCTTTGGGAGAAGTGGGTCGTATATCTGGATGGCATGTACATGATAGGTACCATCTTTATATATATTTTTTTGTCATTTCTTCTTCTCCATGAAAATGTAGCAAAGTTGGATACCTTAAGAAAGTTATCAATTTTTTAAATTATGGCCTTAGCATATACTTTGCCAAACCGTAGAACTTGACTGAGTCTTCTAGGGATTACAATGAAAAATAATTTTTCCTTTCCCAATCATATTGAATTCTCAAAACATTGCGGACTTTTGGACTTTGGTTGAATAGCCTTTGTATAGTCTCAACCAAAAGCATAATTCAAAATTTTCACAAGCACTTGTCTGAAGAAATTTTTAAGCATTCTTCTCAGTACGACTTATATTTTGTTCAAATTTGCCACTAAGAAAATAGAACGTCTCTGTATATTTGTAAGACAAATACATGTTTCTTTTTTTTTTTACTTCTAAGACTATTTTCACTATGAAGAAAATATTGGCTTCATCACCAGTAAAGTAGATTTTGTAGAAAACAAGTAATTCTAGCAATGAAGACCAAAAAATTGATTTTTTTTTTCTAGATGAAGCTAAAAGCCATATATAAAGTGAGAGAATAAATGTAGAAAAGTGATATAAATAAGTGCCTCTAACCCATGGCTAGCTAAGCGAAGTCCAAATGCCAACAAAGAATGATGTAAAGGGGTTCAAATCTGGGTAGGTTGGAAATTAAAACCTGATCTGCATTGGTATGACAGACTATAGAGTTCCTCTTTATTTGATGTACATTATAACACTAATAGTTACTTCACACCAAGCTATTACTCTCTGTATAAAACTAATTATCCTCACTTTTGTTTAGACAAGAGTCAACGATTGTCAATGAGATCAGTGAACTGATATTTTATGGATTGAGTCGTAACTTCTCAAGTATTTCAAACAAGCTTGTTGGAATAGAATCTCGTGTCGAAGAAATGAAGCGTCTTCTGGATATCGGGTCAGATGATGTTCGCTTTATAGGGATTCATGGAATGGGTGGAGTTGGTAAAACAACTCTTGCAGAAGTTATTTACGAAAGAGTGTCATATCACTTCCAAGCTAGCAGTTTTATTGCTCGTATTAGAGAAGAAACTAAAAATCGGGATTTAGCTTCTTTGCAGAAGCAACTACTTTTGAAGATCCTCATGCAAAGATAAATACACATATGGGATGAACGTGAGGGAACTATTATTCTAAAAAGCATTCTACATAATAGGAGGGTCCTTATTATCCTTGATGATGTAGATGAAGAAAAACATCTAGACGCATTAGCAGGGAGTCATGATTGGTTTGGTCCAGGGAGTAGAATCCTTTTAACAAGCAGAGACAGTCATTTGTTGAAAACGCATGGAGTGGATGAAATATATAAGGTAAATGAGTTAAATAATGATGAAGCTTTGCAACTCTTTTGCCTGTCTGCATTCAAGAAACCCTATCTTGATGAAAATTATGTTGATTTATCTAAGGATTTTATGAATTATGCTCAAGGCCTTCCTTTAGCTCTTAAAATTTTAGGTTCCTCCTTGTTCGGTAGGACAACAAATTCATGGAAAAGTGCTTGCGATCAAATGAAAGAAAAACCCAATAAAGGAATTATTGATGTGCTTCAAATAGATTTTGATGGATTAGAAGATTTGCAGAAAAATTTATTTTTGGATATTGCATGTTTTTTTAAAGGAGAGGTCCTTGATCACATTTTGATGGATATACTGCAAAGTTGTGGTTATTATCCATATATCAATATTGATGTTCTAATGGAGAAGTCTTTAATAACAATCTCTTCTAGAAGATTGAGAATCCATGATTTGCTACAAAAAAATGGGTCAAGAAATAATTTACCAAGAATCTCCTGAAGAGCCTGGTCGACGTAGTAGATTATGGCATCATGAGGACGTCGTTCATGTGTTGAAAAATAATACGGTCAGTGAACTAGCTATAATTGTAAAAGTGCATACTGTCATTCTAAATTCTTATTTGCTATCTCAAGTATCTCAATTAAATCAATTCCATTGTCCTTGCTACTAGGGAACTAATGCGGTTGAAGGCATATTCCTAAACTTAACAACTTGCACAGATGTTAATGTTAAAGCATTCTCGATGATGAAAAACTTAAGAATTCTTAAGATTGGCAATATGGATATTGTCGAGAACTTTTCGAAACTTCATGACAAGTACTTATGTAGCATGCTATGGCGTAGTGATCATTTAAGATCCATGCCAACCAATGAGTTACGTGTGTTGGACTAGTTGGGGTTTCCATTGAAATCTCTGCCGACCAATTTCCATTCAAACCATCTTGTTCAACTTCACATGCCTTGCAGCCACATCAAACAACTTTGGAAGGGAATAAAGGTAGTGCTTTTATTCATTCACAAGTTTTTTTTTAATCTTCTTTTAAGATAAGTTTACTCATGTTTTATTTTTTCATTTATACCAGATTTTAGGCAACTTGAAACGCTTCGACCTAAGTGGCTCTAAGAGCTTGATGGAGATACCAGACTTTACTGGAGTCCCAAATCTTGAGATACTTGATCTTGGAAGTTGTACTAGTTTGTCTAAGATACACACATCCATTGGAGTTCTCAAACGACTTAGACGACTGAATTTACATGGTTGCAAATATCTTAGAAACCTTCCCGACAATATCAGCTTAGAAACTCTTGAATATTTGTATCTTTCTGGTTGTTCAAGACTGAAGAAGTTCCCCAATGTTGTGGGAAATATGACATCTTTGCGGATACTTTATTTGGATGGGACTGCTATTGAACAATTACCCTTATCATTCAAGTGTTTATCTTCTCTTACCATATTGTCCTTGCGAGGTTGCAAAAAACTTTCAACCTTTCCGAGTGGTATTTGTAGTTTTCCATCTCTTAAAGTTCTTGATTTATCCGGTTGCTCAAGACTTGACTTGAATGTTGAGGAATATCTGGAGCAGCTTTTTGTGAAGGGAACCGTTATAAAATTCTCTAAGCTTTTTGCTATACCAGAGTATGGGTCCAATACATGCCCTATTCGTGGAATAGAGATGATTAACGATGACTCCATTAGGGCCTTCTATATTGATTATGGTGGCAGACTTTACTATCTTAGAAACTTGGGTGAAGAAAGTGATTATATTTTACTGACCACAGAAAGCGATGCGGTAAGTCTCTTTCTCTAAAAAGACCAAAAGTTATTCTCGTGTAATATTGACAAGATCTTTTGTGGGAGTGATTGTTTAAAAAGCTGGAATTAATTGCTTTCTTTATTTAAATCTTTGGTTTGTACTTTACAGGTTAGTAGTCTTTTTTCTTCGAGCATAATGTGTGGCTCTAGGTTGGGACCTGGATTTCCGAAGTGTTACAATATTAGAGGTACTGATTCTTGTACAACAGTTGAGATACATGGAGCCTCTGATGACAATAGCAAGTGGTATGGATATTCTCATTTTCTTGTTTATGATGTCCATAAGAAAGAGAAATCGAATTCTAAGAGTATTGATGGCACTCGACCCGATTATGACCAATTTGTTGAGTTTGCTTATCACTTTGAGACTGATGAAGGTATTCTAAAATCACCCATAGTCCTTCGTGCACCTAAAGACTATTCACTTGGGGCAATTGGATTTGGAGTGTTTATTCCAGCTAATTGGTTTTTGGAACGGTCGAATAATTATGAAGGATGGAGCTACATTGAAGCTTCCGTTGAAACACGTAGCCGGGACGTGAAGGTAAGAGAGTACGGGGCGTTCTTACACTACCGATATTCTTGGCCAGAGTTGTACTATGACTGCGGTGCTCATTATGCTTTTGATGTTAATCACTATCTTGGTAATTGTTATTAGAGAACGGTTAGTCCTACTGTGAAACCCCTCCGCTTCTAGGAACTATCAAAGAAAATAGAAATGATATTGATGTACTTTCCAATCTCACTCAAGAGTGCTAAAATACTTTGACTTACACAGCTTGATTTTCAAGTTTAATGTTCATTTTTGGTCCATGTATTCTTCTAACTAGAAACAAGAAGGTTGACTAGAAATAGAAATAGGAGTGTAAAACATTTTGGTCCTTAGCCAAAAAAAATGTGCTTTATTTGGTTAATGATATGGATATCCAGTTGTCAGTAGTTATAGAAGGTTGCGGTACTAGTCAATTGATTGCAAATTTTTCGTCATTTTCAAGATTTACTACTTATGCGACGACGTCAGATCAATTATACCACAGACCCAAATTTAAGGTTGAGCATTTCATTTGGTTTCCTCCGAAAATTTCGGTTTCAGTTCCAGTACCAGAATTCTAGCACCGGTACCAGAACCAGATCCCATATTTGGGAATTTTTGATTCCGGTATATATATATATATATATTAAATCCAGAGCTCAAAAAGGTGCAGTTTTAAGCCCTGTTTAAAAAAGAGAAAAAAAGAGAAAAATTAGGTCAAACGAAAGTAGGTCTTTTTCATTCCAAAGTTTGCATTTTCAACTTTGAACTGTCGACTACCGTGTCGTCTCCCCCACCCTCCTTGCCGCAACTCTTATTTCCATCAGTTGTGCAAGCTCCTTTCTCCCCCTCTCTATCACCGTCGACGTGCTCATTTCTCAGCTCCTCTCTCCCTACCACAACTTCTCTCTCATCACTCATCAGCTCTCTCCCACCAAGGTGACAAGGTCTATAATCTATAATATATTTACTATTTTATTTAAATGTTGCATTGTTAACTTCTTTGAATCTTTAGTGTTAAACTTATTTAGGTTTTGTTAATTTGATTTGGGGATATGAAATTTTGATGGGCAGATTCAGTGATTGGCAAACGATCTCTCTGTCAAGGTGAAGATTTTGCACTTAGGATCGGTTGGTTACCTTTGGACGCTTAGCCTTTTTTCCATTTTTCCTTGAATAATTTCTATTAATCTGTTTCATTTTGGTTGAGATTGAAGGCTTGGCTGGTTTTGCTTAATGTTCATTGTTTGAATGATTTCTAATAAACATTTTGTTGAATAGGAGTTACCTATTTATGCTCATCAGTGCTATTGTTTGCACTTCGAATATGCATTATTAGTGCTATTGTCAAGAACTGAAATTTCCAGTTTCTAATTCCAGAAATTCCAATTCCATTCCGGTTTATGTCGGAATTGAATTGGAATGGGCGATTCCAATTCTGTTCGTTTCAGTGTCCACCCTTAGCCAAATTTATGACGACATAACATTATAAGCTTGAGCAACAGTAGGGATAAAAACATTAAATGATTTATTTATTCCAAGGAAGAATCTCATTGAATTTACATTTACTATCGCATCCCCCTTCCCAAAATCCCTCCCGAAAAAAATATAAAAAGTAAGTTTAATACTTTAAAAACCATGCCAAATTAAAGAAAAATGCGAGTCACATTTAACCTTTTAAAAACCGTGTCCCTTAAAATAAAATAAGGGCAAAAGAAAAGTGAAATAAAAGTTTATAAACAAACTCAATCTATTTTATGGCTTCGATATGGGCTTTTGCTTTTGTTTTATTTTTTCCTTTTCTTTTTTTTTTTTAAATGGAAACAAACAGTCTCTGTAGTTTTACTTTGGGTTAATGGCAAAAATAGTCCCTAGGTTTTATACCCTTGATCGATTTGGTCCCTGGGTTTTCATTTTGGTCATATAAGTCCTTAGGTTATCCTAATTTATCGATTTGGTCCTTCCGTCCAATTTCGTTTCCTCCGTGCACAGTCAGCTCACGGTGGGTCACGTCACCACCAATAAAATCGCGACACGTGTATTTTTTTTAAATAAAAATAGTCCACCTGAAAAAAAAAACCCGAACGGGGGAGACCCCTCATTCGCGCGATAGAGGGAGCCCAGATCTGGGCTCCCTCTCGCCGGGGTGGGTGGCTCCCGGCCACCCCTCGCGGTGGAGCCGCCCACGCCGGCGACGGAGAGCCTATATCTGGGCTCCCTCTGTCGTACGAATGGGGGGTCTCCCCCGTTCGGGTTTGTTTGTTTGTTTTTTTCCAGGTGGACTAATTTGTTTTTTAAAAAATACACGTGTCGCGATTTTATTGATGGTGACGTGGTCACCGTTAGCTGACTGTGCACGAAGGAGATGAAATTGGACGGAAGGACCAAATTGATAAATTAGGATAACCTAAGGACTTATATGACCAAAATGAAAACCCAGGGACCAAGTCGATAAAGGATATAAAATCCAGGGACTATTTTTGCCATTAACCCATTTACTTTTTGACAAATTGATCCTTGTGATTTTCATTTAAGCAATTTAGTCTCTGTAATCACCAAAATATTGCATTGTGATTCCTCCCTCCATCTATTTGTTAATTTCCTAATAGATCTCGTTTTGAATTTCAACGGAGATCTCGTTTCGGCTGAAGGTAACGACTTGCATTAGCTGATTTCTGGTGCGATGGGCCCTAAGAATCCATCTTGGAAAGCTGTTGTAACCTCCCAATCTGAGATGAATATGACCCGAGAACTTGTTACCATCAAGGGAAAGCTTTTAAACACCAGAGAAGTTACCGATGATCGACAGTAATGTCCTGGTAAGCTGATTGTTGGAGAGGCTAATCTGGCCTAGACTCACCACGATAGAATCAATCTTCGAAAACTCCCAAGTAAGATAAATAATGAAGATGAGGTATAAGACTTTTCAATTTGTTCTTTCTCTTTTGATGAATTACAGATGCTTTCGATGAACAATATCTTGAATTGAAAAAAATATTTTCAAAGTATTGTTGTTTTAAAAAGAACCTTGAAATACTTATTCAAGAAAATGATACTTTAAAATACCAAGTTGTTTCTCTTGAAGAGGATCTTGCTAGAGTCACAATAGAAAATGAGAAAATCATGCAAGAAGAGTCAAATGATTTAAAATCTAAAAACATCGATTTAAAGAAGAAAGTTAACTCTCTCACTCAAGATCTTGTAAGATTCACTCAAGGAAAAAAAACCCTGATATTCTTCTTGGTTTCCAAAGATGTTGTTTCAACAAAAATGGGATTGGTTATGATTCGGTTGGTAATCAAAAGCTATACTTGGATATGATTATTAAATCATCTATATGTTTCACTATCTGTAACTTTTATGGAAAGAATGGACACATCTCAGACACTTGTCCAACTAGAAAGAAATCCACTCATGAGATCAAATTTGTGTGGATTCAAAAAGACAAGGTGAAAGAATTTATTTCTAACACTAATGGACCCAAAAAAGATTTGGGTACCAAAAATCAAATGTTGATTCCATTTGTGTGATACCCCTAAACTTTTGAGCTATTTTTGAAACTCTTGTATTAAGGTTTTCCTTTTAATATCCTAAGTAATGGTGTTCTTTACTTTATCATTTGCTTTATTTTCTAACCTTGTGCCTTGAGTAATATTTATCATTTAATTAATTTCTTAAAAAATTTACTTCCTTAAATTTTTTAATTTTTAAATTACGATCACTATTTTATTGCAATTGCATGTGTTTAAATTGTCTACTTGCCTTGATTTTATTTCATTTAATGTTTTAGATTAATTTGATTCAAAATCTCATATTTGTGACCGAATTTCCCTTTCTTGTTTAAATATTTTATTTTTAGCCTTTGCTTTAATAATTTCTCCTTTCTTAAATTATTGTGATGTAAATGATCCAATTTGATTTTATTATTTCAGGTATTTGATTTTTATTTGAGCTTAATTATTTTCAAATGCTTGTTTAATTGCATTTAAATTTCAATTGGGCCTAGGGTTGTTGGATTATGGACTTGGGCCTATGGAAATGAGTTGGGCCGAACTTATTAGTGCATGGAAGCCCAAAACCCACCCAAGCCCTTTTAAACACTCTTGGTCGGATAATTTAGTGAAGATTCGGTTAACCTATAGCTTGTTGGCCTTGTGTCAAAAAATCTTGGACCTATGTGCTAAGATTCAATGAATGTCATTAATTTCGTGTCTCCATTATCATGATGTCCCTATAATTATAACATGCCCTAGTGAAGTAGAGAGGATAAAGACAAAAACTAAATCTAGTGTAAAAGAGAGTAAGTGATTTGCCGTGAGTCAAGAGAGAGTCAAGAGGAGAGAGAAAATAGAGGATTTATGAAGAGAGATGAGGCCATTTAAGGCCGTTGCAAACAAAGGGGCGACACTTTGTGCCCCTTTGCTTGCCGTGAGAGAGAGAGAGAGGGGAGAGAAAAGAAGGGAGAAAAAGGGAGAATCGGCCAAGAAAATAGAGGAAAGGAAGAGAAAGAAGAAGAAAATGAAAGAGGAGAAGAAAGGTTGCATTCAAGTATAGGTAAGGGCTAGTTTTATGCATATTTGGTTGGAAAAATGTAGGCTTGAGCTTATTTTGATCGCATGAGAATACTTATGTTTATGATGATGTTTACATTCTTTGGTTGAGAACTTTTGTTATGAAAGAGTTCTGATGTGAACCGAATGCAAGGGATGAATTTTATCATTGAAATGACAGATCAAGGCCATGAAAATGAGGCCAAGAGGGCTTGAGATGAAGTTTTGAAGCAAAATGTTCATGCATATGTTGTTTTAATGATTTTGAAGGAAGTTACGAGGTTACATGTGATTTTTGTTGCTGATCTATATTTTAATGCATGTTGTGATTATATTGTTTCAGTTATAATGACTTAACTCATTAAATCTAAGGATTATAGCACATGAACGTCACATGAAATCGAAAAATTAGGACTTTTAGTGAAAAACCCTTTTTGTCCAAAAGCACAATAGTGGACCGACTATAGGGCGTTTGTTGCCCGAAATGTTGGGCATCCAGCATTTCGGGGATATTATAAAATATTATATTATAATAATTTTTTTACATCAAATAATTTTTTATTACTATAATATTCACTTAAATTTTCTCTCTCGTCACTTTTTCACCAACTCCTACAAAATATCATTACTTTTTCACCAACCCCAATACCCAAAATTTCAACCACCCCAAAATTTCAACAAACAAACACCACCTTAATTCTTTGTCAAGAGGTCACATGGAGCTTGTGCCTTTTTACCTCAGTATGAGTAGTAGTAGTAGTTAACATATTGTTCTATTTTGACCGATGTAGATTCGACCCCAAATTATAATCACCAAACATGATAAATAATGTATAAACATGATACCCAAATTATACATTATCTATCATGTTTCACAATTTTTTACCCATGAACTACCACTTTTTTACCATAATCCTTGGATAATTCTTATCATTGAAATTCTACACAACTTATTTTTCATTCATCTTAACTGAAAAGCAATTGAGCTATCCCTCAAGTTGTAAAGTAATTAAATTTGATCGGAAAGTGAATTTTTCTCTCTTCACTTTTTTACCAACTCCTATAAAATTTTACTGTTTACATTAGTTTCTTACAAAACTCAATAAAACTTCAATCTTTTCAATTTTCACAACATTTCCTAGAACAACATTCTGGGTAGGTTCGTCATACTCGATAGTGCAGATTTTAACCCCCTTTTTTATAAAAAAAAACGTTATTTTGCACACTCATCTCCAAATTATTCAAATAAAGTCTCAACTCCTAGATCTTAAAACTACAAAATTTTATTAATTTGCGCCAAAAACAAATTCTACTATTAACCTGCCAAAACAATCTCAAACAAAACCCCAATTATAAAATTTGATACATTGAATCTTGAAACTACCAAATTTCATTATTTTACTCCTATAAAAAAAAATCAATTGTCAAAATCCTACCATGTGTCATAGGTTTTAATAATCAAATTTTATTTCAAGCCCAAATAAATTGATTTTTAAAATGAAAGACTTAATGTGTCAAAAACGATATTAAAACCCTATATATGTAAGATTGCTTTGGTAACTTAAGAACACAAAATGACTTCTCCCCTTTTTTAATTGTTTGCCATAACCAATTCTATCTTTATAAGTTATCACCTCCTTCTGCTCCATTCCTGCTCCATCCCTAGCCCACCGGCGCACCAAAAAGTGCACGTAAAGGTGCTCACCGATTTTGTAATCTACAGGGAAGTGGCTTTGGGAACTATACTTGTCAAATAGATGAGAACTTCTACGAAAGCAACTATTTATTTATTGGGGGAAAAAACAGAGAGGGACCTGGTTTTGAAGGCAACACTTAGGTAAACTAGACCGAGAAAAAATCGACTCTTTCCATGATGAATATTGAACTAAAAAATACAAGAACTGACAACAATATATGCACTCACGCGAAAAAATGATAGGGCACGCTATATGCACACAAACATATGACAACTAACCGAGATGCACACAGACGTGCCGTGTGCAAGCAAGCTCACCGCACATGGGAAAAGATTCGGTCATAATATAGCTTATTCTAAGAAGCTATAAGAAGCGGTCAGGATTGGGTCATAATCATCCAACCGTTGTTGTCAAGACACCTCATTTAATGAGGTGAACCAAAGTTTGGCTCGGCTTAGTTTGAATATTGCTAAGCCAAGCCAAGTTTGAATATTGTTTTTGTTGCATTTTCTAAGCCCCACGTGAACCAACTCCCCTTTTTTCCCCAACACGTCTCCCCCTTTTTTCTTCTCTCCCATTTTCTCCTTCATTTCACAGCTACGCAGGAGATGGGGATGGTGCTATCTCTGTATGATAAACGAGTGTTTTTTTAATCATTCAGGACTGTGGATGAACTTCAGGTTGATCGCTCTGTTATTTCTGGTTAGGACTCTTAAGTGCTTGTATAGTCTTTATTTGAGCATGCTAGATTCAATTACTTGTTCAAATGAGCTACAGAGTTGTTTGGTCCTGAAGGTGGTAATTGGGTCCTAACTCCTAAGGTTGTAATTGCTATTTTTTGGGGTGCTGTGTTCGAGTCATTTTACAGCTCATTTGGAAGAACTGGATCTTGACATGGTAGAAATTATTGTTGAAGCAGCCATTCACAGAAACAACACTAAAAGAAAACTGTTTTAAGTTAACCAATAAAAATCGACCTTCTCAAAATATTTCCTTATTCACTACTTAAGCAAAATCAAGTAACTCTCCATCCAAACTCTATCATCAAAGAATATTAACTTTACCCAAAATAGTTCTTGGCAGCAGTAACTGTAGTTTACTTCCTCTTCAACAAAGCCATGTTATTACTTGAGAAATTAAATTTGGTTTTTTGCAGATATCCTAAAGAATAAGTGCTCACAAATTTTTATCCATTTAATTTAATTTGTTTCACTTAGATGAATATTGTTGATTAGTTCTACGCTCTCAAAACCTTCGCTATCCTGATCATTACAAAGACAGTTGACACCAATCTGATATATTCATCGAACAGGGGGAGTATAGTGTCAATATCCAATGGCCCACTGCTCCATGACTTTTTTCACTGAAATGGAAATTCACAGCAAAACGGTTTGTCAAATGTTGGCAGCACCGCAGCAGTGCCATGTGGTTCATGGTAATTTTCCTGCCTGCATTGACGGATGGCTGGTCCCGTTCCTCCCTTCATCCCGTCGCGCAGGAGACAAAGCTGGTCATTGGTCCATAAAAGAGAAATGAAGGAGAAAATGGGAGAGAAGAAAAAAGGGGAAAGACGAAGGGGAGACGTGTTGGGGAAGAAAGAGGGAGCTGGTTCACGTGGGGCTTAGAAAATGCAACAAAAACAATATTCAAACTTGGCTTGGCTTAGCAATATTCAAACTAAGCCGAGCCAAACTTTGGTTCACCTCATTAAATGTTTAATGAGGTGTCTTGACAACAACGGTTGGATGATTATGACCCAATCCTGACCGCTTCTTATAGCTTCTTAGAATAAGCTATATTATGACCTAATCTTTTCCCCACCGCACATCACAAAACTCAAGTGGCAGCTGTTGTACATAAGATACAACACATCCAACTTGCACCAGACTGTGAAGCATCATCATCATCGCTATCATCTACATCACCATTTTCATACTCGTACTCTTGTCCAGGCCCTCTGAAAGTGGCTCCAAGCCCTTTCTTCCCACTTACATTAGAGGTAGAATCCATAAGACAGGTTGTGTGATAACCATGACAGCAAAAGAAAACGGTGACGGACACATTTTGTAGAGAGAAGGGATCAAAACATATGCAACACCTTGAACCGCCCCTACTAGTCTTAGTCTTAACCTCTGTGGTTCTCGCACTTGATTTCTCAGCTCCTTGAGAAGTCTGAGCTTCGTTTCTTTTTGCTCGCGCTTCTTCATCTTCGGGGCTCAAATAAACCCCATGTCTTGCATCTTTGTAGTATTTAATCAAGAGGTTCACGCAATCAGCCTGTTTCAAAATCACAGTAAAATGCCGGCCTTCTCATATGTTGTTGTTTTAGTGAAAATGGAAGCACAACTATAGGGTCGTGTTTGCAAACCAAAATTTTATAGCAATTGAAGTGATCAAGCGTCTGGTCGTAGTAAAATGTTTGGAAGTCATCCGGAAGATCAGATGCAGACAGTACTGTTTTAGGGTCCACTTCAAGAATTGTCCCTCTGAAAATTTGACTCAACCTGGGAATATTATTGTATGCTGTTGAAAAGTACTAACAGTGGCGGAACTAGGATTTTAGTTAAGGGAGGGCAAATTCCTAAGGCGAAATGACATCTAATTTTTTTTTACTACGTAATGCAAAAGTGTCTTAGAGTTAAAATATTGAAAATTAAGGACTAAAAGCATTAAAAATATTGGAATACACGTACCGTATTATTTGCTGAGACTAAGAGGTGACAATTGGATCCTACTGGATTGCATCTTCTGAAAATGTTGCAAAATGACTTCGTTCTCAATAGTTTCAAAAACATTCAATCTCCAATCATTCACAAAAATCTCCTTCCAACATCAACCAACAATCCGTTGGATCATTTTCTAAATTTTTAATAGAGTTTTAGGATACAAATTATCTGAATAAGCTCACCACCAAGCAAAATTCGAGCTTCAAAATTAATCTAAAAAAACAACATAACAACGACACTTAAGCCACCACATCAGAAAATTGAGAATGAGAATATTGAACGTTAAAACATATATACGGTACAAGTTAGCTTCAATTATTACTACCATTGAAAAAATGAAACTAGCATGTTATCATCATTAACAACAAAACTATCGCATGTGAAATGTTTACGGTATAGGTTAGCTGCTTCAAGTAATTTCTGAGCTTTTGGGAATTTTCAATTCCTTTTTTTTTCAATTTCAAATTTGTCTTATTAGGTAGAAAAAATTCCTATAACACTAAATAACTTAAATTCTTTTTATCACAGGCTATTCGAAACCAAACAGAATTGGATACACTCTAGAAGAAACTAGAGTTTTGCATTGAAGAGAAAGAAAAATTAGAAAGGTAATCTGTGACTTACATTGAACAGTTTTATCCTCTATTTTGTGTTTCATTAGGTTATAAAACAATTAGTTTGTTATACCTTCACTGCCTCACACATTATTTAAGTTCTGCTGTCTGCGGCTTCTGGACAAGGGTCAATGATTTGGCAGCTTCCACTTGAAAATGAGAGAACTTTCAAAGCCTCAGGAAAGACACAGGCACAGCAAGTTGAGGGGGGGGGGGGGGGGGGGGGGCGGCGGGCCTGGCTTGGGCTTAAGCGCAAATACATGTAAACAAAATAAAAATAAAAAATTTTTCTAATTTTACAGAATTGAGAGGGGGCGGGGTCAGGGCCGGCTCAAGGGTAAGGTCACTTAGGCGATAGCCTAAAGCCTCACCCTAAGCAAGACCCCATAAAAAGAGTTTTTTTTATATTATAGATGACCCAAGAAATAAAAAAACAATTGAACTAAAAAAAATGACAAAAATGCAATATTTTTATTTTTTTATCATAAGTGTACTATTTTCTTACTCATTGATTTGTTCTTTCCAAGCTTCATAATCATTTTTCACATTATGAACTTTGCTAAAAGAGAAAAAAGTCCTATAATAAATTAACTATACAAATTATATGAATGTCCTATAAATTTTTAAATTGTACAAGTTATGGGGCTTTGATGTCATGTGTAAAAGCCCTAGAAAAATAATTAATGGGGTCTTTTAATATTTTATATTAAATTTAATAATTTGTAAATATTTTATATTAAAATTTATACAAAAGGCTTACAAATTTATATAGGCCCCTTAGGCCTCCATTTGGCTTGAGCCGGCCCTGGGCGGGGTTGGAGAATTCATCGCAACAAAACTGGGCAAATGATTCCTGACATTTCAATCCTAGCTAGTCCCAACCAGTTCTTTATAGATGTACCCACTATATATGTTGCTTGCGGAGGTGGTAATAAAATAAAATAAAATAAAATATGAAGTACTGCAAATGACTCTTGTTTCTGCTTTGTGGAAGATATATACATGGGAAAGAAGTCCTGTAGTATCTCTGTCTTCATAGACGGATGATATTGCTGAAACAATTGACTGACATAATAGTAATTGATTGGCACTTGAATAAAAAACGAAAGACAGAGCCATTTCCTTCCAATACAATCATGTTGAATAACAACATTTTTGTATTGATAAGTTGAGTTTTGCTAATATTAGATTTTAGGGTGTTGGGAACAAACAACACTTACTAAAATTTGTGTAAAATTTTACATGGTTATAAAATTAAAAGAGTTAGTTTAAAGACCCTAACACAACCTGTGCGAGACTTCGATCTAAATTCTAATGCAGCTTGAAAGCGTGAAGATCTGTATAGTACTGGCTGATCCATCCTTTGATGATGTTAACGTCAACTAGTCGCTGCATGACCAGCCACTCTGAATCCTCACTTCTGTTCGCAGGATGCATATCCAAGCAATGAGATCCTGCATGCAGAAACGAAAATACCCCAAGTTTTAACTCCTCTTTAACTTAAAGCTGTCTCTAGAACTCTCTCTAATGAAGCTTATGTTGAAACCATGCAACGGAAGTCATGCATTGCATGGCTTCACTTGGCACAGGACCGTGCTATGAGGTGATCAATGCCATAACCGATCACCCCAGTTGACCAAATGTTTCAAATTAAGGTTACTACTTCCTAAGGTAAGGTGTTGTTTCATAAAACGGTGTGATGTGTTTATAAATAACTTGTCGACAGCAATGCAAAAACTACAAAAACCATTTTAAGAGCACCGATTGCTTTTCCATTTGATTGTCGAGAGACAACTTCCTTGAAAAACATTGTAACAGTTTAAAGACTTTTGAACCCTTGTTAGAACATGTGCATGGAATGATATGCATCAGCAAATTAAGGAAAACTAGAGTTTTAGATGCATATATATAATATTTCTTCTTTTGTTTTGTGTTGTCCTCTCTTAACACATCCAAGGCCCTTCTAAGGAGTTGAGCACCTACCGTTAACAGTAGAGACTGCAACAATACTATGGGATAGGTTGGCAAGCACCCTGGAATCAGAAGTAGAAAGCTAGCCGTTAAACTTAGTCAAGAAACTTCGAATAGTTTGTTTTTCTCAGGTAATAATTAAGTGTTTATCTGGTTACCCGCCGCTACTCCAGGGATCTTTGAGCCCGATGGACAATATAATGTTGCTTCCAAACCTGTGGATAATCAATTTTATATCCTGCAATCAGCCACAAATTAACGAGTTTCGGAAAATATCATCGTGTGCTCCGATCAAAACTGTCTGCAGATCACAGATGAAGAAAATACGTACATGGCCTCCATAGTAAGTAGTGACCCAATGAGGACGAGGCGGGACACCATACAAGCTCCTGCATTGCTCAAGGAAGCTGCTAAGGCTAAAAGGTTCGGGCAGGAACATACTTTGATTGCTCGTTATTCCAATGGGCATCTCCATTTCACTACAAGTCTAAAGAAGAGTTCACGTTTAATTAATTAAGCAGTCATAAAAGGGGCAACTAGCTAGAATTGGCATCAGATTTCAGAACGTACCCAAGGGGCCAGAGATATTATTAATTGATCAAATCTAATTTTTAAGGATATGAGATTTACTGGTTGGTTATTTGTGTGATGTTGGCCTTGCTTAATATATATACATTGACAGGCTTGTTGTTAATTATAATTAGTGACTAGAAGTTTGGATTCTTTTTCCAGTTTCTTTCCCGGAAACTACTTGGATCAAAGCTATTTTTTAATATTGAAAAATGCTTAACTTAGAACACTGGCTATAGGTAAAGTTATGAAATCATTTTCTAAACAATATTTGAACCAACAAGCAATGGTAATTGTTTAAAATGTGTGGCCAATTATAATACTAAATTACCTCCCATCCCCATCCGTCAGTTGTCAGATATGTCTTTGGGTCCATTCACGTAGCATGGTTTTTCCCCAAGATAAGCGACAACACCTGCAAATATTTCACCAAGAATATCAGTTTCAGGACTAGGAGCTCCATCAATGCCACCGCAGATAGTGGTAACCCGCGGATGCTTTGGAGGATTAATGTTATACTGGGCTGCAGTGGCATACATACTCAGCAAAAAATCCTTGAGCTGGGAAGATTTGCTTAGGGGTCTGAAATAGAAGCAATATTATATATATATAATTAACAGTGTTCATCATCCCAAAATCGTTGCTGAAATATTGCTATTTTCACTCTATTAGAATGCAATTCTTACGCACTTGCATGTGTTGAATTGCTGGCTAAGGATCGAAAGACCATTAGGCTGAGCTGCAACTTGATCGATCTTAGACCACGACTTCTTTATCGTTTGGAAGCAAGTCTGGCTAGCTTACTGCACCATTAATCAGAGGACATATAGGGGTTGTTTGTTTACCAAAATTTTGAAGAATATTTCTAAAATTTTGGGAATCTTTTGAATGTTGAAGTTTATTGGAATTTGTGAAAAGTTTGAAATGTATATGTAAAAGTTAGAAATTTTGAAGTATGTTTGTTTGGTTGTAATTTTTGAGACCCCAAATTTTTGGAGAAACAAACATATCCATAATATTCCATGCGTTAATTAAATGAAAAGCAAAAGAAAATAAAGCTAAAAAAAATACTCGAATTGTTTACTCTGGCACCGTGTGATTATGAAATTACTGGGAGAATGACGATGGAATTGGTCATCGCCTTCAAAGGTTTCTATTCAGGACGTTGCATTAAATAATCAAATTGGCAGGGATATTTTGGGCTGTTTTTAAGATTTACTTTTCCAACCCGTTCGATTGTCAACGGCGGTCCTTCAAATTCCAGGACTTTTAGCTAAAAAGTGAGACGGAAACAGAAGTTTGAATCTTTCACATTCCTGCTTAGAATAAAAAAGAAGAAGGTTGATTATCCTGTACCTGTACTACCTAATTGTTGAAATCAATTGGGATTTAGTTATCAACTGATCGGAAATTTTGAGTCATCTATTGATTTTCATCTACAAAGCTGTGAAATTTTTGAGTCATCTATCGATTTTCTACTAACCCGTCATGCACGCAAACTTACCTGTTTACTCTGCCATAATTTATTCGTACTCTTCTGATCATCAGCCAATATTACCATGGGTCTTACTGCCACTAGTCAAGCAGGGAATGCGTTGGTCACACACACACACACACATATAGCAATAACCTTTATCAAGAGTTTGCCATGCATTCTATGTCTGCATTAAGCATTGTCTTACACAAGCTTGAAAGTCACAATTGCATCTATTCGCAAGTCTTCAATGTCATCTATTAGCACCCAAAGAGTCTCCTCATCTTCTTCTTCTTCAACACATCTCAACACATCGGTGGACTCACGACGTTTTCCTCAATTTTTGCGGCAAAGACACTCGCAACAACTTCATAGATCATTTGTGTTTTGCTTTAAAATGCAAAGGTATTACCGTTTTTAAAGATGATGAAATACTTGAGCGAGGAAAATATATCTCTCAAGAGCTCTTGAAAGCAATACAAGAATCTCAATATGCCATCACAGTCATCTCAGAGAACTATGCTGACTCTAAATGGTGCTTGCTTGAACTAGCTAAGATCGTCGAATGCAGGAGAAAAACAACACTCACAATTTTGCCTGTTTTCTATCATGTGGATCCCTCTGACGTACGAAACCAGACCGGGGCTTTAGAAATAGCTCTTGCTGGCCATGAAGAAGACCTTGAGGTGGACATGGAGAAGATGCATAAGTGGAGATCTGCTTTGGGAGAAGTGGGTCGTATATCTGGATGACATGTACATGATAGGTACCATCTTTATATATATTTTTAGTCATTTCTTCTTCTCCATGAAAATGTACGTAGCAAAGTTGGACACCTTAGGAAAGTTATAAATTTTTTAAATTATGGCCTTAGCATATACTTTGCCATACCGTAGAACTTGACCGAGTCTTCTAGGGATCACAATGAAAAATAGTTTTTCGTTTCCTAATCATATTGAATTCTCAAAACATTACGGACTTTTGGACTTTGGTTGAATAGCCTTTGCATAGTCTCAACCAAAAGCATAATTCAAAATTTTAACAAGCACTTGTCTGAAGAAGTTTTTAACCATTCTTCTTAGTACGACTTATATTTTGTTCAAATTTGGCACTAAGAAAATAGAACGTCTCTGTATATTTGTAGGACAAATACATGTTTCTGCTCTTTTCTATTTTTGTTTTCTTTTTCATCTAAGACTATTTTCACTATGAAGAAATTATTGGCTTCATCACCAGTAAAGTAGATTTTGTAGAAAACAAGTAATTATAGCAATGAAGACCAAAAAAATGAATTTTTCTTCTATATGAAGCTAAAAGCCATATATAAAATGAGATAATAAATGTAGAAAAGCGATATAAATAAGTGCCTCTAACCCATGGCTAGCTAAGCGAAGTCCAAATGCCAGCAAAGAATGATGTAAAGGGGTTCAAATGAAGGTAGGTTGGAAATTAGAACCTGATCTACATTGGTATGATAAAGACTATATAGTTCCTCTTTATTTGATGTACATTATAACATTAATAGTTACTTCACACCAAGCTATTACTCTGTATAAAATTAATTATCCTCCATTTTGTTCAGACAATAGTTAACGATTGTGAGTGAGATCAGTGAACTGATATTTTATGGATTGAGTCGTAACTTCTCAAGTATTTCGAACAAGCTTGTTGGTATAGAATCTCGTGTCGAAGAAATGAAGCGCCTTCTAGATATTGGGTCAAATGATGTTCGCTTTATAGGGATTCATGGAATGGGTGGAGTTGGTAAAACAACTCTTGCAGAAGTTATTTACGAAAGAGTATCATATCACTTCCAAGCTAGCAGCTTTATTGCTTGTATTAGAGAAGAAACTAAAAATCGGGGTTTAGTTTCTTTGCAGAAGCAACTACTTTTGAAGATCCTCATGCAAAGAAAAATACATATATGGGATGAACGTGAGGGAACTATTATTATAAAGAGCATTCTACATGATATGAGGGTCCTTATTGTCCTTGATGATGTAGATGAAGAGAAACATCTAGAAGTATTAGTAGAGAGTCATGATTGGTTTGGTCCGGGGAGTAGAATCCTTTTAACAAGTAGAAAAGAGCTTTCCGAATTGGGGTCATGGGCTCGAATCAGATACTCGTAGCCAAAGTTATGACCAAAAAACCGACACGTGCGCGAAAAGTGCCCCAATTCTATATAACAACTTCAATATTCATAACACTTGTGTGTCAAAGGCTAAGTCTCCAATATTTCTACAAGTGAGAAATAAGTTGTTCAGGAATTCACCTTTGACTTGAACTGTGAAATCTTGTGTGTGAACTCTCAAAAACAGATAAATTTTGCATCATGACCACTCATCCATTAACTTCTTTTGATTCCTTTGCTCTCTTTTTTGCAGCTCAGAGACCAGTGAAACATCAAGACATAACATAGACACTGATGTTCTGATTGGTAGACATGCAAGCCTTCAAACTCACCTACCAGGGTCTCTCTCTCTCTCTACCCCCACTGTGTTTGCATTTACTGGTAGTGATGTACTCAAGGGTCAAACTCACATAATTTCGTAATGTACTCAAGGATGTTACAGAATTGCATCCATTTAGTGTAGAAAATCTGTTTGTAGTCATTATACATATGCATAGCAGTATTTTTTGCAAATAGGCCATGTTGAGATAGCCTAAGGTGAAAACAATATAAAAGTCCTGTTATCTCTGAGTCTCTGACCTGGACTCTTTGTTTATGGTCCATGCTTTGGATTCTTTAATTGCAAATAGCTCAAGGCATATTGGCAGCTCAGCTTGTTGTCTTTGATAGGCAGAGCATGGTTTAGAGTGATGTTTAGTTTGTCAAGCTCTTAAAATTTGGTGGAAAATTGGAGTGGTCTTTGTTGTTAAGCTACTAAATTATGTTTGACTAGTATGGTGCGAGATATCTGTTTTAATTAGTTTTTTTTCTTAATCGCTATTCAGAGATCATTTCAGGGATGACGATTTCAAAGCAAGAAGTCTCAGCTGCAGTTTGCCCTCCTAGTGCTGATGTTGTATGTATTATTTTCTATTTTGGAATGTTAGAAGAGGTCCTGTTCTGTTTATAGGTACTAATTGGTTTTGGATGACTTCGTCGGTAAATGTAGGTTGGCAATGCCTTTGTTCACCAATACTACCTTATCTTGCACCAATCTCCGGAGCTTGTTCACCGATTTTACCAGGATACTAGTAAGCTTGGTCGTCAAGAAGAAAATGGTGTCATGAGTATCACAACAACCATGGAAGTGAGTTTCACCTACACATTGCGGCCTGTTTGGTTTTTTTTTTCTGTTTGCTTTCTGTGATTAAGAATTCTCTCACGCTAACGCCATGGTAGATGAGTAGAAAAGCCTAAGGAAGAAAGGTGGGAGCGGATGGAGAGTTGACAACAACAGGGATTTGAATTTTATTGCCTTTTTAGCGTTTTTGGTTTTGTATGCTAGATGATGTGTGTGGTTTGTTATAATTTATCATTATTTCTTCTAGTTTAGGCATAAGGTGATCCATATCATGGTTGTTTTGGTTCCCCTATATGGATGAACTCTGATTAGTTTGTCTACATATTTGTTGTGTTTGTTGAGAGCCGATGGCCATTCTATCTATATAAAAGGCCTCCCTATAAATGCTATACCTGCTCTACTTGAGAATGAGTTCAAGAAGTTTGGACCTATTAAGAGTGGTGGTATTCAAGTCAGAAGCCAAAAGGTTTGTCCAAGTGTTAACTCAAATCTTCTTTGTTATTTCTAGTTTTTTCCTAAACTAATATTTCCTTGCCCATGAATCATTACAACAGGGATTTTGCTTTGGTTTTGTGGAATTTGAGGTAGCAAGTGCTGTGCAATCGAGGTATGCATATGGTATTTCTATGCCATGACTTGTATTGCTATTCTGGTGCTTTGCTTTGTTAAAAAGAAAAGCATGGAGGCTGAAATTATTTTGTTTTAGTTGATGATCCCTGAATTGATGAATTAACATATCATGAGTTTAACTTAATTTCCATGCAAATGATTCTCCTTGTTTTATGCTATTCTGGCAGTTCCTCTGCTCTTTTTTTTGTGATAAATGTCATTCCTTTACATTTTTGAATATAAAAACTCAACTTTAATTGAGGGTCATTTTTTATCTGAAATTGGGAAACATTTTTTTTACCCGAACAGTATCTCGACCCGATTCAATGAAAAGTGTTTTACGGTTTGAAATGAGATTTTTTGTGAGGCTTAGTCCATGGAGCGGAGGAAATTTTTTTTGACCCTGCAAACCTATAACGGCGGTCACTGATCGCGGCTATAGGTTGAACATGACCGCCGCTATAGATCTATAGCAGTGGTCATATTAGGTCTGTAGCGGCGGTCACTGACCGTCGCTACAGACCTTTAGTGCTGAAATATCGCAACTGCGCTCGGGTTTATAGCGGTGGTTTCGACCGCTGCTACGTGACCGCCGTTATAGACCCGAGGTCTTCACCAGCGGTCACCCAAATCGCCGCGATAGAGCTATGCCGACGGAGCTATAGCGGCGGTTGAGACCGCCGCTAAAAAACTGCCGCTATAACGTATAGCAGCGGTTTTTTGACCTATAGCAGCGGTTTCCGACCGCTGCTATAGGTCCTTTTTTTTGTAGTGTAGTCTTAGACTTAACCTCTGTGGTTCTCACACTTGATTTCTCAGCTCCTTGAGAAGCCCGAGCTTCGTTTCTTTTTGCTCGCTCTTTTTCTTCTTCGGTGCTCAAATAAACCCCATGTTTTGCCTCTTTGTAGTATTTAATCAAGAGGTTCAGACAATCAGCCTATTTCAAAATCACAGTAAAATGCCGGCCTTCTCTTATGTTGTTGTTTTAGTGAAAAAAAAGAAGCATAATTATAGTGTCGTGTTTGCAAACCAAAATTTTATAGTAATTTTGAGAATGTTGTAAAAATTGAGATAGAATAGAGTTTTATGCCCGGTGGCCTTTCCGATGTCAGTGCTATTGTCGATCACCGGTCCTAGGTCTGCCGATGAGTTCGATACTTCCTAGGGGGTGTCTTTTTTGCCGAAATTTCTTGCAGAGGGCTCAGATGGGGTCGCCTACCCTTCCTTAGTGATTTCTGATAAGGATAGGGGGTGGTTTTGGATGGGAGGGTGTTTGAGGCTCTAGTAGTGGGGCAGGATAGGGGTATGGGGGATGGGGTGGATTGGGTTGGCCTAAAGGAGATGGGTGAGGTTGTAGGGGTGGCTCATTTTGATTGTGTTCATGATGGGGGTTTAGGGGGAGTGCCAGATGATGTGGGTGAGGTAGTAGGGGAGTTGTCTTTGGTGGAAGTTACAGGATCTGCTGTGTGTGTGAATCCGTTGGCTGTTTGTAGCCCTGTTAGAGGAGAGTTTCAAGGCCAGAGGAGTGGTTGGGCTTCGGGGTGGGTGTTAGATATGGTGTCGTCTTTCAGACTTATGGTCGGTGTGTCGTGTGAAGGTTATGAAGAAGAATTGATAAGTCTTTTTGCTGCGTTGGAAGGTGAAAGGGAGCAGAGTAGTTTTAAGACTCCTAGAAGGCAGGGGAGAAAATTAGTAAGAAAGATGAAAGGTTTGGTGCCTTGTATTAAGTATGACAGGAAGTCCGATTCTTTGAGGAGGGGAAAGAGCGAGGGGAAGGCATTGATGGTGATTAGATGATGCCAAAAATTATTAGTTGGAATATTAGGGGGCTCAATGATAGAGCGAAGTGTAGAGGAGTTGGAAATTTGTTGCGGGGGTGGAAACCAGACTTGGTTTGTCTTCTGGAGACCAAAGTGACTGTTATGAATGGTGATGTGATTAGACGTTTGTGGGGTGGTCCTTTCGTGAAATGGTGTAGTTTGGAGGCGGATTGTGCTTCGGGGGGTATTTTGTTGTTGTGGGATTCTAGAGTGATTGAGTTGGTGGATTCTTGCATTGGTTCTTTCACTGTCTCGACGATCTTTAGGAATCTTGGTGATGGGGTGGAGTGGATGTTTTCTGGAGTCTATGGTCCTAATGCTGATAGCAATAGGAGTTTGTTGTGGGATGAGTTGGTAGAGTTGAGATCTATGTGGGATTTTCCGTGGTGCATTAGGGGAGATTTTAATGTCACCCGCTTTCCTAGTGAGCGTTTAGGGGGTGGTGGGGTGGGACCAGCTATGGAGGAGTTCTCTGATTTTATATCGGAGATGGGTTTATTGGACATCCCATTATCGGGGGGGTGCCTTCACTTGGTCCAACAATAGAGTCATTCAGTCTTGGTCCGTGATTGATCGCTTTTTGTTTTGCTCTAGTTGGGAGTCCTTATTCCCTGAGGCTTCTCAGAAAAGGTTGTCTCGGTTGTATTCGGACCATTTTTCCATTCTTTTGGTGGATGGGAGGGTTAGAGGAGGGAAGAGGCCCTTTCGATTTGAGAATATGTGGTTGAAGGATGACAGATTTTTGGATAGAGTTAAGGAGTGGTGGGAGTCTTTTGAGTTCCTGGGTTCTCCTAGTTTTGTGCTTGACTCTAAGCTGAAGGCTTTGAAGAATAAGTTGAAAGAGTGGAACCAAGAAAGCTTTGGGGATATCAGAGCCTGAAAGTCTTCCTTGTTAAGTGAGTTGGAGTCTCTTAATTCTCTAGATGAGGGGGAGAGGGAGAGAGATATCTCATAGTTTGGATATTTTTTCGTTTTTAAACGGGTTTTCCCCTTACTTTGGTCTCACTCAATTATTTATTTGCAAGAGAACAAGAAAGTGCTGACGAAAAATGGCTCGGTGGATGCCACTTGTCTTGTTATTCCACCTGCTGTCTATTCTTTTCTTCTTCTTTTTTTTTTCTTTTTTTTAGATCAGGGACTAGCGATAATTATGGATATGCCACGGTGTGCCAATTGCCTCTGGAAATTGCTGGAAAGCTTATCGCTGAAAGCCAGTCCTTTGACTTATTAACGCCATACCTTTGGAAAATAAATAATTTTTTACACTTTTTATTCCCAAATTATTATTGAATTGTGATTTTGGGTCTAATTTTAAAATTTTATTTAAAAAATCTTTCAATTATTAAAATTCACCGATATTAACCTTCTAGCTAAATTCTACTATTGAAATATGCAGTAACACAATTTTTTTAGTAATTAATTATGTAGCACAATTGACTATTGGAATATGCGAAAATGTACCAAATTTTTCCTTTAGTTTCGACCCTTTTTAACAAATCGTTTTTCGATTTTTAAATTGATTATAGAAGTATTGAGTTTATAATTGTTGACAGATAAGTCATTCTCTTAAAATTTCATTCTTAACTTTAAGATATAAGTTTAACGAAATAACTTGTTTGATAAAAATTACAAACTCAAGAATCTTTATGATTAATTTGAAAACCCAAAGACTATTAATTAAGGGTCCGTTTGTTTCACTCTAAAGCAGTTTCCAATGCATTATGTTTCGCTAAAGTATTTTAATTTTCGATGTTTGGTTGTTACATCAAATATATTTTGTAAAAGTATTTTTTCAATGTTTTTGATGTATGTTATATTTTTCGTAATTTTAGACGAGTAATAAACTTAATTTTAACATCAATTTGAAATAAAATAAAATAAAGTTTTCGAGAGAGTAAAAAAGAGGTCGGGTTCCTCTGAATATTTTGGTTTCGGGTTAAAAACCCGAATACCGACATGATTTTTTTTAGGATCGTGTTTCAAAACCCAACCTCGATCCCCAAAAAAGCTAAAATCGTCGGGGTCAGGTTCCTTTGAATACTTGGGTTTCGAGTTAGAGACCAGAACACGAACCTGATTTTTCTCGGGTTCGTGTTTCAGAACCCGACATTGACCCCGAAAAAAGCTAAAATCGTTGGGGTAGGGTTCCTTTGAATGTTGGGTTTCGAGTTAGAGACCCGAACACAAATCTGATTTCTCTCGGGTTCGTGTTTCAAAACCTGACCTCGACCCGAAAAAAGCTAATATCGTCGGGGTCGAGTTTCTTTGAATGCTTGGGTTTTGAGTTAGAAACCCGAACACGAACATGATTTTTTTCGGGTTCCTGTTTCAAAATCCGACCCCGACCCTGAAAAAAGCTAAAACCTTCGGGTCGGGTTCTTTTAAATGCTTTAGTTTTGGGTTAGAGACGTGAACACGAATTTAATTTTTCTCGAGTTCATGTTTCAAAACTCGACCCCGAAAAATGCTAAAATCGTCGAGGTCGGGTTCCTTTGAATGCTTTAGTTTTGAGTTAAAGATCAAAACACAAACCTAATTTTTCTCGATTTCATTTTTCAAAACCCGACCCTGAAAAAAACTAAAATCGTCTGGGTCGGGTTCTTTTGAATGATTTGGTTTCGAGTTAGAGACTGAACACGAACTTGATTTTTCTCAATTTCATGTTTCAAAACCCAACCCCGACCACGATGTAACCCAACCAGTTTGGGTTGAACATGGTCGGTTTCGAGTCAGGAGGTCGAGTCGATTGGTTTTTGGCCACTCCTAAAACTGGGAGAGGCAGGTTAGTAAAGAAAATTCACTAGTTTCAAAAAGTAAACCACTTTCAGGAAAGTGAAGCAACCTTTTACGGTTGACCGAATTGAGTTTCGGTTGACTATATTTTACGAGGCTCCTCAAACAGTTGAAAGTATGAAAAGTATTTTCCAGAAGTAAAATACTGCAAAACAAACAGAGTCTAAAATGGGTCGAAACTCATGGACCAAATAATTATATAACCCTATTTCTAATTGTTGTTTATACATAGCAAAAGATAATTATTTTTCCTTAAGAATTCAGTCAATGAGATTGAAGGGCATTTCAAATTTGAACTCCTACTTAAAATATTAAAAATAATTAGATATTATACATGTAAGTCTTGCTGGTAGAGAGTTTTAAAATGGTTTGGGTGGGGCTTCTCTAGGCGTGGATGGAGTTTTACTTATCTCTTTTGATAAAAAAAAAAAGAAAAACAAAACAAAAATATGTGATGGTTTTTAGTTTGGGGACCATCTTGGCTCCTTGTGCATTTTCTGCACCCTTTGTGTAGTAGTTGGTCTAAAAAGAGGAAATTAACTAACAATTCATTTTAGCATTGAACCCTTTCAATAGACAACTAAGATCATAATAACATGTCAAGCTTGTATGATATTGATGTATATATAAATTATTCGATTAATATCTATCAAATTGCTCACGTGTTTTCACAAAATATATTTTGTCATACGAGCCTAGTGTGTTAATGCATTAGTGATATAATAGTTTTTATTATTATAAATTATTCAGAACTATAATCTTCTTCAAATTGCTGACAAAATTGGATGGCCAATTCGCAGAAAAATAAACCTAACGTGTGGATCTTATAATATTTAATAATGTTTATATTAATTGTTGAGCATAATATTCAATGCATGTTATGTTTTTTTCTTTCGAAATTAGATTTAAATTCGAGCAACAAAGTAGAGAGGATCTCGACCAAATAAAATTAGTCGAATTTTAAGATTTTTATTGTAAGTTATAAAATGATTATTGGATTACATTATTATACATTTATTCATATATTTTTTTAACCAAAAAATGGCTAAGCAAAATTCATGTTGGGTGTTTACCAGTATTTGACTAGAAAATTCACAAAATTATAGTTTTGAAAACCACTCTACCTTTTGGTAACTTAGGGTGGGTTTGTGTGGTAAAATTTTTGGTATTGAGTTTAGTGTTGGTATTGGGTTTAGTGAAAAAGTGAAGAGAGAGGTAATATTTTATAGTTTTTGTAATTTTTTATATTTTTTGATGGAAGAGAGAGAGATTATATTGGAGTATTTTATTAGGAGAGAGATAAAATTTTGGGTAAAATTTTAGTGACAAACGCAGCCTTAGTTTACGAGGGATGGTCATTTCCACCATTATAGGTATAGGTGAAAAATAAAAGTGTGATATAGATTAAAGGCTAAAATATTACGCGTGCCTCTGTGGTATAAACTTTTACTAAATATGTCCCTAGGGTTCATTTTGTTGTCCTGCTGCCCCTGTGGTGATGTACATTTCCCAAAAATACCCTTTCGTCCATAATTCGTCTCCAAACTAACGGAATTTGCTGAGTTGTCAAAAAATGACACGTCCTGGCCAATAGAAAGAGGACACATGTAATATTTGTTGACTGTGCATTCGTCCTTGTGGTTCTCGTACACTCCACGCTGTAAACAATAATATCATGCCGAAATTGCCCCTCCCACGTCAGTAAAAAAACTATCGCACACTTTTTGGCCCCCATCGCCCATCCCATTTGTGTCCCCTTTCACTCTAACACTTGAAAATTTTCCCAAATCACTCAAACTCTCGAACCGTAGCTATTTACCCTGAATCACTCGAACTTTGCCCATTTTCCCCAAATCACTCAAACGAAAGGAACATATACTCGAACCGTGCCCATTCCACGCTGTCTTCGATTCCATCGGAAGGTAACAAAAGGAATGCCCTACCTGAGGTTTTCAAAAGGTAAGTAACGAAACTGTTTAAAGAATTTTTCAGTAACTTTTATATGGTTTTCTGTTTAAAGTGTATAGGTCATTGTTATTGAAAATGTGTGTACTTTTATATGGTTTTCTCTTTTGGAAATGTTCGGTGGGTTTATATAGAATTTTTGAAGCCATAAAGTAGTCGTTTTCAAAACTAGAGGGCCTGCTATAGATATGAATTGAATATCGTCCACCCATACATGTCCTCCCTTTTGCTGAATTGAATATTGTCCACTAGAAAGGTGTCTCCCCTTGGTTGAATTGCAAGTTTGTCGTTTGCCCATATATTAACGAAGTGGTCCCTCCTAGAATGTTAGGTTATCTTTTTATCATATTGTCTTTTGTTATTGAGATGTGTGTTTGACTAAGTCAGGGTGACATTTGTATCCTTAAGGTTTCCTTATGTCTCTGTGGTTTACATTTGGTCCAGTTTGCTAACATAGGCATAATTACACTTTGAATATTTAATCGGATAAGGAATTAATTGGATAAGTGTCATCATACTCTTTTCCAGCAAACCTGGATAATGAATTAGTTGGATATGTTTGCACAACCTATTTAGGAGTTGCTATGCTACATATACTAATATTTGTTTTGGAACTTGGATAAGGAATGAATGGTCTAGGTGTTTGGAACTTATTATGTTTATGTGATTGTCATCATAGTTTTAAATCATCTAACTGGTGAAGAAGGTAAGATGAATTTATTTTCTGGCCACTTTGGAAAAATTTAGTCATCTACCTCAGTGGGATTTTTCTGAAAGTCAAAAGCTTATCTCTAATATCTCGGGATCATTACTGATTACAGTTAAAGATTATGAAGTTTTCTTGTGTGTTGAAAGTTGATTCAAGAAGATGAATTTTTTTTAAGTGCATTAGAAGCAAATATATTTGTGGAAGAAGCACTAGAATGACTGTCCATATTGGGGATACAACCTTAAAATAATAATGTCATATACAAAATGAACCTTAGGGGCATATTCAGGAAAAGTCTATACCACAGGGGCACGGTTAAGCCTATATTAAAATTAGAATATTGACGAGTTAGATTTTACTCAACCCAATTAGCCCGTTGATCTGAATCATGAGGAGAACAAAAGAAGAAGGGCCTGGCCCAACAGCCGGCCCCTCCGAGAAAGGTAAAAGCTTAAAAGGGGTCGTGCTACAAGCACACCAAGCACTCTCGGTCCAAACCTCTGTAAAAGCACCTCACTCATAAAGGAACACCTCATTTTCCTGCAAAAGGAGCCCCTATTTCATGCTCGTCCAATCAGTTAGATAAAGTGTTCAACACGGGGAATTAATTGCCACCGGCCCACTAGTATCACAGTTTGCAGCAAGATGATGAGATGTGCTTCCCTTGAAAGGGACATATGATGAAGGTCATACTCACCCATCACTTTGCCAACCCACCCAAATGTCACGCCCCGTGCTGGTACTTACCCCATCGACTCGCGTATAGTAATCGCATGCACAAAGTTCGGGGATTACCGCACGATAAAAACTCTTAGGATCGCTTAAATGCTCTTGAAATTTCTTAGCGGAAAGTTTAATTAAAAAGATTTCTGATAAAAGAAAGGCCGTAAATAGGTTTTAGAACCTTGAACAAAAGAAATTAACAATTTAAAACGAAAATAACAAAAATCTTCAAACTATCATATCGAATTCATATGCACTTATTATAGGAAAATCTCATATCGAAATAGGTTAAAAACTTATTGGTATCGTGAAAGAGTAAAGCATAATAAAAGGAAATAAATAACCTTGTAGCAAGAAAACAATATCAACACTTTCCTTTAAACAAACACGGTTTGATACAACAACTTATTACAAAAGAATAGACTTTGATTTTACCAACCTTATAGTCCACCTAGCCTATACACAGTGATTCAAAGGATCAACAACACAATTTTGAAACCTTACTATAAAAATAAAATAAAAGAAACATTAAAAAGGAGTACAAATGTCAACATCCAAAGTTTGCTCACTCATCATCTGTTATGCCCGATGCCACGGTTACAACAATACATACAAAAGATTAAACAAATAAAGGGTGAGTCCTACTAACTTAGTAAGAGGGAATAAGCGGGACATGTTATGAACAATTATAGTAGCATGTCAATTATAAGAATTAAGCATTTATAACCATAAACATGATAACAATGTATGATCGATGCAATACAGGAATGATGCATCTGTTTCCCGTTTGTTTCACTTTCTGTTTGTTCTTTCTTTCTTTTCCAGTCATCAGAGGTGTCCTTTAGTCTCTCTGTTTAACCCCCAGAGTCTGGGTTGTGCGTCCCTCCTCTCTTCTGAGACTGTCCCGTGCCCCGGCACCAGGACCCTTTCATAGTAGACACTTTGCCCCATTAAGAGCCCACCCTTTTTGTTTCATACTTAAATAATAAAAGAATTGATTTTTAGGCTCAAGCTCATCAAACTTACGAATGCAACCACCTAATTAAAAATAACATATGTAAGCAAGTATATTAAAATACTGTAAGCTCAATAGGGAAATAAATTTATACGAAAAAACTTCAATATATAAATGACAATCATGTAAGAAGAGAGAGCGGATGTTACACGAAAAAAGACAGAGCATCATCTCCCTAGGAAAGGAACCTCAGACATCATGATAAGGACCCCTGCCTAGGACCCTAACCAATGTCTATCCCCCTTGCAAGTATGAGTATTCGTGTTTAGCCCACACATCAAGTTGATACTCCTTTGGCCGACCCAATAAGGTACTCAAGGGCAATATACCTCGAGTATCGAATTAAATAAAAGGAAAATAAATACGAATTAAAGAAGATAGATGGTTAGGTGAAGGATAAGCAAGCCTAAGCTTGAATGAGCTTACACCCTAGCCAAACTTTAAACCCAAGTATACACAAGTCTAAGCTCAAATGGGCTAACACCCTAGATGAACCTAGAACCTGATTGTGGAACGCTGCTGCTGAAAGACCAAGGTTCGAGAGAACCACACCCGAGCAAAATACTCTTCTAAACGACAAGGCACCTCTAGTGGAGTGTAACACCTTTCTCTTTTTCACTTGTTTGGGGCACGCGCGCGCGCACACACACACATATATATATAAGATACGTGCCAAACAAGTGAAAAAGAGCTACTAAGAGTTTTCTTGTTTAAATTATGTCTTCCTTGAGCTTATAATATTTTTCATATACTTGCTTTACACATTTTTAATTCTTTTAATTTTGAAAATTTAGTAGTTGCATTTGTTTTTATATTATTTTTTATTGAGCTTGATACCTGTGAATATTTTGTCACTATTTACATGAGGGGATTTAATTTTACTAAAGAGTCTTTTAAAATAATATTTATCTTTCATTTTATCTCTTGATTTGTATTCATAGTAAGTAGCATGTTTCATGATCCATGATCCTTGATTAACATTTTATTACTTTTCTTAAGGTTATAACCAAATTTTAATGTATATTATGCTTTTAATCTTACACTTAAATTATATTTTTATCTTGTATTCAAGTAGTGCACACGTCTTGGCCAAATTTCACATGTATTTTGCATTTAATGTCATCTTATCTCTTGTTGTTTTTACTTCTCTCTCTCACTTTCTTTAACCGACTATATGGAGCTTGTTTATTGACTATTTTGTTTTTACTTATTTACATGCAAGAACACGTTGGCTATGAGGAACTTTGGTGGCTGCATGTTAGTAGGTAAAGCTAGATTTGTAGAGAGATTCTAATGATTGCCTATCTAATTTGCTTTCCTTCTTGTGTTGTCGACTAAAAGAGAAGATGAAGACTTGTGAGTGAAACATTGCCCGAAAGTGAGAGGAGGAGAGAGATATAGGAGAAAAGAAGCAAAGGGTAAAATAAAAGAACCGAAGGAGATAAGAGAGAGTGGCAGCCGATGGAAAGAAGAGAAAAGGGGGGAGAGGAAAAAAGGTTCGGTCAGCACCTTGTCCCCCTTGCTTTTGAGTTTTTAGCTTTTGTTTTTGTTCCTTTCCTATCCCTTTGCAATGCTTTTAGGGTTGTCTCTTTGGGAAATCTATATCCACTGAAATAAAAAGGTAAAAGGATTAGTTGCATGTAGATTTTCGAGGGAGAAAATGTGATTTTTGCTTGGTTTATGTGAAAATAAGCTACTACCCTATAGATGCAAAAGAAAAATGTTTATGCATTTTGGTTTTTGATGAATCTCTTGGTTTTTTATGAAAGATTCATCCTTGTAGTTACATGTAAGAGATGATGAGATTTTTTCTATGCAAGTTAATGCCTAAATGCACCTATACTATGCATGAATGTCTTGATATATGTTTTTGATTGTGCAAATGCTAATAAGCCACTGTCAGTGGCTGAATGGCTGAAAAAGAAGCAAAGAGAGCCACAGTTTGACCATAGGGAGAAAAGAGAAAGACATGGCATGTTCATCCATGCATTTGCTTGAAATCTTGATATATTTTTTTGCATGATTTTCCGTCGGACTTTGGACGGAGGGCGAAGATTGATAAGTTTTGAAAGTTATGGGTCTCCAATTGTGAGATTGAAAATTAGGGGTAACTATTTGATTTTTGTCAAAACATAGAGGACTAACTATGACTTTACCCCTATTTTCTAATTCTACTTCCTTGATTATCTCATTTTATTTTCGTTAGTCAAGTCAAAATTCTTGCCTTCTAGAATGATTTCAAGAGTCACATTTTCAAATAAATAAATAAATCAAGAACCACGTCCAAGCTAAGGTCTAACATGAGAGAACCAAGGTCTAAAGTGTCAAGCCTAACCCCAAGCATTGAAGCATCCGTGCTAGCCCAAGTGTTAGGCCTAACACCGAACACCGAAGATAATGTCACAAAGGCCAAAAAGCACTGCACAGACTTACTATTTTTATGTTTTTAAAGTGTGGTCCCCCCTCGTGAAGTCGTGAATGTTTTCATTGTTTTGCTTTTTTATTATATTAAAAAAAATTAAAAAAAATATATTTACTAAATGCGGTCCGGTCTGGACCGTATTTTAAAATATAGGATTAGACCGAACTGTAAATTCGGTCCGATATATTTTGTTCAGTCGGGTCTATGGAGACGGGGAGGCCTCTAGAGACCTAACCGAGTTAAAAATATCAGAAAACGAAAATTCCACCCTGCAGTAGTGCAGTATATATTGCGGGAGAAAAAAAAAAGGAGAAAGAAATTCCAGGAAGGAGACCACGTTAACGACTCATCCGCACCGCCATTTTCCAAATCTCACCCCCAAAGTCCCTCACGTCCACCGATCCGACAAAGAAAGCGAAAAGAAATATCACTCTTTAATTAGATCTCCGCCTCAGCCAGAGACCACTCAAAAGCCCTTCCCCTGAAATGGGCTTTGAACTGCTGGTTCTTGATCGTGGGGATTCGAGTTGAAATGCAGCCGAATCTGTTCCCGCTCAGTACCGTTTTGGGGAATCTGTTTCTGTTCAATGGGGATTTGAGCGAGGGGTTCGAGAGCTCTAGGGTTTTTTTCTTAGTCCCGTTCTTGTTGTTCCAAGGAGGCGGGATGGATTTGTCCAAGGTTGGTGAGAAGATTCTCAGCTCTGTTAGGTCCGCCAGATCACTCGGACTTCTTCCTTCTACTTCTGATCGCCCCGAGGTAATTGACGGTGCACTGAATGCAGCTCTTTGAATGCTCGAGTTGAGTGAATTGGACTATTTAGTTTGAGTGAACTGTGTTCTGTTTGGTTCCTTAGAACTTTCTTCGTGTTAACAAACTTGTAAGTTTTATTTGAGTGAAGTCAACTTCGGTGGGTTTGGCTTTGCTCGAGTTTATATTCATGGAAGTAAAAACCATTTTCAAATGTTCCTGTGTCAATCGCTGGGGGCGATGCTTAGTCTTACTGGGAAAGGTCTAAAGTGCATTTGCAAGAAATGGAACGCGTGTGATGTGTGGACAATGGCGCACAATTAGATAGACCCATGTTAGAGTGTCAGTGATCCGAAAATGAAAAGCTTCAGGAGATACTTTTTCTTTGGCCTTAATTTGAAGGTCAGCTATTTTTACGTGTTCATTGAACAGGAGAATTTAGGCTCACACTAGAATAAAATCTCACCTGGAGTTGGTTGGGCTCGCATCTGATGCATAGTTGAGGGCATGAGGATCAATACATGGATATGAAAAAGAGGCATTTAGAGGGTTTCTACTCGATTACTTTCCATTCATGTAAAGGTCTGTCTAGGAATCTTCCTCTTTCCTTCGTCAAAGAGCCACCTCCATGTTAGGGTTCTTTAGACAGGGGTATATAGCTTCAAGTGGTCTTTCGCTGATGCGAGCAACTATGCTTTGGATAGCTTCATTGTAACCTACAAGCTTAAAATAATAAAGGATTGCTAGCACTTAAATTAACGAACCAGAGTTTCTCGTCCATAAAGTAACTCATTCTGTGGTCAGTGTTCAATAAGAGCTTAGCATAAGAGGGAAGCTAATGACTGGCAATTACTAGAGTGTTGATCATTGGGATTAGCACTGCACATTGATCCCCTTGGATCAGTTGCTTATTGTTTCGAGGGCCAAACCAATAGATGTCGGCTGTTGGAATTTAAGTCTTAAAACCCATGGATTCCTTAGGGCATCAAACCATTTAAGTGGTGATGATTAGCAGTTAGTGATCAGTCAGTATCAAGGGCACAGTATGTGAGGTATTTTGAATTATTTTTCTCACGTTGGAATGACCGTACCCTTAATCTTCTAGGGACATGTCCAACTTTTGATGATGTATGCTGTGTTTTGAGCCAATAACCTCTGCGTCAAATGACACCCTTTTCCTCTCTATGAATGGGCAGAGGTTAAGGTCTTGGGTGAAAGACCTAAAAAGTACGATAATGCATGTTGATTCTGGCCTCATTTTTCCCCCGTCCATAATGCCATGTGCTTTAGTTGTTGAATTTGACATCATATTGGATCTCCTGACTTGAGGAATAGTTTATTTAAAAATATCTAAGGCTGTGTTTGTTTCGATGTACAAGGAGGAAAACAAAACGTTTTCCACATTTTACGATGTTTGGTGCGGGCGAAAATTAGCAGGGAAAGGAAAACTATCTTTCAGTCAACCTTGAAATACCAATGTGGAGTGGAAAATAACTGACCCTTCTGAGAAGGGGCTGTTATCTTCCAGAAGCCTTCATTCATCTACTTGACACCCCACGCCCCACCCCCAACAATCAATCCCAACATAACTAAGCATTGCTGGCACTCCAACCCCACCACTGAAGCATAGCTGCCCCACTACCACCGCAACCACCACCCGTCCCACCGAAGCATCGCTGCGCCACCACCACCCTCATCTTACAAAACAATCCGAGAGTTCTCGCCTCCATGGTATAATTTTTGGGATTGATTTTTGGTGGCGGCGGCTGTTGGCATTGGGATTTCTCGGCAGGTAGATTGTGACCAGATACAATGAAATCTTATTAATTATGGTGACGGGGTTTTTGAGCCTACTATTAATGGTGGTCATCGACAGTAATGTTCTATGGTGATTGTTGATTTTGTTGCAATGGTGGTGGTTGGGTTGGAGGTGGTTTACCTCTTTTTTCGTTCCTCCTCAGAGGTTGTTTTTTCTAACTTTTCATTTTCATTTTTTGATTACCAGTAGTTTGCAAGTTCTACCATAGATGGTTGATCGTGGTTCTAGGCTAATGAATAGTGGCGGTATTTAACCGATTTTCATACCAACCAAACACCTGAGATTTTCTGAACTACACCAGATAATGGAAAATAAGTATTTCGTGGAAAGAATTTTCAGTTCAATTTTTTTCCAATTTTCGAAAATTGACGTTGAAACAAACACAGCCTAAGCTAGACTGTTTCCTTGGGCTTAATGACTGCTGGAATATATATATATATATATATATATATAAGTTAGACCATGTCCTTGAACTTGATGAGTGTTTTTGCGAACCGTGCTTCCTAATCTGCTATTTGCTAATTGTGCTGTTGAAATTAGGAATAGAGAATAAATCAGAGAAGTGTCTAGCTGTTGGATATAATAAAATGAGGATAAAAAGTTGTGCTTGATGTAGTCTCTTAGGGCCAGCTTTCTCTGTATAGCCAGGGTGGTTCTCACATGTATCAATCGTTAATATTTTTTTTTTGGTGAGAATTTTTTGGTTGTTATGAAAGAAACAGTTATGACACTATCTTTGAAGTGCCTTATCATTATTTTGCCCTTTTCCCTGCATCTGTCTTTGATGGTTGACATGGCTGATATACTTAAAACAGCTAAATTCATATGTTCTCACCTTGTACAGGTTCCTGCCCGAGTTGCTGCAGCAGCAGCTGTTGCCCATGCTCTTGCTGGACTGCCCCCGCATCAGAGGTTTGATCTTCCATCTAGCTCTGAAGGGTTGAGATCAATATATGGTATCAGACCTCGTGATGAAGTTGTGGAGGAATTAGAGGAAGACTTCTATGAAGAGGTGCTACTTGCTTATATAACTTCCCTCCCGATGTTGGAGTGCCTATGTTTATTCTGTCTTTTGATCAATAATTTAGGCACTTCATATGGCATTGAAATTTCATGAGATTTTTCAAGTATTGGAAAGGTTGCTAATGTATGCTTATATTCGTCGGTCCAATCATTTTATATTTAACTATAATAATCTGCTTCTAAAAGTTTCTGAATTTAGAAAAGAGTGCATGTAAAGTATATATTTGGAGCATTGAACTAGCCCCTGCTGAATTGTATTTTCCTTGGTACTTCAACGCCGTATTTTGATCCGAAAGTAATCAATGTTGTTATCATGACCCTAAGAATTCAACACCTCTGTGCGCTGCAGTGGAGTGTACCAGGGTTAGAAACTATTTGAACTACTTTGTTACATCAGTGGTAGCCAGAAAATGCTCAAGAATGTTTTTCTTTTCTTGGTGAGCAAAATGCTCAAGAATGTTAATTTTAGGTATGTTTGTTTTGAATGTTAACCTTCTCTTTTGTGAAAGAAAGATATATCATGATCGTTCAGCATCTCTGGTGCTAGGGAGGTGGGGAAATTGTTCTTATCATTTGGTCATACGTGCTGGGAATATGAGAGGACTGGTGCCTCATCTTTCCTTTTGAGCAATTCAAGATGTCACTCAATAGTGTTACATTCAGGGGATTCAGAATATTTGTTCTGTGGTTCCCAAGCTACTTCTACGGAGTAGTTAACCAGCCAATGAATGGATATCAATTATTTGTTTAGAAATGTGGAAAGACGAATATCACACTTGAGCAGCTCTTCCAGTGGCTTTGGTATTAGTAGCGTACTTCCCTTTCTGGTTGCCATCTTGTCTGGTACGCATGATATCACCAGTTGGAAGTATATTTTTGTATTGTGAAGTGAGGCATGACAATAATGTAGTCACCAAGTCATTTGCAGGTGGTATTGCATAGCCTGTTTAGGAAAGGTTCTTCCTTCGTCTCTTGTCACATGTTTCAGGTAGTCAAGTTATTCCTTAGTGCGCTTAGTGTGGAGATCTCTTCAAGAGTAGGCTGATGTGTGTGGAGATCTCTTCAAGAGTAGGCTGATGTGTATTCCATTGTTAATTATGGGCTATAACCCTAATGATGGATATTGTATATTGGCCTATTGTAAAGGGCTCATGAAAATCAAGTAGCTTATGACAGAGGATTTCTGGCTGTTTGAAAGTACTTCTGGTTAAATGAAATTAGTTTTTTAGATCGTAATTAACTGAATTCTTATGTTTATCTTTTGAAAATTTGTTCTTCCAAGGTTAGGATGGGCTTGCTTACTGAATCATGTTTGAAGGTCCCTTAAGTCAAAAGTTTCTGACTCTTCTAACTCATTTTTTTAAAACCACCTTACCATGCTTTTCAAAAACTCTAGAATTCTGTCTCTCCAACCACCAATTAGTAAAGGGGAACGAGTTTTATGTTCACTTTTAACAAAAGCGGGTTATTTATTATTGAATCTTTTGAATTCTCCTTTGAGATTGATACTCTGGATTTTGACTACTAGAGATAGGGGTAGGTTCTCTACATCTTATGGGGGAAAGACCTGTTCTTTATTATTGGAAATTAAAAGGCATGTCTGAAGTCCTAGTCTTAGAACCAGGTTGGTTAGTTGATATGGTTTCTTTAGTTTAGGACTTGATTTCCCTAGTTAGGGTATTTTTCTCCATATGTTTCTTAAATTGATGTTCCTGCCTATTGCCTTAGATTTTCAGCTGTAGTACATTAAAGGTTGTTTTGAGCAATTAGAAAATTCTTTCCTTTCGATGCCTTTGTTGTCGTTATTCATTTTTCTGGTTCTAATTGCTTGTCTAAGATTAAAGTTTATTTTAATCATTCATTGTAATAGTTTACAGCAGGTTTGGTTGTTAGAAATTTTCCCTTTGCTAACAACATGCCCATGCCTTATGTTACTACATTTCTTATTATGGTATCTCTGAGAGAAATATATCCATGATAATTTTCTGTTCTGATAATCTGAACAAAATGGGAACAGGGTCATATGAAAGCTTAGGCTGTATATTCAGCTATGAGGCTATATCAGAGCTCATGACTTATGGCTTGTGCTGTGTGAACTTGTATGGCCTAGAATATGTCGAAGTTGACACTTTAGCTCCTAAATGGGTTTGAAATGATCAGTCAAAGTAATTAGGTTGGCTGGAAGTTTATCTGAACAAGTCTGCAGCTGCCTGGGAAATCCTTGTGCGAGAACCAGGCCATAATTGGTTGATCGTTTGATAGGAATGAACAAACACATTTCTTCACGATATTCTTGAGAACTTCACATTTTAGATATCTTTGCTCCAACTTGGGATCAGTGTTCGTAGGGGTAATGGAGTTCTCATTGTTATGTGGGATTATGGATGTTAGGGTTTCGATCTTACCCAATATCTGAATGGATTGAAAAAAATTAGGATGAAGAGGTTGTTATGTTTTCATTCTCCTCCCTCATTTTTCATTTCTAAAACTTTCCTTTTTCTTCATAACCATTTTCCCTTTCTGCCAAACCTGGAAACCTTTAACATGCATCTGTGCTGCAAATTCATGAGCAGACTTTTCGTTTTCAGCCTGCATGATAGTTCCTAAAAGGTTTGCTTCTTCGCTGCATTCTATTAAAGGGCACTGTTACATCCCGCTGTTATTGTCTCTTTGTGGACCAAGTTTTGAGCTGTTTCTTTCCTTAAGATTGTTGTAAATGCCTCTGCAGGACTTTGATCCAGTTAGACATGTATTAGAACATATTCCATCTGATGACAACGACCTAGTGTATTTTGAGAAACAGGTATTATTCCATTTGTCAATGTTTGTCATTAAATAGCACTATATATATCTGACTGTTTTGTTGAATTTCTTAACTTTAAGTCACTAATACGCCTTATCTTTTGATAGGCAGCTCTTAGATTAGTGCAGCTGGATAAAGTAGCGGAAAGTTTATCTCGTCAAGTTATGGAGCATCATGAAGTAATGGGTAAGGTTTTTCAATGAGGTTTTTATGAAGCTGTTCTGCAATTGTATGTCCATAGATATTTTATGTACATCTCTCTTCATGTCCATGTCTCGTATTCTTTGTACCCTATAATTGACTTTTGGTACTGTTTGGAAATGTGGTTCATAGTATGTCAGTGTGGTGGGGACGTACATCTGGTGTTATGTCACTATGATATTGGCTTTTTGGTTAGACTGTGCGAAATAGCAAAATTTTCAGTTTGTTATTCTCCTCTTATCTTGATTTTATGTGTCCCTGTATTTTTGTGTCCACCTGTCAGAGGTTGTTCTCTTTTGTATGCTGAGTACTTGAGTTGTGCCTCTTGGTATGAGGGGAATTCTCCACTGCCCTTTTTCTTCCCAGTGTCTAGTGCTTAAAGCTATGCATATTGGATACTGGTCCTTACGTTTGTAGTGGGTGATATCACTCATATCATTTTTAAACTATGACCACCTATGAACTCATGGTCGTTCGGCATCACTTTGATGTTCTAATACTAGTCTTATCGATGTAAGAATTTTAAATATCTGTTGCTGGGATTATCTCGGGCAGTCCCGTAGGTCAGCTCTCGTCTGAGCTGCAAACTAGCATTGTGGAGCGGTGTGATGACGCGAGGGAGCGGGCAATGATGGCTCCTTCTTTTGGGTCCCTCTTAGGTGGTCAGGAGGTGGGGGAGTGTTCTCTTGGACCAGTTCTTGCGGTTTCTTCTCATGCTCTTAGTGTCCCTAGTAACGTTTTGGACGGTGAATCTCCGGCGTGGGTTTTGGATATGGTCTCCTCTGTGGGTCATATGGTTGGGCTGTCATGTGGTGGTCAAGAGGAAAAACTGAGAGATCTCTTTGTAGCGTTGGAACGGGATCGGGTGCAGCCTTGTACGAGAAAGTATCGGAAATCTAAGGGGAAGATGATCAGAGAACTGCAGGGATTGAAGTCTTCAGTTAACTATGAAGGGTCTCACTCGATCGCTCGGATGACTAAGAGCCATGGGCTAGATTGATAGGGGGTTCGATTGGGTGGTTTGTTGTTTTGGGAGATTTTTGTTGGGCGGGTTCTTGTTGGCAAGGGGGTTGTGTGTGGGTGGGATTCTGGGCCTTTGTGTTTGGTTTCTTCAGTATATTCTCTTGTACAGTTGATTCTGCTGTTGTGTGTTCCTTGTTTTTATTTATTTTAATAAGATTGGCTTACTTATCAAAAAAAAAAAAATCTGTTATCCTGTAGTAGAACTTAGTTCTAGTTGCTGTTTCTAGCTAAGCTATTCATACTTAGAAGTCTACATTGTATGGAACAAACTCTCCCACTCTGGGCTAAAGAGGAATCTATCAATCCTGGACTAAGAACTTAGTTTATTTTAATAAGATTGGCTTACTTATCAAAAAAAAAAAATCTATTATCCTGTAGTAGAACTTAGTTCTAGTTGCTGTTTCTAGCTAAGCTATTCATACTTAGAAGTCTACATTGTATGGAACAAACTCTCCCACTCTGGGCTAAAGAGGAATCTATCAATCCTGGACTAAGAACGGTTATTAGACCATGTGAATAAACCACCAACCATCGGAGCATCCACCAACCCAATCTCTGAGATAAAATCTGAAAATTCAATCATCGATCTCCAAAAGCCTCCCAAGCCGGACCTCTCACCAGGAAAACAAGTGACATTAAAATCACCACCCATACACTACGGAGCATTCCACCAAGAGAAAACGCCAGCCAACTCATCCCATAACATCCGTCGAAAGGAGTCACCATTAGGACCATACATCCCAGAGAAAGCCCAAGCAAAACCATCCTCCACATTCTTAAAAAGCACAGAAAGGGAATAACTCCCCATACAAACATTGACCATCTCCAACACACGATAATCCCATAAAATTAAAATACCTTCTGAAGCACCCTCCGCTGGCAAACTACTCCACCTCACATGAGGACCTCCCCACAAACGTCTCACTAAGGCCCTCGAAACATCCCCAATTTTGGTCTCCTGAAAACGCAAGAGATCCGGCTTCCAACTACGAACTAGATTACCAATCCTAGAGCACTTAATAGAGTCATTAAGGCCTCGGACATTCCAACTCAGGATTCTAGGCTGCATTAACAACCGGAAATAGCCCTCCCTCCAGACTTCTTCCTCTCCTAGAATAAATGGACTTCCCATCATAATTAATAGAAGTCTCTAAACCCCGCAATTCTCTTTCTAACTTACCCCCTTCATGCAAGGGGTCTTAAAACTGCCTTTCTCCCTGTCTCTCTCCAAAGCAGCAAATAAACTTCATCAAATCTTCCTCATAAGCTTCACAAGACACACCCACCATATGTCTGAAAGATGACACCATATCTAACACCCACCCCGATGCCCCTCCATCCTTCTTGTTTCCTTTCCTCCCTCTTACGGGACAACAGACTGCCAAGGGAACCGCATCCAGATCGGGTTCAACATCTCCCGCTAAGATCAACACCCCTCCTTCTGCCCTGGTATCTCTCATTATGCCTTCTGCACACTCAGCATCACCGTTGTGGCTCACAGGCAGCCCTAGAGAGGTGTCCCCAACAGACACGGTAGGTGTTGAACTCCCAGGGACTCCTACCAACAGTGACCGATCCTCCTCACAGACATAATTGAACTCCAGGGGCATACCAGGAGCAAGAGAAGGCTCCAAAACCCCTCCAACAAGATCACTGACACTATCTGTTGCCGATTGGACCAATTCCGGCGGTTCCGGCACCCCTGTAAGCCCACCAGACCCCATCGAGCCCGAGAGCAAGGCTGCCAGAGAAGATTCTGACGCCGGAGTGACCCTAGGGTCGGCGCCACCACCCTCGGACAACGCCAGCGAGAGACCTGTCACCGACGATGAGGGGTGGGTGCCTCTCGTCTCGCCGCTGAGTCTAACACCAAGAAAAGAAGGCGTCGGGTGGGTTGACACCTCCAACTGACCCGGTCTTTCCAAGATCCGGGTCATTGTCTGGGTCGTGTCTTCAAGAGGCCCAACGCCCGGCCCACTGAATGGAGGCCCCTCATCTAGCTGGGTCTCAGGCCCGATCTGCATTGACATCTGTTCAGGCCCACTAAAAGACAGGTCCTTTTCCACGAACTCCCCAGCTGCTGCCCCGACCCCAGAGCCCGTCGACATCACTAATGAGCTTGTTCAGCTCAACCTTCATACCCAGCAACCTACTTCTAAAATCAGCTAGGCCACCTCTGTCTCCCGCGAAAGCCTCTGCCTGTCGTGCCTTAACAGGAACTGTGGAAGGCTGAAACCTCTTCTGGTCTGCATGCTTTTGCTGCACTTGCAATGTCAGAGCTACTTTCTTTCCTTCTCCTCCAACACACGCATCAACCGTCGCCTGCTTGCCGGCAACCACCAAAGACTGACCTTCCTTCACCGCTTCTGCGAAGGAATGCCCCCTCTCAGCCTCGCCTGTCCAGCAATCTTCCTCCCATGCCTCCCCTCTGTGATTCTACCAATGTGTTCGACCACCTCCTGGAACAGGCTAGCCAAAATCCTCCATCCTTCTCCTCCTACTCCTTTAGGAACCATAACCACTCCCCTACACCTGCTTTCTCCATACTCAACAATGGAAACATACCTGCCCGCCTTGTTAGCACATCGTAGCGCTAGAAAAGCACGGTGCAAATCGTTAGCCTTCGATACAAAGGAGCGCTCACCTTGAGCCGCAAACAATCTGCCAACCATGTTGACCATCCACACTGCTCCAAACTTCCCAAACGAAATCGAACTCACAGACTTCCGGCTCCATTCCGTAAACTTAATAAAACCACCATCATTCACACACATGAAACTCCTTAGCCTCAACCCGAAAACTTCTAGAGAAACGCATGCTAACTGGTATCTTCAAATGGAAACTAGGAACTAGCTAACAGTATGTCATCCCCATCATAGTGCACTAGAGAGAGGACACTCCAACCACCATCTTCTGATTTGAGATGGAAAATTCTATTTAGTAATTAGCTTAAAGGTAATGCAATGCATGAATCTCTTTGTTTCTATCCAGCGACGTTTGCCTAGTCTGTTTTCTGATCACTTTCCAATTTTTTTGGAGCGTGCTTTATCTGGGGATGGAAAAAAACCTTTCAGATTTGAAAATATGTAGTTGAAGGTGGAGGAGTTTGTGGATCGTATTAAGGAATGGTGTAGTAGTTATGACTTCGCTGGGTCTCCCAGTTTTGTGCTCAGTTTGAAATTGAAGGCTCTGAAACAAGATTTAAAAGTTTGGAATATAGACGTTTTTGGTGATCTCTCTTCTCGTAAGTCGTCTTTGTTGAGGGAGATATCTTCGCTGGATGGGCTGGATGAGGAGGGTCGTCTTGATAATGCGGGTGTCGATAGGAAGTTGGATATTATGAGGGAGTTGGATCAACTGCTTGATTTGGAGGAAGTGAGTTGGAGGCAGAAATCACGGGTATTGTGGCTTAAGGAGGGGGACAGATGTACGGAATTCTTCCATCGTGTTGCCAATTCACATAGAAAAACTAACTCTATCTATCTTTTTGAGGTGGATGGGGAGTTGGTGGAAGACCGTTGCTAATTCACATATAAAAACTAACTCTATCTATCTTCTTGAGGTGGATGGGGAGTTGGTTGAAGACCCTGCAGATATTTCATCGAGGATTGTTAGTTTTTATTCTTCTTTGTATGCAAAGCCTTATCATTGGAGGCCTTCTTTGGATGGGTTTGATTTTGATATGATTTTGGGGGAGGAGGCTGTGTGGTTTTTTTTTGATAAGTAAGTCAATCTTATTGAAGAAGAAGAAAAAACATAGTACAAGAGGCTATACTGACGAAAGCGAAAGCAAACACGCTAGAAAACTAATAAAATCCGGAAAATCCACAAACGGACAACCTAAAACCGAATTAGCCCACAGGAAAAGAGAATGCAACACAAAACCCCCATAGTAGTCACAGACACAGCCCTGTCTTCGAAACACCTCTCATTCCTCTCCCTCCTTAAACACCACCAAATACAAGCTGGAATCATCTTCCAAATGGCCAACACAATTGGATCCCCAAACTTCCTCATCCAACACCCTTTGAGGAGGATGAGGTGTCTGGGGTGGTAAGAGGTTTTAATGGAGATAAAGCTCCGGGGCCAGATGGTTTCTCGTTAGCGTTTTATCAGACTTGCTGGGAGGTTATCAAGGGGGATGTTCTTTCCGTTTTCAATGAATTTTTTTGGGATGGTAGATTTGTCCGTAGTCTGTATTCTACTTTTGTTGTTCTTATCCCGAAAAACCGGGTGCTGTTGAGTTGAAAGATTTCTGTCCCATCAGCCTTGTGAGAGGAATCTATAAGATTCTCGCTAAGGCTTTGGCAAATAGATTGAAATGTATGATGAATAAGATTATTTTGCCTACTCAGAATGCTTTTGTGGAGGGACGACATATTCTGGATTCTGTCTTGATTGCCAACGAGTGTATTGACTCTAGGTTGAAAATGGGTGAGCCGGGTTTGTTTTGTAAGTTGGATATTCACAAAGCCTATGACCACGTCAACTGGAATTTCTTACTGTATATTGCGTAGATGTGGCTTTGGTGATAAGTGGTGCAGCTGGATAGCATTTTGCATTTCTTTGGTCAAATTTTCCGTCCTTGTGAATGGATCCCCGGAGGGTTTTTTTAGTAGTTTTCGGGGCTTGAGGCAAGGAGATCCTCTCTCTCCTCTTTTGTTTGTTATTGTTATGGAGGCTCTTTCTAGAATGATGACGCAATGTGTTTCACATGGTGTTATTGATGGTTTTAAGGTTGGTGGTGTGAGTGGTGTGACTACTAGTGTTTCCCACTTGCTTTTTGCGGATGACACATTAATTTTGTGTGGGGTTGAAGAGGATCAGATTCGTAGCATTCGCTGTTTGTTGTTATGTTTTGAAGCGGTTTCGGGGTTGAAGGTGAATCTGTCCAAGTCGGAGGTTATTTCTATTGGTAATGTTGGTAATGTGTAGGGATTGACTTCTTTATTGAGTTGTAGAGTTTCAACATTGCCAATGACTTATCTGGGGCTTCCTTTGGGTGCTCGATACAAAAGTGTGCAGATTTGAGATGACATTTTGGAGAGGATGGAAAGGAGGTTGGAGGGACGGAAGCGTTTGTATTTGTCGAAGGGAGGTAGGATCACTTTGGTTAAGTCTACCTTATCTAGTCTTCCGACTTACTTTTTATCTCTTTTCCCCATTCCGACTGCTGTGGCAATGAGAATTGAAAAGTTACAAAGTGACTTCTTGTGGGGTAGTGAAGATGGTGTTCACAAGTTTCATCTTCTTAGTTGGGCGAATGTGTGTTCTCCAATTCGTTTTGGTGGGCTGGGGCGTAGGAGGATCGCTGTGTTCAATAAAGCGTTGTTGGGCAAGTGGTTGTGGCGGTTTGGCATTGGGAGAGATAAATTGTGGAGATGTGTTATTGTTGCAAAATATGGTACTGCGGGTGGTGGGTGGTTCTCCTTGTCTTCCAGTGGTTCCTATGGGGTCATCCTTTGGAAACATATCAGTAATGGTTGGGATTCTTTTTCTGAGCATACTCGGTTTGTTTTGGGAGATGGTCAACGTCTCAGTTTTTGGCATGACAGGTGGTGCGGTGGGCGAGTTCTAAGCCATCCTTCCCCTTAGTCTTCTCTTTGTCCTCTTGTAAGGAAGCTATGGTGGTGGAGTGTTTGAAGTTTTATTCTTCTTCCTTAGTGTGGAATTTGCAGTTCTCTAGATCTATGAATGATTGGGAATTGAAGGAGGTTGATGCCTTCTATTCTCTCCTCTATGAGCAGAGGGTGCGTAGAGATAGTGCAGATGTGATGTGGTGGGTGGGTTCGAAGACTGATGTTTTTTCTGTTAAATCCTTCTATGATTATCTTTCTGGTTATGCTAGTTCTGTCTCTTTCCCTTGGCAGGGGGTTTGGAAGGCCAAGGTCCCTATGCGAGTGTCTTTCTTTGTTTGGGAGGCTACCCATGGGCGAATTTTGACTATTGATAATCTCAGAAGAATGAGTGCTTATGTCACAGAGTGGTGTTATATGTGTAAGGGAGATGGCGAATCAGTTCACCATCTGCTATTGCATTGCACGGTTGCAAGAGGTCTTTGGATGTCGGTCCTTGGTATCTTGAATGTTCATTAATGCCTGAAAAGGTAGAGGATGTTTTATCTTGTTGGGGTAGGAACTTTAAGGATCCTTCAGCCAAGGCTATTTGGGGGATGATTCTAGCGTGTGTATGGTGGTGCCTTTGGAGGGAGTGGAATAGAAGGTGTTTCGAAGATTCGGACAGATCACTAAGGAGCTTGCAGGGCGATGTGTTTCTTTCTCTTTTCTTTTGGGCTAATGCTTTGTTGGGGGGTTGTTTTGTGGGCTATGCTGATTTCCTTAGTTTCTTTATTTGTATGATTTGAGTGACTTCAGTACAGTCTTTGTACTGATTTCGCTTCTTGTTTCTTTCTCTTTAATAAAATTTATCTTACTTATCAAAAAAAAAAATGTTAGTTGTAAATAAATCGTGATACCTGCTTTTGGCCAGTGAAGGGGATGAATCTGGTCAGGGAATTGGAGAAAGACTTGAAGATTGCAAATGTCATCTGCATGGTAGGCATTTCTTTGGCATGAAGAGAAAATTTTCTTCTTCATGTGCTATTTTTGGTTATTTGAGGCTGTTAATCATTACATCAGTGATGGATCTGGCTTTTAGTATAGTTATTCTTGTTGTATTTGCAGAATGGAAGAAGGCATCTCACCTCATCTAGGAATGAGGTTTCAAGGGACCTAATTGTAAACTCAGATTCCAAAAAGAAACAAGCTCTTCTGGTAGTCCTCTCCATATACACCTTGAAAACACTGATAATAATCTTGATCTTTCTCATTTTTGCTCTGGAAGATCCCTGTGAACCTGTCTTTTTTTTTTCTTTTCTTATGGGCAACAAAGGAAGGGGGGAGGCCTAGTCTTGGGACCACTCCTTGGGTGTAGCCATAGTAGCATCCTTACCCGCTGGGCAACTCCTTAGGAGAGACCTAGACCCGTCCATGGGAGCCCACTAAGTGGGCTCGATGTAGAGAGTTCGTAGGTGCTCTCTGAAGATGGGTCTAGTGCTAGCTTGATGAAAGCCCCACAATTGGCATGGTGCAAGTCTTATGAATCCATGAAATTGTCTCAAGAAAGCTGCCATATTTCTGTGAGCCTTTTTTTCTTAGGGAGTATATTGGAGAGCAGGTTGCTGCATGGGGCTTCATGTTCTTTATGAAACTAACTTGATTAATACTACATGTCATTGTTTCCGATGGTAGGACATGCTTCCAGTTTTAAATGAGCTTCGTCATGCACTGGAGATGCAAGCGGCACTTGAATCCCTTGTTGAGGAAGGAAATTACTGCAAGGTGGGGTTATTCATCTGGTTGGTATATGACCTACAACAGTTCCATTTCTGTTCCTTGTTGACATCATAATCTTATTACTCATGTCTTGTCTTATGTACTTATTGGTCACTGCTGTAAAGGCGTTTCAAGTTCTATCCGAGTATTTGCAGCTCCTAGACAGCTTTTCAGAGCTTTCAGCAATACAAGAGATGAGCCGTGGTGTGGAGGTATGTTTTAGCATTACTCTTAGGAAGCATTTATGACTACCAGATTGTGTCTATTTTTGTTTCCTATTACCCGTTGCCTCCTAAAAGTTATTAAGCATCATTTTAAGTTCACTTCTAAAGAAAATTTTAAGGGGTCTTGTTTTGCAGTTGCTTTTTCTTTGGGCCAATGTGATGTTGGGTTCTCCTTTTTCGGGTTTTCCGGACTTTCTTAGCTTTTTTGCTTGCTTATGTTAGGGGTTTTCGGTATAGTCTTTTGTACTGTTGACCTCTTTGTTTTGTATCTTTGTTTTTCCTTTAATAAGATTGGCTTACTTATCAAAAAAAAAAAAAAATTGTTGCGAGATTATTTCACTGTGCAAGAATCATGTTTTTGGTTTACTGTTAGGAATTTTTTGTAGGTGACTGTGGGCTACAATTTGAGTGGTTTTGCCCCTCTCCTGATAATGCAGGTTTGGCTGGGAAAAACTCTTCAAAAATTGGATTCACTTTTACTTGGAGTTTGCCAGGAGTTCAAAGAGGAAGGTTATCTGACTGTGAGTTTATTAACCTTCATAGCTATTTTCCTTCAAAAAGCGCATCCATGAAACTGTCAATTTCGAAAATATTTTCATGCCATTGTGTTTACATAAGGTTTTTATATTTTTGCTTGCCTAGCAATAGAGGTAGCTTGTATGTTTATTTTCTTACTGGCTTCATAGAGACAGGTACATATAAGTATTAAAATTTATTTGAGTTTTATAGTTTTGTTAACTATCAATGCCATATTAGCTTATATGAGAGTGGTAGATACCACAACAAGTTGACAACTATGGTTTTTATTTTTGTTTGTATTTATGATCCCCATTTTTGTGAGACAAAAGTGGTATTTCTGTTCTTTCTTTCGTTCTTGTTTCCCTCACCCAGCATCTTTTCTCTGAACTTTGATCCGGTTTCCATCTGCATCACAATAACTGTTTTGCACAAAACCATTACATGATCTTATTTTATTTTTGGGTAAGTACATGATCTTATTTTAATTGGAGGGCTAAATTTTTTTTTCCCAATAAGTGCATAGTAATTTTATTGTTTCTCGTGATCTTCATTATGGGAGTGTTTATAAACGTCCTTGGATATTTGAGGACCACTTGCTATTGATAGTTTCCAGACACATGTTGCTTATTTCCTGGGCATGATTTTTCATGAGCTTTCCATTTGACACCGTTCACAATTCTTCAAGGTGTGTAGCTTTGTATTTGCACATGGTCTTCTGAATTGTTTCTTGTGCTTTGGCATCCCTTTTCTCGACCACTCCTACCTCAATCTTTTCGAATAAAAGCTGAGATTTACAGCTGAATAAAGATCATAGGAAAAGGTTCACATGCCCCTTCACTTATTAAAATCCATATATATATTTAGAGTAACTCTCAGGTTCAACATATCTGAAAATAACTAGATCCATTGGACTCCCATTACATGGAAAAGTTCCAAAGAAAGGGAGCTTCCTTATTTGAGGAAAAGCTTTGTTGAAAAGTCTTAAAGCCATTTAATCATTTCCACCTTTACCGTTTCACGCATTACTTCTTCTGGTTCTTGCATCCCATGTTCGAAAGATCCGTTATTTATACTCTATTCATCTGATCCGTTGCTGACTTGTTAAAAATGTAGAGATGCCAATCATTTAATGCTTCAGGAAATGAACAGGAACAGACATGTACACTAAGTTATCAATTCCTGAAAAGCACAAGAGTTGAAGAGTTCATTTCTGGATTTTACACGGCAGCCTCTAAAAGTTATCAATTCTTGAGTATCCACTAAAGTTGAAGTTCATTCTGCTCTGTGCTTTTTAAGCTCCTTTGATGTGTAGCTATGTGCCGACTGGGCTTTATTGATGCAGCTAAGCTGCATCTGGCAATATGGTTGATGTAAAATAGTAGATGGAGACAATGAGGGAAATAATCCCAAAAAAATAGATAAAATTTCTGTCTCATTTTCATGCAGATTTGGGTGGGGTTGTGCTCTCATCAGCTCTCTTTCATCCTCTAGACTGATTCATAATCAGATTTCAGCAATTCCTTTTGGACTATAGTTGTTACAACTACATGTTCCATTTAATGTCTGGGTCATGTGTGTCATCACTGCTGTCATCAATAAATTGATTACCAAAAACTTTGCAATGAACATTGTCACTCTGACTGTATTCAAAGGGTAGTTGAAGTACTAGATAAAATTACTTTTCTGTTTTATGCAAATTTTTGTCAGGTTGACAGGTGCATTATGAATGGATCATTTTTTGTCTTTTAAATTTTTACTGGAGATTGTTACAATGCTCTGCAGGTGGTTGATGCTTATGCACTGATTGGGGATGTCTCTGGTCTTGCTGAAAAAATTCAGAGTTTCTTTATGCAGGAGGTTCTATCAGAAACACAGTGTGTACTGAAGAATATTGTGCAAGAGGTATGCTGACATGATTAAGATATAGCTGCGCATGGAGTTAGTTGCTAGGGAAGAGAAGAATGAGCTCTGTATTAACGTTATTGAATGTCGCTATGGTTTCCATTTTACTTTATCTCTTCTCCTGTTTTCTTGCTTTTCCTTTCTCTGCTATTGATAGTTGATACTCGCAGTAGGATCCTCAATAAATTCTACTACAGAAATAGAATATTTGCTCTGAGGCATATGAAATTACAGATGCAGACAGAAAATAAAGAGCACTATAACTTTTATACGCTTTAGGCTTTTGTGATGCTGTGGCATTTTTTCCTTCCATTTTATTGAAGGGAGTTTATCTTGACTATGGTTATATCCTTCACAGGATCAAGATGCACACATGCAAAATACTAGGTATGTCTAAATTGTTTAGAGCCCTTTAGTAGAAGTTTGACATCATCTCGTACGTGTTATTTGCATCTTGATTTCTTTTTCGTTTGTATTCCAGACTTACCTACAGTGATCTATGCCTTCGGATACCTGAATCTAAGTTTCGGCAGTGTTTGTTGACAACACTAGCTGCCCTTTTTAGGTTGATGTGTTCTTATTATCAAATTATGAGCTTTCAGCTGGACAATAAGGTGAGCTCCAATTCCTAGAACTTATTCCATATTTGATTTGGTTCTTCATGATGTAGTTTCTGTGATTTTTTTATTCTTTTTTAATCATCTTGCTAATTGATGAATTCGTGTGTATTCTCAGCTGGTCAACTTTTGTACTTCTAAACCCGTTTCCCTTTAATTAAGTTCATGTTCCAAAATCAGGCAATATGATAAGATTGTTTTGTGCAATTGTTGCAAGATTACTTTCAACCCTGATGTGAATCAACGTAGCACATTTGTGAAAAAATGTGTAATCAACTCAATGAAGCCTTGTGTTAAATGTGGATGGCTCCTTGATCTGTTGCTGGCTATAATACTTTATTACAGCCATACTATCCCACAGATGCTGCCATTTTTTTCTTGTCCTTATGGTGACTTCAACATGAATGATAATTCTTTTCTATGGTCGAAATAATTGGTCTCCTTTGAGCTTGATTGGGGATCATCACGCATGATGTTCCTTCTATTTCCTTTTCCCCTTTTTTTTCCGCTTTCATGTTCCCTGTGGCTGCTAATGAATTACATATATGCATGTGTATGGGTCGATTAAGGCTTGAAACTCATCACATATGTGGTCTTTCTCTGTGATCCGCGTGTTTCCCTTTCGCGTTTTTCGTGGGTTTGGTGCTCTTGATTTTTGTTTAAGGGTGAGAATTTTTGCATCTTTGTTTCAGGATTCAGCAGGCCAAACTTCAAGTATGACACAGATTGAAAAAATCATCCCTTGGAGTTCAGGAGACGTTCAACAAATGGATTCTGATAGAAGAAATTCTTGCAATTCCCAAGGAGTTAATGGGTCTGTCTCCGAATCTGTAGAAGGAATGCTGGGGTCATCTACGGAGGAATGCACAGCCACCAGCTGTTTGGTTGAGACTACTGGAACTATTATCTCAACTAGTATAGACTCCCAAAATACAGTCGGGGAGGCTTGGAATGATGATAATATAGAATCTAGTTGTGGATCCCCATGGTATGAGCTGCGGAAAGATGCTACAGCATTTGTTGCACAAACCCTTCAGAGAGGTCGCAAGAATCTTTGGCAACTTACAACTAGTCGTCTATCTGTGTTGCTTTCTTCTGCCGCTGTTTGTTCAACGAGCATGAACCAATTTTTGAGAAATTATGAAGATCTAAATGTCTTCATCTTGTCTGGAGAAGCCTTCTGTGGAGTCGAAGTAGTTGAGTTCAGGCAAAAGTTGAAGGTCGTTTGTGAGAATTATTTTGTGGCATTTCACCGGCAGAATATTCACGTAAGTTTGCTTTACCAGCCATTGTTCTGTACTTGTTTTGTATTGTACTGCAAGATATGTTGGTCAGTTTGGTGTTATGCCTTGTGAGACAGGATGCAAACTATATGCACACAATGCACATAGTACATTTGATCCTACTGCCTTACTCTTGCAATGCATTCTTCATCATCAAATGCACTTTCTCCTGATAGTTGGGCATTATATTATTACTCTTTTACCATTTTGGGATTAGGAGTGTGTTAGTTTTCCATTGATTGCCTTCTGAAGAATACACTGATTAGAGCAGTGAAACAGATGTAGAAAACCAGATTTTTGGACATTGGTCATGTCTTGGTATGTTATGAACGGACAACGATTCTGTAACTGTCAGTATTCACACAATGGATGCTGTTAATAAAAGGAGATAAGATGAAAAGCTGATAACATTGTATGTGCTCCACAATGAAGATTACATTTTCATCTTTTCACATTTCGGACGCTGTGTTCTTTTTTTTTTGCTTGTTGCTTATTAATGAGTTTTTTTATGCCCCAGATCGATCCTTCCTATTCTGCAGAACTCAACAGTATGTTACCATTTACATTTGCTTTGTTTATCTTCTAGGCTCTCAAAATGGTTTTGGAAAGGGAGAATTGGCAAAATTTGCCGCCAGACACAGTACAAGTAATTAGTTTTCCTGGGCTTCTTGGGGATGGTGCACCACTAATAGTTTCATCTGCTGGTAACTCTGGTAATGCTAGGGTGCGTGTTTCTGATAAATCAGCGAGCTTAGTTGATACCAGTTCGAACAGTGGATTTCTACATTGGCTTAGAAGTGGAAATCCATTTCTGCCAAAAGTAACATACACTTCCCAGGAAAGTCATACTTCTTTCCCGCTTAATGGGGCCATCTGCGGCGAACTTGATGGAACTATGAGTGAGAGTTATCATGGTGATAAGTTCTCTCCACGTAACAGTAATGCTAATCATATGAATGGCTCCAATTCTATTCTTGAGGAAGAAAATGAAGATCTTCTTGCAGACTTTATTGATGAGGACAGCCAACTTCCTAGTAGAATTTCCAAACCTAATGTATCAAGAAGTAACTCTTCACATTGGAAAGATGATGAGATCACAGCACAAACAGGGTCCTCTGTTTGTCTTCTGAGGTGAAAATACTGTTTTATCAAATTCTGCCAAAAGAATATATTCTCCTCATACCTACATATAAGTTATGCTTTTCGGTATGGATCATTATGCTGTGTATTTTCCTTTTTTAGGTCCATGGATAAATATGCAAGGCTTATGCAAAAATTAGAAATAGTCAATGTAGAATTTTTCAAGGTACGATCTTCTCTTTGACATTTACCCTTTTGGCTGTATTGCCTGTTTTTTTTTTTTTGAGCTTTTCCTTGGAAAGCTTGATAATGCTTGCAAATTCCTCTCTAAATTGTTTTTCCTGATTTAGTATATTGTTGCAGGGGGTATGCCAGTTGTTTGGGGTTTTTTTCTATTACGTTTTTGAAACATTTGGACAGCTAAACCCCAATTCAAGTGGCAAAGACTTATCTGATTCACTTAATAGTAAGTAATTCCTTCTGTCAATTTGCGCTATCCAATCACCCTTCTTATCCTGTACTTCATTCTTTAACTCGCTATGTTATTTTCTGGTCCTGATTTGTGTTCAGATCTCTTTATAGCTGGAGTAGATATTTGAAATGAAACATAACTTAGAAATCGTACCTCTTCTTGTGATACTCAGATCGGCTTAAGACAGCCTTATCCAGAATAACACAAGATTGTGAACAGTGGATTAAAACCCAGTCCTCTTCACCCATATCCTTGAACACATCATATATGCATGCGGATGTTACTCCTACTAGTCCTCCCAGCACCAATTTTGGTCACGTGCCCGGAACAACCTCTAGTCTCAAGGTATTCATTAAAATATCTAGTCATTAAAAGGTACTTAGAATGATCATGTACATGGTGTGAATTTATCCTTCTCAGTATTTGCTTCCTTTTACTGAGAATTGCAGAAATCAATTTAGAATGTGGTTTCTTGGGTCTTTACTCATTTTCTGCTTAAAGGATATATATCTGGAGACAAGTATATCTTCTCCAAAGTGACGGTCAGAAATTTGGTCATTCCCAATGTGTTGTCTTTCTAAAACGCATATAATTACAAAAATAATTGAGTGAATACACAATTTTGAGTCCTAGAATTCTTACAGTAATGGAGGATGAGTAATAATATCCACAGTTTTTGGGAGGTTCCTCGTTCATCTTTTGTTTATGCTACATGCATAGTCTTATAGTCTTACAGTGATACGTCTTAGTGAAATGTAAAACTTTAACACATGAGAAATTTGCGGCTGCTTCTTTCATTAACAAAGGTGACTGCACGGGATAACTCTCATGACCACCCGTGTGGTCAAGATAGATAACTTTCTCCGCTTTTCAAGTGTGAACCTTGTTTTTGTGAAGGGAATACAAAAGAACAACCTTGTAATGTCAAATGCAACATTTTTTCCCAGTTGTTAATCTTCTTATAATGCTTCCTCATCCATGTGCCAGGCACGATCTATTTGATTACTTGAGTTCTGAATGAAGCCATTTTGTAGTGTGTGTGCCTAAGAGTAATATGGCCCTCATGTTACAGGAAAGATGTGCAGGCGCTGATACTTTATCTATTGTTGCTCGAATATTGCATAGATCTAAAGGTCATCTCCAATTGATGCTTCTGCGAAATAATGGAACTATTGTGGAAGATTTCTATGGCCATCTGGTTTGTTCCTCCCTATAAATCTCTTGTAGGGTTCAGTATTTTTCATGGTGGTTTGGTATTTCAGAAAAATTGATGTGGATTTCGGTTTCAGTTTGACTTGAGGTAAAGACTCACTTTAAAATTTGGGCAACTAACTGCAGGGGGATCTAATTTATTCGGAAAAATCATTAAACTGCATCTTTATCTATAAGTCGTTAAATGGTGCCACTTAGATGAGTTTCTATCTGATTGGAGAGTCGCCTACATATATAGTCACAAGAATTCCAACAAACTCTAAATACACCATAACTTATCAGTGTCATTCTGTGAGGGTCTTTCATGTTTAGGTTGTGTAGGTTAGTTCAAAACAAAGCCTGTTAGGTAATACCTGTGCTTCTGAAAATGGACTTTTGAAAAAAATGATGTTAATAGCAGTCTTTACCAATCTGCAGTAACCACATTTTTTTTGGCATGGCCTGTAATTGATTTCCCGTTTTCTCATGTTAGTGACTAAAGTTGGTGAGAAGCACCAAGCACCAAGCATGAACATGTGGTTGTGTTTCGGAATTGTAATTCTTTGGTTTCATATATTGAACCGATTTTTTTTTTCCACTTTTTTTTAGTGAGAAGGATCCATAATTTAGTTTGAAATATAATCTTAAATACATGTGATTTTTTCAGGTTGATGCTGTGCCAGTTCTTGTAGAACACATGCATAGGACAACTGCAAAACTACTTCTTCACATTAATGGGTTAGTAGAAAACATCTCTCTTTCATATTGTGTTTGAGTCAAAGATATGTGTCCAGCCCTATAGAATTGACATGTACATCTGCATCTCTGCCGTATGTGTAATTCTTTCCACTTAAAATTGTTTGTCGATCACGGGGTTCTATACTGTTTCACGTCATTTTGAGCTTTGGGTAGGAGCTGAGCAATTGACAAGCTTAGGATGAGGGGCAATTGTGGAGGTTTCAGCGTGTCAGAGACTGACAGAAAAGTTGGGTTGTGGTTCTGCTTCGTGCATATGTATACTTTGGCATGGGAGGAATAGCCATGCGTTAAAGGTGTAGAGCTTAATGGACTTGCTTTATCCATGTTTCTTAGATATTTAAGGGATGCTTGCTTTTGGAAATTCTAGATTTTGTCGGTATTTAGAAGTTTTGGATGCAACTGCTCGTGCATATATCATGTTGGAAAAAGAAATCTAACAGTGGAAAAATCAGTCAAAATTGCTTGAAGCTGGGGAAACAATGCGCTAATCCAAAGCAATCTAGATGATGAATAGAAGCAGAATAGCTCCAACTGGGAACTTGCAGCGTGCACAAGGTTGAGTGTCTTGAAGAGGGGAGCGGAAATAAACTTGATGCAGAATCATTTGCTTAAACATATACAGAGGGCATGCACTGCTGAATTCGGTGATTGCAGATGATTCGACTCTGTAGCTAATCAGAGCTCCGAAGTGCGACCAGATTGTGGATACTGGTCAACTGTGATGTCTATGAATGTTTATACTAAAGCACCAACGTGATTGACCTAATTCATAGGCACAGTTAAATAAAAACTGGAACTTCCAGTTAAAATTGTAAGGTTTTAGGGACAGTTATGAATCAATGTTGCACAATACCAGTAGGCTAAATGTGAAGCTTAACTCTCATCTCTTAGCCTTTTCTTTGGGATCTCTCCATTATTGGTGGCTGTGATTTGCTATATGAAGTCGATACACTTGCAAAATTTGTTGTATTGCCATTTTTCTAGCCACATTTTGGGCTATTATTTTAAGCTAGGAGTTTTTTTGTTGTCTTTCAAAGTGTAACAGTTTGTTGCAGGTATGTTGATCGGATTGCCAATGCTAAATGGGAAGTGAAAGAGCTTGGTATAGAGCATAATGGGTTTGTTTACTTGCTTTGATCCCTTTATTACAAATAAATTTATTCAATTTTCATCCTTATGTACCTGTAATTTAATTCCAACATGTGAACAGCACTAGGCAGGTATATTTGCTTTTGTGTATGCGAAGTTTTCCTTTGGTTACTTGGTATTACATGAGAGACATTATCAAATGACATGTAATAAGATGTGCTCTTTATACACACACACGGGATTGCAATCCCACGTAAAAGGCCTAACACTCTTGCATGCCTAACACTTGCTGGATTCCTATCTCCTGTTCTGGAAGAAGGCCTATGAATTGAGACGAGAAAAATCTGGTAATGTTATTTTCAAAGAAATAAGGGCCTGGACGTTGTGGAGAGCTTGGATGAGCTTCAGGTTCCAACTGGGGGCTGCATATTGGGATGTCATAACTTAAACGAGTTTTGTGTGCTTACTTGTGTTCACCCTTCACTATGTTTCCTTAGTTTCATCAATACTTTCCATAGTGAACATATCTCAGTTGAACATTAATATCATGATTGTAGTCGATCTCATGATGAATATTAATTCGTAGAAAGGTTTTGCTCACTTCTGCCTTGTGCCTTTGATGCCTGAAACTTGAACTACCTTATTCTATGTTGTTTGTTCTGCTATTGCTTCTTGTCGTTATTAACCCTACCGTAATGAATTTAGTGCTGTACTCAGCTTTAGTATTTAAAACCTTTGGACCATACATTTTCTCTTATCAGTTGGCTTTTGACTTATGAAACTTGTGAACTTTAGCTACTGTTTTTTGGATTCGTCTACACAAGTTTATTGAGATGAACATATTGGAGTGTATCTCTAGATTGCTGCTGCAAACAAAGTTTGAAAAACTTTTGGTATATACTATATAGCTGCTATTGTTCATAGTATATTGAAGATGGTGGTTATTACCGCTATAGCTGTTGTTGTTATTGTTGTTGTTGATGTCGGCCTTACTAATTGGTAGTTGGAATGTGCATCTCCTCTGTATTTTTGTTCTCTCCTTGTTTTCTAAGATAGCCTCTACCTCTTGACTAGTATTCTGAAAAGTGAGTTTTATCAACAGGTATGTTGATTTATTATTGGGTGAATTTAAGCACTACAAAACAAGACTTGCATGTGGGGGAATCCGCAAAGAGGTAATTGTTGGCAGTAAATTTTGTATGGCACCTCCTTGAATTTAAAAAAAAAAAAACAGTATTTGCCTCTCAAAACTTTGTAATTTTATTTATTTATTTATTTATTTGGCTCCTAGGCTGACTGACTTATTGAAAGGAATCGTTAATGTATTAAATTTCCTGTTCATTGTTTTTCTTTTGTGGTCATGCCTTTCTTCTCTCTGTGCTAAGTTTATACTCCTATGCTGTTCCATGCTCTAGTGTTTCCTTTTTCATCGGTCTTTATACCAAATGTATTCTTCCCTACCATAAACAAGGGTTGGAGTATGATGTCATTTTGGCATTCTGGTTTTTTAATACGTATGGTGTTCTTGGTCTGAAGTCTAGGTAATCCCCATTTATTTAGGGTGTTTGTTATTTTTTGTGTTTCTGTTGTGATTTTCATTTTCACTTCCTGATATCTTAAGCTTTAGGGCTGTCTGACACCTCTGTAGGTTTTTGCTAAGGCTTTTCTGAGGTGTCCTTTACTGCCTCTGAATTTATATTTTGGTCCCTAATGAGAAAAAGTGGGAGAAAGAAAAAGGAGGGGGGGGGGGGGAGGTTTATCGTGTAGTCATTGAATGTAATAAACCCTGAATATGATACAAACTTCTGTATTATATTTCTGTATGCTTAGGTTCAAGACCTCCTCTTAGGATATGGACTTGAGATCGTTGCCGAAACTCTCATTGAAGGTCTATCAAGAGTGAAGAGATGTACTGATGAAGGCCGAGTTCTCATGTCATTGGATCTTCAGGTTATTTTATTGTGCTAAGAATCTCCACAAAGCAACATTTCCTTTTCTTTTTGCTCCCTTTTCTTTTTGAAAAGCTTGAGATATTACATGAAGTGTTGTCTTTATTCCTTTCAGGTTTTAATAAATGGTTTACAACATTTTACATCTGTAAACGTGAAACCCAAACTACAGATGGTTGAAACCTTCATTAAGGTAAGTGTAACCATGGTTGAACTTCACCAAAGATGAGCAAAAATAATGACAAGACAAAATTTGGAATATTGTATAATTTGTGGGGGCTGCAGCCTAACCTATCTCTCTCTGTTTCTCTCATTACTCCAGGCGTACTACCTACCTGAAACTGAATATGTACACTGGGCACGGGCTCATCCAGTAAGTAGATCCATCCCTTTGATGCTTTTCAATTGGGTGATTATTTTGCATTGCATGTATTGAAGTCTTTTTCACTTGCAGGAATACAGTAAAAATCAAGTTGTTGGGCTGGTCAACCTTGTTGCCACTATGAAAAATTGGAAGAGAAAAAACAGGTTGGATGTACTGGAAAAGATTGAGTAAGCCTGCACGCAAGTTCAGATAACACATAATTTTTGCGATTCTTTGCACTGATGTATATTGGATGATACTTTGGTCTTGATGATGTAGAGTTTATCCTGAGGCTGTATATCTTCAGATGTCTAAATATATGGCTGAGCTTGTAAAATATGATCCATCCCTTCAAGGGAACATTAAATGTAATTTTGGATCACACAGTAGATGAAATAATGAGTTTACATGGAAATTATCTAGTTCTGAATTACATTTTCACTTGCAAAAGATCCTCTGCATTTGTAATTCCATGGAATATAAAAGGATATTTTGCATCACTTTATTGCAGCTGCTGTGTGGTATGTGTCTTCTACACAACACATATTTGAATCTCCAGATGCCCCCAATTGTTATCCTTTCCAGAGTCCTAACATATGCCTGATATTCCTCCCTAGTGATACCCAATCAAGGATGGTGTTTTGAGTATTAAAATTTTGGTGTATGAGAGTTGCAAGTTAATACCCAATCAAGGATGGTAGTCAAGAATATGCCCAACTAGTAGGATGTGAAATATTCACAATCATCAATGCATTGGTCAAAGTACTCTTCTTTGGCCAGAAACCAAAACTCAATACTGGTCTCATAAGCAACCAGAACCAACCCAACACATCAAACTATCACTTTATACATCCAAATATAACCCGGAATAATCAGAAACTCATTCTGAAGCCAGAACCGTAATACAGTTCTACACTTCTACTCTCCCAAAAAAGCATTCGAGCTCATTAAAAAAGCGAAAAAAAAAAACCAGTAGACAACACCTAAAGATGAATATTATCAGAATGTAAACCATTAGACAGCACCTAACAGGTGAAATTGCAAGTTGGTTGCTTCAAGATGGGCGGCAACAAACCGTTGGATTGTGAAGAATCAATCATGACCGTTGCTCATAATTGCTCAGCATACTCCTACCCATGACAATAATTGAACCCTTTTCTTTGTACCCAGTTGCCCATTCAGCGAAGCACATGTCTCGGCACCGACACGAACTTATTGGCTATAATTAATTGTTAGTCGAGAAGGAACTATAATTTTGCTCGAGTTTAGTGACACTTAAATGATTCAATCTTATAATTCCAGACAGTTGGACCAGGAACTTAGCGTTTGTCTATGCAGAGTTGAGATTTTTTTTATGCAGGATTATTGTATGTGCTCGGATTAGGATTCTCTACAATTTCATATCCAATTGTATAGTGTAATTTGGAGAGAATTAGACAGTATGTATTTCTCATTGCAAGGCTTATGCAATTTTACTATGCAGATAGGAAATTGAAGATAATCTTAATTCAATATGTAATTTTACTATACTAATAGAAAATTACAGATAATCTTAATTCATTTTTTCTAGAAAAATCTTGAACTACCAAAATTGCAAATAAGAGCTGGAAAGCTATCTGCTGGGACGGTTTAGGTGATGGTGTCCTGAGTTGACATGGTCCTCCACAATTCTTAAAAAGTAGAAACAAAATCTTGAAAATTAAAAACAACTAAAAGGGAAAAGAGAGAAACTAATGTTATTCAAAATTTTAAAAATCAATTTTTTATTTTTTATTTTTTTTCCTGTAGCTTAAATCCAAAGGATTAGGGACAAGAGGGGCAAAAGAATGAAGCTGCGATATAACGTCGAAGGCAGGCATTACACATTAACGTCTCCATCTTTGTCTGTTGTTACTGGGTGTGTGCTTTTGTTGACTCTCGGCCTCTGTGCCATCTGAGGAAGAGCATGAGCAGCCTCTTTCTTTGTTTGCTTATCCTCCTGTTGGAGTTTTGTTTTCCTTTCTACGCAGAAGCCGCTGGTGATTGCGTGATGACACCCACCATGTTTAATGCAACGCAGGGCTGCTCCGCAGGTACCTGAAAAAAATATCGCAGTGAACAGTTCTGAGAAAAAGTGAAGTCTGAGCCGGACCAGCAGGCAGACTTTGATTGTCGATCCTGACACCATTTGTGTACCTTATTTCCTCACGTAATTTTCACATTTTGACGAATGTGCGTTTACTAATCCCTCAGTATGAGGCCGTCCCATTGGGGTGGGGGGGGGGGGGGGGGGCTGAAATCCAGACTTGGAATTGTTCACAATCCCAAATATCAGATCGGTCAGAAAATTCGAACGTTGGCTAGGCAACATTTTAATATGAGACTTGTATTTTATTTTTTTCCTTTTACTTCAGTTATGTTATCAGGGTTAGCCGCACTGGCAGCCACTCGAAGAAGGGGTTCGTGGACGGACTAGTCTGCTTTGTAGAGAGATAAACACAATAAGTACACTCCACATTATTTAATAATGCTTACGTAAAGTTTCGAACAATATAGACAATGAGTTCTACCTGTTATATTTATGTCTTTCTAAATTGCATCACGCTCTTTCCTTTCCTTTTTTCTTGGTGCATTGTACACCCGTGTGTGGCTTTAAAGGACAAGCTTTCTTCTCATCAAGTCAGCAATCATGCGTGCAGATACAGAGGGGGGAAACTCTATGCTAAAAGCAGGTGTTTCTGTGCTTTTCGTCCTTGCCTTTTGGTAGTCTCTTTCACAGTTGAAACATTTGAGAAGAAGTTTCACCCTCTACAGGTATGAAGTGTTTCTCCTCCACAAGACATCTATATATCACCCAATTTTCTAATTGCAAATGCAGTCAACCACGTGAAAGAGCACAGTGCAACAAACTAGGACCGCTCAATTTGAAAGCAGTGGCCCCGGAATGGCACCCACAATTCCTCCATGAGAAGAACTTTTACATGTTTGACATGTGTTTAATTTGGACAATGGTAGGTCTCTAAGTATGATGAGGTTGGAAAAAGAAATGTGAAGAGATTTGGTAGAGTATTGACTTACAAAGTGGCCTGCTCCAAGAATCCAATAGAAGTGTAGGTTTTTGTATGACTTGGTGAATCCCTTGGTGCTCCTACTATTCCCACAATAGAGAGGGGTTTTGTCCTTGGCCAAGAAATTACTTAGCCCTTCCCACCTGAAAGATGTATGGGCTTTTAGACAAAGCAAACACCTTCAAAGAGAGTGGGAAAGAAAGGTGAAGATAGAGAGAGAGAGTTACTTGAGCTTCTCAATCCAGGCTTCTGTCCCCTTGGTTGCACATATAACGTCAAGCTACATGAACAACAAGGAAGATTAATACTACCCGAAAATGAATATATTAAAGAGTTATTTTGTAGTTTTTTTTCTAAGCATAAGGGGGAGGGGGCAACCCTCCCAAGGTGAGACTAACACCCTCCACTGCAGAATTTCCGGTTTGAGTATAGCTACTGTCATTGGACTAGCCCATCTCCACAACACCAATAAGACTACCAATCAATTCTAGCCCATCCACTAGGCCCAAGGCCAGAAGGTAGTGAATTAGTGTGTGGTACCAATTAGGCTATAGCCGTGCTGACAGAATTACTTTGTAGTTGATAACACTATCAAATGGTTCCAAAATTAGGTCAACACTGAAATTCCAAAGCCAAGGAGAATTATATGTGGTTGCGTGGTCCGGAGGGAATCTAAACCCTTCTCTAGGCTCTAAGCCATTTAACTTTATTGGGGGGGGGGGGGGGGGGGGACAAAGGGTATTGAAAAAGACTTGAGAAAAAAAATCTTACTTGCCCATTGTACACAGTCACATTCACCCCCTTCGCTAGGAGCTCATCTACCTGCCAAAAAAAAAAAAGAGAGGTCACTTGCATAAGATGCTTTAAGATAAAAATTGTGACCACTTCAGTGGGAAAAGAAAATAAATAAATATAAAATATAAAAAGAATCGGTCCCTTGTGAACCAAAATCATGCCCAACACCAGCTTTTGTGAGAAAGAAACTTGGGTTTTTCTATCCCTCACTTTCCCTTCTTCCAAACAGGCTCAAATGGAAATCTTCAAGGAAGATATGAAACTCTGCAAGTGTTTTGATGCCAGCTTTCTTACCTCAGCAATCCTTGGTTTCATGAAATCGCCTTCTAGCTTCGCAAAAACAGAATCCGACTGCCCTCCCCACCTGTAATTAAAGGAAACACTCAATGCTTTCTTTTCGTGGATTATATATACCTTCACGCTTCACTATTTTTTAATTCTCTCCCTTTAGATGGAAGAAAACTCACGTCACGTTTTCTGGAATCTTAAGCTTCTTTTTAATGACACCGTTCATCAAGAAATCCACATCGCCTACACCACCAGGGGTAGCTCGTAAGGAACTCAAATATCTCGAGTATCTTCTTAATGCAATCCCTGTTGACAATTCCGTGGCTGTCGTAGATGATGAGTCCGATCCTGAATCCAATAGAAAATTGTACAAGTCCTGCAAAAAACACCCCGCACGAAAGAAGATTTAAGATCAGAGACACAAATGGCTGATCAACATGGGGTAAATGTATGATCTTTACCACGCCATTGCTGCTGGTGCTGATAACTGACTCAAGATCCGTCCATAAATAAGTCGCAGCAAGATATTGACCTTCCTCAATTCGCTGCTTAATCTTCTGAGCCACCCTGTTTTCTCAAATGGGTTTGTTTGTCAGCTGAAAGTTTCGGATTCTGAGATAGTTTTTTTTTTAATCTGGATTTTATTTCAGAGTGGAGAAGATGGACCTGTTTGATTTCTGCAATCCATTGTTGTCTAGCCGCGAGACATCTTTGAGAAGAGGACCCCATGAAAACTGCATTTACATATTGCCGAATTCAATCCAGTTTTTCTTCAATTTAAGTGGAAGCAAGCGAATTGGTCAGATTTTAACGAGTTTTTACCACAAAATCTTCTGGGGAGATCCAGCTATCTCCCAATGCCACTCCTACGTATGGAAGAGATTTACAGGAACAAAAAAGAGGTCAGTTTGCGATAAGAAACAAACCAAAAAAACAAGAAATTTGCAGATTCTTCATATTTTTTATTGGAGAAAGATAGCCTGAAAAGAGATTACCTCCCAGTATAAGCTTCAATTTCCCTGCTTCTATGGCTTTTAGTGCTGCCAGTGCAAGAGTGACTGCATACTTCCCACCATAAGACTCTGCCACAATGTACAGAGGACTCTTTTGAAGGCTCTCGTCCTTATTGAATATGGCCATCAAAACTGTGGTTAAATCAGTTCCTGCCTCTTCATCGGTTTTGACGAACAGTTGTTCATCCTCCACAAAACTGTATCCTGTACCGACAGGGTTATCCTGCATGACAAACGAGTTAATTGGGTTTAAAAGCATAAGGAATCCAGAACAGAGTTCGATCATGGCCGACTTACCACGAACAAGAGATCAGCTTTCCGCAACCATGTTGTATTCCGCGGCTTCAAATCGGCGTCTAAAGGCCCAATCTCTTGAAAATTCCCGATCCCAACTCCCGAGGCACCCTGGTTTTGTAAAAGAGACAAAAAGAGAGAACAATTTCAAATATTCGCAGCGAATTGTGAATTCAGAAGTGAAATCTGGGCAGTGACATTTCAAGCATGAAGAACAGGAACACGTTATAAGACGACAGTACACGTTCCTGACTTTTTTTTTTCTTTCTTAAACCGATATGAGCAATACTCACAGGTCCACCCTGCAGCCAAAGAATGATTGGCCATGGCTTGGAGGGATCCTCAACTCTGTAGGGACTTTTGTAAAGCCACCAGAATATGTGTGCTTCTGTACATATAATAGCACAATTCAAAAGCAAATCATAACGCTTGGTTTGAGGAAATTAATAAAAAAAATGGAACGGAAACTCTTTAGAATCATGAATCATTGAGACATTGACATACTGGGTCTGACTTGAACATATCCCCACGCCTCTGATCCTTCCTGGGCTTTAGCAGCTACTGCTATTCCTCCATGAAACAGAGGAGAAAAGAACAGAAGAGAGCAAACAATAACACACCACTTTCCCATTGAGCAAGCTACAGTATCAACTACCCACTTCTCCTATTGATCAGAAAACATGCAGTAATGGAGACAATTATATTCGCACTGCTCGAATGAAGCTTCTGTGTCTGTAACTGAAATAACAAAAATGGATAAATACAAAATCAGTCCTTGTGGTATACATAAAAATTGAATTAGTCTTCATGATAAGAAAAATATCAAATTAGTCCCTATGGTTACACTTTCGTCTGCAATTGGTCCTCCATCATAGACTAATTTTATACTTTTGTGAAATCAAATGTACCAATTTGATAATTTTTCTTATCACCAGATCTAATTTGATTTTATGAGTGTATCACAAAAATTGATTTTGCATTTATCCCTAACAAAAAGGCCAAAAGAGAAGTATATCTCCGATTTTGTTTCCTTCTCTCAGTAATTTAATGTAGAAACTGAAGAAGAGATATTAATAGGTTCAGTACAGCCCAGTGCCCACCAATTGTGGGCTGGAACAGAACTGCAACGACAAAGAAGTTAGAACAATGGCAATGACACGCTAGATATCCATCGTAACAGTATTTTCATAATTCCTTTCCTTTAACGAGGAAGAAAAAAAAGTGTATAAAAATTGGATCATTCCCGTGACTGAATATCCAATTCCGAGACATTTAGAGCATGTTCGTTTAACAAGTATTCTATGAATTTTTTTGAATCTTTAAAATACAAAAATTTTTACAACCAAACATTATTTTTAACACCACATAAAAATAACTAGGGCTGAAAACCGACCCCTCAGCGCGGTTTTCAGCCCCTACCGGCAGGTTCGGTTGGGTTGCTGGAAAAAATAGGCCGACAACCGTGCCGGGAGAGAAAGAGACCGGCCGGACCGACAACATTCGTCTTCGGTTGGCCTGTGAGAGAGAGAGAGAGACGGGGTGGTTGGGCGTGAGAGAGAGACGCGGTGGTGTGGGCGAGAACGTGGTCACAAGAAACGGGGTCGTTGGGCGTGGGAGAGAGAGAAATGCGGGGTATGGAGCAGTGGGGGGAGGGAGAGACGACGTGGGAGCAGTGGGCGTGAGAGAGAGAGACGACGACGACGTGGGAGCAGTGTTGACGAAGACGAAGACGAATACTCAGGGAAGAGAGAGAGAGAGAGGTTGGAGACTCGGGGAAGACGAAGACTCGACCAGTGTTGACGAAGAACGTTTAAAAATATAAAAAATAGCTTGAAAGTTCCAAAATACCCCTCGGTTCGGTTCGGCCCACGGTTTTGGGTACCTAGAACCGTGGGCCGAACCGACCCATTCGGTTTTCTCACATTTTGGACCGACAGCCGAACCAGGCTGGTCCAAAACCGGCCGACCCAGTCGGTTTCGGGCCGGTTTGGGTCGGCCCGGTCGGTTTCTGCCCAAATGTGATCACCCCTAAAAATAACTACAACACTCATACTAATAAAGTTATCATCACTTAAAAAATTTCAAAACACAAAAAATTCTCAAAAAATACCTAAACCGAACAACCTTTTAGTCATAATATATCGGACAAGATGGACCTCAAAACTCATATATCATGTCTGTATATTTTCGAATTGAAGTATCTAATTCATATAGCAAATAACAAAGGATAATAACAACGGAAGAAAAGGGTGTGCAGCTAATAGGGATATTGAAAGAATTGATAAAGGAAAGGATGGGCTTTGAATGGCGGGGGTCGGAGAGATTGCGTGCACGAACATAGTTACAACTATTGCAGTGAAGAACTTCCTGCGAGTTTTCAGATGTAACACTTCTTTTTGTCCTCTTTTTTTTTTTTTTTTACTCTGCAGATGTTTTGTTTTTTCCGTGACCAATCAATCTTGAATCTTTAGCAGATAAAAACAATTTCAATATTTTTAAGGAACAACCCCTCGAATAAGGGAAGTTGGGATAGTTTGATTCTTTTCCCAAATAAGAAAAAATTATAATCAACGTCTTTCCATTTCCAAAGACAATTAGGTTTTTTAAAGTTGGTAACTTCTAGAAAATTGAAGAGGCACAAACTGCAATGTTTTCTTTTTCAGTATTTTTGGACTGAATAAGGATATTTTAAGATTTTTTTTAAAAAAATATACGCAATATGTGAACGCCAATACAATATAAGACCCATTAAAATATAATTGAGTAAATTTTTTTTTAAACTATCTCGAAAAAGAAAGGAAAACTTCCACGTGTACTAGACATAAAACAATGTAATATAATATAAAAAATTAATGCAAAATGAGACATTATAATATAATATAATATAAGAAAATTCATGTAAATTTCTTATAAAAAATTAATATAAGAAAATTAATGAAAACTTCCACTTTATAGCCATTTCGATCTCCCACTTTTAAAAGTTTTCCACTTTTGATTCTATCAGGGCTGCTCTAAAGTAATCGGAGTCTTAGGCGAAATTTCAAAATGAGATATTATAATATAATATATTTTAAAAATAAATTATTAATAAAAAATTAGTTAAAATATATTCTTCTAATTTTTTGAGATGCAAAATTACTTATCAAAATTTTATATTCTAAATTTGTTAATATATCATTTTCAATTGATAATATGATCAATCTATTTAATCTTTCTTGCATCATATTTGATTTTAGGTAGAATTTTATTAGTTTTCGTTTTGAAAAACTTCTTTTTGCAGAAGAAACAGCTACAGGTATTGCCAATAATATTATATTAGCAATACTTGCATTTGGAAAAGATAGATTTTTAGTTGTTAATTAATGCATACAACTGTAAAAATGTTAAATAAATTAGATGGTATAAACTGATAGGAATTATTTTTGTCTTAAGCCACTTTTGAAGAGTTAATGGTTATTTTAATCAAGGAGATTTAATAGGCATTTTTTAGAGTTAATAGGTCCTTTTATCAAGAAGATTTAATAGGCATCTTTGAATAATTAATGAATCTTTTATCAATGAGATTTAATAGGTCTTTATAAAATAAAAAATTAACTAACTAAATTTCTATACAAATAGTTTTAACGTTAAACTTTTGAGGCCTTATCATTAAATATTTTTAAATATACCTATTAAAGAAAATTTTTAATTGAGGGTCTTCCTATTTTAGGGGCCTTAGACAACTGCCTACACTGTCTATAGCTGGAGCCGCCATTAATTCTACATATCCTAAAGATTCTCGACATAATTAAAAATCGCTTTTACATCTATAAATTTTTTTTCTTTTTCACGTGACTCTAGGGGATGGGCTTTGATACTTCATCAAAAGACGTGGGATAGTCTCGATGATTACACCCCGAATCCATATATATTGTGATATTTTGCAGTAGCCCCTCCATGCAGATTTTATCGTCTCAAATATGCTAACTATGCTCATTGGTTCCATTATCCAAGGTCAAAGAAAGAAAACGGAAAAAAATAGAAAACAAACACTAAAACCCTAAAAAATATTTTTTTAAAAAAAAGAAGAAAGAAGGAAAGAATTAGAGACCGGATGGACACATAAATTTAATTCTCTAAATTAGAAAGGATTATGATTCTTCGAGAATGATCAACTAACATATATAAGAAGCAGCATCATTTTGTACTCCTGAACTATGAGGTCAACGTCCAAATCAGCTATACGATCTACTTTGAGGATGCACAATTTGTGAGCTTAATGTGACCGACTTAGTGTGATAAGTAATTCATGTACATGATATAATTTTGAAGGTCAGATCTTACATGCCCTGAGGGGCGTTTGTTTACCAATATTTTCGTCCCTCAAAATTTCCAAACAATTATAAAATAATCTCTCTCTCCTCATTAAATTATAAAATAATATTATTCTATTAAATTAAATATTCTCTCTCCTCATTTTTTCATAAAATACTATATTTTTTCACAAACCTCAATACCCAAAATTTTCAAAACTCTAATATTTCCACAAACAAACACCAAATATATAGGAGTTTGAGGGATCAATGAGATAAACTCAGTAGTTCGGACTCCGGTGACATTGACAATTAGCAAGGGGCAATTGTGCGTATTGAAATTAGTGTCCACCGAAATTCTCCCTGATCTCCTCCCCGCCGGCTGTAGTGCATGTATAAATAGCCTCCAATCCTTGTTGCAGTAACGGGCTAAAGTCTATTTCATTCTTTTTATTTAGATAAAAGTCTATTTCATTCATAAAACTGAGACGGACAGAAATTTGCCCGTATGGTAGGTGAGTATCACTATTCACTCCGTGTGGGATTTACTGTACAGGATTTCTCTTATTATCTAAAAAAAAAGCTTAATTAATCCTGGTTTAATTTTTTCTCATTTCCTCAGTTTTACTTCTTCCCCGCAAGCTCCTGGATTAATTACTTGTTCTAAAAAGTTCTATATATATGCAAATTTTACTAAAGAAAAATGTCACTGTTAAGTACGTAACATGAACTGAGCAAATCCAAATGTTGACGAATAATTAGTAGTAATGTATATTTCATCATAAGCAACGTTGAGATTGGACGGAAGGACCTTCTTGAAATAGATAATTACCTCTTGCTTCTCGGAGTATGAAACTTAAAGAGAAGAATTAAAACTGAAGGAGAAAATTTTTAAAAAAAATTAAACCACAAGTATATACGTAAGTGGATCAAGATTCCTTGACTTTCCGGAGGAATATCATGGCTTTGAGACTCTTAGGCACTCGATTTGGACCTTTCCTTTTTCTCTGGTTAAGCTTCTGCCTGGCCAAATCCATCTGAAATATTCTGAAAATCAAACAAACGTTAATGGATAAGCTGAAGCTGGACTGTTATTATTAATAAAAAAAATTGATTTTCAGGTAAAATGTTTCGTTTTGAACTCTCTAACTACTATTATTTATGCAATTTACACTCTAAACTACTAATTAAACACGACACATAACATCTCAAACCGTCATTATTAATAATAAAAAAATTGATTTTCAGGTAAAATGTTTCGTTTTGAACTCTCTAACTACTATTATTTATGCAATTTACATCCTAAACTACTAATTAAACACGACACATAACATCTCAAACAATCAATAATATATTAGTTGTTTGCACTCTGCATAATGTTAAAATTTGACTGTTAATTAAGATAACGTCACATATCAAATTTTTATTTGATTTGAACTTCACAATATTAACCTGATCAGGTGTAAAGTGCAGCAAGTTTTTCAAAACTGATCTGGATAGAATTGTAACTTCCTAAAATGAATGCTTTTGTTGAAAAAAAAAAGGTTCATTTTCCTATAGTTTAGAGTATAATAAGTCATAAGACTAGTAGTTTGGGGTGCTATAAGTATAAAATAAATCATAATTAAAGGGTACTATAAAGTATATATAATTTTTCTTTAATAAATAATTGAAATGCGATGTACTGTTTTTGTGTGTTGTTAATCCCCTTAGATTCTCTGTGTACATGCGTCTGCATGTGTCCCTGATCTTAATCGCATGTGAGAAGGTAGATCTCGTCGTTTACCTTTCCAACAAGCTGGCCGGCACAAATTAATGTAGGTGGTTTGCTTGACGCGGCCCTATTAAATTAGGTAAGGTGTCAATAAACAATTCATGATATTAATTAATAGTGTGATGGGCACCACACATACATGTTAACATCAGCGCTGTCTTTCTCTCTTCATTGAAGTCGTATGACAAATGATAATGTTAGGGGCTCTGAAAAGGTCGGTGGAATTAATACCTATGCCATGATTTGATTGAAATTCCCATAATTCTTTACATATTTTTATGCTTAACTATTTAAGGATGTTTAAATGCCCCCAAGTAATTTTATTTTAGAGGGGCATTTAGATTATTTTTTGTCGTCTGGTTTAAGCTCAAATTTAACGGGAGCAAAAATTGATCATTTTTGTAACTCGATGGGTGTAATCCAACAAATTAAAATTTGAGGAGTACATTTTAATTTTGCTCTATAAATATGAGGCTTACTGTTATATTTCCTCTTTATGTTTTCAATTTGATATTCTAATAGTCGTTCTCAAATTAAATGGTGTGGAAATATATATCATCTTTGAATTTTGCATCATTTAGTAAAATTTGTAAGGGAAAATGATATTGATGTGGCCGTCACCATTTAATATGAAAATAATATTAGGATCTAGAATTGTAAATATATGCTAGAATATCCAAATAATTGTATAGAATAATCAATAATTCTAGAGAATCTTAAACTCCATAACGCACATGCATGCATGGCCGGCCTAGCAATTCAAGCATTAATTTCATAATGCAAGTTGAGGTTCATATCAGACATGAAACTAACATCATATTATATATATATATATATATGGAAGTTCAAGCATAGTTAATTTCTTTATGTTCAGACGTACCATTTTTACAAATAAGAATCAACAACTTATATATATAAGTTGCTGATTCTTATTTGTACACACTACAAAAAAAGGGCCTATAGCAGCGGTCAAAAAACCGCTGGTATAGGTTATTTTGGCCTATACCAGCGGTTTTTTAGCGGCGATCGCGACCGCCGCTATAGCTCCGTCGGGAGATAGGTATATAGCGGCGGTTTTCGAAACCGCTGGTGAAGACCTCAGGTCTATAGCGGCGGTCATTTAGCGGCGGTCACGACTGCCGCTATAGACTCGAAAACAATTTTGTCTTTCCCGCGGCGTTTCCCAAAAACCGCTGGCATAGACTTTTAGCGGCGGTCGCGACCGCCGCTATAGGTCTGTGCCAGCGTTTTTTTTTTTTTTTTTCTAGCATTTTAATACATTACTAATGTTTTCCTATATTTTCATATAGAAGCTTTTTTAATCGGTAATACAAATTTATTTTAATAATTATAATTTATTGGATGTAAAAACTTAAAGACCAAGAATAATAAAACAAAATATACTTCATTATTGATTAATATCGTTTTACAACAAATACAATAATCTCTACAAGTAAAAACTTGTTTTCATTTTAATCAGTTCAATTCCTTAAAAGGAATGAACAACATGATGGTACCAATTCAGGTGCTCAGGCTCTTCAAGGATAGCAATGTCAGCATCCTTAGAAGGAATGAACTGGGAAGTATCTCCAGCAGGTATTATGCTTCTCCTTTCTTTAGAGAACTGAAAAACAAAGAGAATTAAGATGTCAAGAGGAAAAGGATTATTATGTGAAGTTACTTTTAAGTCATATGGTATGAAAGCTAACTACCACATACCATTGGCCATTGTTGAAGTCTCGGGAGGATTTGCAATGTAATTAACAGCTACAGCATAAAAAAAACAACAAAAGGAACCCATCAGTTATGTGGTACTGGACTGGGTAGACACATGCATATGATATATTGCTGCATGCAAACTGACATAAACTGAGATGATTGAAATAAAAAAGGGTTAAGACGACTACAACGATATAGTTTTCTTAGTAAGGAACTGTTAAGCACTCCAACCATAGTGCATGAACCTCAGAAATGTGGAAACTAGTTGGTTAGCCTTGGCTGGCTCCACACTGGCTTGGTTGGTATCTGACCTGCAGACTAGTTTTGTTTGTTGCTTATTTGGTCATCTTTTATGTGTCTTTCATCCTTACTTTGCAATGTTCCCGAAGAGAGAGAGCCACTTGAAATATGTAAATGGAACTACACAGCAAATAGAAATTGCAAACCTGAGTACAACTGATCTTTTCTCCTCCAGCAGTCTGTATAATTCGACCTTCAACCAGACCACCTGCACAGAAGCTGTTAATGATTGACAATCAAAAAGGAGTTGCTCAGAGATTGCTTGCAGTTATCTAGTAACTTGTGAAATGAAAATAGTGAGGATTATAATATGACAAAATGCATAACAGTGTTATGGATAGTGAAACTACGTTTAGACCCTAGAATATACCTAGAGGGGGGGTGAATAGGTATTTAAAAATAATCAACACTTTCTTTCTATTCAAAGAAAAATAGTTCAACTAATTTTTCAATCAATCAATGAATTAAAGAACTGTAAACTAAACACACATAACAGATTTTATAGCACCTATTCTATATTGCAATATGAACTGTACAACAAGCCTAAGCACCCTGTTATAAGAGTTTTACATAAACTCTAAAATCTATGGTTTATCAATTTTACAGCACTATAAATCCAAGAACAATGCAGTTTTTCCAGCAATGATAAAATCAATACTGTGGCTATTTTACAGCAACACTAAGACCAATACAATTGTGAATGTACAACAGCAAGATATTCCCAATGATTCAACTATGTTCAACTAGAGACAAAAGATACATGCAACAACTATATAACCAAACTAAGTATGATTACAGCAGCTGTACAATCAAGAAACAGAGTGATTTACAGCAGCAATATAAACAAGAAACCTGCAGAATATTCAACCCGTTAACCTCAAATCTCTATGAAGTTTTTCTGCAATTCAGAAACTAAAAGAAGATGATTTTCAACAACTCTAAAATCAAGACCGATGTAATTCAATCAGCAACATAATGTCCAAAATTCCAGCAATATACAAAGAGCAGATAACAGACCAAATTCCAGCAACCTTGGTTCTAAAGATGTAATCAATTTTAACAATCAACAACTAAAAATCCAGCAAGATACTATGTCTATATCACAACCAAGATCAGTTAATATCAAACAAATAACAGAACCAATGCAGCAACTATTTAGCCCTTTAACATAACACGTTTTCAGCTAGTAAGATCTGCAAAACAGTAAACACAAGATTGGTTAGATAAAACAAGATCAAGATCAAGATCAACAGAAAACAACAATATAGACAACATCGAAATTTTTGTTGACGAAGTGAAAAATTTCTCCAGAAGAACGTCTTCTGAGAAATAAAAAACACTCCGGGTGTTTCCACCAAGTTTTTCCACTAGAACGTCGGGATTTTACAATGGTGATCTAGCCAAAAACCTTCTGGCCTCAAGACCCCTTTTCCTATGTAAAATCACTCAATCCACCGAATTGGGTTGGTGCCCAGCACCCACACGAAGACCAGCAACTCTGGTTCTCGTTCTACAGCAGATCCCACGAACTCGTAGGCTTGAAACTCCTCTGAAAACTTTCAGCAGCAGTTGTTCTTGAGAACCCACTCAAGAACCTCAACACTTGGTGATTCCAATCTTCAACAGCAAAGAAGTATGAATGTCCAGCCTTCAATCAACGATCAAGGCTCACAGATCTTCCACCAGAGGGAAGCTAACACACTCTCACATTCAGATTTCGGTTAGAACCGAATCTTGCTCAAGAGAGAAAATGGGAAAATCGCATAGAGGAAATTTCTGGAGTTTTCAGCTTGGTCGATGCGTGAATACGTCAAAGTGATTTGGGAAAGTTGTATATAGCTTTAGTGAGGGTAAATTAGTCAAAACGAAAAGGTTATGATGACTGGGCAACTTTCTAGAAGGTTTATACGATATCTGCAGAATTCCCGCTAGGCTGACCCAAGGCTAACCCAGCCAACCGAAAATCCGTCTAACAGCTCAGCAACTGTCTCCCAACCATTCTAGATGCACCCAGCACCTTCCAGAAACTTTCTCCTTAGCTCCACGACCTTCCAGACTTAATCAAGTTGCTTTTACAAATCTACAAATGGAAAAAATACATTTATACAAAGAATTGTTTTGACCATGGAAATTTTGCCAATTTTACATAAGCACTTTCAGATAGGATATGCAGATATTATAGACAATGCAGAGTATATAGAAATTCAGGTAAGCCTAATACTTTTTGCACTGAAGTGACATAAATATTCAGAAAAAACATGTATCATAGCAGGCTAGGGAGTCCTGGATGACAGGCTTTAATGCAAGTGACTTTGGAATCAAACAGTCCACGAGTCCACCATACCAGGATAAGTCAAAATGGATAAGGTGGAATAAAACTGAAGACATCTCTTGCACATAGACCTCCCAAGATTAATAACAGAACCACATAGGGTCTACTATATGCATGGCGTCCAGATATCAAACAAGCACCACACAGAGATGAGAGAAAAAGAAACTACCTGTTGTTGAAGATCTGGTAAAGACTCTACTTCTGAATCCACCCTTAGGCTATTGAGCAACTCATCCAAATTAGAGGAATGGTCGAAGCGAGATTCATCTCCGACTGCAAGATTATGACTACCTTCCAAATGTAGACTCAGGATCATGCTTGAAACTATACAACTTAGATGCAAGCCCTCTGGAATCCTTCCAAACTCGACCCCTTCTTGATCTTTCCTCCATTACTGCTAGTACAGCTGGCCGGTGTTTTTTTCTCATTTCTTGCAATCTAGACTCAGTTACACCTATATAACCCATGCAAGCCGTCAAGACAAGCTGACTGCTGTCAAATGTAGAGCCAACAAGGGATTGCAACAAGGTAATTGCATCCCCAGCATCTTTAGTTGTAACTAAAGCAGGACCTACAAAAATAACATAACCAAAAAATTATACTCTCTAAACACCCATATAAACAGCAATGAAGTCTGGTTCATGACGTGACTGCCCAAATTTCACATACAGACAAACTAGTACCATATAATTCCATTAATGCAAGTGCTGTTTGAAACAGCATAACACGAATACCAACACCAACCCTACTCAAGATCCAAATACCAACACTCATAGCATAAAATTAGTCCATAACCATTGCAAGAGACCAAACCAGATGCATTTTTAAGAAAAGATGCTATCTCCTCATGTGAATTGCCCACCTTGTTTGCATTGATAAGAAATTCAATCCCTTTCTTTGGCTTCCGATTGAAAATAGATATACCTTCCTACCCCAAGATGTAAATTAGATTCCATGGAAAATGGTCACGGCCCAAAAGATGCACAAGGACCCAGAGAGGCCAAATATGGAAAGAAAAACATAGATTGGGCGGCGGAAGAGGCCGCACACGCGGCTAAAAGCGGCGGCGAGTCAGATCCACGCGTCGCGCGTGGGGCGCGTGTGGGAAGACGCGCCATCGTCTCGCAGCCGGCGAAACGGCGCTGCAACGGTCTCGACGAGCTGATGCCAACGATCCGGCGCGTGCGTGTCCAACGGAGACGTAAAACACCGAAAACCGCCGGGAGACCACCTGCAAGAGAAAACCAAAACAACACCCAACCACACCACCAACAGCCGGACCAGAGAGAAACCCAGGGAAGAGAGAAAAGGGGGAGAGGGAAAGGAGAAGAAAAAAGGAGGAGGGGAGTGAAGGAGGTGGACCTCCCCCCTCCTCCGTAGGGGCACTGCTTAGGGGAAAAAACCAGAGAGTTGAGAGAGAAGGGAACTCTTATTACTCACGAAGTCCTCATATCCAGGGTCTAATCAATTCCCAAGATAATTGATTTCGCTCCTGAAGTTTTTGATGATTGCTGGACCTACTTGTTCACAAGAACTTGTTTTCTCTTAGCCAGACAACTTCACACTACTCAGAAGCTTGCTTTATGAATAAACAATTATATGTCTTAAGCTAAGGAGCTAATTTCCTTTTCCTTTTGCAGCTGAGGTGCTAATTATTTGTGGGTTCTCATGAAATGCGATCCTATTCATAAATAATAATTACAAAAAAGAGAAACTTATCCACAATATCATTGCTTTGACCCACTTAAACTCGTATTTATGTGATGTAGGGCCACCCAAATATTAGTATGACTTGCAATAATTCAAATTCTCAGCAGATGTTGTTTGCTGAAAATTTTGATCTAATAAAATAATTAAAAAATAATTAACGATCGAGATGGCGTTTGTAACGATGCTTGGATGCCAAAACTTTGTCATAATAAAATAATTATAATTTATTTTTAAAAACATATTTTATTTTCATTATAATAAATATAAAAAATTAATTTAAATAATTTTTATGTTCACTTTTTTCACAAATTCTAATACTTCAAAATTTTTGCATACAAACATCATTGAGCCACGAGACTGAATATAAAAAAATTATTAAAATTAGGGGAAAATACATTTTCCACCCACAAACTACCAGGGTAGTGACACATTGCATCTCAAACTACCATATTTAAGACATTGCACTCTTAAACTATCAATGTTAGACACTTTACTCCCTAAACTACCCACTTTGACACATTACACCCTCCAACTACTAATATTAAACACTTTGCACCCTCCATTTGACAATAATAGCCATAATAAATTAATGAATTGACAACCATATCTTTATAATAAATTAATGAATTGACAACCATATCTTTAATATATGCAAAATGGGTCAAGGGTATTATCGTCATTTTATTACTCTCTTCACTTTTTCACCAACTTTAAAAGAACTTGAGAGCTCAACTTTGGGCTTGAACAACCTTGGGCCTGGTGTTAAGAGTACTATTTCGTTTGGATTCGATGTAGTGCAGGCCTGTTGGGCCGAGTAAATTGGGGTCACATGAAAGTTGGGCCACACACTCCAATTTATCGACCTCGCCTCCTCCACGTAACTCTGAAAATTTCGTCGCGGACACATTATTTTGGTCGAGAAGGGCCAAACCATAATATCCGAAGGCCCGAAGTGGAGTCTATGTGGAAATTTATACTCTTCTTTGGTAGTAGTCTTTGTTTTTTCTCAATTCTTTGGTAGTAGTCAAATAAAACTTGCAGGGTCGCTGTCGCCATTGAAGATGAGTCTTAGAGCCTTGAGTCGCAGCCAATGTACATTTTCAATTAATAAGAAAATAAATTGGATGGACCATGCCTTCACACTGTAGTTTGTAATACATTTCCTTGAGTAAAAATATGGTATCGGTAGCACCTACCTGTACTTTTTCGAGATTTGGTAGTGTTTCCGTCCCATTCCAAAATTTTAGCATAATAAAATATATACAAAATAATATACCTCCCTCCATTAAATCATCTCTTTCTATTACAATAAATATAAAAAATTCATTTCAAATCATCTTTGTCTTCACTTTTTCACTGATTAACATAATTAAAAATTTTGTTTCGAAACACCAAAAACCCGAGTTTTTAATATTGTAAATTTAAGATGCAAGCTTTATTGTCTCTAAAATTTGAGACAATATGTTACGCACCGTGCTCGTACTGATTCCTAGGATCTCATTATAGTAATAAAATGCACATATGACGTGTTTACGACACGAAAATTCAACCAGGTGTTCGAATGAACTAAATACCCTACGGGGTTTAAAGCGGAAAATTCAACGTAAAATGATTTAGTTAAAGAACGATATAGAGAGGTTACAAAAAGTTAAAACTGTAAACTGGTAACAAAATACTGGAACCACACAATTCTTTTTAAAGGCTACGAAGTATAAACATATATATTTAACTAGTCGGGGCCATCATGTAAGAGAAGTATATTCGGAAAGTTTTAAGCTGGATATTACATAAATGTTCAGAAATATAATTGTTATCAGCATAAAAAGAGTATCAAATAAAATTCTGATATACGAAAAATGAACTCTCCCGTACTGCATATCGATACAACACTAAGCCTCTAGACAGTCTGCGACTAAGTCCCAATGGTGAATCATCCATATGATCTTGAAAGTCCTCTTGCTCTGTCAATAATTGGATAGCACACAAACACAATAATAAAAAATGGTGGGTCCTACTGACTCAGTAAGGTCATGGAGGGGATATGACAATAATGAAAAGAACATGGTAAAACATGACAATAGATGACATGTGACAAATATGACTAACTGATGAGAGATGCATGCTTTGTCGATTACATGCAATCAAACAAATATCAATCCGCTTGCAATGCAAAAATGTCGTGCATTTGTTCCCCATCTATTCCTTTGAGTTTGGTGTGTTTCCGGCTCTGTCTATATTCTATCTCCTAGAGCGGGTTGTGCATCACTCCTCTCCTCTGGAACTTGGCCAGTACCACCTGCACCAGGACCCTACACTTTAGGCATTTTTGCCCAATGGAAGCCCAACCTTTTCTCATAGCGATGTGTTGCACTCTCCCCTTTTAGTAAACAGTACCGTCACCCACATCTCAGACAACACCTTGGTTCGGTTTCCATTTCTCCGGTCTTGGTCCACTCAATGCTTCATGAATGTAACCATTGATGCTCAATCATTTGCATAAATAATGCATCACTTAACAAAAATTCATCATTTATCATTTATCATAAATTCGTAACTCCATCCAGGACATTCATAATATTCCAAAGAAAACCTAATATTTTGACATGCAAATACTCTTAGCACATAATCTCATGTTGAAAACTAATTCTATGTGTTTCCTTCTTGCATCAACCATATATGGCATGATGTTCATCAAGTTAGCAGGTAAAAACATACAAGAACATGCTTCCCAACACAAAATGCAAGAAACTACCCCTTACCTCAAGCTTTCTCTTTTTTTTTTTCTTTCCTTTTTTTTTTCTTCCTCTTTTCTCTCTTTTTCTTCTCCTCTTTCTTTCTTTCTTTCTTTCTTTCTTTCTTCTTTCTTCTCTTTTTCCTCTCACGACAGCTCTCTCTTTGTTCTCTCTTTGGCCGAATGAATGGCCAAATAACTCCCCCTCCCCATTTTATAGCCTAGGTTAACTAGGGTTAATTTATGATTAAAAAGATTGCAATGAAGCCACTTGTCAACCATGCAAAAAATCTTAAGTCACTTGTCACACATGTTAAGTGTCCTAAGATACTTGTCACACATGCAAGAAATAGGTGGCATTAGGGAGAGATTTACAGTGTCACACATGCATAAGTTTTATTTGATATAATTATGATTGTAATTTTCAATTAAAACTAAATTATCAATCGCAAAAAATAATTTACAGAGCCTAAAAATTATTTAAGACATTAAATATTTTATTTATTAATCCTATTAGTTAAAGAAAGAAATAATTTAGCAAAATGTTTAATATAATTTTATTTTCGGCAAAATACATTCTTCTCCTAATTAGAAAATAAGGCATTGAGATAAAAAATTCATTAATTTTTAAAAATGAAGATATTGATATTTCATAAAATATATCAAAGTATCATATAAGCATTTATTTAACCTTAAAAAATGTATACAAACATGAATTAAAAGGATATTAAAAATATACATTTTCTTCTTAGCAAATTTTTGACACAAAAAGGCGACAAATGGTAATTAAGTCAAGAATAGGTAAGAAATAAACAATTTACACATTAAATAAAATATAGCATCTAAGCTTAGCAAATAAAATTAAATATCGAGATTAAAGCTACAATTTTTAGAAAAATAAAGAAAATGCTGAAAAAATTAACTTTATCATTAAATAGAATATTTTTTAATGAAATTTCACTCACTAGAAATTTAAAGAGCTAATAAATAAATAAAAGTTCCGAATAAAGGGTTATTTCGTAAAATATTAGTACATAAAGATAATCTATAAGATTAATAATTTCAAATCTTCGTAAAATCATCTCACTTTTACTAATTAAGATAGTTTTAAGGAAAGTACACGCGGGGTATTACACAATATCCAATTTCAACTAATTTTCAGTCAAATACATGTGAGGTGGTCCTCTAATACTACGTGGAGAGCCATATATGGAGGGTAATATTAGAGGAAGAGGCCAGAATTTTTTTACTAAAAAATAATTGAAAAAAATATACAGGAGTCTTAGATTCAGAATTAGTAAAACTTAGGTCTTAAATTTACAAAATTAAAAATTCGGGTCTTAAAATAATATGGCCAGAAAGCACAAGTGGTACTACGTACCATATATTTTCCCTTTCCGAAATGTGTATATCCAAATAATCTTTTCGTTAAACAGAATATCTCACAAAGCTTAATTTTCTAAGTGCATTAATTATTATCCAGATAGCTGTGATCTCTATTGTAATTTAGAGGATTAATTGGAAATCTATAGCATTTAAATATGCATTCCACCCCCCGATTTTTGAATTGATTATCCAAAATGCAAGATCTCCCGCGCGTACTATATATAAGTTTTATGCTATTAATGATCCGAGACCTCCAATTGAAATCCAAGTACGTGGAAGGCAATAATTGGTCCCTTGCCATGTGGAGCCCCCTTCCACGTGGAACACAAGTAGGCATGGCTTTTTTTTTTTTTTATAATTATTTTGCACACTTTTCATAAAATTAAGACTTCCCCGCCCTAAAAGCAACCTCGATAGCTTGCAAAAAACCTTATTTTTTTCCCACCTTGTGCCCCTTTCGAAGGGACGCGACGAGGTAACTAGCTATAGAAGATCCAAACCTGAAGCGTAAGCTCCAAACCAACTCACCTCGTCGAATCCAACTTTCGAAAATCTACCTGACCTACCATTTCCTTATCTGAACCGTCACAGCACCTAGTTTTTTGCGATTTATTTATATGCGCCTGTCCTTTTGTTAATCCATTCTTTTGTTGACGAATCGCATGTTTCTTCAGATTCCTGAGAAACTCTCTCTCTGAGTCTCTTTGATCTATATCTTTCTGTGCCCGTCGGTGGATTTCCCATGTAGTCAACCATGACGAAGGTAATGAATCCCAACGCCAATATCAAGTTTTATTTTATGCTCGTATATGTATCTGATCATGTTCTTGGCATGCTGTTTGGTGCTCTCTATTTTCTTTCTGGGGCGGCATGGGCCGGGAAACAGGAGGCTATGCTGGTACCGCCCTGGCTTGAAGCATTGCTATCTACAGATTTCTTCTCCGCTTGCTCCACCCACAAACATGCCTCGCGAAACGAATGCAACTTGTTCTGCCTTGATTGCCACCACAATGATGCATTCTGCTTCTATTGCCGATCAACGCGACACGAAGATCACCTAGTTATTCAAGTGGGTATTATGTTCATTCCCGATTTTGTAGCTCTTTTATGCAGATTTTTCATAAACACGTACGGGGAAATTAGATTTCATGTTCTAGATATACAATGCAGATCAGGCGATCATCGTATCATGATGTTGTTCGGGTGGCGGAGATTGAGAAGGTTTTAGACATTTGTGGAGTTCAGACTTATGTTATAAACAGCGCCAGAGTTCTCTTCCTCAACGAGAGACCTCAGCTTAAGAGTTCTACTGCAAAAGGAAGCTCACATTTGTGCGAAGCATGTAGCAGAAGTCTCTTAGAACCCTTTCGCTTTTGTTCATTGGGATGTAAGGTTAGTTCCATTACCAGAAGAACTCCTTTATACTTCCATAGCCTGCGAAATTCTAACTTTAGAATTAAGACCTAAAATTTTATCAGAAACATCATTGATCAGGTACATTTTCTTCTGGGTATATAGTTTTGCGAAGATAATTTCCTTGGTTACTCGATTGAAATATTTTTCATTTGAATTAGAGGTAGCTAGGCCAGCTAGTTTTAATCATATTTTCATTTGTAAACCTTAGCTTTTGGGATTAAAGAAGAATGGAGATTCAAGCTTTATCTTAAGCATGAAGAATGAAGAAATCGCGGAAGGAAGGGAAAGAATTCCAAGAAAATTGCAAGCAAAGGAAGAAGTACATGAATTGCGTGAAGGCATACAACAAGAAATATACCAAAGCACGCCACCTGCTGGATCTCACTCCAATTCAAGAAGAAGAAAGGGCATCCCCCAAAGGGCACCTCTGGGACCCTAATCGTCCTAGCTAGCAAGAACAGGCACATCCAGCTCATTCCCACTAGCCCGCATGTGGGTTTATTGTCCTACACCGAAGGGTAAGCTGTCCTAATGGGGCTTTTAAGCAAAAGTTAGGTTTGGGTTACTTTCAGGATGGGGTGGCTTTGGAAAGGAATAATGCCGCGTTAATTTATATATTTGGAACAAGTACAGGTATTATACACACAAACAAATGAACGGTTAGTTTTATATAAAGAAACAACAGCTCAGCCCTTTTAAATATTGATTTCTTTTATTTTTCTTTAATTTATTTTGGTGCATGAAGCGTACGTGCATAAACGGTCATTTTAATGGCCGAACCTGATGGTACTTCAATGTCAAATATATATTATTTCACATCAATAATCTTTATGAGATTGAGGGACTGGCTCTCCAATTTAGGTACAAAAAAAATCAGCAATTTACTTAATTTCCAATTACTTGTCTGGACGTCATGGATTTCTTGCCCTTTATGCATGCATTTACTAAAGTTTACATATGAGCTAGCTCCAAAAGTACTCGAGCCGCCGCAACAAGTGTATTCTTCATGACCTAGCTAGCACCAAAAGTAGATCCGCCGCAACAAGTGCAAACCCGAAATAGCAGCTGCTTAAAAGACTTAAAAGTCTACACCCCATCATAAATTCAAAATGATACGTAGTGTTGTCTTAAATATGGTGTGTGTGGAGAGGGTAGATGACCATTTTTGTTCTCCCATGAGTTTGATCTTTACGTTGAAATCATTGTCATGCATGGCTAAATCAAATCTAGAAGTGTTAGTACTCACGTAGCATACAAAAATTCAGAAAAAGAAATTTGAAGAAATGAGCCTAGGATCCCTAGAGGCACTCGGTTAAGGTAAAACAATATTGGGCCTTGTGAGCCCAGTTTTAATCCAACCTTTGGGCTGTATTAGGGCCTGATTTGGGAGGCCCTATGAGGAAACATAAAGCCCAAATCAGATCTGGATACTTCACTCAAAACAGAGCATATGGGGGTGTTTGTTTCCCCAAAATTTTGGGGTTCGAAATTTCCAACAAAACAAACACACTCCAAAATTTTTAACTTTTACACACATACACTCTACTTTTCACAAACCCCAATAAATCTCAATAAAGTAAAGATTCCCAAAATTTCGGGAATATTCCCCGAAATTTTCACAAACAAACGCCCCCATAGTCACTCAAATCAAAGGATCAAGAGATCGGTCAAACTTATGGGGGAACAAAATGCTCACCTACACGTGCCCTTAATTCCTTAATGAAGTCATTATCCTATAATGCAACATGCTTCTTTCACATGCAAGGTCACTCAAGTTCTAGATATGTCCTTTAAGCTTAATCAATGAACAAAGTAAGAAAATTTCATCACAAATGTAAAGCCAACTCGGGAAATAAACGGCACTAGTCATGCATGTGTCTCTTGAGGTCCTACGCCCAAGCTGTGAGCCTTAAAACTATATACACAAATATTTTGATATGCATTTGATCTCCAAACGTGCATCAACCATCTCTACGCTAAGGTAGTGATGCAATTGAAGAAATCTGAATATTTCACCCAAGAGAATGCATCAAAAGCAAGACATAGCTTACCAAGTTTTCAAACATGGTCATAAGGGTTAAGATTCGACCGTGCATGCACTCTTTGAGCAGAAATCATAAGTTCACGTAGGTTAAGAATAGAATCTTAGATGCAAGTTTAAGAGCATTTCAATTTTTCATTGACACATTTTACATAAACACGAATATAGGCATTTGGCGAGGCCATGTTTCACTCAAAAACCAAATTTCTTGTAAGAAAACTTCACCCAAATGAAAATGGAGTAAGTTCGAAGTTAGTACAAGAGTTTTGAAGGAGGACAAATAAAAGAAAGGGAGGAGAACAACCGACACTTCAACCAGATGAGTTCGGTGCAAAAAGGAGGGAAGTCGAACCTTGTCTTCTTCTCATTCTCTCTCTAATTTGGAAATGGCACTGGAAAATGAGACCTTGGGTCTCTCTCCTCTTTCTATGCACTTAATTAACTAAGGGTTAATCAAGGATTAAGGCTATTAGGCTTAAGGTTAAAATGATTGTAACTAAAGATAACTAAAGGGTGTGATGGATGGTGAGAGATGGGCAGCATTGGCAGATTTGCCACATGTACGTCAAAAGGCTATGCTCCAAGCTCATGATCATCCCTATTAGGCTATTCCTAAATCTAAAATCTGCTAAGTGGCTCGCTAAATGTTTAGCTCTTGGGCCGAAATTGTTGGCACAAACTAAGCCCAACTCACTTGTCCAAACTCAACTCCCTTAAGATCCAATAAGCCCAATAAATTCAAAGATTCAAAGCCCAAAAGAAGTGAATGGGCAGCCCCTAATGAAGCTCATCATGAAAGCCTGCCAAGCCTAGGTCCATTCTTGGCCTTAATATTCCTTTATTCTATTTATTATAATTAATTGGCATTTAACTCAAGATACATAAATACGAAAGGAGATATTTAAATTCAAAAAATCTATAATGATCAGAAAGGTGCCATATAAATTCCCTACATAGTGTATAAGAGGAAAAATATAATCTAAAAGCAAAATAAGATTGGTAATTACACCTAATTCCTAGCTGCTAAGTCATTTAATCACATAAAAGGGTGTAAATGAGAGAGAGAGAGCATAAAGTGAGAGGAAGCATTAGTAAAATAGGCCAGCTTAAGCAATATATTCATCAAATTTAAGAGATTTCGATTAAATAAAGAAATTTAGGCTATACCTATCTCATAACCCTACACGTAAACCTTGCAGTTAATTATAAATATATATATATATTTTAAAATTAATCGGGAGGCGTGCTACAAAATCCATATTCTTCTGAACGGTATTATTTGCTTAATGAGATTTCAGTACAGATTGTTTGCTTTTTCCAGAAACACAGTTGTTCCTTCCCTTTGATGGTGTTTTGAACGAACGTTTTTGGGACAACATTACTAATATGTGACACCTGTGAAGATTTTTTTTCTGCCCCAATCCTCATCAAATGGGGTTTTAGGAATTATAATCATTTGATCTGAAAATTTGACCGATAGTGCAATATTGTGTCAAAACGGATAGTATAGGGTGAAATATGTTATTCTTGTAGTTGATGGGTTAAAAATATATTTATTCCTAATTAAAATATATAAAATATAATATATATTTTTTTGTGTACTTAATTTTTAAACTTTTACAGCAAGAGAATCTCAAATACGTATTTGGCAAATCTTTATACCCTCCAAAACATTCACCTAACACATCAATTTTATATATATATAGAAAGGTTTGGTTTATATACGTACACCTACATACGTTACATACTTTACGAAACTTCCCCCGGACTGCCTAAATCGTTCGAGAATTAATCTAAAATCTCACTCTGTATCCATGTTTGGTACCACCCGTAGATTTGTGAAACGTAACAGGAAATTCCAAAACAAAAAAGGAAAAGGTCGAAACAGCCAAAGCGATCCTTTGCCTCTTCCTTCTAGTGGTGCATACATTTCCTTCGTCTAGTTCTATCGGGGCAGCTTAATCGTCCCTAATTTTCACCGTTCAGAAACTGTACAAGGACAAGCCAATCAAAGATAGTAGAATCTAGATACTCTTCAAGGATTCTTTACCCTTGAGCCAATTACGATTCCACAGAAGCCCACAGCAGATCCGTGTTGCTAAACTTTGATTGGTTTTCTAAAGTGAGGTGAGAAAGAAGACACTTCGCATACGATAAGTGCTACGGAATTTTCTCTCTCCGCAATTATTTGGAGTGTCCAAAGAGGTATCCAATGCGGCTAAGTCCGTTTTATGAATACAGACAAGTAGGAAACCGAGAGTTCTGATATGACAGGTGAAGACAGAGAGAGGGATAGAGCGGATACTCTGGACTCTGGAGATTGGACAAAAGATCCTGGCGACAGCTACTGTTTGTGAACTTCCCTAAAGAGATGATCAGATTAGGTGAATAAGAATTCCAGAAGTGGCTTGGTTTCCAACTACAAAGAGCAGCCAAATACTTTACAATAAATAAACTCGTATATTTAAACCGAAGATATAGATTTATGATTCGGCTTAAGAAGATATAGATTAAGATTGATCAAAACTTCTGCTTCCGCTGGAGCTCCAGTTTCGTTATCGGTATCCTGTTCGGCTAGCGGAGTTGGATACGAAGCAGTAATCGGGATTGAGGCACAGCCGGAAGCGAATCGGTTTTGCGATATATATATATATAGATATAGGTTAAATTATTGATACAATCCTTGTAATATTTACTTTTAATAAATCAATTCCTGTCGTTAGGGCTGAAAAACCGGAATGCGGTCCAGTTTTTCGGACCGCATTCCGGTCCTCTTAAAATAGAGGACCGGACCGGACCACTTATAAGTGGTCCGGTCCGGTCCGGTTTCATTAAATGCGACCCGGTCTGGACCACTTAAGTGGTCCGGACCGGTTTTAAATTTTTTTCAAATTTTTTATTTTTTTAAAATTTTTTCAAAATTTTTTTTAGGTTAATTTCAAATGGGAAGTGTGTATAAAAATGTTAAGTTTTAATTTAGATTAAAATTAAACGTTTTATGTTTATAATTTGTATTAAAAATTATAAAAAAATATTTTTTTATTTTTTTAATAAATGCGGTCCGGTCCGGACCGCATTTATTAAAAAGGAGGACCGGACCGGACCAGAAAGTCTGCGGTCCGGTCTTGTTCACCCCTACCTGTCGTATAATTTTGAATAAGCTAGTAATTGCGGTTCATTTTTTTAGACATATATGTCCTTTCGTTCACCAAAAGTTAGCCTACTAACTAGAACGAAGTCTGAGATAGGTTATCCGATCTCAAAGATATATAGATATCCCGACTATGAACCCATGTCTGTCTATTGTTTGTCAACTAATTTTTATTTAGGTGAACAAAATGAGTTATATGTGAAAAAATGGACCACAGGGACTGATTCGTTCAAAATTGTACCACAATAACTAATTTTGTTAAAAGTGAATACAACAGAGACTGTATCGTTAATTAAGCCTACTTTTAATACTTAATTATCATTTCCAGACGACATTGTTCGATCCTCATTAAACCCTTAAGCCTCCCTCCCTCCCCCATTTTACTCCCTCTCCCTCTCTCGCGGCTTCACCTTTATTAACCCTAAATCTACTCCCTCTGCCTTCTCAATTCGCTTGATATTCTCTCTTAGTTGATATTTACTTGGTGGCTGCAGGGTGGTTCGATGATTCGAGACCTGATTGTCGAATTCTATTTTCGGCTCACCTCACGCACAAGATCGCGCACTCTCTTTCTCACACACACACAGATTATCTAATTTCTCCCCTTTGATTCAACATTTCTCATCTAATTTCATATTATTTACTATTTAATTTGTTAAAAACTAACACAATCTAATTTTCTTTTTCTTTTCTAGGGTTCGGTCACCACAAAAGGCAGTGGATGCAGTGTATTTTGGGCACTCTGCCAGTGTCTCGTCCCGCTACCGCTAGTATGTTACCCATCTCTAAATAGATTTTATTATTTGAATTATATTTCTTAATACTCCTTTATATGTAGGCTGAATTCTCCTTTAATTGGTAGACCCAACATGCATAATAATTACTTAATATTGCAATGAATTGCATAGTCAAATATCAAATTCAAGACTTTCACTCTAATTCCATGAAAATTTCAAATAAAGTGGCTTAATTTCAAAGTACTGAGACCAGCAAATCAAATACTTTACATTAAATAAATTACTTTCGTGTACAGTATTGAAATTTGAAAAAATAAAAACCTGATTATCTAACTTTTGAATTTAGAGGATTGGCTTTATCTACTGATGCGGCTTGATGGCTGACTTGGCTAACAGTGAAGACATCATGAACAAGAGCTCAAACAGTCCACTTCTTGTATTTTATAGCTTGGTGGACTTAATTGATCAGCAATCATAACTTTGGAGTTCCAACGTAAACAAAGAGAGAGAGAGAACGAACAGTAGTAGAGAGTAGAATATAACAGAAGAATGCCTTTGTGAATCAATTATTTTCACTGCGGTGCATATCACTTGTTAGGACGACTAATTTGTCGCGGTTGTACCTTCCAAATAAAGGAAAGACAGAAAAGTAGATCAAACTATTGAAATAGGACAGTATATGGAGGAAAAATACAAGAGAAGAAGGTCTGGAGGTCTACAGTAGTAAAGAAAAATATAGGAAGATAAGAGCATATTTGTATACACATATTCTATATATGCAAGAAGAATACCCCTTTCTGGACCCACTGTCGCTCTCACGAGTCACGTACGACCACGTTTTTCATCTCTTTCTTCAAGCTTCTTTTCCTTCTATAGTCTCCGTCTTCCGACTTCTTGAAATTCCTGTGTGCGTGCATACTTCTCTTCCATCATGTCTACCAGCTACCATATCTGCGAGCAAAATCTACAACAACTTGAAGGTCTTCAACTACAACATAATTATGAAGAGTGCCGGACACCAACTACTCTCGATCATCAAATTCCGACCATACAGAGCTGCCCACCCACACCACGAAAACGACCTCGAGCAGTACTTGCGCAAAAGAGGAAATGGACAGATCAGTTGCGCTTCTTCGAAACCACAAGGCGCGAGGAGTTGGAGTCCTTCTTTCGATCGAGCCCCGAATTGCCTAGGGTTTCGTCTCGTGTTGTTAAGAGGAGATGTACGAGTGTATAAAATCTTTCTCTTGCATGGTTTGGTCCTATAAACGAGTTCGGTTACTATACGGGGGTTTTAAAATGCTGGTTTACGGGGGAACGGCCACGATTGTTTCCCTCGAATCCAACGGTCGTCAGCTGCTCCTAACCGAATAAATGAAATCCGGACCCGGGTCGTCGGCTGACCCGCGTGTTTTACCGTTTAATGCCGACGACCCGCTTCTTTCTGAATTAATCCCCCTTCTCTATATTTTGAATTCGAAGCTGGTTATGGGTGAAGGGAAAATCTGCCAAAACAGTAGAAATCTGCGCTCGCTCTTCGTCAAGGAAAATCTGCCAACAAGTGGTTCTGGGTAAGGCTCTGTTTCTTCTTCATCTGGCAACAAGTGGTTTTAATCTTCAAAGTTTTTGAAAGTTTGTTGAAAGTATCCACTTGTTCTAATCTGCAAACTCCGGCCGACATAGCAAGTGGTTCTAATCTTCTTCTTCTTCTGCACTTCCCCCAATGTTTTCTCCCTTGCCATATGTCTTAATCTTGTATCTAGAACACTCATTTTAAGGTCTGGGCTTCTTAAGATGGTTTTCCTAATTATTATTGAAGTGGTCTAGCTATTGCTCGTGAGAGTAGTAATATATTTGGATGCAGAACATTTCTTTTCTTATTACATTTGGTCCTTCGTCTCATTTGAGTTCATTTTCTTCGAATTACTCCAGCTGCGCTTGCAGCCACTCTAGCTAGACACCGTATGAAACCTCGGGTGTATATTGGCTGCATGAAGTCTGGTCCTGTCCTTGCTCGAAAGTAAGCTCATTTTGTTTTTAAAAATTTCGAGATAATGACAAAACAATCTGGTTTGTGCTTCATCCTTTCTTTGGAACAGGGGAGTGAGGTACCATGAACTCGAGTATTGGAAATTTGGTGAGGTGGGAAACAATTACTTCCGGCATGCAACAAGACAATTATATGGCATCTCAAAAGATTTGGCCACCTATATATCAATAAACCAGTAAGTATGCAGTGTCCTTACCTTTTGGACTAGAAAACTATAAATTGGTTAGGGTTGAAGGAGCTGACAGGTGAATAAGATAACACAGAATTTGTCTATCCACTGTTTGATTTTGAACCTGGAACCATAAGTATCTTGTTTCATTGCCATGTGCAATTGTATGTTTAGGGAGGTTGTGTACCTCTTGGCTTCATTGATAACATATATAGCTACATATCGGTAATGGCTAAGTTGGGCAATTGAAAATGCCCTTTAATAGTGAGATGGGAATTTGTTTGGAAATATCTCAGGAACACACTGCACAAATACGCCAACGAAGATGTTTCATTGGGATCGTGGTTAATTGGTTTAGATGTGGAGCATGTGGATGAGAAGAGCCTTTGTTGTGGTACCCCCCCTGTAATATAAATTTTTATTTTGTTGCTTTATTTTTATTTTATTTTTTTGGTTTATTTACTTGCATTTTCGTGTTTAAGGTTGTGCTACAACACCTTGCTATTTGAATGCTGAAAGAATCTTGGACATTCACCAGCGATGTGGTGAGGATGAAAATGCTCTGTTAACTGCAAGCTTCTGAGAGGCAGGCACATGTTTTCCAAACTCAAGAAAGATATACCGATATCTGAAGACAGAAGGACATGAATGGTCCATTTCTAGTCGTTATCTCCCTATTTTGTAGGTATAGAGGATGTGTGCACTGCCTGCATACGGCATCATAATTAAGTAGAAGATAAAGACCTTGCTTCCGGGGCTCCTTCTGCGTTTTAGCACAGGAAATCAATGCTATAGCTTCAAGAGAAATTAATACCATCACAAACCAATTCTTTATATTTTGGGAGGGATTTGTTGCAAGTTTCCTTCCTTTGCCATTTAGCTCAATAACTTGTAATCATCTTTGTGAACAACTTTTGGTGCTTTTTGCTTCATACATAATATAATCTCAGTTTATCTTTGAAGGGTTCTCATAATGGTGTTTACACTAAACAATTACCATTCTTTCGACTCTGGACTCGCCACCCCACTATTGGGTGGTGTATGGAACAGAACTCGGCCAACTTGTAGATGTGGAGAAATCAATCAAGATCATGTTGTCTGACTTTCTTTTCAAGCAAAGCGAAATAAGCGTTTGGAACAGAAATTTTGTTGAGCGGTAATTACAGGTTTGACTGCAGCAAAGAAAAATGACTGGACGAAACTCCATTTACATCTTCATCTTTAAATATTGCGCAGCAGACCTACGACTCCATCTCCCTCCAGCCTCTTCAAGCAGTGAAGTTGCTATTGGAGTCCCTCAAAACCTCAAGTTCATTAGTTGCTTTTTGGGGGCTCTTTTGGTTTGTTAGGACCAAGATTGCATTTATAAGTCAAAGGTACATGTGCAGGACATCATAAGCTTTAGGAAACAGTAAGAAAGCAAAATGATGATCACCTTCTCATGATTTCTTTAGAAACAATAATTGAGGGGTTACTATGGGCTAGCTTAGCCCACTAAAATCATCAACATCATACCCATAACTAGTATTGAATTTCTTCCTCAAACCAAAATTTAGAGAAGTGGGTGAGGATTACTCCTCATTGTTCGGTAAATATGTTAAACATTGCCTTCAGTGGGCCACAATACCATCCCTAGTAGCAACCAAACAGGCTGTAATGGTATAAAAGACCTGCATCAATGCCCAACTTGCTGGCTTGTTCTCCTTCTGTATTATGCAAAAGGAGGAAAAAGTTCCTTTTGCTTTCCTAGAAACTTCGAGGCTAAAATATTCCATGGTATGAACCATAAGCAAGGGAGAGAAGTGAATGGTTGTGGTAATAAAAGTGGACATGGAAAAAGCTTACCAAAGGGTGGAATGGGGTTCGTGCTGAAAATGCTCTAGAATTTTGGCTTCAATAGGCGCTGTAGATTATAGTTAACACTAATGTTCAATCTATGAGCCAAACAAATACAAGAAATTCAATTAACAGGTATCATAGTGATATTTCAAACTGCAATGTTATGTCACACACGGTATACAAAGGAGCCCGAAATTAAACTGCGGGGTTGGGTAAGATTAGAGATTATCACAAATGCCCAGTCCCCTAGAACTGAAATTAAACTGCTACTTCCCGCTGCCACAGAGTTTTCCTACGTTAAGAGTACATTTTCTCGCAGCCTCATTCACAAAGCTTTTCGTCTCAGATATCCAGTAGCAGCTACAAAATCCTGTCAAAAATGTTGCTGCAGATAAAACTCATTTACATGCTAAAGATCATACACAAAAACAAAGGGAATAATCATCCTTTACATGGATAAGACAAGAAGTTGATTTGAGTTCTTACATTCAGTTCTTCATGATCTCAATCCAAGCCGAGGAAAATGACACAAATCCATGTGCCTTTGGACAAGCCCTTAGCCGGCTTGATAAGAGGTCCACAGTTGAGCTTCTCATGTGAAAGGATAAAAAAAAGTTCAAAAAGAGTAAACTACGAGAAGGATGCAGGCAGCAGAATATGCCTAAATCAGAGGGGAATATGCCACAAGCACAAAAAAGCAGCCCGTCTGTGCTTACTAATATTATTGCTCTAACTTACTAATAAAATCTATAAGCACTCAAACACAGGTATGCAGTATCGTATAGCATTGTCAGCCTTACAAACTTGCATGTATTCACATCACCATTTGCCAAAATTCGTAGATAGTCATTGAATGCAGAAAATAAATGCTATGTCGGCAGATTAGAACAAGTGGATACTTTCAACAGACTTTCAAAAAATTTGAAGATTAGAACCACTTGTTGCCAGATGAAGAAGAAACAGAGCCTTACCCAGATTTTCCTTCACGAAGAGCCAAGCGCAGATTTCACCCAGAACCAGCTTCGAATTCAAAAAATGAGAGAAGGGGGATTTTGCCAGAAAACAAGCGGGCCACGATTGGGAGAAGGGGGATTTGGAAAAGAAGCGGGTCGTCGGCATAATATGGTAAAACACGCGGGTCAAAACCACCAACCCGGGTCCGGATTTCATTAACTCGGTTGAATAGCTGAAGACCGTTGGATTGTGTTGAAGGAAATCGTGGCCGTTCCCCCGTAAACCCACATTTTAACACCCACGTATTGTAACCGAACTCCCTATAAACTGTCAAAATTATATCGATTTCCCGTTTACATGTACACGATCTTCTAGTTCTGTGCTGCATATAAGTGTTGTTTGAAATACTATCACGCTAGCTATAGGAATAACTGCGATGATCAGCAACAAGTATAGCCTGTAAGATGTGTCCAAGATTAATATTTTTCTTATCTTCCATCTTTTTATGTGGTTGTTCGAATCTAGTATTAATTGTTAGCACGCAGGATTTCGATGAAACAGAACAAGCCAAAGCCTATACGTGGGATAAGCACCGCCAGAAGATTTGATTACACCGCCCCCTCGCCCCACTCTCCGAACAGATGAGTTCAAACTCTTGCTGGATCAATCCATACTCTCCTTCAATAAGAACTTGAGGTAGGGTTTCTGTAAGTGTGTAATATTGGCATTATTTTCATGGTCAAAATAGTCATTTTATAAATGTATTTACCTTGTTTTCATTTTATAAATGTATTTACCTTGTTTAGATTGTATGTGGTAACTTGATTAATGTTGGAGGAAGTGGAGCTTATTGGAATAAGATAGATGTTTCTGGAATGAGGCTGATTACATGTGGACGATTTGGGAGCTGTTGCAAAGTTGTTGGAATGATATTCAATCGGTTGGGTAAAATTCCAGAAATGCACCCAACTAACCAATGAGCTGTTTGACAAATTTACCCTCACTTAAACATTCGAGAATCCTTTCTCAAGAGGTGATAACGTGACTTGGGTCTGTGAGAAAAGATCTAGAGTATTAAAGACGGTATTCTCTCTCAGAACAAAAAAACCTCGATTCTCTCTCGTGCTGCTCTCGAATGAAAAAAGCCCTATTCTCTCTTCTGCTGAAACGAGAACTGATCGACTACATCTGATTGTGAGAGTTCGTCCTCTTCCCTCTGGTGGAAGATTTGAGTGAGATAGATCACTGATTGAAGGTCATTCGTCCCTAGAAGGTTGCTGTTGAGATCAAATCACCAAGTGTTGAGATTCTTGAGGGGTTTCTCAAGAACGTTTGTAGCTGAAGGATTCATAGGAGTACAAGCCAATGAGTTCGTTGGTTCCATTGAAGAGCAAGACCGGAGTTGCCGGTTGTCGCTAGTGTGCCGAGCACCAACCCAATAAGGAGTATTGAGTGACTTTACAAAGAAAGGGGGATTTGAGTGAAAGGGGTTTTCGCTAGATCACCGTGTTGTAAAGTTTCGATACTCTTAGTGGAAAAGATTGGTGTAATCTACACCCGGAGTGTTTTTATCTCTTGGAGGAAATTATCTCCAAGAGATTTTCACTTCGTCAACAAAATTCTGGTGTTATCTCTATTATTCGATTCTCTTGATCTCGATTAAACTAACCAATATCTTGTATACTGTTTTGCAGATCAAAAGTGCTGGAAATTTGATCTTTCATGAGCATAGTAGTTGCTGTTGGTTGATCTCTATATTAGAACTAAGTCTTTTGATTTTGGTTGTGTTATTGGGCCTGTTTATTGCTGGTTTTCTTTTGGACGTGATCTTGCTGATTAAGTCGTCTGTAGTTCTGATTTTAGAATTGCAATATATCTTCTTGTTTTGGTATCCGAGTTGCTGTGATCTTTACAGATTTTTGAGGAGAACTAGTTGGAAAAATCTGCAGGTTTCTTGTTTATGTTGTTGCTATAAATCACTCTGTTTCTTGATTGAACAGCTGCTGTAAATCATATTTAGTTTGGTTATATTGTTGTTGCATATATCTTATTTCTAGTTTTAAATAGTCGAATCATTGAGAATTTCTTGTTGCTGTAAAATAGCCACAGTCTTGATTTTTCTATTGCTGAATTATCTGCTATGTGTTGATTGTTAAGCTGCTGTAAATGTCACAGAATCTTTGTCTTTATTGGGTTGAAAAAGTCTGCACATTTCTTGGTCAAATCATTGCTTAAATCTTCATAGAATTGGGTGTTTAAAGTGTTAGAAAATTCTACATGTTTCGTCTTCAAATAGCTACTACCATTCACACTGTATCTTGATTATTTTGCTGCTGTTTTAGTGTGGTTGTTCTATTGCAGCTCAGTACATTGTTCATTGAAAATATAGTTGCTATAAAAATATTGTGTGAGTATTTTACAGATCTGCAGTAGTTGATTGATTTGGTATTACTTGATTCTGTTTTTTCAGTGATTGATAGAAAGTCTTGTTTAATATTTTTTAATACCTATTCATCCCCTCTAGGTATATTCTAGGGTCTAAACGTAGTTTCAGTTTCTTTATAACAATTGGAAATCTCCACTTACGCCCCAGTAATCTATTTCTGTTTTTTTTTTCCACCCAATTTACTTGTTTTCAGAAGTAGTGGGTAGGCCTCAACAGGAGGGGCCCTGCATAATTGCCACCTGGTCTCCTGCATAACATTGGAGCAAAGTACGTAATCATACTAAAAATTTGAAGTTTGAAGGTGAATAACTAAAATGAAAAAGAGTCTAAAATCTAAAGACTAAAATGTTCAACTCTTAATTTGAAAAGAAAAACTTTCTTCTTTAAATATCCTTATTCAAGATATTCCTTGAATCACGCTTGATTATAAAAATGTATTTGAATTCTAACTTCCTATGGATACTATCAGTTTTAGTAATAATGCTCGTAATTATTTAGCTACTCCTTTTAAACTAATATTTTATCTAATAGTGAAAAAAATCTTGATAATATTATTCAACAAAACAATTATACCAATACCTATTTATATAAAGTTGGAACTCATCTTACTAAATTAGAACATTTAATAAAACCTCCCTCTATTGCAAGTTCTTTTACGTCATATACTCCTCTTCTATGTCATACTTGGACTGTAACTATGATGCTCGTTCAAGTGTCCAAAGTTTACCGTTACACTCCCAACACAAATAATGCGTTTCTCAATTCATGATCTACATCAGTTCGAGCCTAGCACACAAAGACCATATAGAAGTTTGAATCTATCATATTTCTTATACACTCATATTAACATATTAAAAAATTTTATTTACATTGATCTGATCATTAAAATTATGCCATATACGTTTTTTTTTATCATTCTTTAGCAAGAACTTATTTGTATTTTCTTTCTATAAATTTTTTAATTCTATAGTGTTTTCTCAAAATCATTTACGGTCTGTCAATCTCGAGAGAGTTTGGATTGGGGATGGGATGAAATATTTCGATTTTTTTTTCTTAAATATAATTGGACTAGTAAAAGTCATTAATAAAGACAAGAGCGAAACAATTGTTTAAGAGTTAAAACTCTTCAAAGAAGATTACTGATGTATATATAGATTGATGTTGCAATAATCACGCCTATTGTTAATGTTGACATGGTCAAAAATTTATCGCACGGTCCATTTAAATTTAGTACACAATCTATGATCACAATTTCATTATTTATGCCCGATGATCTAATATATATATATATATATAGGTCCATAACGCGGTTAGTTAGTATTTTTTTATGGATGCTGGGGATTATTTAATTGGTGAAATTAATCCTAATTTGTTTGTGTTTTTATTTTCTGCCAGGAGGAAAATAAATAATATTCGAAATCTTGGTATGTTCATTCACACCTATGACCATGTCCAAAGAGAAAAACGACGATACACCTTTACAAATAAAATGTTCCAGATTCACTTTTAATATAGATAAGGCCCACACCTCGGTTGCCATGCCGTCGATCTTCTCCTCCTCTTGACCGCTCAGCTTATCCAAAACCGTATATATTCACTCCCCCGAAGTACCCTCAGAATAATTTCATAAACTTCGCGTATAAAACCCACGGCGCTGTCTCCCTCTCTGAAAACAAAACCCAAAGTGACGGGACTGTCTGATCGGTAGGGATAAAGAATGAGAGCCTTCAACCGGACACAACTCACCGAAACACTACCTCTACCTCTTCTCGAACCCACTATAAGAACCCCACCTCCATCGTCCGTGCAGAACCTCACGATTGTCAAGTTTCATCCCAATACCAATTGACAATGGGAAGAGGTGACCCAATAGGTATATGAAGCACAAGATCAAATGATCCCTAATGTGGGACTCTAACACTCTCCTCACGTGCAGGCCAAATGAACATGGTTCATGCGCGTGGACAATAAATGAGGAACACAAACAAGTGGGTCAAGCCCAAAAATAGTTGGCTCTGATACAATGTCAAGTTTCATCTCAATACCAATTGACAATGAGAAGAAGTGACTCAGCAGGTATATGAACTACAAGATCAAATGGTTCCTAATCAATGTAGAACTCTAACAATGATGACGTCGCCTTCGAGCCGAGGACCGGTCGAGGCCTCCGTGGTTCTAGCAGTGCTCGCCGTTCTGACCATTGCACTCTTCCTCCTCGGCTTCTTCTCAATCTGCATGCGCCGGTTCTCTGAAGCCCCACCGTGGAGTTAGTTCGTCGCCGACGCCAACTTAGCCAGCAAAGAGCGATGTCTTTCCCGCTATGGGATCCTCCAACTAGGTCGACCCAACGGACAGGACTTGACCAGATGACAATTCGGTCACTTCCGGTCTACTCTTACGGCGGAAACGAGAAGTACCACATGGACTGCGCAATTTGTCTCACCGAGTTCGACGAGAACGACGCCGTGAAGGTGATACCGATTTGCCAGCACGTGTTTCATCCCCAGTGCATTGACACATGGCTCTCTTCACACGTGTCGTGCCCAGTCTGCCGCGCAACTCGGTTATTCGATGAGGCGAAATGTGGGGCAGGTTCGGGTGCGGAGCAGAACAAAAACGATCACGGTACTAGGGAGTCAGTTGAAAGATTAACGGAGGGAAGTCATGACACGTGCACGAAGATTAGGGTGATGGGATCGATAAGCTTTTGTTTGAGGAGGAATAGCAGTTGTACGAATGTGGCAGATCGAACTGTGTTCCAAAGGACATTGAGGTTGTGTTTGTGTTGTAATATTTTTGGTATGAGAATATGTGTTGGTATTGGGTTTAATGAAAAGGTGAAGAGAGAGGTAATTTTTTATAGTTTTTGTAATTTTTTATATTTTTTTATGGGAGAGAGAGAGATTATATTGGAGTATGTTATTAGGAGAGAGTTTCTAGCTAGTATGTCCCAGGCAACATGCAAGCAAAAGCCTGTACAGATATCTTAAGAAAAAAAAAGATAAATGATTGGTGTATGTGTTGAGTTCTTTCTAGGTTACTTTCTTTTTAGAATGAATCTAACGGCTTAGAAGTATGGGTGTATAGGGTCCACTTTTAAAAGTGAATCTTCAAACATCAGATTCTTTCCCGAATCTGAGAAGAACCCAAGAAGAGCACCAAATATTTTTCGAAAAAAAGCCCGAACAGATATTACTTGGTTTTTCTTGTTTTTTCTGTTGAGCTGGATTTTTTTTCCTTCATGAGACAGATATTACCTGCTCTTTTATTTAAGGAAATAAAAAAAGGACGAAAAAGATAAGACTCATACTTCTTACATTGCAAGAAAAGAAAAGAAAAAAAGCAAAAAAAACACACGTAAACTCAATTGACAAAAAAACAAGGAGAGTTGGAAATGTCTTGAAATTGATGAAAAAGTGAGTGATAAATTTTTGAAAATTTTTTGAGAACTTAAACAAATATAGCCTTAAGTTTCAGGCACATACATTTAAATGAAGGAGAGTTGGACCGTTTTTGAAACAAGGTTATAGCCTCTTGATCGAATCTTAATTCGGTTGATCATATTTTAAGAGTCTTAAAAAAATATATTTGTCAACGTTAACATATGTACAATTAACTTAGATAAGACTCTTTTTTATTGAGTTAATTTATTTCGTGAGATTTTTGTTTTAATTTTCTCTCTCCTATATATATATATATATATGTCTGAATTCAAAGTTCTTAATTTCCTTAATTTATCAGGTGACATCATATATAGCACATTAGCACTATTTTAATATGTAAGTTTGAATTTTCGTTATATACCACAAACGTGAAGAGACTGTCAATGGGGTTTTAAATTAGATAATAATTACTATTATATACAAATTTTATTTTTGTAACATGACTATATATTATATTCTAGAAATTAACATTATTATCTTAAGTTTAATTAATTACTATATTAATACATATTGAACCAATTGAGCTGAAGTTTGATCTGGCAATTGTACGTGCATGTTATGGCGGAGCCCGTACTCGAAGGCAAAAAACTTGTGGGCATAGCAGCTTGGTTTCGTGGATGCCAAGGCATGCGTACGTGCATGAGTTATATTTAGGATTTGTTTATTCTATTGTGAGTGATATAATTGGAATGTGCTTGCTTTATTAATTTTCTAAATGTCTTCAATTTTGTCCTTGGTTATTGGTATGAGAAACTATTGCGATTCGGATAAGGTCAGGAACACCTATAGCTATCAAAGTTCTAAACACAGTTTTAGTTGTGGACAAATGTCTTACGTTTTTTATTTGCTTGTACGAGATATTGTTCTCTCATATTCATAAACCCATCCCATAAAAAAAAAAGGGAAACATACAAATATCACACTAGGTTTTAACGCTTTTTGCGAAAACTCACCGGATTTTAAAAAATTTCAAATTGCTTACTAGGTTTATCATTTTTGTATAAAAACTCATTGAACTCAATGTCGTTAACCCCGTTTAACGGAAAATTCATCATGTCCAATCATAATATGACACGTGTCACTAAATAAATAAAAATTACAAAAAAATCTAAAATTAACAAAAAAATATTATTAATTTTAAAAAAAGGGAAATATACAAATACCACACTGGTTTTTAACGCCTTTTGTGAAAACTCACCAGGTTTTAAAAAGTTTCAAATTGCTCACTAGGTTTATCATTTTTGTATACACTGAACTCAATGTCGTTAGCCTCGTTTAACGAAAAATTCATTACGTCCAATCACAATATGACACATGTTACTAAATAATTTAATAGATCTCCTCCATCATGCAACCCATGCTAACGGGTGGAGGGGGGAGACACTCCTCCCCTGGAGGCGCCAGGTGTAGAGGGGGGAGACCCCCTCCACAGTGTTGCCCGATACTTTTATTTTTTTTAAAAACAAAATTAATAATATTTTTTTGTTAATTTTATATTTATTTAGTGACACGTGTCATATTATGATTGGACGTGATGGATTTTCCGTTAAACGGGGCTAACGACATTGAGTTCAGTGAGTTTTTATACAAAAATGATAAACCTAGTGAGCAATTTAAAACTTTTTAAAACCCGATGAGTTTTCACAAAAGACGTTAAAACTTAGTGTGGTATTTGTATATTTCCCTTAAAAAAAACACCCCGATCCTTTTCACTGTGGAGGGGGAACCTAGCGCCTTTAGGCGGCCATGGGTGGACCTCCTCCACCCGTCGGCATGGGTTACGTGATCGGGGGAGGTCCGTTAAATTATTTAGTGACACGTGTCATATTGTGATTGGACGTAATGAATTTTTCGTTAAACGGGGCTAATGACATTGAGTTCAGTGAGTTTTTATACAAAAATGATAAACCTAGTGAGCAATTTGAAACTTTTTAAAACCTGGTGAGTTTTCACAAAAGACGTTAAAATCCAGTGTGGTATTTGTATATTTCCCAAAAAAAAAACGTACAGCGGTCCAGTCATGATTAAGTTCAATTCTAACACTAAGTAAAAAGTTCCTATAAACAACTATTCCACTAGGATCAGGTTGTTCTTTAATTTGCCGAATTATACAGTCTAATTCCGACATGAATGGTAATATATATATTGTGTTGTTTAGACGTGAGACACAGAGAGAAAATGTTGTGAGAATTATGGCTGTTGTGACCACCATTAAGGCTAAATCAACACGAAAAGAATGACATGTATCACGCGTAAAAGATTGCTGATCGGACCAAAATCACACCGCTTGCTTGGAGTATTTGTTTAATATATAAGCCACACTAATCGCATGATACCCTTGACTGTTCTGAGCTTTGTCACTCCCCATGGGCCATATAATTGGGGAAACTACACTTTCATTGTGTTCCCCGACCGGGAATAGGCCTTATCCGAATAAAGAAGGCAACATTGCATTTACAGGTTAAAAATTACACGTAAAATCGAACGTTCAATGACCGGATAGGGGCCCATCTTTGTCCTGCTCTTCGATATATCTTCAGCGGCACCGCTCCACCTTATCCACAAATCCTATATAATCCTTCACCGAACCAAAGCCCCGAACATAATTATCCCCTGATGATATAAAGCCCCACACTTGTCTCCGTTTCTCCAAACACAATCTAGCTCTTTTACTGGGTAATACCAATGGACGCCTACAGCCGTAAACTACTCTCCCAATCACTCCCGTCTCTCCAACCCACTTTAGCATCTCCTGCCCCGCCGTCTGCGCCTAGCCCGGATTCGTTCCAGTCCTCCGTTGTTCTAGCACTACTGGTCTCCGCCCTCATGTTGCTTTTCCTCATCGGCTGCGTCTACCAGTGCATGTACGGAGACTTCCTGTCAAACCTGCGAAAGGGAGTGGACCCCTTGACGATTCGGGCCCTGCCGGTGTATTCTTACTGTAGGAAGGAGCAGTACCAGATCATGGACTGCCCTATTTGCCTCAGCGAGTTCGAGGAAGGGGAGGCCGTCAAGGTGATACCGTTTTGTAAGCACCTGTTTCACCCGGAGTGCATCGACACCTGGCTGTCGTCGCACGTGAGTTGCCCGGTCTGCCGGTCCGCTCAGATGTTCGATGATCAGGTGAAGGGCGGACCCGATTCCGGTTTGAAAGACGCCGAGTGGTGCGATAACGGTGTGAGCGAGTCGTCGTGTGGAAGATCGACGGCCGGAAACCACGAAGTTTGTATAAAGGTGAGGGTGGTGGGACCGTTTAGTTTCGGTGTCCGGAGGACCAGTAGCTGTTCGAGTTTAGCAGATCGCGCCGGGTTACAAAGAACATCCAGTTTCTAACACGCGTACACTTGGGGGGCATAGTATCTGGTTTTAGTTCAAGGATTGGACATAGACGTACAGTACTCTTTATATAACCATTGTTATCAGGAATATTTAGGGGACTTTATTTTCGTACCTATTGTGTGATCACGAGAATAGACAATAAAAAAGAAAAAGAAAAAGAAATATAATTTTTCTTTTGGAGAAAATTTTCCTTTAATTTCCTTTTGACCAATTGATATTTATTAGTCAGGCCTGACCAAAATAAAAGACCAAGTGGGGCAATGTCGTATACTTCCGATTCATAGTCCAAACGACAACAAATATAGATAATCAGAATATTATAGGAATTGGTCAAGACGCGCGACCCTGTAATTGACATCTGCTGTCGAAGATAAAAGACATTAATTAATGTCTCTGCATGAATGTTCTTATTATAGCTGCATACTTTTTGTTGTAGTCCTAGTCATTTTTACTCTAGGAACTATCAATTTCATCCTATTGAGCCTACAATATACTTAAATTCATCGATGTTAACCTTGTGATATGATCCAACCATCAATATTGTACCACATTGTATATTTTCTGTACATTTCATCTATATGATCTTATTAGAAGGCGTATATTGATGCAAGTGTTGTTAGAATATAAATTGTCTTAGTCTTACAGTGGTTAAAATTTTTGGTTCTTTGTAATTTGTATCATATAAATAGGTCTTTGAGTCTTTCTATGTACTTTGGGAAGTAAAGATATAGCTCTTTGGACTTTCTATTGCAGACGTAAGTCTCTTTAGACTGAACCACGTACCTTAAATTCTTGGTTCTCTCTAGTTGAAAATATTAACTAGAGAATATTTGAATTAAAATTTGATAGTTTAAATATTCTCTTGTTTAATATTTTAGATATGCACTATTGTTGAAAAACTTCTATCTTTTCGTGCTGTGTCTAAATCAATAAAAGTAACATATTTATTCTTTTAGTATAAAGAACCATTGCACGACAAATAAAATGGATAAGTTCATTTCTCTTCCTCAACCTCATATAATTCTTTAGGGTTAGAATCTTCATCTTCCAGCCTACGCTTAATAATTCTACCTGGATTTGATTTACAGCCTACGGGCATATCTCGAATAGCGAAAATTGATCTAGGCTTTGGTTCTGGCCACTTCCTATTCTTTACAAGGTCTCCTCTTTCATGTCCTGTTTTTTCATAAGCCATTCGGACGCTTTCGAACAAGAACCTGTCAAACTACGAGAGAGACACGCGTCACATAAGGTTCGGACGGTACTTAATTTTTATAACATTCGAACACTGCGAATAAACATTAAGAAAGCTTGAAGAACAGTTACCAAAAAACACAAAATCAAGCTAAAAACATATTTCTTTTACTCCTAAAACATGCAGTCAACAACACTCAACATGTACGAGAACTACCCAGGAGTATTTATACATCAATGCAAGCTAGCTCCTTGAGTGTTTTCCTACAAATCCAACTATTCAAACTAGCCATGTCATTTAATTAGAACGAGTCGTCACCAAACAAAGCCAACTTTATCTCACTTCATTAAATGAGGCATGCCTAGATTCTTACCGTTGGATTTGTTATATTAAATCCTAATTGGAACTTATAAGAATTTAGAATAACTCCTCTTAAAACGTATTTTCCCCCTGGTTATAGCACATGAGCCCCACTACAGCGAGAGAGAGGGAGAGAGAGAGAGAGGTGAGAGGTGGTTCAAGAGGTACTGTCCAAATGTTTTTCAGTCACGGCGCTCCTGTTTACTGAGTGTGTAGGTACTGTCCAAACGTGTTCCAATCGTGGGAGAAAAGGAGTGAGACAGGTAGGAGAGGAGAAAACTGTAGAGAAAATGAGAAAAGGAAGAGGATTTAAGAGTAGGGGAAGATGATGTGGAATGAAACAGTGACCACTACAAAAAAACCGATCTATAGCGGCGGTCACATGTAAGGACCAACTAAAATATTCAAATACAACACAATAAACAAGGACCAATTAAAATCTTCCTCCTTTGACACATCAACATTCTCTATCTTGAGTTCCTGTAATATAAAATAAATATCACATGAAAAATAAAAATAAACAAAAGACTTATGTAAACAAAAAAGCCGCTATAAAGACCGCTCTAAAGGTATAACGGCGTTTTGCAAAAAAACGCTGCTACAGGAGGGTCTATAGCGGTGGTCAGTGACCTCCGCTAAAAAGACCCTGACCACCGCTAAAAAGACTGTGTTTTGCAAAAAATACCTTAGCGTCGTTTTTAGCGACCACCGCTATATACCTATTTTTTGTAGTGGACGTGTGAGGTTCTGCCGTTAGTGGAGCTAATGATTCAATGACGAAAGGACTAATTTTTTACTGGTTAAAAATTATGTGATTAAAAGAGGATAAAATCTAAGAACTAAAATATAATTTCCCTTAATTTTAGGATTCATCCATAGAATCTTTTGGTATTTCAATACTATCCCGTACCCTTCACTAATTTATCTATAATGCCGCTAGTAGTAATAATCATGCCACTTGTCGAGGGGAGGGGAGAAAAAAGAGGTGAAGGTAAGGGAAAGAATTATTCTACTGCACAAAATTGACCGTCGATCCCCATGGCCATTTGTATCCATGCATGCAGCCTATGTGATTCGTTGATTGATAGAAATTGAATGGTGTTAATTAGGGGTGAACAGGACCGGACCGGTCCGGATTTCTGGTCCGGTCCGGTCCTTTTTCTTAAAATGCGGTCCGATCCGGACCGGACCGGATACGGTCCTCCTTTTTAATAAATGCAATCCGGACCGGCAGTGGCGGAACCTGGATTAAAATCCATGGGTGTCGAACTTTAAAGGCGAAATGACAAAAAAAATTTATTCGTAATGCAAAACATTGTCTTAGAGTTTTTTTTCTACGTCATTGTCTTAGAGTTATAATGTCGAAAATTAAAGACTAAAAGCATTAAAAATATTGGAATACATGTACCGTAATATATACTGCGACTCAGATGTGACAATTGGATCCTACGAGTTTGCATCTTTTGAAAATGTTGCAAAATTGCTTCGTTCTCAATAGTTTTAAAAACTTCTAACTCAATGTACACTAACTTGCAACCATTCATTCAGTTATCTCTCATCCTATTACACAAATTACTTTTGATGATCTAATTTAAGTTAATTCTCTACTTAATTCTAAAATTTTAGATCAAATAACAGATAATTTTGATGGTTGAGGTCTTGATGCCATTAGGGGTTGTCTTTCTTACATTTTTTGTTACTACCACAACTGGAATCTATCTTTTTTTTTCCTCTTTTTTCTTTCGACAAAAGGTTACTTGGGATGCATTTGTAATTTATTTTCTCTAGGTTTTATGGATTTAAAATTGAAAGATATTCACATTCTTCAAAGCAACTTACACACACAAAGCAATAATTGATGACAAACTATGGTCTGAATAATAAAAATAAAATTTACAATATAAGCAAGATTTAGTAAAAGAGTTCCTTAGATAAACATATATCAAAAGTGATTAGAACTTTGGTTTGGCCTATACAAGAATCCTAAACAAACACAGCATTTTTCGAGATCTCTAATAAAAATGAAGAAACAAATCAACATAGGGAGAAAAAAATGAAGTGATCTTGATTATGAAAAATTAGGAGCAAAGAGTAAATAATTTTTTACTAACATAAATTTAGCAAGATGACATGAAGTTACCCCTCGATTGAAGAATTTGTAATCAATGCAAAACAAAAAATTATAATAACTGTATATTTGTCTTAATTATTATATAGCACTAGGAGCAAAATCAATGTATAGAAAAAAAAAATATTTTAGATCCGATACCCATTAAGTCTATTTGGCCTTGATTTAATGGGTATCGGACCTAGTTAATTTATAAAAAAAACAAAAAAAAACCTATATGTAATTTTTTTTTGGGGGTGCGATGGGTATCGGCCGATACCCATCACACCCCCCTCCTTCCGTCACTGCGGATCGGACCGGACCGCATTTATTAAAAAAATAAAAATATATATTTTTTATAATTTTTAATACAAATTATAAACATAAAACGTTTAATTTTAATCTAAACTAAAATTTAAAATTTTTATATACACTTCCCATTTGAAATTAACCTAAAAAAATTTTGAAAAAATTTTAAAAAATTAAAAAAAATTAAAAAAAAAAATAAAACCGGTCCGGACTACTTATAAGTGGTCCGGTCCGTTCCTCTATTTTAAGAGGACCGGAATGCGGTCCGAAAAACCGGACCACATTCCGGTTTTTCAGCCTTATGTTAATTAGTTTTGTGAACATGCATGCGTTTAATTTTTATATAGTAAACTTTGAATATTAGTGACAATTTTTTAATTTTCCCCCAATAAAGAAAATTCTGCATGCGTCTAATACTGCGGGTACTTGCAACTGCTTAGGATGCATGGGTTCGTAATGTGCTTTTTGTCTTCTGTAATCTGCAAATATTGCCGGCCATCTTATAAATCCTAATAAGTTTGGTCCAATAATTTATATACGAAATACTTGTTAATTTGTCATTATTATTAAATTGGTTCTGACGTCAATAATCGATGCAGAACGGTTCAAAAAATAAAAATCAGTTCAATTAGTTTTTCTCTATATAGTAATCACAATTCTAATAAAGAACTGATATAATATATATATATATATATATATATCCATGAAACACGAAAGATGATATTTAAATAAAGAACTGACTTAATTAATTTGAATGTAGGAGGCAGATCCAGCATATATATATTTGGTTGGTCTATGAATAGTATGTATTGTAGACTGGCCATCACAATGATATTTCAAGATTATCACTTTTGAATTATCATAAATTAATATAAAGTACAATAAAAAAATAATGAATTGAACTAAAACAAAAACGAAATATAAAGATTTATAAAAATAAAAAAGCGGAATAAAAAAATAATGACTTGAAATAAAAATCATATTAATTTGAGTGTTTTAGGCTTTCACGTCAAGCACCATGGTAGAGGCCAGGCATACACATTTACAAAAATCAGGTACCCAAATAGCTAGGGTCCTTACATTTTTCATCCGCGGCGCCCTCTAATTTCTGACATACGTACCGGCAACTAAATGACAGCAAGCATAGTCCAGTAAACACTCGACTTTCACTCTCACAGAGCAAACCGGAGCCATCTGCATGTTGTTGCTGTCCTGTCATATATATGAACAAATATACGAATTGGTAAGCAACAGATAAAAATAAAAACCGTTAGATTAAGACCACAGAGGTCGTCCATGCAAAATAATTCAATGAGTTAATTAATTAAACTTCATCGTTACAGCTAAACTTTGGTGGTTTGCATGTAGAGAGTAGTTGAGAACTGGAACTTATAGAATACAAAGAGTGTAGAAGATATGTACCCATACTTGTGAGAAAGATGAAAATAGTGAAAACTGGCCATGCGTAGAGACTTGGGAGTCTGAGCCATGTTTCTTTTCTCCCAGTCCCCTGATCATGCGAAATGGGAATGCAAGCTAGTCTTGTGCGATGCCGCTTCTGCCTTTACTTTAGCTTAGTCCTAGTCCGTATATATATATATATATATGTGATATGTGTTTTATAAGGCCATCACTTTCGATCCGGTATATGTGTGTGTGTGTGAGAGAGAGAGATATCTGTTTTATAAGGCCATCACTTTCGTTCCGGCCTGCAACAACTCCTTCCGCTTGTTAATGTCGCTGGCCTCAAATCTCTATGAAAAGCCAGACTGTGAAGGTTTTTCTTCCGCTTATTAGAGTATTCTGCCGGCTTCAAATCTCTATAAAAAAAAAAAGAAGTTGAAGGTTTTTTTTATGGGTAACTGTTAAGTATATTAATTTTTCGAATTATATTAATTAACCCATCATGTTTTATTTAATTACTTGGTCGAATATTAACATAGTCCTCTTCATTCTTCGAATAGTATTGGTCCGCCTGCAGTGCAAAATGTGAGAAATAATTAATACTCGCGTGACCTTCGTTAATCGGAGAGGATCCAGAATCAGGGGTGGCTCAATCAAAAGTTCAAAATGTGGGAGGCCCTTTTAATTTCGATATAAAATTAAAAACATATAATAAATATTACGAATATGGTTACAATTTAATTCTCAAATAAGTTTTTGGTTTTTAAAGATGAAAATTAATTATGCTGGAGTACTACTATTTTATAAAATCTTATGATCGACTTGAAATCAAGAGTTGCATATATATATGTGTGTGTATGATTTTGAACAGCTAAAATTATGACTGTCTGATCATGCATGTAATCTTTTGTGTGACAAAATCTTTATTTTGAGCAAAATCTTCTTAATTCGAGTCTTACATTAAGCCTAGCTGCTAGCTTATTTAAGCCAAAACGAACTGATCATACAAGTAGTATTACAAAACGTATTCTACAAACAATGTTAGAAACAGGCCATGAGTCTTAAGTCTATATGCATTATTCCAATGATCTTCACTATTCTCATCCTTCTCATGATTGTGACTGTGAATCAACCACTTATTTTAAAAACTTAAGGTGTTAGGAATGAATATATTTTATTATTTAAATTATATTCTCTAACACTTAGCCACTTAGGTATTTCTATATAGGTCTGTTACAAATCCATTAATCCTGATTAGATTATAAATTGGTGATGGGTGGACGTACAGGATTAAAATTCTAAAAGTTTCTATCGATGAATCTTAAAAGAAGTGGGATGCAAGTCCAGATTAATACTCTCAACCTGCACGAACAAATTTGTTTTCTTATTGTCATGATCTGTTATTCACATGGTAAATTTGTTTGTATGATAGCACCGACATAAGGCTTTGATTCACTCTGTGGACGTGACAGTCACAACTGGAATGGGCCATGCATCCCAGCATACGCTTGCCGGAATGTATGCCGGAATTACGAGGGTGCCGTGGATGGAAAATGCATGTCGTAAGGGCTCTATTTTTCGCAAATGCCTATGCTACTTCCCGTGTTAATGAAAGCTAAAACCCCCAAAAAGATGCTCCATATATAGAGCTGGCTATTACTGTTATTATCAGAGAAAAATAAAGGGCAGAAGTAAGTGTGTACGTAGCCCTTCTATCTCTTTTTTTTTTTCTTTTAGCATGTATTTTTCAGTTTAGAACAACCAGTTTGTTTATGATTTACGGGTAACGGAGGCATGATATATATGATGCTCTGACTATTTTTATAAACGACTGAAAGACAATTTTGTTTTTGATAACGAGAGAATCGATGAGCATTAATTGGGAGCCCTCGATCCCACACATCTCCAATAGAAAGACATGTATTAAATGCTCTACAGTTAAATTGCCTAGTACTTGCTGAAGGAAGGGTCCAGCCGTCCAGGCCGCCTAGTGTACTGGAGGAGCAGGACTGGCGTCAACTGTGGAAACTTAGGATTCAAGATAGACTCAAGTTATTTTTTTGGTGATGTGGAAATGATGCTTTTCCCTTTAGAGGCAGGTTGTGGGAGTCATATATGCCTCTACAATCTGAAGAGATCAAGTGTCGAATCTATCATAAACACATTGTTACTCATATAATCTTTAAGAGTACAAAATAAGAGAAAGGTTAGGGTCCTAATCTTAAGGTCCTAAGAGGTCCTAACGGAGGGCTGTTGCCAACACATTAATGAATAGGGAGAGATTAAACACATCTCAGCCCTCCATTTTATTCATTAAAATAAAGGGAAGATAGAGAGTGTAATGAAAAAATTGGATAAAACTTTTAGACCTTTTTTTATTGACTCAACGTGAGCTACAGAGATGAACCACATTGAATATATAAGCTGACTAACAGTACACGTCAGTTAGGCTGTTTTCGAAAATCAAGAATTGTAAAACAGATTTTTGAATTGAAAAAAAGATTGTTGAGCAGTATCTCAGAAGTTGCAGATTGTTCAGCGGATCCTTGGCAGTTGCAGATTCCACTATTCAAGCTTTGAAATTAGACCACTTTTTGACTTTTTTTATGTTGAAAACTCTCTTTAACCAAGTCTTCATGCAACGACCTGACATTGAATTAATTTAACTTTTGAACTGGAGGAGCTGTACTCAAATCTATCTTATCACCAGAAATATCTCCATGAGCATTTGAATAGCCGTGAGAATATGCATCCTTATCTCTCCATTTTTTACCTTCCTTATCTCTCCATTTATTCTCCTTACTGACTGATTTGACGAGCTGAACTGGGTTAATACCCTCCCTCAAACTGTGCCGGGGCTGAAGGCAGAGTTTGTTGCGAAACAAAGTGAGAGAGGCTTTGGACATGGGCTTTGTAAAGATATCTGCCAGTTGAGCTTTGGTGGAGATATATCGAGTGACAAGTAGACCGAGTGCAACTCGTTACCGAACAAAATGATAATCCAATTCAATATGTTTCCTACGAGCATGAAAGACCGGATTTACTGTTAAATGGAGAGTACTAACATTATCGCAGAAAAAAATTGGTTTTGTAACCGGGGCACGAAGATCACGAAGAATGAACGTCAACCAGGTGAGTTCAGCTGTAGTGTGGGCCATGGCTCGATATTCAGCTTCAGTGCTAGAGCGAGAGACAGTACTCTGTTTTTTTGCACACCATGAGATTAGATTGCTGCCAAGAAAGGTACAGTAGCCAGTTGTGGAACGTCTAGTAATAGGACAACCCACCCAGTCTGCATCAGAAAAAGCACACAGATCAAGTGTAGAGTGTGAAGTAAAGTTAATTCCTAAATTTAGTGTCTTTTACATAACGCAAAATTCGTCGCACCATCTTGAGATGAGCAACGGTGGGTGCATGCATGAATTGAGAGACAAAGTTAACACTATAGGATATATCTGGGCGAGTTAGTGTTAGATATTGTAAGGCCCCAACTATTCCTCTATAATAACTTGGCCTCAATAGGTGTGCTCATGGGTTTACAATTTGTCATTTGAGTTTTTTCAAGAATGGTCAAAGCATAATGAGATTGTGATAGATGTAACCCATCTGGAGTTGGTGTGATCTCAACTCCAAGAAAATGATAATTTTTTCCTAAATCCTTCATTGCAAACTCAGCATTTAATATCTTGATAAAATTGTCCAATAGCTGCAAATTTGAACCTGTGAGAAGCAAATCATCAACATATAATAGAAGAATTAGCATGCCATGAGAGGAATGAAGAATAAACAGAGAGGGGTCAGCTAAACTGCAAAAAAACCATTTTTAAGTAAAAAAAGTACAAGCGATCAAACCATGCTCTTGTTGCTTGTTTTAAGCCGTAAAGAGCTTGCTGTAATTTGCAAACATGCGTTGGAAAAGTTGGATCTGGCATGCCTGGATGCTGTTCGACATAAATGTCTTCTGAGATATGTCCGTGGAGGAAGACATTTTTAACATCCAGTTGTCGGATGGGCCAATGATGTATGAGTGCAAAACTAATAATCATCCTGATCGTCCCAGGCTTAATTACAGGAGCGAATGTTTCCGTATAATCAACCCCATCGACTCGATCATATCCTTTAGCAACTAAACGAGCCTTAAGACGATCAAGTGTACCATCAGCTTTCAATTTGGTTTTGAAGACCCATTTGGTTCCTATAACGTGCATGGAAGAGTCTCTAGGAACAAGTTTCCAAGTCTGGTTTTGATGAAGAGCTGCTAATTCATCTTGCATGGCGGCATGCCAGCCAACATGATTGAGGGCGGATTTCACTGTGCTTGGTTCTTTAGGAATATCAGGCGTGGCTACTATAAGAGCATACTTCGGATTTGGTTTGTGTATTCCCAATTGAGATCGAGTCACCATGGGGTGTGAATTATGAGAGGATATGGCTGTGGGAGGCATGAAACTTGTTTCTGATGGATTTGTGTGTGGATGAGATTCAAGGGCTTAGTCTTGGGCTTCTGGTGGTGTGATATATGGTGGTGATGTGGGTGGATTGGATTCAATCTCTTGGCCAGTGGCTAGTGCTGTGACATCCAATTGTAGATTTTGTTCAGTGTCTTCTGAAGCGAGCTGATTAGAGCTGAACTGGATTATGTGACCTCCGATTGCAGATTCTGTTCAGTGTCTTCTGAAGCGAGCTGATTAGAGCTTGATCGAGCTGAACTGGGTGTTGGGTCTTGAGGTAGAAGAGGTATAGTCTGCAAAGGTATATGTGGAATCTCTGAAGAGGTTGTACCTGTGGATGTTAGAAAATGATGAGAGGTGGTAAATGGAATAGCTAACCAAGAGTCAAAAATGCTTAGCGAATTTGCAGAGGAAGGTGCTAAAAATGTTTTTGTCTGTGCTTTGAAAGGAAAAGTCATCTCATCAAAAACCACATGTCGAGAGATGAACATCTTCTGGCTTGAACGGTGAAAACATTTATATCCTTTATGTTGGTCACTGTACCCCACAAATACACAAGGTATGCTTTTGGGATCAAATTTATTTTTGCGGGTATCCCATGTGTAAGGAAAACATTTCGATCCAAACACACGCAAAGAGAAATAATTTGGATGAGTTCCATGCAACTTAAAAAAAGGTGTGTCAAAGTTAATACTAGAAGATGGAAGGCGATTAATGAGGTACACCGCAGTTGAGAACGCGTGCACCCAGAGGTACAAAGGAGTACCACTATGAAACATCATCGTCATACCGAGCTCACGGATGATTCGATGACGACGTTCAACCATACCTGTTTGTTCTGGTGTGTATGGGCAGGAGATATGGTGAACTATTCCCTGTGCTTGAAAATGTGTCAGTAGACGTGAGTTAACAAATTCACCACCTCCATCTGAATGAAAGATTTTAATTTTTCTGTCAAACTGTCTTGCTGCATATCGTTCGAAAGCAAAAAAACGTCTGCAAATTCTGATTTTTTCTTAAGAGGTATCAGCCAAGTATATCTAGAAAAATCGTCAACTAAACATGCATAATAACGAAAATTTCCAAGAGCTGTTACAGGTGCAGGACCCACAAATCACAATGAATTTTATTGAAAATATCCAAACTACTAGTTTTAGAAGAACTAAAAGGCATCTTGGACAATTTGCCTAATTGACAACTCTCACATATAGATTTCAAGGTTGGAACCCCATCTACTTCTATGAGACCTTTATTCTTAAGTACTTGTAAAGATGATTGTTGAGGATGTCCTAATCGTTGATGCCACACGTCTGCATAACCAGATTTAAAACGATTTGAGAAATGAAGTTCATGCGGGCTGGAAAGAGCATATAAATCACCCTTTCGCTTCCTGGTCATTACAATGTGACATGTCTCTCGTTCCTTGATGCTGAAATCAACATTAGAAAATTCACAATTGAAAGGAAATTCATTAGTGAGTTGGCTTACAGATAGAAGATTTTTTGACAAACTTGGAACAAGGAGAACATTATTAAGCGGAAGAATTATAGATTTATTTTTAATGCTTGTATCACCAACTGCTTTAATAGGAAGAGAGGTACCATTACCGATTAAGACTGAGTCTGATCCAAAATATGGACGCAAGTTTTTCAATTTACCTTCATTGCCGGTCATGTGATTTGAAGCACCAGTATCAGTGGTCCATTCTGTTTCAGCAAGAGAGTTGTCAAGAGTGAGCGCCGCAAGTGCATGAGGAATGTCTTCTTGTTTGGTTGGCTGCTTTGACAAGTGCCAGCAAATTTTTGCAATGTGGCCAAGGATGCCACAGTATTGGCAACGCTCATCGCAATACATCTCTCTTTCGGATGGAGTCATTCTGTGTTGACCTGGTGGAGGTGGTCGTCGAGCTGTACTGGTTTGAGTATTGACTTCTCTGAAAGATTGACGAATTTGACTTTCATTGTTACGTCCTGGATGGTTGGAGTTGTGTGAACCTGCATTGGTGGTAAAATTGTTAGTATTGGGAATGTATGCCTGAAATCCTCGGCCAGTGGAGCTGAATTGATTTTGTGGCCCTCGAGTAGAAGCTGATTGTTGTTTTTGACCAAAAAAGGCCAACTGTTGGGATCTGTTATTGCTGAACCAAGTCTGGCGCTGCTCGTATCCTTGGAGAAGCGACACGAGTTCTGTATAGCTAGGACGTGGTGGTTTTAGCATTGTTGTAGCAAAGGACTCATATTTTGGTCCAAGGCTGGTGAGGAGTGAAAATATTTTCACTTTGTCAGGAACTGGGCTTCCGATGGCAGCCAAACTATCAGTGATGTGCTTGAAACGTCGGAGATGTTCACTAATTGAGATGTCATCTTCCTTGCGAAGATATGTGAGTTCTTGTCGAAGTGTATATTCACGCTCCTGCGAATCTTGTGCATAAGCCTCTTGAAGGGCATTCCAAACGTCTTTAGTAATGTCTAACCCAATGACAATGCTAAGAGCCTCTTCGGATAGAGTGCCAATAAGCCATCCTCGAAGAAGTCGATCAAACTTGCGCCATGCGATATATTCTTCTGTAAGTTTTGCGGTATGATTTTCGGGAGTGACGGCGGTATGCATGGGTGGAGGATTTGTTGTACCTATGAGGTGATCAACAAGTTCTTGACTTTCGGCAAGAGCTAGAGCTTGCTCACGCCATAAAGGGTAATTGTCGTGTTTGAGTTTTAGGGTGACGAAGTTGCCAACGTTGAGGGAAAGGGATGCCATGAAAAATCTCTGTGCTCACTGTGGCTCTGATACCAAATGGAAAAATTGGATAAAACTTTTAGACCTTTTTTTATTGACTCAACGTGAGCTACAGAGACGAACCACATTGAATATATAAGCTGACTAACAGTACACGTCAGTTAGGCTGTTTGCGAAAATCAAGAATTGTAAAACAGAATTTTGAATTGAAAAAAAGATTGTTGAGCAGTATCTCAGAAGTTGCAGATTGTTCAGCGGATCCTCGCCAGTTGCAGATTCCACTATTCAAGCTTTGAAATTAGACCACTTTTTGACTTGTTCTGTTGAAAACTCTCTTTAACCAAGTCTTCATGCAACGACCTGACATTGAATTGATTTAACTTTTGAACTGGAGGAGCATTACTGAAATCTATCTTATCACCAAAAATATCTCCATGAGCATTTGAATAGCCGTGAGAATATGCATCCTTATCTCTCCATTTTTTACCTTCCTTATCTCTTCATTTATTCTCCTTAATGACTGATTTATTCTAAAGCTTGTCTGAAGTTCCTGATCATCGCCTTTGGAAGTTGAGGAACTTGATACCGTAGGCAAAGACAAAGAAGAAGAGGAGGACCCAACCGACATGGGCGATGACTATAGGCAGAAGGAAGTCTCGGTCATAGCCAAAGTTCATTTTTATGAATTCATCTACACGCTGTGGTGCTGAACCAGTAATTTTAATAAAGTTTTTCCTATCACCTAATTGAGATGCGAAAATGCCGTAGATTGTCCAAGCAACTGGGGAAGCCCAATAGTACCACCTCCACCATATGGGGATCATCTGCAATGACAAAGAATGACGTGTTATGATTGCAGCAAGAAGAGCACTGTTCCTACCATAAAATTCATTCATTCACCAGTGGATAGAACCTCTTTTATTGCTCCCAGTTGAATGGTTTGGTAGCTTTTCACTATTCACATGAAAACAATCAATATATAGAACTCAGTTTATAAATTTCTTCACCTCCCCAAGGAAGAAAAACTTCTTCGTATTAGTTTTTGGGAAGTAAGACAAGATACTGTGTTTGTGAGGTTGCTAATAGTTCAAATGATATATTTTCATAATCTCTCCAACTTTCTCATGCAAGATGATGAAACTAAGATTTCGTTTCGAAGTTACGTACCGGCCTAGGGATGAGGAAACCAGAGAACAAGTTCCAAAAGCCCAGGAAGAAGGACATAGCAATTGCAGCAATTTGACGGCTTGGTGTCAGCGCAACAACCATCATCCCGTACATTGAGAAATATGTGAAGCACATGAAAATGAAGTAGTAGAAATACAGGAATTTATCCACCTTCCAGTGGAAACCAATCATCGAGTATAGAAGAAGAGAGTACACAAACGTTTGAATTGCAACATAAATGGTCTCTACAGCCACCTGCAACAGAAATGTCCCCCATGAACACATTTAAAGGTTGTCTTTTACAGAGAATAGACAATTTGATATACAGAACAGTCTCACTGTGACTACGCACAACTTATAACTCCTTACCTGAGCAAATGCATAAGGCAACTCTGAATACATTCCGGCTGCTCTTTCGCGGTAAAATATTGCTCTCTCTACGGACACAACAGATTGCACGGTAGAAGCATTAGTAGCTCCAAGGAAAAGAATAGCAGAATAAGTAGCCCCCAAAAGATTGACCAGGTCTTGTTGTTTTTCTCTGTGGACAAAATGAGATGCAATTCACATACGATAAATCTTCAATTCTTGGTAAGAAATAGGAAGTACAATATTGTTTCTAAGCTGAAGAACTTTAGGCTTACATCTGGTCTCCCTTGCCCCAAAAGATAACGCCAAATATAATGCCAAAAACAATTGTCATGAAGAACCGAATTGCATTGTATTTTGAGTTTCTCCAGTATGACCAGTGTTGCTTCCAGAAACAAGCCTCGCACTGAGTTACAAAGCTTTGGGAGTATTGTGTGGGGAAGTAAAGATCCTTGGAACCTCGTTTTGGAGTGCTTAGCTTCTTGATAAGTTTTTGATTTCTCCTGAAAGATTGTATAAAAATGACTGATAGTTAAGTGCGCGCACGGATAGGAAGATAGTCTTCACAGAGAGAGAAGGAACAAATTGTTACATACTACTTACCGATAGAGGTCCGACTTGGCAAAAACTTCTGCAAAATCAAGGTCAAGTTGAGCCTCAACTGAGGTAGCAGTGACCTCTAACATCCAGGTGGCAGGATTGTACCCCTCATTTATCTTTGGGACCCCTGGGATAGACTGAAAGGGTTCTCAATATTAGTCAAACTCATTTTTTCAAGAACTAGGAGTACATGCTTTATAAAGCATTAAAATGATAAGTGTAGTATGGAGTTAACTTAAACGAAGCAGAGGAAATGATCACAGAGGGGATTCAACATTGATTATACAACAAGAAACTCGCAGTAGTATGATAAGACATTAGACGCTTGAACACGGACATATTGGAAAGAAGTTCTGATAAGAGTTCATGGAAATTGGTGTCTGAAAAAAAGATCTCGACTACAGCAAGCACCCTTGGATTTTGCAATTTGTAGGGGTAATGAAGCATGTAAGAGAAAACGGATCTCACCTCAAAATATTCAACAAGTTTGTGAGACTCGCGACCAAGTGGTCCGGCATAAATCACTTGTCCTCCTCTTTTCATCAAGAAGAGCTGCAAGCATAAGATGACACCAAGGTTAAACACAACCAATAAAGTGTTACGCCATACATGATCCCTGTCTTGGATTTAACAAGTTAAAAAATGAACCATACCTCATCAAAAGCTTCAAATATGTCAATGCTCGGCTGGTGAATTGTGCAGACAACAGTTCTTCCAGTATCCACTGTGTTTCTTACAGTACGCATAACTATGGCAGCAGCTCTAGCATCAAGACCTGATGTGGGCTCATCCATAAAGATGATAGAGGGATTAGCAACCAACTCCACAGCAATGGTTAGCCTCTTTCTCTGCTCAGTTGAAAGACCATCCACTCCTGGAAGTCCAACTAAAGCACTCCTCAGTGTATTAAGCTCAACCAACTCCATAACTTCGTCAACAAACATCTATATGAGCAAGGAAAATCATAGTCAACAATATCGTTTACTGGATCTAGTTTCTCATATTCAACACGACCATAGAACATTAGGTATCAGTTAAAAAATGAATACAACTTCAAAACGGGGGACAAAACAGAGAAAAAAGTTGGACTTGCAAGTTCATAAACAATAACCAGTAACATGCCTTTCGTGTTTCCTTCTTTACATCCGAAGCAAGACGCAGCCAGGCAGAGCATACAAGAGATTCATAAACAGTAACATATGGGGAATGGATGTCATTCTGTTCACAGTAACCACTGACTCGAGTAAATGTTGCTTGATTCTTTGGGTAACCGGAAATGCTTATACTGCCTTCAATATATCCGCCGGTCTTTCTTCCTGCTAAGACATCCATCAAGGTAGTCTTTCCAGCACCACTGACACCAACTAATGCTGTCAATATACCCGGTCGGAAAGCGCCACTAACATCTCTAAGTAGCTGCAGTCGGGTGTCATCTACACCCTGGCTCTTCATTGCCTAAAAAGAAGAAAACAATTTGTTTCAAGGAAAAATCACATTTGAGCTGGTCATAATTTCCAAATTACATTCAGTATCCCTTGAAAACTAAACCAGTTTCTGAAAATTCAATCTAAACCGGCCACCAGCAATCAAATCACTTTGCATAAGAATACCAAGTAACTGTTCCAATTTTGGATTGTTTGAGATGCTTTAACTATGAAGATAAAAACTCGAATATATAAATTCGGGGAAAAAGGAGACGTACTTCTGGCATATTCACATAGTAATTGACATGGTTGAAAGAAAGTGAGAGAGGCAGGAAAGGCAAAACCATTCCTCGTTTAGAATGAACTGAGTTGTTGCTTCCTCGAGCATTCCCAACTGACATATCAAGACCTGTCACGGTAATTACTATTAGACTCGGAAAAACAATTTGATAAAGGAGCTACTATCCTAGAAGTAAGGCTTATGGAGCAGAATAAGTGCTACATCGTCATGACATGGATGAAGACTGAGGTGTAGAGGAACTTTGCAGCATTGAAACTATTAACTTCATGTGTTTATTGCTAACATCATGTTTGATGCCCCAGCAATCGTGAAAGAGTAGTTGCCGAAAAGCTCAGCTTTTGACTTCATCAATAATCTATAACATTTATTTTGACACTAACCTTCTATACTGGATGTCAATTGTCTCTTAGGCTTGCTTTCAGACTCGTCATCCACAATGACAGCTTTAGTACCACCTAGTGCTGAAATAGAGTCGAAAGAGAACAAAAAATTGTCAACACATAGATCTCATTGCTGTATGAAATACCAACATAAAAATGGAAAATTATTCACTTACGATTTAAGAATGTTAGTGCTGCAATGAAAAGAACATTGAAAAGCAGACCAAACCCAAAGAGTGCTGCAATACAAATCCAATACCAATATTCTTCCGTAAACAGGCCTCTCGCCTTGAGAAGGGTCTTTCCAACTGTAGGCTCGTTGGAGTTAATGACAGGCTGTACCAAACAAATCATAATGATGGTTAGCATATATCTTTGAGTGAGAATTAGTTTAGCAAAGGTTTATGTTCACGAAGGTAAGTGTACAAGAGAGCCAAATTGAGATTGTAAAAATCCTCTGCAAATCATAAGTAGCTTTTCTATCATTTAAAATAACTTACAGAGCTCCATCTCTCATCAAGAAACTCATTGATAGCAATTGCATTTTGTCCATACATCATCGGAGAAATGTAGTAACCCCATATCATCCATGACTTAATGTCATCTGTGCACCAATAAGACAAGAAATTGATATTTTAGTATCTTAGAACACATGAAATTATCTAGCAGTGTTTGCCAAAAAATGAAAATATAAAAAAAAAACCAAGAAGGGTGAGAGAGCAGCAGTAAATTTATGTATTCTTCAGCTTTTTTCACAACAACGCTCTACTGGATTCCTATTGGTAACAAATTACTCTTCAAAGATAATAAAGATCTAACCTTTGGAAACAACAAAACCCCCAAGCACAAACACAATCAGTAATGTAAAGGTACCAAGTGTGTTTGCAACAACTTCTGTTCTTCCGAGGGCTGCAATGAAACGAAAGAGGCAGAGTGCCATCTGATGTATGCCAAAGAAAGCCAAGAACTGTTTGAAAAACCTGAACATGGGGACATTACGCTAGTATAAGAAGCTTTCCTTTTTAAAACTATCAGGTTGCAAGGATCATTATGCATAAAAAATGTAACACTAGGAGCTTGATACTAGGAGATAAATTTAGTATTACCTACTGGCAGCCGGTGCAAACCCAATGGTGTAATATGTGAGAATGATCCAAATACCAGATTCCATCAGAGAAATTGGAATTCTGAGGAGCCATATAGGCAATGCAAAAGCCCAGGCAGGGTAGAATAAGAAATCCCTCTGTTTAAAGAACACGGGAAGTCTAGAAATTGTCATTGCAAGTTCCGCCATCCCATTAAACATGACATTAATGAGACTGAAAAATAGTGCTCCCCAGAATTTTGTTCCATCTTCTAATCCACCAGCTTTCATTTCCGTTCTTAAGAACACAGTCAATGTGATTATAGACATGATTGTTATCTGAGTAGTTTTGAATATGTATATGAATGAGTTGCGCTTCATCAGCAGCCACTCCCTTGAGAAACATGCCTTGAAGAGCTCCATGTTGGAGATCCCATACTTTTTTTTAAACAAAGCAGCAGGATGAGCTCTAGACTTATCATATGAAATTCTTAGATCTTCTGAAAGCTGTTGACCAATGTGGAAAGATTTATAGGCCCTTAGAAACTGAGGCGCAGACATATATCTGTAAGGTTGATTCTTTCTGAACCAATATTGTTCTTGGTCCTTCTTGGAAGTTACTTCCTGCAGAAAGTCCGCAACACCTTTCCTTTCTGGACATTTGAATCCAACATATTCAAAGAACTCTAGCACATTCTCACGCGGACCTTGGTAGACAATGTGACCCTCCGAAAGAAGGATGATGTCATCAAAAAGTTCGAAAGTCTCAGGTGCTGGCTGCAAGAGAGAGATGATCATGGTGATATCCATGATATGAACCATCTGCTTCATGAACTTCACAATCTGAAACGTAGTGGAGCTGTCCAACCCTGTTGATATTTCATCCATGAAAAATGCTTTTGCTGGTCCAACCAACATTTCTCCTGCACTCAGTACAAAGACTTCAAGTTTAATACTTAGATGTTGACTTTTACTTTGTTTTGGGATCCTCAGTAAAAACTGCTATAAGAAGAATACAATATAAATCAAATTGAAAGAACGGCTTTCCTATGTATATAAAACCAAAAACGAGTTCTCATATCTACCAAAATTTAGTGGAAACAGTTTGTCATAAATTTGCAAATGCGGATGACGCAACTTGCGACTTTGCACAGAATTATATGTCGAGACTCTTCCTATATGAGGACGGAAAAAAAATGTTCTGTTTTGGCATTATCCACAATACTTTTTATGTTATCAACACATACCAGTTGTTACACGCTTCTTCTGTCCACCAGAAATACCCCTTCTCATATCATCTCCCACCATGATATCAGCACAGATATCCAATCCAAGTATCTGTTGGAAACCCATCAGAAAATAGGTTAGTTATAAAACTGACAAGAAAGTAGTACTACATGGATAAGAACCAACAAGCAAATCACTGAACCTTGAGAACATAATCTGTGATCAAACTCGTCTTCTGTCCAGCCATAGCCGTTGCTTTCATGAAGGCATCAATTTCAGGATCTGGTTTGATTCCCGCTTCTTTCTCCCGTCTAGACAACTCTAACAGCATTTCATACCGGGCTCCAACTCCTAAGCAACGTCCTGAGAAATCCATTGTCTCACGTACCGTCATCTCACCATAATGGAGATCATGCTGGCTAATATAGGCACAGGTCCTTTGAGGTACGAATTCCTTGAATTCATGACCACAGTAGGTGACTTTCCCAGCTACCTGTTCATAGCCCGATTCAACGATACGTGTGCAAAACTAATAGGCTGTAAGTGTCAATAAGAATACATAAGGTATGAGAAGCTGATGACATACCCTTAAATTATCATCCAGTTTCCCAGCAAGTGCTTGTAAAAATGTTGTTTTCCCTGACGCAGGGGGCCCTAGAAGCAATGTCAACCTTAAAATGGAAAGAATAAAAAATAAATCAGCCCATGAACATTATAGTGCTGACAATAAGTCCTTTCCTTTTAGAGGGAAAAACAAGTAGTACGCAACATACTAGTTTTGATGGAATCTCAGCATTTATAACATACAAAATTGTAGCAACCGATGCAAATCCTTTAATATCTGCTCAGTCCATGAACATACCTTGAAGGTCTGACAATGCCACTCACATCCTTGAGTATATTGACAACTCTTTTCTTTGATGGAGAGAGCCCAATCATTGCAATAGCTCCCTGTTCACATTATAGAATATAAATTAGAGGAAATATATTAGAATTACCAATAGAACAAGAGATGAAATAATTACTGTGAAGGTTATACCTCTATTGTATTCAAGGTGGAATTAAGCAGAGTTGGAAGTGCTCTGGTCCCAACATATGCGTCTCCCTCGACCGATAACTGTTGGAATCTAACTTCAATCTTAGGCATCTCTATTCCTACCCTGTTCACATAAAAATTTAATTATCAATACTATAGCAGAATGGATGACCAAAGTCCTAAATTTCTTTCTAAAGAAAAAGAAAAAGAAAACATTGGACAAAAGGAAACACAAACAGCAAAATAGAAATCGAAAGAACTCTGACGCTTTCTTATTTCCAACAAATGCATTTCGCTTTTATAAATCAATTGGAAGTTGGACGAAGAGCATAAAGAAGTCTTATGGCATTCTCTTCGACTTCCATGCATTGTTTCTGTATGAACTTTGACACATTAACAGCTATCACTTTTAGAACTTTGACACATTGTGATTTGAAAGTAATTAATGATCTTATTACCGAAGTGAATTTAAAACCAGTACTTTTTTCTAAGCAGATTTAAAACCAGTAGCTAAGATTTGAAGAAACCCTCCAATGGAATACTCATGAAAATCTACCATTGATCGGTTCAATTTTTTCCTTTTCCTAGCATTTTCCGACAACAATCCACAATTATATAAGTGAACATCTAGTATTCAGTTACTTAGAAAACAAAAAAAGAACATCTAGTATTCAGTTGCTCAGAATAAATGGATAATGATAGGACTGAAACCCGAACCACACTTAATTTTCCTACTAGAACTTTTGCCTTACTTTCTTCGTTCATATTATTTTTTGCAAACAAAATCAGACAAAAACTAGATGCGAAAGCTGATCCTTCTCTGGTGCCGGCCTCTGTTTGCAGTATATATTTGAGATAAAGGTGAGAACTAACCTATCAGTTCTGTCCCTAAGTCTCCTTAGGAACTTAACGTTGTCGTGTTCAACAACCTCGAGAATGCTCTCCATCAACTGCCTCAGTCTGAACCACCTCTTTTTTAATTGTCCCCAATCCAGTGTATTTGGCTTATGTTATCTGATAAATGCTGCATGCCTAAGAACTCAACTGGTTGGAGTAATATTTTAGAGTGGGCTATGCAGTATTAGAATTTACACAATATGTGAAAGGTGGGCCTAACTCAACTCCAAAAGACGCCTTGAGGAGTGAGGGATGTCACAACCTTATAAGGAGCACATTGACTAGTTTCTCTAGCAATGTGGAACTTCCAACATGCAGAACCATTCGGGTTGATCCCTTGCTAAGACCCTTGGTAGATGTATGTTTGCTGCTGCAGTGTATTATGTGTAGAAAGAGAGGAATTCCAGTTGTATGGCAGGGGAAATCTGAAAATGGTCTTTGTTTTTTAGGATGTTGAATTTGTTATGCAGTCTAAAATGAATTCCCTTGGTGGCTTCCAGAGGTCTCCACGTGAAGATGAGCTTGCTGGTCAATGGGGCTTGATGGATTCTATTTGGAAATGAAGAGCTTGCTGGTCTATATGGCTTGAAGGCTTGATGGTCAATTTGGACTTGAAGAGCTTGCTGCTCTCTGTTTTCTCTGTTTGCTATTTTCTGGGACTTGACCCTTGGGGATGTTTGACCCCTCTTCTTGTAGGCTGTGTTAGGCAAGCATGGTACAGTAAACACTCGACCTTCACACTCACAGAGCAAATCGGAGCCATTTGTCCGTTGGTGCTGTCATATGAACAAATATACGAATTAGTAAGCAACAGTTAGACCACAGAGGTCGTCCATGCAAAAAGAATTCTGTGAGTTAATTAAAATTCATCGCTACGGCTAAACTTTGGCGGTTTGCAGGTAGAGAGTAGTTGAGAACTGAAACTTATAGAATTCAAAGAGTGTAGAAGTTACGTACCCATAATTGTGAGAAGGATGAAAATAGTGAAAATTGGGATGCATAGAGACTTGAGAGTCTGAGCCATGTTTCTTCTCTCCCAGTACCCCTGATCATGCAAAATGGGAATGCAAGCTAGTCTCCTGCAGTGCCGCTTCTGCCTTTACTCTAGCTGAGTCCATATATATATAATATGTGTTCTATAAGGCCATCACTTTCGTTGCGGCCTGCAACAACTCCTTCAGGTTGTTAATGTCTCTGGACTCATATCTCTATGAAAAGCCAGACGTTGAAGGTTTTTCCTCCGCTTGTTAGTGTCTTCGGCTGGCCTCAAATCTTTATAAAAAACCAGACGTTGAAGATTTTTGTCCTCTGTTTTTTAGTGCCTCCGGCATCAAATCTCTATGGTAAGGTAGACTTGAAGATTATTCCTCCGCTTATTAGTGTCTTCAGCCGGCCTCAAAATCTTTATTAGCCAGATCTGAAGATTTTTGTCATCTGCTGATTAGTGTCTCCGGCCTCAAATATCTATGAAAGACAATTGAAGGTTTCTTTTTTTTGGGTAACTGGTAATTAAGTGTATTAATTATTTAAATTATATTAAGCCGTCATGTTTTATCTAATTACTAAGTCGAGTATTAATCCGCCTGCAGTGCAAATGTCATTATGAAAAAAAAAACATGTTTTCAGCGGCAGGTAAGGAGAGAAACATCAAAGTGATCAATCAAGTATTCAAGTGTGAGAAATAATTAATACCGCGACCTTAATCCCTAAATCGGAGAAGATCTAGAATCAGGGTTGGCTCAATATTGATGAGGGTCTGCCAGATCAAAAGTTCAAAATGATGGAGTCCCCTTTAATTTCGATATAAATATAATAAATATTAGGAATAAGGTTAAAATTTAATTCTTCAATAACTTTTTTTGGCTTTTAAAAGCTGAAAATTAATTAAGCTGGAGTACTATTTCATATATAGAATCTTATCATCTGACTTGAAATCAAGAGTTGCATATATATATATATATATATATATATATATATATATAAAGTGTATGCATGTATTATTTTGAACAGCTAAAATTATGCATGGCTGTCCCGTGTAATCTTTTTTGTGACAATTTTGAACAAAATTAAATCTTCTTAATTTAAGTCTTACATAAAGTCTAGCTGCTAGCTTCTTTCAGCCAAAACAACAGATGGTCCAAGTATTCATATTACAAAACGTATTCTGATGAGGCCAAATTTAACGGGCCTATCACAACGTTTATTGGGCTAAAAGGCCTAAGAGAGTTGGACCAAAGACCCCGCGCTTGGGACAGGTTGAAAGGTTGAATATCATCTTCCTTTTTCCTACAAGCAAAGAAGAGAATCAAGGACACAATATACTTCATGTAGGGGATATCTCTTATGCTTTTGTTAATTATCATTCTCCTTTTCATATCTCATTCTTAGGATTCTTTTTCAAAGAATAAGAGCTTACCCCCTTTTCGAGTCTTTTTCTGCCATATACTCCTCTCCTTCTAAGTGGGCTTGGGCTCGCCGGTCATATGTGGATACCCTAGTCTACACATAATATTCCTCATGGGGGGAGACATTCACTCTACTAGCTTGGCAGGTCTATGTCTAACCGTATTTGGACCTCCAATTATGGCCTTTTGTCGGAAGAAAAATTCCTCCTCCATATTCTACAAACAATGCACACATTTAGAAAAAAAAGGTTTGTCTTTTTATACAGTCCAATGCTTAATTATTTAGCTATATATATTCACAGCTTGTCTACATGCATTTGGAAAAGAATTTCATTTCCAGTACTATCTTTTTTTCTATTACGTTAACATTATCTTTTTATAATATAAACCTATAAATGTATAAGAAATAAGAGTAAAGGAATAACTTCCAAATTAAATAGCTATAGAATATAAGTTTATATTACTGTCTCGACCCTTAAACTTCATGGAAAGGTTGTCTAATATATTTATATAGACGTTGTCGACAATATAGCGACGTTTGGCACGCAAGAAACGGGCATTTGGCGCACAAGATATAGTTATATAGATAGTGATGGCGATAATACGTACGTTCCGGTGGTTTTCGACATCATTAGTTAGAAACATGAAACACTTATTTTTTTCAAAGAAAAATGTCTGGTAAGCTAAACATCCCTGACGACTGACGAGTAGTAGAAAGGGAGAGAGAAAAGCGATGGTTTTCTTTTTGGTCTTTCTAATTCCAAAGAGAATGAATCATTTTAATTTATTTTAAAAGAAAATGAAGAGAGAAATTGGTGAGCTCATATACTATATTGTTAAAATCAAAACCACATGGACTACGTTGGAGATAATTTTAGCAGTACTTAGCGTCTAATTGATACATGACTAATTCCCAATAAGAGCAGTAGTAGCTTTGTTTACAAATTGCACGCGCGATGCATAAATTTTGTAAATTAATATTCTTTACTATTCTTTAGAGCATTTTTTTATATTTATTAAATAGGACAATACCGCTTTTGAGTTAATAGAGCCTCATCGCACGCGCGATGCATAAATTTTGTAAATTAATGCTCATCGATTCTCTCGTTATCTAAAGAAAAATATCTTTCAGTCGTTTCTAAAAATAGTCAATGAATCATATATATATATATATATATATATATATATATATATATATCATACATTCGTAAATAATAAACAAACTTGTTCTGAACTGAAAAATACATGGTAATTCGTGAAAAAAAAAATTACATAGTAAAAGGAAAAAAGAGAGAGAGACATATATAGAAGGGCTATGTAGCCCTTTATTTTTCTCTGATAATAACAGTAATAACCAGCTCTATATATCGAGCATCTTTCTGAGTTTTCATCTTTCATTAACACGGGAAGTAGCATACGCATTTGCGTAAAGAAGAGCCCTTAATTAGTTGACATTTTCCACTCACGGCACCCTCCTCAATCCGGCATATTTTCCGGCATGTGTTCGACAACTTGCATGGCCCACGCCAGTTGTGACTGTCACGCCTACAGAGTGAATCAAAGCCTTTTGCCGGTGCTATTATACGAACAAATTTACCATGTAAATAACAGATCATGAAAATAAGAACACAAAATTTGTTCGTGCAGGTAGAGAGTATTAATCTTAACTAATAGAAGTTTAGAAATACATACTTGTGAGCAGAAGGACGAGAATAATGAAAATTGGGAAGAGTAGAGAGGTCCTATAGAGACTCTTGGCCATGTTTCTTCTCTCCCTTCAAGGATATGATCTGCATGATGTATATATAAGGCCACCACTCACTAGTCCTCTTAATATATATGAAATATGACTCCAGCCTGAAATCTCCATGAAAAGCCGCTTCTGCCTTTACTCTAGATTAGTCCATATATATCATATGTGTTCTATAAGAACATCACTTTCGTTCCCTGCAACAAATCCCTCCACTTGGTAATGTCTCTGACTCTGGCCTCTAAATCTCTATGAAAAGCCACACGTTGAACGTTTTTCCTCCATTTATTAGTGTCTTCGGCCGGCCTCTAATCTCTAGAAAAAGCCAGACGTTGAGGATTTTTCCTCCGCTTATTAGGGCCTTCGGTTGGCCTCAAATCTCAATGAAAAGTCAAACGTAGAAGGCTTTTTCCTCCGTTTATTAGTGTCTTCTGTTGGCCTCAAATCTCAATGAAAAGCCAGATGTTGAAGGTTTTTCCTCTGCTAATTAGTGTCTTGGGATGGCCTCAAATCTCTATAAAAAATCATACAATGAAGTTTTTTCCTATTACAACATGGTGGAGAGTACTGACCTGATCATCAAGAATGCATGTCAACAAAATTGTATAGAAGTTTTTTCCTATTACAACATGGTAAAGAGTACTGACCTGATCATCAAGAATGCATGTCAACAAAAATATATTTCTTCATAATAACTTAAGTTTAGGATAAGTGGTTAATTCATAGTCACGAGAAGGATGAGAATAGTGAAGATCATTGGAATGCATATAGACTTGTGAATATATGCAGGTGATGAAATAATATCTGGTCGGCCCAATAATATAAAGAATTTCGAATCAGTGACTATTCACAACTAGGGCTACACAATCATAAATCCGGTCCGGTTTTTAGATGCTTATATGGAGGATCGGATCGGACTACTTTTAAGTGGTCGTGTTCGGTCCGGTCTGATTTTTTTTAAAAATTTTTTAATTTTTTTTTAGGGAGAAGAACATGACAAAACACATAGTTTTAGTTTAAGTTAAAATTAAACTTTTTAAGTTTGTAATTTGCATTAAAAAATTTAAAAAAGATTTTTTTATTTATATTAATAAATCTGGTCTGGTTTTGTGGTCCAGCCCGGTTTTGTTCAACCCTATTCATAACTACCTCGGACCCATTTAGGATATAAAACCTCTTTGGGGTTCCTCTAGGGTCTCACCTCTCCTACATATTCAGAAAAAGTTTTATTTTGCATCTTATTGATATCAGGATTAATCGGGGAAAGCACAGGACTCCTTGTGAGCACCTCATAATGGTTGGATGAGGTAAATGGACACCTCGGAAATAGTTACTGGTACCTCGGGAATAGTGTTGGGACCTCGGAAAATGATAACCCGGGATATTTGTGACAAGGTCGGGAAAGTTTATGGGTATCTCGAAAACACACTCAGATAGATAAGCTCGTCACCCAAGTTGAACACAAAAGGATACTGGAATCACCACCTAATGTAATCCAACACGGGATACAGAGCAAGAACTCGCCACATATTGGAATCCACCAAATGATAAGAGTTGAACGCGCCACCTATCGGATTCCACCGAAGGATAAGAGTTTGTAGAAGAAATCCTTCGTCAAAATAGTCTAAGGCTTAAGTTGTATAAACACTCAAATCTAGATCTATTCCTCAACGAGAGAGGGGTATAAATAGCAAAGTTTTGGAATAACCTTCCAAGCAAGAGTAAATGAGAATACATCTTCCAAAATATTAATTAAGACTAGGAAACATAAAAGACTCTTAGGGAATTGAAAAGACAGTTTGAAAATCTAAAAGACAATTCTAAAAATAGCAAATTCATCCAAAAGTCGCAACTCCGCGTATTGAACTGCCAACCTGACCTCCTTGGAGTAATTTAACCATATCTTCGACTAGAAAACTCCAAATTGTACGTCATTTGAATACGAGTCATGTTGACCACACCCGTGCCATGCTCCCTTAGTTGAAAAAGACTCGACCTCGAGGCTAACTCTTCATCTTCTTCTTCATGATATGGGGATAAGTCAGAGACATTAAAAGTTGCTAAAACTCCATATTCCCCTGGAAGTTCAAGTTTATAAGCATTATCACCAATGCACAAGCAACTTGAAGGGACCATCGGCTCTAGGTCTAAGCTTAGCATGTCTTCCTCCCGGAAAAATATTATTCCTTAGATGAATCCACACTAAATCAACTTCCTTGAAATTTGTTGGCTTTCGATGCTTTTTGGCTTGCTTCTGGTACTTCTCAGTTTGCTTGAGAATCCGGTCTCGAACTTGTTCGTGCAACTTCTTAATGTTCTTCACTTTTTCCTCGACATCACCACTAAATTGATGAGTAGTCGGAAGTGGATTCATGTCCAAAGGACTAATAGGATTCTAACCATAGACAATCTCAAATGGATTACAACCTGTAGTTTGACTAGTGGAACGATTATAAGCAAACTCGGCTTGTGCAAGAATTAAGAGTCTTGCTACAAGGAATAAAATGCGTCATCTTTGAATAACGATCAACAACTACCAAAACTGAATCTTTGTTCCTTTGAGTCTTTGGCAAACCCACAACAAAATCCATACTTACATCTTTCCAAGGTGAATTAGGAATTGGAAGTGGAGTGTATAACCCAATAGTTTGGTCATGACTCTTAGCAATATGAAAAACTCTACAACGCTCCACATGTTTCATAACATCTCGCTTCAATTTTTGCCAAAAGAAATTTTCTTTGATAAGAGAAAGTGTTTTATCTCTACCAAAGTGACCAGCAAGTCCACCACCATGACCTTCAATGATAAAGGCATTCCTCAAAGAGCATTGTGGAATACACAATTGATTGCCTTTGAAAAGATAATCATTTTGTAATAAAAATGAGTGAGAAGGGCCCTAAGAACATTCTTTCCATACTTTAACAAAGTAGGGATCCTCCTTGTAAAGCTCTTTCACCACTTCAAAGCCCAAAACATTAATTTGCATCGTAGAAATCAAGGAATGTCAGCAACTCAAATCATCAGTCACTTGATTTTGAACACCCGCCTTATGCTTGAGAACAAAGGAAAATGATTGTAAAAACTCACTCCATTTGGCATGTCGGGAATTGAGTTTGTGTTGGCTATTCAAATACTTCAAGGCTTCATGATCCGAGAATAAGATGAACTCCTTATGAAGGAGATAATGGCTCCAATGATGCAAGGCTCGAACAATAGCATAGAATTCTTTATCATAAGTCGAATAATTTTTGCAAGACTCACTCAACTTTTCATTAAAGAAGGCAATAGGCTTTTCGTTCTTGGCTAAGTATTGCACCAATGCCAACGTTAGAAGCTTCACAACCAACTTTGAACAAAATGAAAAAATTTGGTAAGGAAAGGATTGGGGCTTCCGTCATCGTTCTCTTGATAACTTCAAAACTCTTCTCGGTTTCATTAGTCCACTTGAAAATACCTCCCTTCAAGCACTCGGTGATGGGTGCAATGATAAAGTTGAATCCTTTGATAAATCTTTGATAAAATGATGCAAGACCATGAAAGCTTCGAATATCATGAATCGACTTTGGTATAGGTCAAGTCGTGATTGCTTCAATCCTGCTAGGATCCACCTTTATCCCTTCGCTAGACACCACATAGCCTAAAACAAAAAATTGAACAATAGTGCTTTTATTTACCTTTACCTCGTTTCCTTTTTGAAACAACGTAAGCTTGTCAGGTTGAGGATGAAGTTGTGTCTTAAGTTTCGGCTTCTTCACCATGCCTTCTGCCACCACATTCTCACAACTTCCACCATCAATGATAATATCACAAACTTTGCCATGGGAAGTGCATCTTGTTTGAAAGATGTTTCTCCGCAGTCTTTCTTTCCAATCATCATGAACTAAACTCAAGCTTCTCCGAACAACAAGTGATTCTCCAATGTCGGCATAAGTGACATCTTTATCTTCCTTGTCTCTGACATCGTTCGCATCTTTCTCTATTGGTTCCTCTTCATCGCATTCGTCCATCCATTCTTCTTCAATAAGAGTCACCACTTTGCGGTTTGGACAATCAGTATGACCAAATCCTTGGCATTTGAAACACTTACGAGAATTAGGATTCTGAAGAATTGAATTCGGTCCTCCTTCATTCTTCAGGAGTTGAGGATTTGCTTTATTTGCTGAAAACTTTGGTGCTGGAACTTTAGGGACTAAAGAGCTCCCTCGGTTAGAATGACCATCATTTGCTCCAAATCGCGGCCTACTTCCATGAGCCTCCTTTTGTTGCTTTTGCACCTTCATTGCTAGCTTCACAACATCGTTGTAAGTCCAACGCGGTTGTAATTGGACAATATTTTGAATCTCCAATCGTAGTCCACCAAGATAGCGAACAATAGTTTGCTCTTCTGGCTCCGCCACATCAAACTTCATCATTAGATAATCGAACTCTGCAGTATATTCTTCGACCGAAAGATACTTTTGCTTAAAATTGTGGAATTTACTCAAAAGATCTTGTCATTAATTATCCGGCAAAAATTTCTGATTAAGAACTTTTCTCATCTTTTCCCATGTTGCAATATGACTTATTCCTTCTCGGGCACCCTGCTTCTTTACATTCTCCCACCATAGAGAAGTATATTTCTTCAACTTTAATGCAACAAGCTTCACATTTCTTTCTTCCGACACCTCCTTATAATCAAAGATCCGCTCCACCAAATGTAACCAATCAAGAAACTCGTTGAACTTCATGGTTTCTTTGATTGCGACGACGAAGATGATGCACATGTTCCTCCGATGATGCTTCAATTCGATTACGATAGAAAGTATTCTCATTCTCATGAGGAGAAGATTCATCATCCGAATCATGATAAGAATTAAAAGGCTTATAATGCTCAAGACGTTGCTGAAGTTGTTGTATTTGTATTCTTAGATCTGCAATTTCAACCTCATGGAGATCTCTTTCATGAGCTGGAGGAGAGTCAACGTTTGGCCCACGATGACGACGACCCTCCTTGACAACCAAAAGCTCTTATACCACTCGATACTGGAATTAACCGGGGAACGCGCGGGACACCTCGTGAGCTCCTCAGAATGGTTGGATGTGGTAAATAGACACCTCAGAAATAGTAACAGGTACCTCGGGAATAGTATTGGGACCTCGAAAAATGATAACCCGAGATAAAGAAATACCTTGGCTAGATAATGGAGACCTTCAACTAAGGAGGTACTAACTAGGGTTGCCATTAAAATAGTGAAACCTCAGCTCTGATTCTAATTGAGAGTCTATGTAGCAACCTAAGAGGATGGTGAATTGAGTTTTAATAAAAATTAATCTTTTCTAAGAGATTTAAAACTCAAAGCACAAAGATAGCTTTCATCTCCCTTTCAAGAGTATTCCTTTTTTTCCTTTACCTTCTTCCTCATCTTCATTTACTTGGTTCATCTCGTATGTCATGAGAGAACCCATGAGCTCATTCCAAGAGAGCTTTGTCAAATCTTTTGCTTCTTGAATGGCAGTGACCGTGGGTTCTCAAGCTTTTGGTAAGCACCTAAGAATTTTTCTCACCATTTCATCATTAGTATATTCTTTACTGAGAGATTTAAGACCATTTATGATATCAGTAAAGCGAGTGTAGATGAGATAGATTCATCAGATTTCATTTTAAAAAGCTCATAACTGTGAACAAGCATACTGATCTTGGTTTCCTTAACTTGATTCGTACCTTAATAAGCAACTTGGAGTTTATCCCAAATTTGTTTTACGGTCTCACAACCGCAAATATGATTAAAATCATTTGAAACTAGAGCACAATATAAGACTTTCATAGCTTTTGAATTTAAATAAATGAGCTTTAAATCATCATCATCAAATTTTTTTTCATCCTTCAATACATCTTCCTTGTTTCTAGGAAATCTAGGTTCATTAGAGATTATTCTCCATAAGTCATAATCTACAGCTTGGATATAGATTTCTCATTCTTGCTTTCTAATAGTTATAACAAGTCTCATTAAAGAGAGGTGATCTATTTATGGATTGACCTTCAGCTAAAGAGATACTAACTAGAGTTGTCATTAAAAGAGTGAAACCTTAGCTTCGATACCAATTGAAATTCTATGTAGCAACCCAAGAGGGGGGTGAATTGAGTTTTATTAAAAATTAACCTTTTCTAAGAGATTTGAAACACAAAGAACAGTTAACCAAAAGAGCAAAGAACAAGTGAATAAGAATAAAACTAAGGAGATAAGGGTTGAAGAGATGACAACGTAATTTTTAGGTGATTCGGCCAAACTCTTGCCTACATCTACCCCCAAGGCTATTGACTTTCTTGCGCTTTCTCCACTATCTATCAAATAGCTAGTACACCTTAGCTTCTCAGTATCTACGGAACCTTCACAAAGCGTTTTTTGAGTTTACGCTTTAACTCTTCTTCTCAAATTTCAACATCATGGATTTCTTCTACTCACAAGGGTAGGACCCAGTTTTTACCCAACACTCAGAAGATTTAACTTGAATGGGTACAAAATGAAAACTCACGTATCGACTCTTTAAAACCGAATATACATGTATGAGGCACAAAGGATAGGAAGAAGATAAGATTTACAATAGAAGACTTGAATTATAGCAACGAAATAGCAGGCCTTCTCAAGGGTAGGACCCAGTGTTTACCCAACATTCTGAAAGTTTAAATTGAATGTGTACAAAATGAAAACTCACGTATTGACTCTTTAAAACCGAATATACAAGTATGAGGCAGAAAGGGTAAGAAGAAGATAAAATTTACAATAGAAGACTTGAAATATAGCAGCGAAATAGCAAGCTTTCTAGGTAGGTGTGGAGCTTCTCTCTTTTTCAAATCTTTCTCTCTTTTCTCAAGAAGTTAGGTCAATGAGTTATTGCAAATTCGTGCGTATAGGTGAGAGCTCTAACGTCTTCAAATTTCGATCTTGTATTTAAGCTATTTTATCTTCAACGGTCGTCGGGGTAGGTGAGAATAGTCGTTGGAAAGTTTCTCATAAAACAACGAGTGATTTGATGCCTCCGATGACTTTCCGAAAAATCCTCAAAATCGTGGAATGTGCTGACACATCAAATGACATGTGCTGACACATGAAATTTGAACTGAAAATGAGCGCTCGGGATCAGTGCAATGTGTCGACACCATTAGGTTAATGTATCGACACATGTTTTGATCTAAAACACATGTCTCGGGTGTAAGTGCAATGTGTCGACACTATAAGGTCAATGTGTCGACACATGTTTTTGTCTGAAAAACTTGTCTCAGGTGTAAGTGCAATGTGTCGACACCTATAAGACCTGGAGATAAAAATAAAAAAAAATAAAAAAATCAATATCTTTGAAGTTTTCATTTCATTACAAAACATTTTTAAGTGCCTATAACTTAGAGAATTTATCTATCAACATCTGTAAAGGTCTTCAAGTGCATTGAGAAGATTTTTGGTGAGATAAACTCAATCCTTTTTTATATATAACTTGAAAAATGTGGATTGACAATATAAAAACTAAAGTCTTCAAAACTTAGAAACTTTTGTTATCATCGAAATCATTTATGGATTGTTTGTAAAATAACCTTGGGCTAACACATCTTTCTCAAGAATTTGAGGTTTGTAATGTTTTTTCATTTTTCTGTATTTTTCTCATTTGATTTGCATTTTTAGAATGTAATTTCAATATTTGTCTCTTTCTTTTGTATTTTTTGTTTATTTTTTTAATTATTATATTTTTCCAAGGAGTGTAGGGTCATATCTCTCTGTAAAAAAAATTCCTATTTTGTAATATATTCCGCATATTTTTTCATATTATATTATTTTTTATTGTCAGCATTAGCTACGACAGTATTTCCATTAATAAGGTGGAAGGAATGACTATCTTGGAAAAATTTGACCCTAAAGATTTCTGTAGGACAAAATTTATTGTCACCATTAGCTATGACCCTAAGGATTTCTGCAGGACGAAATTTACCCTAAAGAACAAACTAGGAAAAGTGTAAACTAGATAAACTAAGAGAGTAATTTAGCCAACTTCAAAATCATTGAGTTTGGCTTTCTATTTACGAAGTTGCAAAAGTATAATCTTATTTAATTGTCGCTTCGAATTCAAGAGTTTTTTTTATGTATATAGAATCTCGACAGCTGAAAGAACTATCCCAAAATAATCTTACATATTCTTTATGATAATTTGTTTATACAGGTCTCCCCACAATTTTATGAGAAGGTCTCTAGTATATATGCTGACAACATATTTTTCGTATATGATGGCCTTTCCCGACACCCAAGAAAAGCATTAACCCATTAATCACATAACGTGGTTAACTACAAAGACATTGTGAAATATTAAGTCACACATATATATATATATATATATATATATGCATATTAAAAAAAAGTCACATATATATATGTAAGAAAAAAACGGTTAAGTACATATTCTGTCCCTTGGTTTTGGCACATTTTAACGAATCATCTTTCAATTTTCAAATTGATCATAGAGGTCCCTAGGATTCTAATTTTTGTCAAATAAGTCATATTAAAATTTATTTTCAAAGTTAATAGTTCACACATCAATTCTAACCATAAGTTGACATTTGTCACCCAAAATAAAATTAGGACTATAAATTTTAAAAAAATATTAAGTCACATAATTTTAGTTTTGAGTGACACATGTCAACTTATGTTTGAAACTGACTTGTTAATCATTAACTTTATAGATAGAAGTGTAATGAAACTCAATGATTTTTATTATCAATTTGAAAACTCAATAACTATTTATTAAAATGGTCAAAATCGAGGGAGCAAATATGTATATTATCCAAAAATAATAATAAAAAAAACCAATAATAAGTGGCACTTTCTCAGTATGTGATGTGGAATTAGGCTGCAAACCATTAGTTAAATAAACTCAGCACATATTTACAATTAGAGAGAATAGTTAGGGTATATATATATATATATATATATATGACCATTAATAGAGGTCGAATTTAGCCAAATTTAAGCCAAGCGATTTCAAGTCTAAATTTGACCTCTCATGTTACATGTTGATTGATAGAAATTAAATCGTGTTGTTGAAAAAAAAAAGAGAAAATAGGAAGAGAGAGAGAAAATACTTAAGCTAGTTTGGTCGGGAGATACCTAAGTCCACCGTCGAAAGCCAAATGAACTACATCTTTATTTTAACGTCCTCCCTCGAATTTAAGATGATTTTCCAACTTGATCTTGTAAAGAAAATATTGGAAACCTCAAGGAATGATGGGAGGAACATTGGAAACCTCGGCGAATTGTGGGTGGAAAAGGGTAGAAAATTGGCTGAAGATGGCCGAAGAAGTGAAGACAGTGGCAGCGGATGGTGGTTGGCAATGGAGACTGTACCGGAGTTAACAGATGGGATGGACTTGGGCTAGAGCGTGCCAAGCCAGGCTGGAATTAGAGGGCTCGATCTTTGTGAAAGAACAACGGGATTGAAAAATTCAAAGAGAGAGTGCCATAATTATGGTGGTTTTGTCTGGAGATACTAACGTCCACTGTATAAATCCCAATTTGGCTACATATTTATTTCTCAAATTAAAGTATATATAACTTGTACATAAAAGGACCTTTCTATAGGACCCAATTCACAAAGAACTAACTCTATCATTAATTAATTTTTTGACCATGTGTTTTTTCATATACATATATTGCTTGAATATTAATGATAATTTTTAATTTTCCACCAAGAAAATAAATTATGGGTCTAATTAACACCGGCACTCTTATTACTGACCTCTTGCATTAAGTAACAATTTGAAGGATACTTGCAACTGCATAGGATGGGTACGTAATGATGATTTTTTGTTTTCGTTCTTTGTCTTCTGTAATCTTCTTGTAATAATTATCAGAATATAGTAGAAATTAATGAAATACCAATTCCTTAGAAAAATAATCGAGACTTTTTTAGCAATGGCTGCAAATTAAAAAGTCTTTATTTTTATTAAAAAAAAACTACATCTTGATTTGTTTAAATTTGTCTTGATCAGTTCGATAAGATGGATAGACGTTGAGCCTGTACACTTAATTTAATTCCAACATTAAGTGGGCTATGGACTTTCGCAGTGTTCTATCACTTTACCCTATCCAAATTGGATATTAACGTTTAAATGGGCTATGGTCTGACTCCACAGTGTCATGGGCATCACCACACCAGAAAACTGGTATGTCCCCACACTGCCAACGACACCTCGTACGAGTACCCCCGTCTCTGATTAGTTCTAAATGGATGGTCGAACTCGAGAGTGTCAAAGGCACCCCGAACGAGTACCCCACCTCAGACAAGCTCCGAACGGTTGGTCTAACTCTAAGCAAGACTCAAATGTCAAGTGACCTCAGAAACTCAAAGCGCGCCACTAGAGAGATGAGTCAAGAATAAGTACTGCGATTTCCACAGACTACGAGCATAACACAGATGACTGTTATGAACTTAAGTGACAGATCGAGTACTTACTCACAAGAAAAGCTGCAGCATTTCATACTAGAGTACGACACACCTCCATGAGACCGACCTCACAACAGGGTACTAAGAAAGTCCAGCACAGATTAAATTTATCCTACTAATAATATATCTTTATCTAACCTAATAATTTCGTTTTATCTCGACATATAATCTTGTTATCTTACCTAATATGACGACCTTTTAGCTTTATCTTAGCTAATAATAAAGGCACATGGTCGAATATCCATAAAATCCAAGCCAAGGGCTTGGTCGAATCTCTATAAAACCCAAGTTGCAATACCGCCTTCTATGGAATCACTAGTTTCAAAGTCACCATGAAGCGCAAGTGCTACAGACATGATTAATGAGTACCACCATCGCAGAAACATCCCAGGCGGCTGGTCGAACTCATTTGTGCCAAGGGGAACTCCACAACAGCAAACTAGTCTAACTCACCAGCGCCAAAGGTACCATGAAGCGCCAGTACTACAGGCACCCTTAATAAGTACCCCTGTGATGGGAACACCAAGGGCGGCTCGTCTAACTCACTTGTCCCAAGGGCACCTTAACAGCAGCAAAATGGTCAAACTCACCAGTGCCAAAGGCACTATGAAACACCTGGGCAGCTAGTGTAACTCACTTGTGCCAAGGCCACCTCCAAACTAACATACTAGTCTAACTCACTTGTGCCAAGGGCACCTCTACACCAAAAAATTTGTCTGACTCACCAGTGTCAAAGGTACCATGAGACCGTGCCATGGGCACATCCACACCAGCAAACTGGTATGATTCCGTACTGCTAAGGGCATATCTTCATCGGAAAATTGGTCTGATTCTGCAATTCCAAAGTCACCACGACGCGACAATGCCAAAGGTACCCTGAATGAGTATCTCCACCATAAACAAGCTCCAAGCGGCTGGTTCAACTTGACAGTGCCAAAGGCACCCTAAAGAAGTGATAATGCCAAAGGCACCCCAAAACAAATACCCCCTCCCCGAACAGGCTTTGAGCTGCTGATCTAACTCGATAGTGCCAAAGGCACCCCAAACGGCTCCTCATGTCTCAGACAAGCTCCAAGCGGCTGATGTAACTCGACAGTACGAAAGGCACCATGACTTGACAGTGCCAAAGGCACCACAGAGCGATAGTGCCAAAGGCTCTCGAACGAGTACCCCCACCTTGTACAAGCTTCAATTGGTTGGTCTAACTGGACAGTGCCAAGGCACCCAAACTAGTACCCCTCGCCTTGAACAAACTCTGAGCAGCAAATCTAACTACTCAATGCGAAAGGCTCCTCGACACTAGACACGTGCGAACAAACAACAAAAACGGGCTGGGTCAAAATCAAACACGTGTTTCACCTTTTAGGCCTAGGCCAGACATCGCCTAATCCATCAATTTGAACGACCTTGGCCCGTCTACCTCCACTTCTTGTAAATCACACTTACTGCAAAAGGACTAAATCAAGGCCAAAGCCAACAGCGTATCGGCATGCTCCACTTCCCAATTCTCTTGAGCATACACCCATTTTCCCCCTCTCCCCTCCAGAATCAAAAGGAGCATAAATAGATTTGGTACAAACCACAGCAAGCAGGCCACACAGCCTGTGACTAGTAGGGCCTACTAAGATCTTTACCTTCCACGAACCTGTGTTAAAGGGAGGGAATGCTTATGGGTCATAATATGACGTACCTAGCACTTTGGGACACGAGCTCATCTGCAGTCTCATGCAAGGCCACATGCTCATTCTAGGCCCTCAACCCATATAAGCGTAAGTTAATCTCTCCAGGAGTCTAGGAAAGATAAGGACTCAAGACGCTTCAGGACTCTAGGTAAGACAAGGAGACCTGAAGCCCATAACGCTGGACTTCCTTTAAGAGTCTAACATCCCCCTCTTATGACGATAAGGAATCCAGGTAAGACAAGGATACTAGAGGCTTCAAGACTCCATGTAAAATAAGGAGTCTTGAAGCTCATACCATTAGACTCCTTTCGGAACTCTAACACTCCTTTCTATAAAAGATAAATAACCCCATAATATTTTCCTATGCTTAATTACTTCTTGAAACTTTTTTCAAAATCTAACTTTGGCATCGGAGTCTCCAAATCCGTTGCCACCCGTCCTCTTGTTTCCTTTCAGGTCTTATCGACTCTAGATCTAGGTGATCTTGGCATCATTAGTTACGTAATGACAATTTTTTGTTGTCTTTCTTTGTATTATGTAATCTTCTTGTAATAATTATCAGGATCTAGTAGAAATCAATGAAATACCATTTCCTTAGAAACATAAACAAGATTTTTTTTAGCAATGGCTGCAAACTAAAGAGCCACCATTTTTATTATTATTATTTTTTAAAAAAAAAAAACTAGATCTTGATTAGTTTAAATTTGACCTGATCAGTTTCAGTAGATGGATAGACGTTGAGCCTGTAAACCTAATCTAATTCCAACATTAAATGGGCTATGGAGTTTCGTAGCGTTCTATGATCACTTTACCCTATCCAAACTGAATATTAATCGTTCAAATTGCTTCATCCAAATTCCAACATTTAACCTATCATTGGGTCGCCTATGTTGTTAGAGCAAACCTGTGACTGTGTGAATAAGATTGAAGGTTCCGGATTAATTTGATTTATTATGGGAATCATATCAATACTTATTTCAATGGGAGTCGTGGGGGCAATGCGCCTACGCTAACTGATCTATAAGATTTACACTACAAAAAAAAAACGGTCTATAGCAGCGGTCTGCTATAGGCCGAAAAATGCTGTTCTAGGTCCTTTTGGCCTATAGCAGCGGTTTTTTAGCGGTCGCGACCGCCGCTATATCTCAGTCGGGATAGATATATCGCGGCAGTTTTCGGAACCGCTGGTAAAGACCTCGGGTCTATAGCGGCAGTCTCGACCGCCGCTATAGACCCGAACGCAATTTTGGCTTCCTCGCAGCGTTTCGTGAAAACGCTGGCATAGACTTTTAGCAGCGGTAGGTTGCCAGCATTTTTTTTCGAGCATTTTAATGCACTACTAATTTTTTCTTATATTTTCATATACATGCTTTTTAATCGGTAATACAAATTTATTTTAATAATTTTAATTTATTGGATGTAAAAACTTAAAGACCAAGGATAATAAAACAAAATATACTTCGTCATTAATTAATACCGTTTTACAACAAATACAAAAATCTCTACAAGTAATTTAAAAAGTAACAAATTTCTAAAATAAAATAGCAATAAGCAAGGACCAACTAAAATATTCAAATACAATACAATAAGCAAGGGCGAATTAAAATCTTCCTCATTTTACACATCAACCTCCTCCATCTTCCTCATTTAAACCAGGAGATACCTGAAATTATTGGAGAAAGTAAGAGATGAAATTAGCAACAGATGGCGACAAGTTTCCCTCTACCAGACTAACGTGAACATACAAATAGACAGGTTTTACCTCATCAAAAAAAATAAAGGTTAAGAGATTGTTGTAGGATCTACAACTGCCATAGAACATTTCAATTATAGCCTATGAAATGAGACAATTTAAGAACATTCAATCAAATGCAAACAGAAACAGGTTTCAGCTAAAAGAAACAGACACAGACAACCATTTGGTCATTCGTATTTCCAAGTCTGCGTATTAAAAGCAATATGTTAATGTTACTTATCAAGAAAAAAAAAAAGTCTGCGTATGATTTTTCAAGTTGAATAAATGGTAGCAACAAGAATTTTGGTCTGAATACACCAAGTGAAAATCCAACCTTCCAAGAAAAAACAACCAATACATTAACAAAGATAGATAATATCAAGACCTTCTGATATGATATCAAGACCTTGGTCCTGCACAATTTACAGACTTAATGAAATGAGAGTGGAGAGCTGTAAATGACACAAAAGCAGAAGCCTGATCAAATCATGAACTTTATGTCTTTCAATTAAAAGATAGACATCAAGACATTAACGAATCTGCATGAAGCACCGGTCACCTGATGAGTCAAACTTGATAGTCTTATGGGATGCTGAAGCTACTCAATGCTGAAGGCACAAATGACCAACAGAATTTCGTAAATGAAATAGGCTACAGAACAAGATTCAATGAAAGCAAAGAACTATGAAGAGATGTAATTCTTCATGAACCGCAATTTCACAATGTGAAAATGAGTAAGACATGTCGATGGAACAAATAACAGCACACTAAATTTTAGGAATTCCATGCATCAATTGAGTCAATTTCCTCAGCTGCAGATGCCCTGTTCTTCTCCGTAGAAGCCATCTCAGATTTCTGCATGCATAATTAAAACAATCAGATTCAAAATCCTGAATAAAAGAAATAGGAAGTTGAGGGAGGAGAATCCAACACGAAGAGCCGCTTCAATTTCAGATTGGACGAAGGCGTAGAGGCGAGCGAAAGTATCGTCGCAAAATTCCTCTGAAAAATACAAAAAGCTAAACTAAAGAAACAGAGAAAAAGAGAAAGGGCAAGTAAAATCCCTCTGAAAACCTAATTCAAAGCAAACTCTATAGCCCGGGGCAAACGAACACCAAACGTGCGAAAAAAATTTAAACCAAAATCCTGACTTTAGCTTCATAACCCAAACCCATTTCCCAAAACAGCTAATTGCAAGCACTAACTCACAGCGGACGGAAACATTACAAATGATACCTCGCAAAACATTAACCAAACGGGCAAGAAGGGGGGAAAGTAATATACCAGAAAAAGAAAGAAATATTCAGGCGCTTGCAGTCAAATATCAGAATGAATGGTGGCCTAGTGAGTGGTGAGTGACGGCAAGGAGAAAAGGAGAGGGGGCTCGGGGGACTTGGGGTGAGGACTGCGGGGTGGGTGGGTTAGGGGGGCGGGGAAGGGAATTTTCTTGCAAGTTTTGAGTTCAGGGCGCGGGCGGGGGGAATTCTTAAGTAAGGCGCAGGGAGTTTACAAATTATTGAAATATAATTGTAATTATAATTAATAAAATATTCAATTACCATAATAATTATGACCAGATATTAAATTATTTACTTTAATGTTCATAACACTCTTTTTAACTTCATATTTTATTAAATGTGTTTAAATTAAAATTTGTCACATACATAACAAACTAAATTATATATTAACATAAATACAATAATATTTAACATAAATATTAACATTAAAAAAAGTACAACTAATTAAAAAATATTTGATTTTAATTATATTTATAATTTAAAAATATAAATTACCATAACAATTATGATCAGATATTAAATTATGTACTTTAATTGAATAAGCTAATTAATTTCACAATATCTTTTTGTTTGAAATTAAATATTATTATATTACTAATTATTACAAATATATATGCTAAATATAAGCATATGATAATAGATTTCTAAACTACTTAGATTTAGTCAATAAAAATAAAATTATCGGAACAAACATAGAAATAACTTTCATAACATTATTTCTATTTCTATATAACAACTTCAATTTTCATTAAACTCCTTTTAATTCCATATTTTATTATGTAGGTCTCCTAAAATATTTTTTAAATACATGAAAAAATAAAAATATATATTAAAAGAAATAAAATAGTCTATAAAATAATTATTAACATTAAATAAAATATTTTTTTGATTTTTTGATTTTTTTTTTCAAATTATACCTATAGGTATACCGCCAGGTATACCGCCGCTGTAGGTACTTGATTTCTAGCAGCGTTTTGGAAAACCGCTGCTAAAGGGGGGTCTATAGCGGCGGTCAGTGGCCGCCACTAAAGGTAATATCTTTATCAGCGTTTTTTGAAAAACGCTGCTAAAGGGGGGGTCTATAGCAGCGTTTTGCAAAAAACCGCTGCTAAAGGGGGGTCTATAACGGCGGTCGGCGACCGCCGCTAAAGGGGGTATATACACCGCCGCTATAGACCCCCTTTAGCAACGTTTGTCATAAAACGCCGCAAAAAACACCATTTAGCGGCGTTTTTAGTGACCGCCACTAAAGACCTGTTTTTTTTGTAGTGTACTTGATTTCTAGTGGCCGCCACTAAAGGTAATATCTTTATCAGCGTTTTTTGAAAAATGCGGCTAAAGGGGGGGTCTATAGCAGCGTTTTGCGAAAAACCGCTGCTAAAGGGGGGGTCTATAACGGCGATCGGCGACCGCCGCTAAAGGGGGTATATACACCGCCGCTATAGACCCCCTTTAGCAACGTTTGTCATAAAACGCCGCAAAAAACACCCTTTAGTGGCGTTTTTAGTGATCGCCGCTAAAAAGACCGCCGCTAAAGACCTGTTTTTTTTTGTAGTGTTACCTATGGCGTTAAAGCCTAGCTGCTAGCTTTTTTCAGCCAAAACAACTGATCGTACAAGTATTAATATTACAAAATGTATTTTGATGAGACCAATTTTAACCGGCCTATCACTTAGTTTACTGGGCTAAAAGGCCCGAGAGAGTTAGACCAAAGACCCCGCGCTTGGGACAGGTTGAAAGGTTGAACATCATCTTCCTTTCTTCGACAAGCAAAGAAGAGAATCAAGGGCACAATATACTGTAGCGGATATCTCTTATGCTTTTGTTAATTATCATCCTCCTTTTCATATCTCACTCTTAGGATCCTTTTTCAAAAAATAAGAGCTTACCCCCTTTTCAAGTCATCTTCCTCTAAGTGGGCTTGGGCCTTGCCGGTCTTCATATCGGTGCAGCCCTCACGTTCTTAAAGTCTATCAGTCTCATCCGTTCTTCGCCAACATATATAACTTGTCCCCCTTGACTGGACCAAGTCAACGTACTTCTTATCCCCTCGTCCCATCTTCTGAGCCGCCAGTCAGGGGGTAAATCATGGTTGCTTGTATGGACTTTCATACCTTATAAAGCTTCTACAGCAAGCCATATGTGGATACCTTAATCTACACATAACACGGCTCACGGGGGGGAGACATTCACTGTACTGGCTTGGCAGGTCTATGTCTAACCGTATTTGGGCTTCCAATTATGGCCTTTTGTCGGAGGAAACATTCCTCCTCCATATTCTACAAACAACGTACACATTTATAAATAAAAAAAAAAAGGTTTATCTTTTTATATAGTTCAATGCTTAATTATTTAGCTATATATTCACAGCTTGTCTACACATGCATTTGGAAAAGAATTTCATTTCCAGTACTATCTTTTTTTCTATTACGTTAACATTATCTTTTTATAATATAATCCTATAAATGTATAAGAATTAAGAGTAAAGAAATAACGTCCAAATTAAATAGCTATAGAATATAGGTTTCTTTTTTGGTCTTTTTAATTCCAAAGAGAATGAATCATTTTAATTTATTTAAAAACAAACTGAAGAGCGAAATTGGTGAGCTCATAAACTATTTTTTCAAAATCAAAACCACATGGACTACGTTGGAGATAATTAGAGCAGTACTTAGCGTCTAATTGATACATGACTAATTCCCAATAAGAGCGGTAGTATTACTTTGTTTACAAATTGGAGATCTTTACTATTCTTCAGAGCATTTTTTAATTTATTAAATAGGACGGTACCACTTTTGAGTTGATAGCGCCTTAGATCGCACGCACGATGCATCATATATATCATACATTCGTAAATCATAAACAAACTTGTTCTCAACTGAAAAATACATGGTAATTCGTTAAAAAACAATTACATATAGTAAAAGGAAAAAAGAGAGAGACATAGAAGGGCTATGTAGCCCTTTATTTTTCTCTGATAATAACAGTAATAACCAGCTCAATATATCGAGCATCTTTTTGAGTTTTCATCTTTCGTTAACACGGGAAGTAGCATAGGCATTTGCGTAAAGAAGAGCCCTTAATTAGTCGACATCTTCCACCCACGGCACCCTCCTCAATCCGGCATATATTCCGGCATGTGTTCCACGACCTGCATGGCCCACGCCAGTTGTGACTCTCACGCCGACAGAGTGAACTAAAGCCTTTTGTCGGTGCTATCATACGAACAAATTTACCATGTAAATAATAGATCATGAAAATAAGAACACAAAATTTGTTCGTGCAGGTAGAGAGTATTAATCTGAACTAATAGAAGTTTAGAAATACATACTTGTGAGCAGGAGGAGGAGAATAATGAAAATTGGGAAGAGTAGAGAGGTCCTATAGAGACTCTTGGCCATGTTTCTTCTCTCCCTTCAAGGATATGATCTGTATGATGTATATATAAGGCCATCACTAGTTAGTCCTCTTAATATATATATATATATATATATATATATATATATATATATATATGAAATATGACTCCAGCCTGAAATCTCCATGAAAAGCCGCTTCTGTCTTTACTCTAGTTTAGTCCATATATATCATATGTGTTCTATAAGAACATCACTTTCGTTCCCTGCAACCAATCCCTCCACTTGGTAATGTCTCTTACTCTGGCCTCCAATCTCTATGAAAAGCCAGACGTTTTCCTCCACGTATTAGTGTCTTTGGCCGGCCTCTAATCTCTAGAAAAAGCCAGACGTTGAAGGTTTTTCCTCCACTTATTAGTGTCTTTGGCCGGCCTCTAATCTCTAGAAAAAGCCAGACGTTGAAGATTTTTCCTCCTCTTATTGGTGCCTTCGGCTGGCCTCAAATCTAAAAAAAAAAGCCAGACGTAGAAGATTTTTCCTCCGTTTATTAGTGTCTTCTGTTGGCCTCACATCTCAATGAAAAGCCAAATATTGAAGGTTTTTCCTCCGCTTATTAGTGTCTTTGGCTGGCCTCAAATCTCTATAAAAAGTCATACATTGAAATTTTTTCCTAATACAACAGGGTAGAGAGTATTGACATGATCATAGGAATACATCTCAACAAAACTGTATAGAAATACGTAAGTATTAGAGAATATAATTTAAATAATATATTTCTTCCTAATAACTTAAGTTTAGGATAAGTGGTTAATTCATAGTCATGAGAAGGATGAGAATAGTGAAGATCATCTGAATGCATATAGACTTAAGACTTATACTCATGGTTCTTCTCTCCTTTTAAGAATATATGTAGGTGATGAAATAATATATAGTCGGCCTAATACTATAGAGAATTGGGAATCAGTGACTATTCATAACTAGGGATGGACAATCGAAAATCCGGACCGGATTTTTGGTTGTGCTTATATGGCGGACCGGGCCGAACTACTTATAAGTTGTCCGGTCCGGTCTAGACAACTTATGCAGTCCGGTCCGATTTCTTTTTTTAATTTTTTTTAAGTTTTTTTAATTTTTTAGGTTAATTTCGAATGGAGAAGGACATGACAAAACACATAGTATTAGTTTAGGTTAAAATTAAACTTTTAAAGTTTGTAATTTGCATTGAAAAATATATATAAAAAATTATTTATATGAATAAATCCGGTCCAGTTTTTTGGTCCGCTCCGGTTTTGTTCAGCCCTATTTACAACCAACTCGAACTCATTAAGGATATAAAACCTCTGTGGGGTTTCTCTAGGGTCTCACCTCTCCTACATATTCAGAAAAAGATATTTTGTTTCTTATCATCAGTTGAATAAAGAAAAGATATCCTCATTATCTGATAAGGGGAGACTAACCATCATTCCTAATAGAACTGAAAGTTCTAATTGTGGAGACCAACCTTCATTCCTAATACGACTACGAGTCCTAACTATCCGCGTATTTCTTTCTTAGTAAGATTGCACTTATTCGGGCCTATAAAAGACAAGGTACACCCACTAATTGATTCATTCATATTATTATCTCTCATATCATTATTTTATAATGTCTCTGACTTAGGATTGGAGGCTCCTCTCCAATGCCACCCAAACTCTTTTACCAATTTGAGCATTGGATTCGTGCTTGATGTGGTGATCTTTAGTATCATCAGCATTATTTATTAAAAATGAGGCATTGAATTCAACTTTAAAGGCTAAATTATTCTGTTGGCCCCTGAAGTTTACACTTTTCTCAGTTTAGTTCATAGGGTAAGTTTTGTCCTATAGAGATATCTGGGATAGGGATCATTTTTCAAGTTAGTACTTATTTCAATGGGAGTCATGGGGCCAATGCCCCTACGCTAACTGATCTATAAGATTTACATGTGGCGTTAAAGCCTAGCTGCTAGCTTCTTTCAACCAAAACAACTTATCGTACAAGTATTAATATTACAAAATGTATTATGATGAGGCCAAATTTAACCGGCCTATCACAAAGTTTACTGGGCTAAAAGGCCTGAGAGAGTTGGACCAAAGACCCAGCACATGGGACAGGTTGAAAGGTTGAACAACATCTTCCTTTCTCCTACAAGCAAAGAAGAGAATCAAGGGCACAATATACTTCATGTAGGGGATATCTCCGATGCTTTTGTTAATTATCGTCCTCATTTTCATATCTCGTTCTTAGGATCCTTTTTCAAAGAATAAGAGCTTACCCCCTTTTCAAGTCTTTTTCCGCCATATACTTCTCTTCCTCTTAAGTGGGATTGGGCCTCGCCGGTCTTTATTTTGGCGCAGCCCTCCTGTTCTTAGACCCTATCAGTCTCATCCATTCCTCTCCTAGATAACTTGTTCCCCTTCACTGGACCAAGTCAACTTACTTCTTATCCCCTCGTCCCATCTTCTGAGCCGTCAGTCAGGGGCCGGATAAATCATGGTTGCTTGTATCGACTTTCATACCTTATAAAGCTTCTACAGCAAGCCATATGTGGATACCTAGTCTACTCATAATATTCCTCATGGGGGGAGACATTCACTGTACTAGCTTGGCAGGTCTATGTCTAACGGAATTTGGGCTTCCAATTATGGGCTTTTGTCGGAGGAAAAACTCCTCCTCCATCATATTCTACAAACAATGTACACATGCAGAAGAAAAAAAAAAGGTTTATCTTTTTATATAGTTCAATGCTTAATTATTTAGCTATATATTCACAGCTTGTCTACACATTTCCAGTACTATCTTTTTTTCTATAACTTTAACACTATCTTTTTATAATATAAACCTATAAATGTATAAGAATTAAGAGTAAAGGAATAACGTCCAAATTAAATAGCCATAGAATATAGGTTTATATTACTGTCTCCACCCTTAAACTTTATGCAAAAGGTTGTCTAATATATTTATATAGACGTTGTCGACAATATAGCGACGTTTGGCACACAAGAAACGGGCATTTGGCGCACAAGTTATAGTTATATAGTTAGTGATCGCGATAATACGTTCCGGTGATTTTCGACATCATAAGTTAAAAACATGAAACACTTATTTTTTTTTCGAAGAAAAATGTCTGGTTTTCTTTTTGGTCAGTTGAATTCCAAAGAGAATGAATCATTTTAATTTATTTTAAAAGAAAATGAAGAGCGAAATTGGTGAGCTCATATACTATTTTTTTCAAAATCAAAACCGCATGGACTACGTTGGAGATAATTAGAGCAGTACTTAGCGTCTAATTGATACATGACTAATTCCCAATAAGAGCAGTAGTATTACTTTTTTAACAAATTGGAGATCTTTACTATTCTTTAGAGCATTTTTTTTTAATTTATTAAATAGGACGGTACCACTTTTGAGTTGATAGCGCCTCAGATCGCACGCACGATGCATCATATATATCATACATTCGTAAATCATAAACAAACATGTTCTGATCTGAAAAATACATGGTAATTCGTGAAAAAACAATTACATATAGTAAAAGGAAAAAAGAGAGAGAGACATAGAAGGGCTATGTAGCCCTTTATTTTTCTCTGATAATAACAGTAATAACCAGCTCAATATGTCGAGCATCTTTTTGAGTTTTCATCTTTCATTAACACGGGAAGTAGCATAGGCATTTGCGTAAGGAAGAGCCCTTAATTAGTCGACATTTTCCACCCACGGCACCCTCCTCAACCCGGCATATATTCCGGCATGTGTTCGACAACCTGCATGGCCCACGCCAGTTGTGACTGTCACGCCCACAGAATGAACGACCAAAGCCTTTTGTCGATGCTATCATACGAACAAATTTACCATGTAAATAACAGATCATGAAAATAAGAACACAAAATTTGTTCGTGCAGGTAGAGAGTATTAATCTGAACTAATAGAAGTTTAGAAATACATACTTGTGAGCAGAAGAACGAGAATAATGAAAATTGGGAAGAGTAGAGAGGTCCTATAGAGACTCTCGGCCATGTTTCTTCTCTCCCTTCAAGGATATGATCTGCATGATGTATATATAAGGCCATCACTAGCTAGTCCTCTTAATATATATATATATATATGAAATATGACTCCAGCCTGAAATCTCCATGAAAAGCCGCTTCTTCCTTTACTCTAGATTAGTCCATATATATCATATGTGTTCTATAAGAACATCACTTTCGTTCCCTGCGACAAATCCCTCCACTTGGTAATGTCTCTTACTCTGGCCTCAAATCTCTATGAAAAGCCAGACGTTGAAGGTCTTTCCGCCACTTATTAGTGTCTTTGGCCGGCCTCTAATCTCTAGAAAAAGCCAGACGTTGAAGGTTTTTCCTCCACTTATTAGTGTCTTCGGCCGGCCTCTAATCTCTAGAAAAAGCCAGACGTAGAAGATTTTTCCTCCGTTTATTAGTGTCTTCTGTTGGCCTCACATCTCAATGAAAAGCCAGATGTTGAAGGTTTTTCCTCCGCTTATTAGTGTCTCTGGCTGGCTTCAAATCTCTATAAAAAGTCATACATTGAAATTTTTTCCTAATACAACATGGTAGAGAGTATTGACCTGATCATAGGAATACATCTCAACAAAACTGTATAGAAATACGTAAGTATTAGAGAATATAATTTAAATAATAAAATATATTTCTTCCTAATAACTTAAGTTTAGGATAAGTGGTTAATTCATAGTCATGAGAAGGATGAGAATAGTGAAGATCATTGGAATGCATATAGACTTAAGACTTATACCCTTGCTTCTTTTCTCCCTTTAAGAATATATGCAGGTGATGAAATAATATGTGGTCGGCCTAATACTATAAAGATTTTGGAATCAGTGACTATTCATAACTAGGGATGGACAATTGGAAATCCGGACCGGATTATTGGTTGTGCTTATACGGCGGACCGGGCCGAACTACTTATAAGTGGTCCGGTCCGGTCTAGACAACTTAAGTAGTCCGGTACGGTCGAGATTCAGCGGCGGTCATTGACCGCGGCTACAAAAACCACGGCTATAGGCCATTTTTAGCCGCGGTTTTCGGGAAACGCCGCTAAAACCGCCTTGTAGTGGCGGTTTTTCTGACCGCCGCTACAGTGACCGCCGCTATAGGCGGTTTTTTTTGTAGTGAAATATCACACTAGATTTTAACGCCTTTTGTAAAAACTCACCTGGTTTTAAAAAGTTTCAAATTACTCACTAGGTTTATCATTTTTGTATAAAAACTCACTGAACTCAATGTCGTTAGCCCCGTTTAACGGAAAATTCATCACGTCCAATCATAATATCACATGTGTCACTAAATAAATAAAAATTAACAAAAAATCTAAAATTAACAAAACAACATTATTAATTTAAAAAAAAAACACCTGATCCTTTTCACTGTGGACCTCCCCTCACCTGGCGCCTCTGGGTGGCCATGGGTGGACCTCCTCCACCCGTTGACATGGGATGCGTGATGGGGGAGGTTCGTTAAATTATTTAGTGACACGTGTCATATTGTGATTGGACGTAATGAATTTTTCGTTAAACGGGGCTATGGCATTGAGTTCAATGAGTTTTTATACAAAAATAATAAACCTAGTGAACAATTTGAAACTTTTTAAAACCTGATGAGTTTTCACAAAAAGCGTTAAAACTCTGGTATTTGTATATTTCCCAGAAAAAAAAAACACAAGTCTCGCAGCTGCAGACACAACTTGCAATGCTACACTATTGTCGGGGAAGCAGTTCAACAACTTGGAATATTTTCTATCACGCTTCTAGACAGTTGGGAAAGTAAAAAGATTCCGTTCTGTAAAACATTACATCGTATGGAGTTTATATAGAGCCGGTGTAGTGATCCGGTCCAACATCAAATGACAGAAGTGAAAATTCGCAAGTTATGAATCATAATTTTATTCTGGTCAGGATAATTTAACAAAGGCACCAATTGTTGTTTGAATCATACACTCGGTGTATATGGCAATAACCCACCTAAAAAACAGATTAAAAAAATAAAAATAAAAAGGTACCTGGAGAGTTTCCAGGACCAAGAACTGAAATGGAAATTCTATATTTTGTTAATCCAACGTGCATTCTTCATTACTCTTCACATCATAAAATAGAGTAAGCACGGATCACCTCAACTACTGGTGCCCGACACATTGGACATTTTCCACTACTTGGGACCAATTCATCTGCACACTTGGTACACGTGCACATGTGTCCACATCTGTAACAAAGAGAAAATCAAAGAAAACAGCATAAGTTCATGTATATGAGAGCAGCAATATTTAGTTCTACACCATTATATGCCAACCCACATCAAGATTGTACAAAAATTGTCCTTCATTTACCTGTACAGTAAAGAATCAATATTGCTTTCACAACATATACAGCAGATTCCCTTCCTCACATACTCCCATTGAGGTTCATCCTTTTGAAGACTATCCCCAGGTACACCTGCAACAACCCATTGAATTTAATACAGTCAAGCCACAGCAAATCGAGATAGGCGCTGCAAGCAGCTGCTAGTCAACAGATTTTGTCACGGACTTCTATAAGACTGAAAGAAAAGGGAAATCAAGGGAGATAATATGGTCATGCGTGGCAGACCATAATTCAGTAGAAAAGAACTCTCAAATCTAATTAAGAGACATCACCAGTAAAATCAAATATCTAAGATCAACGACCAACCTTGATAAATTTTACCCATAAAGAAGAGATAGAAGAAACTTAGTTCAAGAGAACTTCTACATAAAATATCACCCCCGGAGCAAGCGGAGAAATGACAAGAGGGAGGATTGCGGAAAAGTAAAAACAGAAAAGCAAACAACTGAAAGATCAAAATTCTATACAGACCTGTTGTTATACAGCAGGAAGAGCGATTCAAGGCAGCAGAGACTTCTTGTCTTATAGAGCGTTGCAGCTCATGTTGCATATCCATGCAGGCCTCAAGCATCCTCTGCATGTTATTCATCCTCTGCTGTAGCCTACCCATGTCAATTCGCAAATCATTAATGATCTCCCACTCCTGCACCAAATGAGCACAATATTCAATTAGAAATACAAATTGAAGTGAATTGACAGTTTTCAGAGGGATTCAATCCAACACCATACATCCATATTTTTGCAACTTGAGAAGTATCTCAAGTTACCAACATGAAAATGATAATAGGAGAAAGTATTTCAGAAAGAAATTACAAGTTGATAAAAATGAATTTTGTGCAAATGACAATTTTTTCAGTTCCGAGTATCTTTTAAAAAAGGGATACAAAAATCATTATGGAGAGACGCACAATTCCTGAACGCTGATGCATGACATGCTGTGGCCAGCTGTCATGGTGTGATTCCATATAGTAAAGTGGCTGAGTTGGTGGTGTTGGTGACGAAGGTAAAGCAAGTGAAGGACCCTCAACAGCATCCCTCTGACCGTCATTCTGATCTGCACTCTGATGGTCTGGATCGTGTTCTTCTGATGCATAAGAAGGTGATGTTCCAGGAAGTTCCCAGTCAATAGGAGCATTACTCTCCCGTCTTTCCACATATGATTGTATCAACTGGTTAAGACTCTCACGGAAATCACTATGAAGAAGACTAGAAACTCTTCTCCTGCAAGATCAAAAAAAAATGTCTATAAATAATACTTGATCATTTGAAAAGGCTTAATGCACAAAACGCTTCAGTTGCAAATATCATACCTGTTTAAGAGTTCTCTCAATTCCCCATTGGAGACATTATCATCATCAGGAAAGTAATATGTATCAACTGCTCGAACTGTAACATCTTCCCGATCAGAAGGGCTTTCTAGCCAATGCTGCACAGCCTCTTGAAAACCGCTGTCCTCGTGCCACACTTCTATAGCTTCTTGCAGCTGAGACTGTTCCATATTTTCACTCCCCAATTCTTGGTCGTTAGAGGTAATCCTGAGCCTGTTTTCATCCATACCTTCTAATTCAACATTAGCCTGCTGTGCATCTCTTTCCTCAGTTTCCACAACTTGTTCTGGCCAATGTTCTACCCGAGCAGCAGATTCTTGCCAGGTCGTCTCTTGATTATCATGATGATCTGGTAACCCCTGGAATGAACTCTCCTGAATAATTGGCTCAGGTCGTCCATTAATTTCTTCACCAGCTTCTTGCACATTACTGTGTTCTCCTGATTCATTCGGTAAAGTTTCTACCCACCGACCAGCAGTATGACTATTTCCCAGCAAGTTTCCATTCAGGTTTTCATCAATACCATCTCTGCTCTGAATGAGACACTCGTTATCTGAAAGCCGTTCCTGATATCCTTCTTCATGAGCACTAGCTCCTTGCTGTCCAATATCTCCAACAGAATCATCCTCGAAATCATTCCTATCAGATCCATCTGATGAAGCATGAATGTTGCTCTCATTGTTAGGTCCAGGTTGTTCGCGAGGTTCATCAAGAACATCCTGTGCATTGTTTGCTCGAGTTTGATCATCTGTACAACCATTACTTTCAGCATTGGATGAAGTATCAGAGTCATTGCTGCTTACTTGTGTGTGGTCCACTCTAGAAGAAAATCCTTCCCTGCTTTTAAGGAATGGATTCCATAGTGTTATTCACAAACAGTAAAAACAATCTCTAGTTTTACATAAATAGTTGGGAAATAAATGCATCCTGGCCTTTTACTCTTTTACGTCATATGTTTAAGAAACTGATCTTTTGGCAGTCTGCAAGCATCCTTAAAGTTTCCATGGAAGTAGAACAGAATCAACAGTACATTTCTTTTTCTTCTTTTTTTTTGGATCAATCAACAGTACATTTCTAAATATAGTTCATAGATGCTGCGAGATCCCAAAAGGAAATGTCTTCTCAAGCAACCCTTGATAATCAGAGCAGAAAAGGAAAACCAGGGAGGAAAAAAATCAGAACAATAGAATCTATAAGAGGAACTAAACCCCCAAGGCTTACACAGAGAGAAATGACAGAGATCTTTGAAAGTATTATGACATGAAGAACTAGTACCTCAGACCAGATACAGTATGTCTTTGCCTCAATAAACATAGTTCACTTTCTGCCAGAGAAGTAGGTCTCTCACTGTCAACCACTCGGTCATTTCGCAAAAACCTGCCTCTAAGTAATGACTGCAAAAAAAGAAGTATTAAATCACCATGCAAACAACAGAACAAAAAATCTCCCAGGACTCATATGCAAACATTGCAAAAAGAAAATAACAGAAATGCACTATAAACTAGTAAATGAATGAGAACAAATGACATGTGAGCAATGAAGAAATCCCCCAAAGCAAACTAGCCTTTTGATTCCACCTTTAGGGGAAGAAGTTACGATAGATTGGAATATCAAGTCAGCCTATTCATAGCAGATGATAACAGACATAGAAATGGAAGGTAACAGTAATCTTTTTTTATGAAAGATATTAGTAATTATTTACTAATCTCACTATTCTCTTTAAAGTTTCCATAGAAGGATTTGTGTAGTAGTACAAGAAACAACACACTAATGCGAGTTAATGAAACATAGCTTTGTCATCTCACATAAGCCTACGACCTATTAATGTTCTACATTAAGCAGCACTGCACAACAAGAATTAAATACCGTTTTCCAACCTGAACCCCTTCGTGTGGTATGAATCTAGATATCGAATAAAATCAAAATCAACAATTTGAGATGCTCAGAAATTACTCATCCTTTTCTTTTTACCACCCCTGCTTCTCTCTCTCTCTCTCTCTCTCTCTCTCTCTCGACACTAAGGAATAATTTAAATCAACTTAAACTGCACTAAAATGCTGTTCATTTAAATAAATTTTCCTGGTCGAAATTATAACTGCCAAAAGACGCAACCGTTTTAATATTTATGACCACTACAAGAACATCTTCAAGAAGATTTATATTATCTTTATTGATAGAAAACAAGATCTTCCTTTTTTCACTCACAGAAGTTTAGAGAGAAAAATAAGGCCCAGTACAAACAACAATTCAACAACTTCTATATATACAATGGATTTTCATTTTAAGGGGCCCTGCAAAACAGTTTTTTTTTAATCCAAGACCATGTTGTAGGTTGTCTAATCAATGTGTGATTTACTTTCTCATATATTTCACACCAATTTCACAGGAAAAAAGTCGACAAAGTTCATACACACAAATAAAAAGAGCAGGAACAGAATGAAGCACCAAGATACAAAGAGAAATCACAAAAATATCTTAACCTGAATGCGGTTCCTATGGGCAAATTGTGATACTGCCCGATGCTCCAATAAACCTTGAAGCTCACTTTGCCTTTCTGTCTCAGCCTTTTTTATCATATCAAGTAGAGCCTGTCTACCACATAATCGCCGGATGCCCCTCCGAATATGTACATTCCGGCCTTCATTCTGGTTAACAAGCAATCCATCACGAATTTGTTGAATCTGGGTACCAAAATCAGCAGCTTGATCTTCTCTCGTGTCCCCAAAAGTATCTCTCTGCCGGCTGTTCATTTGTACCCACTCCCTTATGATTCTCACCCTCTCCTGCTCAGTTTCACCTAGCCACTCTGCCCTTCGACTGTTGTTCGTATGGGAAACATTTGATGTGCGCTCCCTCACACTGCTGTTCATCCACTCCCGGAAAGTCTGCCTCACCCTCTCCCTTTCAACTTCCCCTAGATCAGAGGAATCTTCACAGTTGGAATTGCTAGAATCAATGTGCTCACTCTGTGAACCAATTTGAATTTGAGACCACGTTCCACAGTCACTCTCACTAAGACTTGTGATCTCCCAACCACCCCCATATTGGTTACCATCAGTATCAGAAACATGTCCTCTTGAGAGATCAGCCACTGCCCTATCGCTCCTTTGTTGGACCACTCTTTCTTGTTGGGGGCAACTCGCCCCATGCTCATCCTCGAGCTCCCGCCACATCTGCAAGAGCGAGGATGCCTGGGGTCTGACACTCTCTTCATCACCTCGCCACCCTGATGCTTGAGGAAGAGAATCCCTAATAAAAGAAGAATCATGTACAGAAATGTTGTGTGGACCAGCAATAGCCATTTGTCCAAACTAACACTAAAATCATTCAACCCATCAGCTCTAAATGCATAAAAGGCGCACTTATCCAAATTACAATGAGATGATATCCAACTAAAACGGGATCATGTCATCTGCATCGCCATCATTGTCATCGCCATCGTCATCACCATCATTGTTTCTAGCCACATGAAGGCAAAGAATAAAAAGCATGGAATTCAGCCAGCAGGAATCCCAGGGCAATTGATTCCCGTGTTTTTTCTGCATCAATCAAACACAAGTAACTTCCACTCTATTCAATCCAATTTTACGCGTTCAGTCCAAATCATGAAGAAAATCAATAGAATATTATTTAAATACCTCAAAAAAAAAATTTACCAAGCAGTTAGCTGATTTCAACACTCCCACTAAAACCAAGAGATTCCTTTCAATCTCTCAATGCCCTGTTTTGGTCGCCAAGAAAATGAAACAAAATAAGATCTTGCATATCAGATTTTGTGAAATTTCGCCTCCCACACAGACGATAAACCTCCGTCCTATCTAGCCGGACACAACTATTTGGCCTACTCGACTGGGACGTTCCTGTTCTTAAAATCCCCAAAAGGAGATTCAAACTCATCTTTTCCATTATTTTCGCCACTTTTCCCGGCAACAAAACAGGGAGAAGACTAGAAGGGTAGAACATACTAAATCTGCATCACAGCTCATTCAAACCACTCGAAAACAAAATCACATACGGTATACAAGTCAACACCGAAGAGAATTGCCCGTCAAAAGAAAACATGGAACACGCCGTTCAAGAATATGATTCTATTCTGCAAATTAAAGCTCAATAGTGATTTTGAAAGATCAAAGGACGTACCAGTGAAGCTCTTTCTGCTTTTGATTTGAAGTAAAGGAAACGGAACCCTAGCTAGGAAGAAAGTTACAGCGAGAGAGATAGACAGAGAGGGGGTGGAGAGAGAGAGATGGGAGAAGAAGAGGGAGGGAAGAACGGCGATTTATGAATAATAAATGGGAACACGTCACCGTTTCGGGGACCTTACACAGTTACACTTTAAATATTGCCGTAACGCTAACGTCTACAAATTTGGGGAGGGGGAGAAGGGTCTGACACGCGGCAAATGTCTCCATCGCCGGGACACTTCCAAATCTTGACTCTATAACGGGAAGTGGAAGATAAGTTACAAGGAGCCAAAAACGATGTCGTGCTTAGAAATCTCTTCTCTTGACAGCAAAACGCATCACTTGTTTTCTTAATTTTATTTATGGCATTTGATTTATGTTAAATTTAAACTTATTTTAAAACCTAAGGAAATCAAATTTTCCAGAATTTACTAGTCCTATAGGAGTGGACATTAGAACATGTTATTAGCGGAATATTAATTCTTTGAATGTGCATTAAAATAAATGAGAAATAATTTTATCTGGGAAATAGAAGACTGAGGTTGTGTTTGTGTTGAAATATTTTTGGTATTGGGTTTTGTGTTGGTATTGGGTTTAGTGAAAAAGTGAAGAGAGAGGTAATTTTTTATATTTTTTGTAATTTTTTATATTTTTTTATAGGAGAGAGATTATATTGTAGTATTTTATTAGGACAGATAGAAAAATATTGGTAATATTTTGGGTGCAAACGCACCCTGAGACTATTAATTTGGGTAAGGTAGATGAGCTTGGACATGACATATTTCTATAAGACTGAGACTAATATTTCTTTATTATAAAATCTGATCACATAAAAAAAGCAATTCTAGGGAGGTGGAGTTTTAAATATTAGTCATGACATAAATTTACCTCAATTATTTTTTTATTAAAATTAAAACAAGCTCAAATATTATAACATATTTTTGGTAAGTCCAATTAATGTACATAAGATCTCTAATACATTTTGGTAACGAGAAAAATCTCTAATACTCTTGGATTGGGATCAATTTAACTCAATTTAAATTTACCGCGAAATCTTAACACTGTGAGCAAATCTTGAGAATATTTGATTGCCACAACTCAGATTCTCATTTAAATCATCATTTTATCCTCGTAGAAAATCCAACAAAAGATTGTGCGTTTAATCATGCTTAATTAGTGGTGCAATCTAGATGAATTTATGTACAAACTTTTTTTTTTGTTAGGGGTATATATAAAATTTAATTATTTTTTTTATAGGGCAGCACAATTGGAAATCCGATCGGACCGAATTTCCGGTTGTGCTTATATAGAGGACCGGACGGGTTTCATTTTTTTCATTTAAAAAAAAATAAGTTAATTTCGAAGTAGAAGAGCATATAAAAATGTAGAGTTTTAGTTTATATTAAAATTAAATTTTTTAATTTATATTAAAAATATACAAAAAAAATATTTTTTATTTATATTAATAGGTCCGGTCCTAACCGGTTTATCAAAAGGCATAAACCAAATTAGACCGCATTTAAAAAAAAAACCAATCCCATTCGATTTTACTGTCCGATTTTGTTCGACCCTAATTTTTCATCTCATCCCTATAACGATAAAGTGATGATAAAGTGGTCACGACATTGGAAGAATTATAGAAATTGATGAGTGCATATGGGTAACACCCAGCGAATAGTTAATACAGACATCATCTCTTATAATCATTATAGCAGTGCAGTGTATAGAAAGTAAATAGGATGCAGAAGGGTAGTTGAAAAGGAGCTTTAGGCATTAAAAACTTTTTTTTTAAGCATCTAAGTTGGCTCTGAAAAGGTGACTAAATCACTCGTTAGCATAAAAGTATATCCTCTGTCATATTAAAAGTAATCACACAATGATAAGGTTGTGTGCGACTTTGGACACACCCATTAATTTCTTATGTAACTTTTTACAATATACTAATTCACATGAAAGTTACAAGATGTTCATCAATTTCTTTAATCTAAGACGGTGTTTGGATGAGCAATAATTTTTTTTCATGTTGGAAGCAATATAAATTCTCTTAAAATTAATAAAAAGGTGTTGAAATTCGTATGAAGTTGTTAGAATTTTTGAAAAAAATTATTGTAAAAAGTATTTTGAATTGCCAAACAGAGGCTAAGAGCATGCCTGCATTGAAAAACATGTATAGTGTCCTTTTTCTGGTCTCAAAGAACTGTAGTTAAAATAGACTGGTAGGTAATTTGATTACCCACATTCATCATTAACAAAATAAAAAGTAATTATCATGATTTTCTAGCTTTTAATTAGTCATGATAATTGCTATGTAAAAATCTAATTAACATGTACTTATCATGTCTTAATCATGACAAGGGCAAAAGATCATCAACCACTAACCCCGGTTAATTTCAAAAAAGGTTGGATTTTCCTTTCTTGGGTTATAATTATTGCTTAATTATTATTTTTTGTTCAGGTTTTTGAAGAAAACTAAAAGGAACCCAAGAAAAGGAGATTTTATGTACCTTTCTTTAATGTCCTTGATCTTGGTAACACAAAACATTGTGGGTCTTTTAGGGGAAAACAGAGTTGGTATAAAGGTAATTGAAACTGGCGGATTAAGCCCCCATGACGTCTAGGACCCGATGGACAGGTTAATGGCTTAATCAAATTTTTTATTACAAAAGTTGTTACATTAAATAAGTGGATGTGTCAAAAGTCACTTTAGGGTTATACTTGTTTCCTTACCATATGAAACATAGAAAAAATATCTAATAATTGCTTATTGAGTTACCTTTTTAATCAGCGCCAAATGCTTTAGTATATACTTTTATATATGTGGATTGGGTCCCTCAATTTTCCTTCTGACCCTGCAGAATTCCCAGCCCAATTTACCTCCACGCAAAACAAAGCTAATTGTAATAATTAGATGTCTAGTTTTCGGCCAAAGTTACCTACATGCCCTTATATGCAATAAAGAAAAAAGAAACTACAATAGTTGTTCCTTCCCCTTTAGGCTTTATTTAATCCTATTGACTTTTTGTGTTTTTTTTACTGAGTGTTGGGATCAATTTATACATCGGGAAAAATACAATTTTTTACCTGCAAACTACCTTAAGTTTTACACTTTGCATCCTAAATTACTAGTTTTGACTAAAACTGTCCAAAAATCGGTTAGACAGGTCAACCCGGACCGAGACCGGTGTACTCCGGTCCGGTCCTGGATTACCTATATGGAAAACCAGAATTCAATCAGAGTATACCACTCCAAACCGGTCATTACCGGTAAAGAAAAAGGTCTAAAAAAAGTAAAAATCCTAAGAGGCTTAAACCAAAAAAGACTAAAAAATGTCATGGCCCAAACCGTCCAACCCGGACTAGTGAAATCTGGGACTGACTAGACCGTTCCCGGTCCGGTATGTTCACTTTACAAACATACCGGTTTGGCCGGCCGGACTGAACCGGCCATTGGATAGCTCTAGTTTTGACACATTGCTCTAGTTTGAACAGTCTTAGTTTTGAAAAACCGGTCAGACAGGTCAACCCGGACCGAGACCGATGTACTCCGGTCCGGTTTTGGATTACCTATATAGAAAACCGGAATTCGATTGAAGTATACCACTCCAAACCGGTCCTTACCGGTAAAAAAAAAAGCATACAAAAGTAAAAAACCTAAGAGGCCCAAACCAAAAAAGACTAAAAAATGGCATGGCCCAAACCGTCCAACCCGGACTAGTGAAATCAGGGACTGACCTGACCGTTCCCGGTCCGGTATGTTCACTTTACAAACATACCGGTTTGGCCGGCCGGACTGAACCGTCCATTGGACAGCTCTAGTTTTGACACATTGCACCCTCTAATTACCATTTTTCGACACTTTGCACCCTTTAACTACCAATGTTGGACACTTTGCACCATTTGTCAAATTTTTAGACTAAAATGACGATAATGTCTTTAACTCATTTTGCATATATTTAAGATATTATTGTCAATTCATTAATTTTTTAAGGGTATTATTATCAAATGGAGGGTGCAAAGTATTTAATATTAGTAGTTGAATGGTGTATTTTTTTGTCAAAATGGATAGTTTAGGGTGCAAAGTATCTAACATTGGTATTTTGATGGTACGAAGTGTTAAAGATGATAGTTTTGGGTGCAGTGCGTCACTATCACAGTAGTTTGTGGGTGAAAAATGTATTTTCCCCTTATACGTATCTCTAAACTAATTTAGGGTCTGTGCAGTTCTCCGTCCCTCTTGAGACTTGAGGGTGACAATGGTGACTCCAAAGGATTGTAACATCTAAGAGGTTTTGAACTTAAAATCTTAGGGAAAATAAACTTCTAAGTCTCAAGTGTTAATCAGTGGACTAATTTATTGGGATTAATCCTATTGACTTTTCCAACATATTAAAAGATTTTCTCAAAATTCCTTACTAACTAGCAATTATTTAATTATACCTAAATTAGTAGTCATACATATTCTCAACAGTTTTTTTAATTAGGTTTGTTAGGATATGATTATTTCCACAACTATATCATCTACCCAATAGCTTGTTTAGTTTAGAAATCAACTAATATTTTTTCAACAATTGGGGTTACTTAACATGTATAAGAAAGCACGTCCGTTTCCTCATCCAATTAGGAATCCAAGAAGTGGGTTGACTCGGTCGATCTTCTGCCATTGATTACGGTGAGACTCGTGCATCGATCTTATTAAACTGGCTAATTACAATGATTCATGTCGTATTTTCAGTAATATCAGTTTAAGTTCAAATGTTAATTAGAACTACGACCAAAGTGGTAATAATCTAATTGATTTAATTAAGAAGGCCAACAGCAACTACTACGTGGGCGTGGCAACACAGATCCGGCATCGTTGAGGCCGCCGTTGCCGCATTTCCAGACCACGGCCGGCCATTAACTCATCACTTCGATAACATCCACAACCACATGTTAGTCCTTTCAAACATGAACAGCATGAACACCACAACGTGGCCATAACTACCTTCGAAGCTTTTTGGTGTCCGAAATTTTTGCACGACCTAATTAAAAAATATCAAAATAATTTCTCTCGTTATTAAAAAAAATTATTATAATATTCATTTAAATTTTTTTTCTTCACTATTTCATTAACTCTAATAAAATATCTTACGTTTTTCACCACCACTAATAAACGGCCCCCTTGATCTTCCAATCTCACTGGGGTCCTCAAAAGCTGTCACAATTATTCTTTTGAGTTGACCTCACGTCTTTATTCTATATCTACTCCCTTGTTGTTTTCCTCTTGTCACATCTGAAGATTTACATTGAAGCAGCCATCGGTGCAGCAATTAATGGATTTTTTTTTTCTCTAAGTGAAAGGAGAAGGGGAGCATAGCGATCCTATTTGAGCGTAAATATAGGAGCACTCCCCAGTCTAAAATATTTAGTTTTAATCATAACTATTATTTAATAAACAAATTGTTCGTCACAATCCGTGACAGAACCAATATTAAAATTTATGGGTGTCAAACTTTAAAAGTGAAATGACAAAAAAAATATTTTCCTTCGTAATGCAAAATAATGTCTTAGAGTTATAATGTCGAAAATTAAGGACTAAAAACATTAAAAATATTGGAATACATGTATCGTACTATGTACTGCGACTGAGAGATGACAATTCGATCCTATCAGTTTGCATCTTCTGAAAATGTTGCTAAAATGACTTCGTTCTCAATAGTTTTAAAAACTTGTTGTTCGATGTACACTAACATGTAATTATTCATCCAGTTATCTCCCATCATATTACACAAATCACTCTTGATGATCTAATTCAAATTAATTCTTCACTTAATTCTAAAATTTTAGAATAAATTACAAATGATTATGATGGTTGACGTCTTGATGCCACTAGGGGTTGTCTTTCTTACATTTTTTGGTTACTACCACAACTGAGACCTGTCTTTCTTTATTCCTCTTTTTCTTTTGACAAAAGGTTAATGAGGATGCATTTGAAATTTACTCTCTCTAGGGTCTATGGATTTAAAATTGAAAAATATTCACGTTCTCTAAAGCAACTTCCACACGCAAAGCAACAAATTGATGACAAAACATACTCTGAATAATAAAAACAAAATTTTCAGGATAAGTAAGATTTAGTAAAAGAGTTTTTTAGATAAATATATCCTAAAAGTGGTCAGAACTTTAGTTTGATCTATACAAGGATTCTAAACGAAACACAACATTTTTCGAGGTCTAATAAAAATGAAGAAAAAAAAATTTTCAGGTCTGATACCCATTAAATCTAGTTGACCTAAATTTAATAGGTATCGAACCTGAATTTAATGAGTATCAAACTTAGACTAACTTATAAAAAAAAAAAAATTGGCCATCCATGGGTAGCGGACGCACGGGTTCGATACCCCTGCGTCCGCCACTGGTCACAACAATACCAACAACACTACCAACTAATCTCAAATCCGTCTACTAAACCCAAGATCCGCAATTAATGAATATATATTCATGCATGCATGTTCCTGCAGTCACGTCCGAGCTACTGCAGCGCCCAGTTGGGAAGGGCCTCCCTTTGATACAGGAGAGCATGGAACAGCTTATATGGGGGAAAGATACCATTTATATTATCGTGACTTCCGCTCTGTGCTCAAATTTTGGACATTGTGCCCACCTTATAATTGCCAATTAGATGGATACATCCTACTTTTGAAGCTTTTGAATCTTTACAAATGGACGCAAGCTTTAAAGGGTCTCGAGAGACAGGAATCTGAGGCTGTGGGACAAGCCAATAAACATCACATGCATGCCCTCTCTTTTCCGGTTTGTTTGCTAAAAAGGATCATTATCTTGTACTGTTGTCCGGCTCCATCCTGCTTTCACTCGTTGATAAGGTTTTGCTGGTCCTGTCGGAAACAGAGGAGGTGTCCTAACGTTAACAAGACAGACAATTAACACTTTTTTTTTGCTAAACAAGACAGACAATTAACACATTCTCTATACACCAACCCCATTGCGCGCTGTCTGGAGAGAATGACAAAATACCAACGAATCTTCTTCTTTCTTCTTCATTTTTTATTTTCGTGAATCATTTTAAGTTTTTTATTATAACATTATTGATTTGAAAATAGAACTTTTAATTGATAAATAATAGTCAGAACCTTTTAACTTATTATTGTGATAAATAAACATGGCAGACCTTTTTTTTAATGTTAATTAAGGATATATAGAACATCGTTCCGACTAATCAAACTAGTCTCTTGTTCCACACAAATCAAATAATTATTATTTATTACACCACAGACCTTAAAAATGATCTTAAGACTAGGATTATATTCGTTTGAAAGAAATTTGTAGAATTCTGATAAAATTATGAATATTTAGGTGATGTTAAAGTTGTACTGGCATGCGTGCAAAAGTTGTTAAAATAGATTGATGTTTGTAAAAAAGTAATAAAGTGTTGTATTGGAATACGTGTGTTTTGTGATGTTTGACATGTAAATATAAAAGTAGAATACAAATCCTAAAAAAACACTCAACCGAACATGCCCCTAGCCTCGAGATTGTTTTATGTACTATTAGTTTATGGGTTTGGATTCGTCAAACATGAAAAACTAGAGAAACTGTGAAGGCAATTTAAATTCTGTACACCCTTTTTTTTATAATTTTATGTTATTAAAAATTCAAGAATATTTCACATGAGCGATTTTGGTAAGAAAATTTTCTTGTTGGCATACACAGGATGAAGATGTAACGTAACCATATATGCTGACTTGATACTCCAACAATAACGAGTAAAGAGCCGTAAAAAGCAGGTCTGGCTTTGACTTTAGGGAGCTTATGAACCAATGGACCACAAGTCATTAATATAGTACTAACAATGCCTTCTTATTTGGTTTCTTCATTCATCTTATCATCTCTTGTGTTTTATGGGTCTTTTGATAATCCTACAAATTTGTCTTTTAAGTCGAAGACAATTTTCTAGCAAACGTACGTACGTACCTGGAATTTAAATTTGTACCCTGTACAAAGAATTGTAATTTTCTTCTGCGTCCTTCTTCACAAGCAGAAAGTAAATAATAAAGAAAGAGAAAATTCAAAACTAGAGATCTACTAGCTTGTACAAGAGGTTTTTTTTTATTGAAACATTTATGTTTATATATTGAAAAAGATACACAAATACAAATTACAAGCTAAAAAAATAAAGAAAGATCCATCAGAGACTTTACAAGCGACGAGTTGAAGGACTAACACTAAAGTAGCTTTTAAAGAATATACAAGATTCTCAAATGGGTCGGGCTCGAGGCCCAAAACGAAATATGGGTTGTAGTCCAGCTTCTTTCCCGGTGTAAGGCCTGTGTAGCAAGATAGCGAGAACAGAGCTTCTCTGTGGGGCTAACCTCCGATGTTTAAATTAGTATGAAAGGATGGAGTAAGAAAAATGAATTTTAGGGCTTGTTCGGTTTATTTGAATTCTCAGGATTTTTTGAATCCTGATAATACACAAATCGAACATGTTTTAACATCACTTAAAAATAACTACTGCACGCATGTCAATAAAATTAACATCACTTAAAAATTCTCAAAATACAAAAAATTCTCAAAATATTTCATTAACTAACGGACTCTTAGAGATGGATCCTCCCTTGTAAAATGCATACTAAGGTGTATTATATATGAGTCTTCGATGTTGGGAAAATGATAGGTGGTACTGGGGAAGGGACAGATCGCGGCTCCCCTCTAGTCATTTGGGACTTCTGTTTTACTTTTTTTTTTCTAAGTGGGACTGTTTACTACAAGTCTTGTCTCAACTGCAACGGGTCCTGGAATTGGTGTCGTATTACTTGTGCAGATGAGAACCTGACACGGAGGGCCATGTAGGGGCAGCAGCCTATAATGGGGTTGTTCCCGAGGATTATTGCCCAAATGGATTCTTTCTATGGGCTGGATACTTGCCAGTCTACCAAGTCCTTTGGGTCATCCTCCAAGCTCTAGGCTTCTGGTTTAGATTGTGATAATCTCACTACAAAAAAAAAAAAACTAGGGCTACTACAGTGGTCTATTGGCCAAGAAAAAGTTGTTATAGGCTAAAAATATCTATACTAGCGTTTTTTTGACAATTGCTATATGTTCGTTAGGATAAGTTTTAGCATCGGTTTTCGCGACGGCGGGTGAAAATCTTGACCTATAGCGGTAGTCACAACCACCGCTAAAGATCCGGAACATATTTTTAAACTTTTTAGCAACGTTTTAGAAAAGGTCGTATTTTTTAAGAAAAACTTTGCAATAGCTATATTTATAAAAACACCTACATTTTAATTTGTAATACAAATTTATTTTAATAACCATAATTCATTGATGTAAAACATAAGAAAAAGAATAATAAAGCAAATATAATTCATCATTGATTAAATAATAAAGTCTTACAACGTAAGAGTCTATACAAGTTTCTAACATAAAATAAAAATACCTTTAATCTTAACATTAGCAAAAGTAGCTTTAGTACACCATCAACACCAATACCATCTTCACCAAGTGGTAACTCTGCCATTAAGATTTCACAAAGGAAGATGGAACATATTGTAGAAAAAAACATAAATCATGAACACGCACAGTTTCCCTCCCACTCGTTTACTGTTTTCTATACTTTCAATAATTCCATGTCGTTGATATAAAATTTATTTTGTAATTATATCTTAATTACTACTTTGTTTGTAATTTTAATACACTGTATATTACCTAGGACGTACCTAAAATAACTAAGACAATAATAGTAATATGTAATTTATAACATTATTTAAAAATCTTAGTACTTAGTATTAAATACATTGCATATTCTTTTTACACTCTTTTTTATAACTAGTGTAATAATCTTAATTAAAATAGGTTGGTAATAATAATATCTAGTACTTATAATTTAAAAGTAAAATGCTTTGTATATAGCCTACTACTTAGTACTAAAGGTACTTTAAACTTTATACTCAGTATTTAAAAATTCTTAGTACTTGTTATTAATATATGTTTTTTGGATAAACGGTAAATAGTATATATGTGTTTATCATATACATGATATGTCCTAGTAAAATAATATTATATTATTAATTATTTAAAATATATATGCTCATTATAAATATGATAATAGATGTTTTATAAACTACTTAGATTTAGTCAATAAATATAAATTTACCACAACAATCATGGATTATAATTTAAAACATATCATATAACAACTTCAATTTTCATAACACTCCCACTAATTATATATTTTATTAAGTAGGTCATTTAAAATAAATTTTATTCAAATACATCACAAAATAAAAATGTATATTAAAAGGAATAAAATAATTATTAATATTAAATAACTTTTAATTAATAAAATAAAAATACTTTCACATATATTTATAGCAGCGTTTGTGTCAAAAATGCTATTATAGATACACCTATAGCAGTGTTTGTTGACACAAACGCTGCTAAAGGTGGGTACATACAGTAGCGGTCACACGTTTGTCGCAAAGCGATGCTAAAAGTTTTATCTTTAGTGGTTACAAAACACCACTAAAGATATAAATGTTAGCGTCATTTTACAAAAAAGCTGGTAAAGGTATTTTTTAGGCGTTTGTCCACCCTGTATCAACGGTTTTAGCGACCGCCAGTACAAACCTGTTTTTTTTTTTTTTGTAGTGTCTATGCTCTTTTTGAGTTTCTTTTTACGAAACCTTTTTCTTACTCACTACTTTGAGATGGGCCAAATTGGCCAATTATTTCCTATCCACCGGTTATATATGTATAATAGAGATAGAGGAGCTGGATTTTTGTTATTTGAATAAGTTCCTAAACCCTAACATTCACTCCACTTAAGGCTACATCATTCTTCTTCCGATTGCAACAAGTTAAAGTTTATGTAAACATTTAAGAATTGAGTGGTCGTTCGAGAGGACAAATTATAATTAACCATAATTTTTTTATAGTATTTGGAGTTTTTAATGCTTAAAAAATACATCTCGCAATCTCTAGTTAGCATCCCTTTTGTTATTTACATTCTAAATTATTATGTTAAAAAAATTACACCTCAATTTACCAATAAATTTACTTTGCACCCCGTTTACAATTTAACTTATTAAATTGTAAATGGAGTGCAAAGTATAATTTTATTGATATTTTAGGGTATTATTTATCCAATTTGGTAGTTTGCATATGCAAATTGTAAAATATATGATAATTAAAAGGTGCATAGTGGCCTCCCGGGGTGTGGGTGAAATGGCAAGGTGTCTCTCTGTGCTTCAGATAGGGACAAAGCTCGAAACGCCCCAGTGAATGTGGTGCATGTCTTCCACATGGTAGTCCTTGGTTCCAACTCTATAGCAACAAAAATACTCCAACTTAACTGATACGTGCGATGAGAGACATATTGGGTCAGGTTTATTTGACTGCACATGTCCAATTTGCAGGTTTATTTGACTGCATATGTCCATATTGGGACATGTTTGGTTTATGTTTTGAGATATGTTTTTGTGTTTGTGTTTTTTTGAAAGTAGTGTAGATTCTCTTTGGATTGGTAAAAAATGTGTTAAAAGTTGTTAGAATTTATAAAAAGGTATTGAGATTGGTGAAAATGTATTGGAATTAATAAAAAAGTAAGAGGAAAACGTTTTAAAACATGAAACAAACGTAATTTTTCGAAAGGTAACTTTGAGGATGTATGCTTAGCGGGTCACGCCGATTATAGATTTCTCTATTAAACAGTAGAGGGTCTAGAGGTTACTCCACAAATTAAAGTCCCAGGTTTATTGTTGGATACGAAAATGGGCCCAAATAGAGCGGGAAGACTTGACTCGGCTTCTGGATTTAGAGAAGCCACGAAGAACGAAACGACAACTGAAAACAACGTTTTAGGATCCTTTGTGAACAATTAAGGGTCCATTAGTTTACAAACTGTCGGCGGTGGAGCCTTTGAGGGGGAAGCCCATTTACACTATGGGCCTGGCAACCCGTAGTCCGCACAACGGCAGTTACGGCACGAGAAACTAAAGGTGGACACCGGAACAGACCCGGTTCCGGTTTCGATACCCATCGGAATCAAAAATTTTATTTCGGTTCCGTTCCTTATATGGGTCTAAAAAGTAGATTTAATTTGGGTCCATTGACTCAAAAATGAATTTTTTGAGTTGTATTTTGTGGGCCAAATAACTTTAAATTAAAATTACAACTAAACAACAAAATTCCAAAACAATATTTCACTATTTCAGGATTCCAAAATAATCTCTATTAAAATTACAACTAAACAACTAAATTCCAAAACAAAATAAACTGTGTATTAAATTTACAAAAAAAACTACTAAAAAATAATTAACCATAAAAATGAGTAAACAATTAAACATTCATCAACTAATCCAAATTGAAAGAGACAAACTCTAAATTAAATTTACAATTTTTTTGAAATTTTAAAAAATTGTACCGGAATCGAAAATTCCCTAAAATGGGATCCGGTTCCGGTACCGGAAATGACTGGAACTAGAACACTGTTCGAATTGGATGACCAGATCCGGATCTTGCACTGCCTGACAATAAATACGAGCGACATAATGTTGTAGGATTCACATATTATTTATTTATCTTAAATATCCAATTCAGATAGTAAATTAGAGATGATTTTGATGCAAAACGACTTTTATTTCTATCCTTTGGTCACAACTAATTCACTGTTCGAATTGGACGACCAGATCCAGATCTTGCACTGTTCGACAATAAATACGAGCAACATAATATTGTAGGATTCACATATTATTTATTTCTCTTAAATATCAATAAATTTGAAATTATTTTGATGCAAAGCGACTTGTATGGACACTCCAATCGGTTTACACAAATTAACAAAAAAAAAGTAGGGAGAAGAAAATTTGCTTTATTAGAATTAAAGCCTTATTTGAGGAATTTAAGATGAGTATTCTCGGCTCCACTCCTAATTTTTTTTCCCTTTATCAATAGAACGCTTTACTTTAACCATCCAAGACACAATTACGCATCATACGTATTCCCTTGAAAAGCACTAAAGCAAACGCATGATTACAGTGCAAGGTGTGAATGTGCCTGATTGTATTGGAGCCATCATGTGCTTGTAACACAATTAATCCATATATAGAGTCATGACAATGATTATATGATGATGATCACAGGACGTAGTACTTCATAGGTGTTAGGAGTTATAATTAGCACGCATGTCTCACGAGTTAAGATAAATATCCTCTCTAATTTAATACTTAAATTGGATGGTTCAATTTGAGAAAGATAGACACAACATATGAGTCTCGTAGTGAGATTCACATTGCTCGGTAATTAATACGCAATATTGAATGTTGTATGTCTCATATACTTATCTTTTTCCGAATTGAACCATCTAATTGATACAGTAATAGAAGTAGCACCATATCCTTTCAAATTAAAAAAAGAAAACTTTGAAAAAAATAAATTTAATGTTTTACAATCCATATCTCCCAAGACAAATATACAAACTAATTATCACACAAACATGTCGAGGAAGAACCGAAAACATTACTAGGAGCTTGACTACATGGCAATCATGGAAACCAAACAAATTCCAAGGAAACTAGAAAAAAAAAGTGATTGGACACAGCAAAATGCATTCTCATAGTTCTACGTCACAGTATATCCTTTCAAAATTCTTGAACCTAGAGAAGTGCATCAATACATGAGAACACGAAATTCTCAGACTACGATCTTGAGACTTCCACACTCCCACCTTGAAACGCACCCTCGCGTTCAGCAGAAGAGTTAGCTCAATCTCCCCGGATGCCTTCTCGAGCCTGAGATTCCGAGAAATCGATCTCAAAAGTGTCACGTTCTGAGCTGTGATCTTGACTTCCAAACGAGTCACGTTCCGATGAGGTTGCAAGAAAGGATCAACCATGTTGAACGCTATGATCTGGTCATCGTACTGCACCGACACGTCGAATGTATCGTAGTATATGGAGATTCTGGAGTTGGGATTATACGACCTTATGGCAAAATCAAAGGTGGCATTGAGGTGGTCGTGAGTTAAGTTGAAATTACGGACCGAGCCGTCTTCAACAGTGTAAACAAGTGCTTTGGGCTTAACTACTAGCCGTGTGATCAACACAGCTATACCCGCCAGGATAACCAGTGCGAGCAAGACAATGCCAATGAGCCGAAGCAGGTGGTTAGAGTGTCTTGGCCGGGCTGCTTGTTGGGGCTGAGTTGCTGGATTAGCCATAACGAAAGTTAGTTTGTTGTGCTTGTATGATTTTCTCGTCCCCCAATCAGAGGGATAGAGGTAGAGACTGGTAGGCTCGAGAAGAGAGCTGTTGATGTTCAAGGGGACACAGTCTTCCTCTACATGTACACTAATATAGAGAATGCAATGCTAGCTTTTGCCTCTCTTTTTTTTTTTTTTCTTTTTTTTCTTTTTTTTTAATAATTGGTACACCTTTCCCTTTTGGTTTTCTTCGGGGTAACTCAAGACATCTAAGGGATTCAAGTTCGGAGTATTGTTCTTTTCTTCAAACTGGGATGTTGTTTTAGATCCATTTTATAATATCTATATAGCTGTCCAGTTAAAAAATCCAGTTCTTTTTGGTTTCATTGGACAGGAACATATTCATGGTTGTCTTTGGTGCATGCACAAACATTCAGGAACAATTGTAGAGACACAAGATTTACATGGTTTTGGATAATTTGGTCATTGAAGCACACATGGATTGTGGTACTCTGCAGATAGATCAGAAACAAGATCATCAAGAGCTTCAAAGTAATCATAAGAAAGACACAAAGCAGATTATGCACTAGCCTAGATAAGGATTGAACACTTCACATGATCAATTTATATAAAAAATTTTATAGATCATTCTTGTATTCAACAGCAAAACCTTGAATTTGTGAGTTCTTCTCTCAAAATAACCTATCTGGAAGCATATGGTAGTGCTTTGAGCTCCGGCACCCTGGGTAGTATACAGAGGACATTTTCATCTTGGTGTCTCTCTCTTTGGGTCATATACCTCTTGTCCAAGGAATCATCTTCTGTTTAAGTAATTTCATCTTAGATTTATATTCTGTCTTGATCTGTAGTTTCTGGGTCTAGCTTGCCATGTCTTATATATGTTCATGGTACAAGCTGTCTAAATGGCTATGAAAGGCTTTTCAATTGACGGAAGAAATCATGAATTCATTTTGTTTAATCTTTCAGTACAAGTTTTCACTTCTGTTCCCCAATTTGTCTGCATAATCCAATAGCCATGAGATGTTTACACATTGTTAGATGTGCTACTGACCCATGTCAAAGAACAGTGAGCATAGCAGAAGTAGCATACATCTTTGATCCTTAGAATTTTAGTAGCTACAAAGACAAGGAGAACTCAGAACAGAACTAAAGAAGAAGAAGAAGAAGAAGAAGAAGAAGAAGAAGAAGAAGAAGAAGATCAAGAAAGTTCAACACTCAGCAATCTTTTGGTGGAAATATACAAGGATGATATCACACACAAATCCAGGATGAAAATATGAAAAAAAAAATGGAAAACCAAATTCCAAGACATAAGGGGATAAAGATAGTCATATAGAAACAGCAACAATCCTCAGAGTTCTACTTCACAGAATGTCCTTTCAAAATGCTTGTAACTTGGGAAGGGCACCAACACAGGAGAACACGAACTCCTCAGAGTACGATGTCGAGACTTCCAGATTCCAATCTTAAACCGTATCCTTGCCTTCAGCAGAACATTTAATTCAATCTTCCCTGATGATCTCTCCAACCTGAGGTCCCGAGATGTCGACTTCAACAGGGCCAAGTATTGAGCTGTAAGCTTCACCTCCAAACGAGTCGCGTTTCGATGAGGTTGAAAGAAAGGATCAACAATATTGAAGGCTATGGTTTGGCCATCATAATTCACAGACACTTCCATTTTATCGTAGTATATAGAGATCTTGGAGTTTGGATTGTATGATCTTATGGCAAAATCAAAGGTGGCATTGAGGTGGTTATCGGTTAAGTTGAAATTATGGATTGAACCTTCTTCAACTGTGAAAACAAGTCGCCGGGGCCTAATTGTTAGCCAAGTGATAAGCACAGCTACACCCACCAGGACAATGAGGGTCAGCAAGACTAAGGCAATGGTCCGAAGCGGCTTAGAGCGTCCTGGCCGCGCTGCTTGTGGCGGAGCCATCACTAAGGATGATTTCTTGTGCTTATTTTTGTGTCCCCCAAATTGGGGGGGGGGGGGGGGGGGAGAAAGGGTAAGAGTGCTTGGCTGGAGAAGATTTATCTGATGGCCAAGGCTCGATGCACCTATTCATGAGAACCGGTCATATAGATAATGCCTTTGCCTTTTTCTTTGTCATCAGAACACCTTTTCTCCTTTTATTTTCTTGCATGAAACTCAAGACATCGGAGGATTCTGGTTTCTGGTATGTTGTTCTTTTCTTCATACTTGGATGTCACTAGATTCACTGCATTCATTAGATTCACTGCATTATTTATTGATGAGACTGGTGTTTGATCGTGGAAATGTTGAGAACACATTATTAACAAAACAGAGAGACAGAACAGAGTACTTTTCATATGCCAGCCTCTTGAAGAAACTTGCAAAGGAAGACTTTCACTTCACATAATTTATGTCCTTTTCAAACGTCGTCTTTAGTTATTCTTGGCTTTGCCTCCAATGTATTCTAAAACCCCTGTACACGTTGTTCTGTGTCTTTCCCTCAATTGAGCATTAGAAAAACTCATCAGTGAAGGCATAACTTCGTTCTAAAGGGCCTGATCTTATGCAGGGCACACTGCTTCGACAACAGGATAGCTTAAACCGGATGATGAAAAGCTTTATACTGGCTGCTAAAAAACGTGGCTTTGAGGAGGCAACTCTGAATGACTACCACACAAAAACAGAGTCCTTTTCGTAGAAAGTATAGGTTGATAAGCGTTTTGAGTTGTATCAGTTCGATTTCCCTTGAAGTATGTAGAACACCATCGACCCATTACCCATATACGCTTAGAAGTTAGATCCTGACTTCCTTCGCTACTCACTCTACCTCTGAAACTATATTAAATACCTCGTATTAGAACAGAACCCACTCCTTCTCTAGTTTGGCTCAAGGCATCAAAGTGCAGGGGAAGAAAAAAAACTGCAAAAGTTGTGGGCAGTCCATAGTTTCTCTAACGATCTTCGACTAATTGGTTTTCGGTCGGTGATAATATATCGAACTCTCCAGTCTTTAAACAAATTGACCAGTTTTCAGTTGGTGATAATCTGTTAAACTCTCCTTAATTGCCACCGCACATATTGTCACAAAAAGTTACCAGTCGGCTGGACTATCTTAATTCGAGGAATTACACTTTTTTTTTCTACGTAATGAGCAATCACTTTATTCCAAGAAAAAGACCAGCCATGGCGGATCAAAGTATAAATGTTGTACACATTGCACCTAAAGTATGTTGTACTTACCCGCTACACCTCAAGTATGCTGTACTGATATCTAATTCTGTGACATTAAGCACTGGATGTTTCAATATCAGCCATTTGTATCTTCCCGTTAAATTGAGCTTTAAAAATTTAAAATTAATCGAAAATAGAGCAAAAGACATTTTTGCCCCTCAATTAGCTAAACAAAGCATAAAACCTCTTTTTTAGGGTAAAAAAAATCTCTTTTTTCTGTTTTCAGTTAATTTTAATTGTCAATTTAAGATTTAACGGTCCGGGCGAAAATCGAACTTAAGACCCACAAGCAAACTCCTTTCATAGGACTCTGAGAACTCATTGTGTTCACTTCTGGCCTCTAGGTTATTCGGTTATTCCCAAGCCATCATCTGTGGACTCTGGTCATCTGCACTCCATTAGCTAGCGGAATATCTTTCAGATATTCTTTCGAGTTGAGCTTGGTTGGAAGCAACATCATGAATCCCCACAAACCTAAAAAGAACCAAACACCAAATTTATCAGAATTAGGTTGTCGTACGTCATTCCCAAAGAAATCCTATATTGGCTAGTGCCCTTACCTAAAGCCGTACTATAATGTCTCATATGCTGACTTTCACTAGACAAATCAAACCTACCATGCTTACAATTTTTCTTTTGCCAAATTCATTACGGCACTTACAAGAATGAGGGATGAAATTACACAGAAAGATGAGCCAACGTGGGAAAGCTTTTCTTCTTCCTATATTTTATTAGAACATGAATGACATTACTTTAACCTTAGTTAAGAAATAATGGAGACAGAAGAAAAAGCGAACTGCTGAAAGCCATTGTTAAAGGAGTGAATGAGACCATTTTCCATTGGCGGGTGCCGGTTGTGGCGTGTGGCGCGTGTGAGTTGAAAGATTAGAATGAGATCATTATAGTAAAGCAGGGAAAGAGAGGTTAAAAAGAATATAGATGGACAGAACGACCATTAAAGCATGTAGTGGAATGTGGAGCAATGGTGGTGGTCGCCGCATATCCCTTGGAAGATGCGGGCATTAGAAACCCATCAGAGGAAGAAACCCAAATTCCACACCCACCCCTACCCCTCTCCTTTTTATAAAAGACCTGCTCTGCTCGCTCTTTCATGGCCTGCACAGAAGGCAAACGTACATGAGTCGTTGCTTTAAGCTGCTAACTAGTCACATGTCTTAGTACTAGTGCCACCTCCACTCAGCCAGACCAACTGAGCAGGAGCTAGCCACGATGGCTCAGTGGGTGGGTCTAGAGCGGGTGCAGGTGGCGGAGAAAAGCTTTTGATTTTTGTTATTTTGGGAGAAATGAGGTTGGTTGCAAAATCCAGCAGCATCTCTCGGGGTGGCCGGTTTCTCCCACTGGGCAATTCCATCCTTTGGCATTTACAGTACCATTTCAAGGTTCGGAAGCATTTGCTACGACGATGAGTACAAGCTAGATGATTTCTTTTTCTTCTTTTCTATTCTTTTCAAAATCATTGGAATAATTCAGTTGTTGTGGCTTTGTTTTTCCTTCTCTCAGATGTAACAGAAGTTGGCTACATATACATATGGTGTACTGCAAGCTTCATATGAAACCTCCATGAAAATCTTAACTTTTTGCTTCCTTTGTTGAATTTTGATGGTTGCTCGTCATCATTGAGAGACTTTTGATTTGTTTTGCATTGTGGGTTCTCGTTCAAATTCCAGTTCCATAAACCCTAGATTAAACTGCACATATATATGTACTTACAGTCCTAAAAGTATCTTGCTGGCATATTCTTATGTATTGGTATCTGGGTATTTTAGAGGGTTCGGTTATGGTGCTGGCTGCTATGGTGTTGGTGGAAGGTTGGGATTGAATTTTAAAGATCCAAGGGTGTTGGTAGTGTCACGTCAATTAATGAGGGTTGACCCGTTTTTCAGTTGACCCGCGAATGAGATTCGGTCAACCGCTACAAGTATCGGTCAACCTGTTTATGTAACGGTGGACCTGTTCATGTCGACCTGTTAATATAGCTATCAACTGGGTCAGCAGAAAAACGGGTCAACTCGCAGATCAACCCTCATTAATTGACGTGACACTACCAGCACCCTTGGATCTTTAAAATTCAATCTCAGCCGTCAACCAGCACCAGTCAACACCATAAAGGCCAGCACCATATCTCAATCCTATTTTAGATGCAATCTGGGCATCATTTGGAGAGACAGAAGTATGAAACTCGAGTCTCACTGCAGATGATTGAAGTCATATTTGCAACTATAAGGGTGTTATGATCAGTTTCCCTGCTCTTAGATTGATTACTTGATCATTCAGCCAAAAAAAAGATTACTTGATCGATTTTTCACAGCAAAAGAGAGAGAATCTATGAATCCTGAGGTAGGGTACTGCAATAATGTCTTGCAGTGAGAAAAATAGGTAACTTGGAAAAAAAAAAGTGAGAAAAATAGGTAAGCTTCTCAGTACATCAGGTAGAAAACTTGAAATGACGTTTAGCTATTTCAGCCTATTTGTGTAGTATGTACTATGTAGTTGGCCAAAAGCATGTACGGAACCAAGAAAAACAAAAAGCATGTACTGAAGTCAGCAGTTGGGCTTGTTTTTTTTTCCCTAAGTCTTGGGCTTGTAATTCATTCCATATATCATAGAGGGAATATGCTAATCACATCATGCTGCACTTTCAAGTCTTCCAAGGTCTTGAAATATCTCAGTACAGAACATAGGAGTAAATTCACCCTCTCTGTCGTTTTCTACACTTCTGGATGGATAACCTATCCTGGTTGTAATCCAATGATTAAACAAATACATGCCCATGAGTTTGCCTGTTCAACTTCAGACAAGATAAGTAAACGGAGAAAGTATTTCTGGGTTGCCTGTTCATCCAATTTCCCCAACTGTATGATCAACTTGTTTTCCTCACTACCAAAATGAAAGAGAAAATTGAGCAGTCAACACTGTCATCAAAGATATTAAACTTTAGCTACATGGGTATCCAATTGGCTTCCTGTATGCCTCGCGGATAGTAGCCGATACAAACTGTATATATACTAACCATCAATATCTTCGAATCAATGAGATTGAGTCCTTTAACTAAGCCATAATTTGTGGAGATTTGTGTCCTCCATTTTTGTATAAATACACCTTCCATTTTTGTTCAATAGCCCTTTGGCGTTGGTTGTGTAGAAAATGATTCTATTATGCATTTGGTGGAGCTTATGGAGGGAAAGAAACGGAAGGTACTTTGAAGGGCAATATGATGCATACTTTGTTTCAATGGGCTAATGGGGTGCGGGGTTCTCCTTATGTAGACTTCGGCGATTTTATTAGTTTTCTTGTCTGTTTGTTGTAGATGGTTTAATACAGCTCTTTGTATTGTTCTGTCACCTTTTTCTTTCTTTCAATAAAATTTTCCTTACTTATAAAAAAAAAGTATAGCTCTTTGTACTGTTACTCATTTTGTTTCTTTTAATAAAGCTTCTCATACTTATATAATAAAAAAAAAATGTAGATACAACGCATACAGCTCATGTGTCATCCAATTCTTGGTTTAATTTAACAAAAATCATATATACAGTGTGCAAAGTCTCAACAATCAATAGTTTGGCAGTGAAATGTCTCAAAAGTATAAAATTAAGGGTACGAAAGTGTCAATGATCCCATGGTTTATAACCTTATTATTTTTTGGTCAAAACCTGGGGAATAATTTTCCCTTCCTTTTAGATAGTGGATATTTGCTAAGAGATTCACATTGCATGATTGCCCTTGTAGTTTTTGATTCACTGGTAAGTGAGGTTATCGAAAGTAAAACTGTAGAACAAAGATGGCTGAGATTTATCTTGACAAGGTTACTGATCACGGGAGATATATAGAACTCCTGAGAGCTGGATGGTACTGTGTAGTGGCTGGAGCACCACTTGCAGTTTCAGAGTTTGTGCAACAGAACACATAACATTTAGTACCTGAAGGCAGACAAGGTTGATTGTTTGGCTGCCTGCAATATGGTGGAGAGGATGTTTCTGTTCTTTCTCTTCCTTTGTTGTGGTGTGAGAAGGGAATGAAATATGCTGTTAATGTGTCTATATTGATTAAGTATAACTTGTATCATCAAGGGTTTCTGCCCTCCATTTTATCCTTTTTCTTTATTTAGATATACTTAATCTGTGACGCTCGTGTGTACTTGCAGAGCTACTCAACACATGCATATATATTTTGTGTAATCATGCTTGTGTAAATAACTTGTGAAAATTCAGTTGGCCATATGCTCCAACCGCTTGAAGACTTCTATCTTGGCAGAGGATGAAGAATGGAAAGTTGATTATTGGTTGATGATTGGTCTTATAGCTATTTTTGTGTTAGTCATTTCCGCTTTATTTATGGTGGGGTATTTTCAATTGCAACTTGCGAGCATCGGTATGTCTGCAGCTCAAATATATGTATTTGATCTGTTACCAAACACATGCAGGTATGGACGTTATCGGCCCTGGGGTAGTCCTTTATCAAGAAAAGTCAAGGGCTGGCAGATACACTGGTGGCACTATGCGCAAGAATCTGTTCTGTCTGATATTCCTAAAAGGTTGAAGAAAACGTCTTGGAGATACCTTGGACAGCGACTGTGAGTACATATTCTGTCGTGATGTAAACCTTATTCTGGGCATTTTTTTTAATTTTTTTAAAAATTTATTTCCGAGGACATACAAAAACACGTAATTTTAGTTTATGTTAAAATTAAATTTTTTAAGTTTGTAATTTGCATTAAAAATATAATTTTTTATTTATATTAATAAATCGGGTCTGATCCAGTCCAAACCGGTTTTGCAAAAGGTCTGACCGGATTTCACAATCAAGACCAGACCGGACCAGACCAGACCACAAATCCTGTCCGATTTTGTGGTCCGGTCCGATTTTGTTCAGCCCTAGCATTGTTCATGTTCAGCAATAGAAGTTTGTGTTCGATTTTGGTTTTTGCATTGCAGACATTTTGATATATAATAAGCAATTTTTTTTGTGTGTGTGGGTGTATGTTTTTATTTTTATTTTTATTTGTGAATTTAATTTGTTTATTGAAAATGAATGATGTACTACAAATGAACGAATATGTGGTAAAATTTTTTTTTTGATAAGTAAGCAATATTATTAACGAAAAAGAAAAAGAAGAACAATACAAAGATTGTACCGAAAATACAACAGAACAGAAATTACAGCACACAAACAAAAAAAGCTCAAGTAGTCCTGGACATCAAGAAAACGGTCACCCAACATCACATCAGACCATAAAAAAAGATCATTCATCAAGAAAAGCGTCATTTTCTCAGGTCCGGGAAAGAAATGATCATTCACCTGCAACCCTCGTCATCCGCTGCAACCCGACGCACGGTGTGTAAAAGAAAACACTCATTCTAAATAGGGCTCTTAGGACACAACTTATTAACTACGCATGTGTAGAGATTGGGTGATGATTGATCATGCATAAGTATTTGTGATAAATTTCCCGACTCATCCATTTCTGCTTTTGCATTGACATTCACTTGATGAAATGTTTAATTCCTGCAATTTTTGTGTGAGGTGATTCATGAGAGAGTTCCTGAGTGTAGGAAGAGGCTTTCCTCGAACTACTTTGCATTTCACATCCACAGACAGATTCTTGATTGCCATCTCCCGAGCATGATTTTCGAAATTTCTTTTGTATGTGGTGTGAAAATTTTGGGAAATTAAATGTAAAAAACATAAAGGGAAACTGCCATTTAGATTATTAGTGCATCAACCGTAGGTCTCGGTAGTTAAATTACTCATTATGGTTTGTGCGTCCTTATCAATTAGGCTTCAATGTCATCATCGAAAACCCTTTGGCGAGATGAGCAACGCATGACGAGGCTCATTGAACTAGCCACTGCTGAGTTCAACGTAGGACGTGTGAAAAATGGCAAACTAGGAGCACCCAACTATGAATCTATAGCTGCTATTATGAGTGTTGAAGTGACCATCCTGGATGCGCAAAAAATTAAAACTAGGTTGAACAATATGCGCACTGTGTTTAGGATAATAATTATTTATTTTCGGAATTAAATTAAATAATTATTTTTCTATTTTGTATCACGAAAACAAGTTCGTTAGCAAATAATTGGGATTTTCGGAATTACCTATAGTGTTATAAATAAACATCGACATTTGTATAACAATAAAAAAAGTAGATAATAAAAAGGATTTTCATAATTATAATAAATATTATCAATAAATATCAACATTTGTATCACAATAAAAAATAGAAGATAAGAGGTATTTTCAAAATTATTCTTAATATTATAAATAAACATCAACATTTGTATGATAATAAAAAAAATAGAAAATACAAGGTAAATTCAAAATTATAATAAGTATTATAAATAAACATTAAAGAAGGAAATAAAAAGGATTTTCGAAATTATCAAAAATATTATAAATAAACATCAACATTTTTACAATAATAAAAAATAAAAAATAAAAAATATTTTTGGAATTATAATAAATATTATAAATAAATATCAATATAAATATAATTTTAAATTTTATCTTCTACACACATTCTAATAAAGGTAAAAACCAAATAACAACCTTAAAAATCATTATCACCTCTTTTCACACCAATCACTAAAAGTCAACAAATTATTCAGAAACACCAATAAACTCCAACATCATCTAAAAATTCTCAAATCTTACAAAACCGAACAAGCTCTAAAAATAATTGGCAAAAGTGATCGTTTTCCCAAAACAAAAAGAATTTAAACATAATTCAGTATCAAATTTAAGCTATTAATATCCCAAAAAAAATCCTTACTAAATTTATGATAAAAGAGATTACCAAAACAATGAAGGTCTAATTAGTCCGTTCAGAAACTGAGGCAAATTTAATAGTCCAGAACCACTAAAACGTATAACTGCCGCTCAAACCCAAAGCACATGTACTAACGGTAAAAGACAAAATGATCAAGAAAACCTTCACGTCCTGTGTGCCGTCCGATTCATAACAGTACCATTTCAAATTTCAATGTTCAAACGGCTATCTAAGTTTTTTTTTTAAAAATTTGACAACTTGGTCCTTGGGTTTATACTCCTTTGACAAATAGATCCTTGAGTTTCAAAATTCAAAATTTTAGTCCTTGGGTTTTCGTTGTTTGACGAAATGGTCCTTCCGTTAGTCTGTCGTCCATATACTTAGCGGATTTGATGCATCGACCGTTACACGTCAGCAAATTTGTACCGGTCGTCCGCTATATGAATAGATCATTGAGTTTCAAAATTCAAAATTCAAAATTTTAGTCCTTGAGTTTTCGTTGTTTGACGAAATGGTCCTTCCGTTAGTCTGTCGTCCATATACTTAGCGGATTTGATGCATCGACCGTTACACGTCAGCAAATTTGTACCGGTCGTCCGCTATATGAAGCGGTCGACCGCTTCATGTAACGAACGACTGCTCACTTTTTACACATATATCCGGTCGACCGCTTCAAATCCGTTAAGCATATGGACGGCAAACTAACGGAAGAACCATTTCGTCAAACAACAAAAATCCAAGGACTAAAATTTTGAAATTTAAAACCCAATGATCCATTTGCCAAAGTGGTATAAACCTAGGAACTAATATGCTAAAATCCCCTATTTTTTTTAACAAACATTTCCCGCCACCGCTATAATTTCCAACGGAATTATTGCATGTTAATAATGCCATCTGGAAACAGTTTGACATGGAGTAAAGATGAATTACACTATATAAATTCCATTATTTTTATAAAATTAATTTAATACGAATTAATATAATAATACTTGTTTGTTTCAACAATTAGGCAATGATATATAAGTTTTTATAAATTCACATACATACGATTTTGCAACCCCTAAATCTATCGGGTCAATGTCGTTTTGAGATTCGATGATTTATCAAAATGTATTAACGTGTGCCTTCAAATACGAATAGACCTTTAAAATCTTGTTACATGATTAATTTATAACAATTATAATTTTATTGATAAATTTTGATAGTTTAAAAGTTTTATAATTTTTTAAATTTAAAAAATAACATAAATCTCATAACTCTGGATAGTTTAAATCTCAAAAATGACATAAATCTCAAGATGGAAAATGATTTTGCTCTAATTATTATTGTCTAGGTAGATTGGTTGGGTGAAGATATTTATTATTTTTCATTTTTAGTCATAAATTTTAGTGAGTCAAAATTTTAGTCCTTGAATTTTCATCTCTGTAAAATTTAATCATCACGTTACTCTGTCGTCAATCTCATTAACGGACCTCTTTGACACGTCAACAAAATTGAAGCGGTCGACCGGTACATGAAGTGGTCAACCGTACGAATTTAGATTTTATTAAATTTTATTGTTATGTGGGTAGAAATTATTTTTAGATATTTAGATTTTTTTTTAAGCATAAGTAGCATATGCATTTAGATAAGATCAAGGAGGTTTTAACACCTCAGGAGGCTCTAAAAGGCGTACCAGACACTCCGAAGAGCCGGCGGGCCAACGAGCAAACGGACCCAAAGGTCCTACAAAGTCCCCGAAGGGACGGACAAGCCACAGAGGCCAAACAAGCATAGGCCAGCAAATACAAGCTAATATGCCTAAAAAGATAAACGAGACAATAAAAAAACCAACACAAGCAGAAAACACATCTGCAAGCAGAAAACACAGAATTAAAACATAAGCAGCCTTAAACATAGAGGCAGGCCCTAACGGGCGAAAACTGAACATAAACCAAGCCCTAAACATATGGGCCGCCCCAAACAGGGTTATTTCCGGTCGGTCAGTCGGCGGAGGCAGCGGGCGGCGGCCGGAGGAAGACAGGACAGCGAAAAATGGAGGTCATGATCCGCTGAGTCCTGGTCGGCGAAAAGTGGAAGAGGGCGGGGGCCGGAAGGCGCCGCACACGCGCCAAGAGCGATCGGCGCGTGAGATCCACGCGCACCGCGTGGGGCGCGTGGACCAACACGCGCCGATCTTTGAGGGGCGTGCCGCCGGGGTTCCCATGCGCGGCACCTCCTGAAGCTCGCCAGACGGCGCGTGTCCCCTCGGAATGAGCGGAAACCACCGAAAAGCAAGAAGAAAGAACCTGCAAAAAAAAAACACCAAAAACGGCCAAAACCAACCACAACCGGAGACCAAACCGACCGGAAGAGAGAAAGGGGGAGAGAAGACGGAGGAGGGGAAAAGAAATGGAAAAAGGAGGAGTCCGTAGGGGTGCTGGGTGGGTGGGGAAAGCAGAGAGGGTGCGGGGCTTTGAGAGAAAAGCGCTGAATTCGGGATCCGTTTTGGTCCTCTTTGCTTATCCTACCCGTTTCCTCGTTTTTATATTTAGATTAATTGAGTTGTATGCTAAGAATACAAAGCAACCCAACATCGTGTAGTTAACGATCCCAGTCTACCTTTCCCGTGGAAAGCATGCCTTGGTGGCTATTTTTCATTGCGTCAATTGGTTGTGCCGGGAAAAATCGCTCATTTCACAAAAAATAACTGGGGAGCAGAGAAATTGTGATAAGGTCAACCATTTGGTATCTCGCGAGGACGAAACTATCCCCAGTAGATGACTTAAATTGCCACCGACTCATACAATAAGATTGGTGTTATTTATTTAGGTGTTAGTGTGTGTTTGCACAAAATATTTTACTAAATATTTCAACCACTCTTAATAAAATATTATAATATAATCTATCTCTTCCATAAAAAAAAATAAAAATTACAAAAATATAAAAAATTATCTCTCTTCCCTTTTTCACTAAACTCAATACCAACACTAAATTCAATACCAAAAATTTTACAATACAAACATAACCTTAGTAGTGGGTAAAACAAAAGATTTGTTGTACCGGTCCTGTTAATTACATTATTATTATTATTATTATTATTATTTTCTAATTAGGTGTTTGACTCGACTTACACACATCTCAATTAACTTCGAAATCTGTTATGTCCTTATTCCACACGAAATCGGATAATTATCGGGCCGAAAGTCTTAGGAGTGACCATAAATAATCGGTAATACTTATAAGATTTTAAATTGAAGTTTTATAAGGAATATACTGCTGAAACAATACTTTTATTTTTTTTAGACTTTATAGAAAATTATTAATTTTTGCATGCTTTGGCTGATGTTTTAAAAATATTTTGAGAATGGTCCAATAAAAGAGTGATCGAACAAATATTGAATAGAATGTTATTTGAGGGCTCACAAGCAGTTAAATATTTATTTAATTTTAATTATAGTCGATAAACTTAAAAATAGTAGATAAAAATATTATTGCATGAATACGACATAGGAATTATAATATAATTTTACCATTTCTCAAATTTTTATGGTTGGCGGGAATTAATTTTAAGAGAATAAAGATTGTGAGACCAGCTAATTTATATAAAAAGATTAAAAAAAGATAAATTCAAAATCAGTTCATGTGTTATACATAAAATCGATTTAGTTACTGTGATATAAAAATTATAAATTTAGTCCATATGATTTCAGAAAATGATAAAATCAGTCCTTGATGGAGGATCAATAGTAAATGAAAATAGATTCACAGACTAAATTTATTATTTTTATATTATAAAAAACTAAATAAATTTTTGAGTACAGCACATATATCAATTTTGTATTTATTCCTAAAAAAATCGCAGACGAGGAGGCTCTCTCCGAGACGAAACAAGAAGGAGAAGACAAATCATCGGTCAGGGCTACTTTGGGCATTACGAGAATTAAAGGTGCGCTCTGTTTCTCCCGAGTTTTTTTCTTCATGGAAACCGACGTGTACTGTGTTCCTATTACCCCACTCTCAACCAATTCCCTCAATTTCTTTCTCGGGAACCCTAAAAGCATTGCCTCTCTGGCTCTCGCGAAAATCTAACCCCTACAGGTGTGTTCTTGGACTCGACGTTCTTCGAATCAAAATTCTCTCTTTCGTTCTGGTTATTTATGATACTGAATTCGGATTTTAATCTCGGCCAAACAGAGGTTTTCAGGGTTTGAATCGATCTGTGTGGGTCCATGGCGAACGGTACCGATTCTGGGGAGTTTGTGCTGCTATCACGGGTACGGACGGGTCACAAGCGAGAGTTTGCCTTCGCCCTGAAGGCCCAAACCGAGATCTGCGGGTCCCTGGGTCGGACGCGGTCTAGGAAGACTCGGAATGAGGTTTTGCAGACCTATAGCAGGAAGAGACGTAAGAGCTCGGAATCCAAGGATGCTGAGAATGGCGCCTTAAGGGATCAGAAGAAGGCGAAGGATTTGGAAGATTTGGGTGGTTCGATGAGTGAAGAGGAGGCCAAGAGCGATGTGGTGGACGTCGACGAACCGAAGAGCCTCGTGGGCGAATCGGAATCAGTCGGTGAGAGGGGGTCCAAGGAAGACGCGTCGATGCCCTTGTCTGACGAGGAATTGAGGAGTGGAGTGGTGGAAATGGTCGCAAATTTGGCAAAGGAAGAAGAGAAATCAAAGGAGGATACTATTGGTGTCGAATTGATGCTCAAAAAGGAGCCCAATGAGAATCAGGAGAACGGATGCGAACCGGTAATTGGTGCAACGAATGAGGATCTGCGTAAGGATGAGACGAATGAAGCTTTTTTGATCAATGGGGATCATAAGGCTGGAGAGATAGTGGTCGAGAGCCCTTCAAGGCGGTTTACACGGTCAGCATTGAAGGTGAGGGCGGAGGATAAATGTGCCTTGAGGAATGATGTGGAAGATAGTGATAATAAGGTGGTTGCGAATTCTGGTGACGGGGTTGATAGGACGTCAATTACTACTACACCGGTTGCGATGATGAAAATGTTGAAGTTGAAGAAGTTTCCGGCCAAGTTGAAAGATTTGCTTGACACTGGTATTCTAGAGGCGATGCGGGTGAAGTATGTCCGGGGAGCCAAGGTATATAATTCCCTATCGCTGTTTTGCTGGGAGTACTTTTGATGGCAGTATTTGCATGCATACGTGTTCTGGTGTGAAGCGTATGTCTTCGTGTTGCAGGTTAGAGCACCTGGAGAAACAGGGCTGCAAGGTGTGATTAAAGGCTCTGGTATATTGTGTTACTGTGGAAAATGCAAAGGAGTTGAAGTGAGTATTCGGTTTTGATTTTCTAGGCTGTTTAGGAGATCCCGTAGTGTTGTTCTTGCGAATCATTGTTGCTTGTGTTGAATGTAGGTTGTTACGCCCTCCTTGTTTGAGCTGCATGCTGGAAGTGCAAATAAACGTCCACCCGAGTATATTTATCTTGAGAATGGGAAAACTCTGCGTGATGTCATGAATGCTTGCGTGAATGCTTCTTTGGACACTATGGAAGAGCTTGTACGAAATGCCATTGGATGTTCTTCGCTGAAGAAATCTACTATCTGTTTGAATTGCAGAGGTTTCTTTTGCACCATATTTTTTAGATTTTATAAGCTTCATATCTTATTATTTCTATTAGAGATTGTGGCGTCTTGGTTGTTGAATGAATTGCAGGGCCTTTTCCCAAGGCTGACAATGGGAATTCGATGCTGCTATGTAAATCATGTGCAGAATTAAAGGAGTCTCAAGATAGCCCTGCTCGAACAGCTGATGTTAGTGATGGGTATGTGATATTTGAATTTATATGCTGTAGTATAATTGGAACTTTTTGGTCATCTGAGTGAGCTTTCTGACAATGCTGGGAAGATTTTGTTTGGAATTCAGCCTAAGCCTTACAGATTTAGGTATCTTGTACCCATTATGATCATGGTTTCTTAGCATTTGCTTTCATATTGAATGCATATACTAGCCAGTTTATATATATGCTATAGGCAGACATTATGAATTGAATCCAGCAGTTAGCAATTACCAGATACACATGCATTGGGAATATGTAGTTCAAACATTTTCCTTAGGGGAACCATTATAGAGTTGAGGTTGTATTTAGAAAGTAGAAGAATAGGTTCGGTACCTGGGCTTTGGGACAAATGGTTTTGGTGTAGAATAGTGATGAGGTGGGTGTTGGATTTAGTTGCTTTGGGGTTCACACACTTAGTGGAGGCAAGGTATATGAATTGCTTCTCTCTCCACAAGTAAGAGGTGAACCCTTGTAGGCAGTGTTAGTATTTTGGGGAGTGCTCAGAAGGAAAGCACAAAACTAGTTGGTAACTTTCAGGTCAAAAGGTTGGGCCATTCCAAGTCTTTGCGGGAGTCTGGTTTCATGAGTTTCAGCTTCAATTGGTTATATAAACTCAACATTCAGTTATCATATCTACTTGAACTAGATTCAAGTCGCGATCAAATGAGGAAGGTGTAGAATAGGGATTTATGCAACTTTTTTTTCTTCTAATGGGATATAGGCTACTTTTTTGTAGAACATATGCTATTGTTGTACTAATAATTATGGGGCACATGGATATTGTTGTTATCCTACTCTTTGCTGTAACAGGTTTTAAAACGCAGATGTATATTAGCTCTCATGAGGGAATAAAAGATGAAATTTATTTTCTTCTCATTTTAAGTAAATTTCAATTATGGGGCACATGGATATTGTTGTGTTCGTATGCAAACAAAGCCAAGGAACACATACATTCCAATTTTGTAGATATGTGGGTGTTTGTGGGTGTGTATACACACTTATATGTGTTAAGTGCTCTAAAATCTCTATCTTGGTGTGGTTGGATGACTCCTCTGGGCACCTTCAGTGCTTTTTCATTCCTAAATTTTCTTCAGTGTTAAACTTATGTTCTGAATTTAGGTGGCATTTTTGCCCCCCGTCTGTCACTTAATATTCCCATATTCATCAATAGAATAGCCCTTACTTTATGATGGAAAGTACTAGTCGTCTTTGCCAATATATTGATAAGATCAATAACTTCTAAAGTATGGTTTTCTTTTAGTTATTGCAGATCACCAAAACCAGTTTTGGTTCCTAAGTCATCTGACAGTGTTTTGAAGTGCAATACATCCCGAGTTAAGAGTCATGGAAGATTAACTAGGAAGTAAGCGCTTTCTAATATTGTATTTATCCATGCAATGTCATTCAGTTTCTCAGTAATATGAGACGTTGACTTGTCTTCCCGACATTCTTTTGAAAGGGATCTGCGCTTGCACAAGTTGGTTTTTGAGGAAGATGTGCTGCCAGATGGGACTGAAGTAGCATATTATTCTTGTGGACAGGTGATGCAATGAAGATTAGTGAACCAACATTTTAAGTTTCTTAATTGGATGTCTTTTCTGAGTCTGCTTTGTTTTGTGGGCAGAAATTGTTGGTTGGTTACAAAAGGGGATGTGGAATCTTTTGCACTTGCTGCAGCTCCGAGGTAAATTTGTTTCAGCTGGAATTGTTTTTCTGGTAGAATATCCTTCCAGAGATTGACTTTATTTACGTTTAATCGTGCAGGTTAGCCCTTCCCAGTTTGAAGCCCATGCTGGTTGGGCATCACGTCGAAAGCCGTGAGTGTTTGTTTAAATTATTGGGTGGTTGGGGTTAAATAGATGGTCTTGGCTCCATAGTGGTCTTGCGACTGATAGTCGAAACACTCTTGCCAAATGGCTTGATTCAGTTGGTGAGACCTCTGTGGGCCAGGTCCATCCATACTTTGAGGAGGGCTTTTTTGAAATTGACTAGAAATAAGCCGTAGTTTTGTCTGTAGTGTTTTTCTTAGTTTGACTTGGCTTGTTCTTGTTTTGCAGTTACCTACACATTTACACATCTAATGGGGTGTCTCTTCATGAACTGTCTATATCTCTGTCAAAGGGTCGAAAATTCTCTGCCAATGAAAATGATGACCTCTGTAGCATCTGTCAGGATGGGGGGGATCTTCTGTGCTGTGATGGGTGCCCTCGTGCCTTTCACGTAGGTGAGTTCTTGTTTTCTGTTTGTTTGTTTTTTGTCATGGAATAAGTTGTGATTTTGGAACCTTTTACCTGGTAGTGAAAATCAAACTACTGAGGCAATTATGGCATTATGTTCAAAAACTCCTCTGGGTTATTTGTGAGAAGAGAGGTGATCTATTTTAACGAATGAAAGGGATACAAATTAGATTATAAGAGATATTGCAATGAATGAAGCAGACCCTCTAATTGAGCGCTACCCTAGTATGCCTAGATGTCATTCTGTTATGCCTTGAAGTGTATAGGCTGCGAAAGGAGAAACAACAAATCCCCCCCCGGCGTGCAGGTCCCTCTGACCTGGTCCTGGCAGGGGGCAGAAAGAATACTATTGCATTAATATCACTTTGGTCCACTTTTATTCCCTTCTCATGTCTCTGGCATTATTACTGATCTTTGAGGTGGGTAGTGGCCTAAGAGTCCTTTTTTGGAAGGATCGTTGGTGCGGTGAGAGTTCCTTAAAGGATATGTTTCCTTCTTTATTCTCTCTTGCTTACAATAAGGATGCGATGGTGGCGGACTGTTTGGAGAGGGATTCCGGGAGTTCTTCGTGGAATATTCAATTTGTTAGGAGGGCTAATGATTGGGAGTTGGAGGAGTTTTCGACTCTCTTCTCTTTACTTTACTCCAAAGTTTTGAGGAGTCATGTTGAAGATAAGATGAAATGAGTGAGATCCAGGAATGGAGTTTTTTCGGTGAGATCTTGGTTTTTGTGCCTTGTTGGGGTTCTTGATGAGAGCTTCCCTTGGAGACAGATTTGGAAGACTTTGGCTCTGCCTAGGGCATCTTTCTTTGTTTGGGAAGCCACCCATGGTAGTATCCTTACAACTGACAAGCCAAGGAGGAGGGGAGTGTATGTGCTTGATTGGTGCTATCTTTGCAAAAGTGATGGGGAGTCTACTGAGCATATTTTGCTGCACTGCCTGGTTGCTAGGGATTTGTGGTCCTTTGTGCTTTCTATAATGAACTACGATTGGGTTATGCCTCAGAAGATAGCTGACGTTTTAATGTGCTGGAATAGGGATTTTAATGACCCTCGGGCCTTAGCTATATGGAGAGTGATCCCTTCTTGTATTTGGTGGATTTTATGGAGAGAGAGAAATGAGAGATGTTTTTCGTGGAATATTCAATTTGTTAGGAGGGCTAATGATTGGGTTCCGGCGAACCTCCGGAGCCGGAACAGTCCCTTGCAGTTGGAGCAGAATTAACCCGTTCCTCTCTTGGCTTGCCGGAGACGACGGGGGGCTCCTTTTCGGTGCCAGATCTGGCCGATCTCCAGGCTGGGAAGTTCAGGTGTGGGATCCCATTGGAGGAGTTGCACGATCCGGGGAGTTGCGTTGCCGAGAAGGACCGGGTGATGCTGGATTCTTCTGAGGGGGTTATTCTCGGTGGGTTGGAGGAGGGGGAATGTTCTCGGGCAGTGTTGGAGGTTGGAGTTCCTGAGGAGGGCGAAGCAGAGGGCACTTTTGGAGGGGAGTTGTCTTTGTTGGAGGTGGTGGAACCAGCTCCCGAATCTCAACCCTTGTCGGTAAGCTTCCCTGGTAAAGCTGTGGGGGGGGGGGGAATCTCCGGCGTGGGTTTTGGACATGGTTTCCTCGGTGGGTCAGATGGTTGGGGTGTCGTGTGGTGGTCAAGAAGAAAAACTGAGGGATCTCTTTGCTGCGTTGGAACAAAATCGGGTGTCGCTAATTCCGCAAAAGTCCAGAAAGTCAGGGGGGAGGATGCTCAGGGAGTTGAAGGGGTTGAAGTCTTCGGTTAATTATGAAGGGTCTTTTGCTCTCGCTAAGATGACGTAAATGTTGCGGGCTGTCTGCTAGGGGTCTTTTGTGGTGTCTTGTTGGCTTTGTGGGCGGGTGGGGTTTCTTGGGTGTGTCTGGTTGGATAGTGGGATGAGGGTTTTGTTGGATTGTGGGTTGAGAGTCTTGTTGACTTCTCTAGTTTGCTTCTTGGGAGCGTCCTCAGTATTTTCTCTTGTACTGTTGACTCCTTTGTCGCGTGTATTTTGTCTTTTCTTCTTTTTAATAAAATTGGCTTAATTATCAAAAAAAAAAAGAGATGTTTTGAGGGTGTGGCAGTGTCCTTGGAGGGTTTGAGAGGAAATTTTTTGCAGACCTTATTCTTGTGGGTGAATGCTTTGTTGGGCTCTCCCTTTTCGGAGTTTTTTGATTTTATTAGTTTCCTTGCATGTATGGGCTAGAGGTCTCAGTATAGTCCTGTGTACTGTTTCTTCTTTTTTCTTTCTCTATTAATAATATTGCCTTATAAAAAAAATCCTGAAGTAATTTAGTCTGGAAAACTGTTGCTAGAAAGGCACAGCTCCAGTCCATTTGGGTGTCACTAGCATCTGTATTCATGTATTAACTAATAGACTTTACCTGATACAGCTGGACAGAGATTGCACCTTTTGTGTTGGATCTCATTCTCAGATGTCATAAATGCCTGGGCTAGGTTCATTAATTTCCAGCTCTCTCATTTTTAGTGACATTGGATGATTGGAAGAAGATTTCAAAAGTCAAAACATGTTCGGACATCATTTATGTATTGCCTTATGTTCTGTCTTTCTTTTTCCTTTTTCCTTCTACCCTGTTCCTGTGTTTTTTACGTGTGCGTGTGAAACAGATAAAACACATGGCCGTGAAATGCGTGTATTGTGTTTGGCATTGCAAATTTATACATATATTTCACTTCTTTGTTGACCTAGTTATTACAAAACAAACCCAAAGTCACGACTCACAACTAGGATTTGCATTTTAGCACCCACCAAATAAAAGATAAAGACGCTGATTCTATGCACTTGGGTTTCTTGTGATGGATCGATAATCACTATTGTTCTTAAAACTGATCACCGTTCAGTGGACACAGATTTGGATAAGATTGTGGTTCAGCTTCCTCCAATATGCTCAAGTTGCATTTGTGATGTTAGTTATTTTGGCCAATTGCAGAGTGTGTTCCTCTACCAAGGATTCCCACTGGCACTTGGTACTGTAGATATTGCCAGAATTTGTTCCAAACAGAAAAATCTGTGGAGCGTAATGCTAATGCCGTGGCAGCTGGAAGGGTTGCTGGCGTTGATCCTATAGAACAGATAACCAAGCGATGCATTCGTATTGTCAAAACTCCGGAGGTTGACTTTGGCGGATGTGCATTGTGCAGGTTCTATACTCATTTTACTTGCTATCAAAAGTGTCTATAAATGCTCCATTGTATTCCTGGTGTCAGTTCCCTTTTTTGTATATGAATGTCAGTGAAGGAAAATGACGTGCTATGTGCTCCATTGTATTCCTTGTCAGTTTCCTTTTTTGTATATGAATGTCAATGAAGGATAATGATGTGCTATGTATCTAGGACCAAGCTGCAGCTATACACAATGCATGTATGACATCTCAGAAGTATTATTGAAATTTAAGGGCCTTTCAGTGATTACTTGTTAGTGTTTGTCGGATTGGCTAATTCCTTATGTTATAACTGGGGCTACCTTCGTATTCTCCTGGATATCAGGAATTTGTAATTTTTTATGTGGTACATTGTATTGTCTTCATCCTATTAATTTTGATTTTGCACATTCAGATTGGGATTTTAATTACATTTTTTTACCTGATACTTCCAGGGGCCATGATTTCAGCAAAAATTTTGGTCCTCGCACGGTTATTTTCTGTGATCAGGTAGTTTATATTCAGAATATATCTGGGCTTGGCAAGTCTTACATTTGAAATGGTTTGCATTTATTTTTTGTGTATTTACGTTGCTAATTATCCATATTCTTCCCTCAGTGTGAGAAGGAATATCATGTTGGTTGTCTGAGGGATCATGAAATGGAAAATCTCCAGGTGGGAATCCTGTTATATTTTGCATCTCTATTGAAACCATAATTACTTTTTATTTTTAATGTTCAAATGCTGACAAACACTTATACACCAGGAATTGCCAAAAGGGAAGTGGTTCTGTTGCAGAGATTGCGACCATATTCATTCTACGTTGGAGAATTTGGTAGGTCTTGGAGAGCAGAAGCTTTCAGACTCACTTTTGACTGCAATAAGGAAAAAGCATGAAGAGAAAGTTTCGGACAATGAGGCTAAGGTTGATATAAGATGGAGGGTTCTTAATTGGAAATTGGCCTCGTCTTATGAAACCAGACAGTTGCTTTCAAAGGCTGTTTCTATTTTTCACGTGAGTATGCCTCTGTTACATTAATATGCTTGTTTTATTCCTTACATGTGGAAAAGAAAAATTGTTAGTTCCATTATAGTACACGACTTAAGAGTGAAGGATATCTAGTAGGTTTTGATAATGAGAAGCCTGTTACAGCATCTATTGTGTGGGGGTACGACACACATGTTCTCACGCTGTATTTAGTCATTGACCATGTCTTTTGTGCTTTTTAACTGTCTTACTGTCATTGTGATATTCCGCCATATTTGGTAACCTAAAAATATCCTTATGTAAAATACTAATTTTATTGCCTTCATTTCATGCTCTAGGAACGTTTTGACCCTATAGTGGATTCCGCATCAGGCCGTGACTTCATTCCTTCAATGATTTATGGGTGAGCAATTCTAGTTTTCAATTATACATACCTGTGTTTGCAGTCTACCACCTTGCTTGCTCTGCTTATGATTATTTAGCACCTATGTGACCTTTATGTCAATTGGTTTTACAGAAGGAATATCCGGGGCCAAGACTTTGGTGGAGTCTACTGTGCTGTACTGACAGTCAAGTAAGAAGCATAACTTCCTAATAGGCCTCGTGTTCAAGTACATAATGTTGTAGAATAGATATATTATTGTGATACTTTTTTTCTTATATTGCAGCCAGTCAGTCGTGTCAGCTGGAATGTTCCGTATATTTGGGCAAGAAGTAGCAGAGCTTCCTCTAGTAGCTACTGATACTGATTATCAAGGAAAGGTGATGAGCTCCCTATTGTTCCACTACTGCTAGAATGCACCCCCTCCCCTTCTTTAACTCTCTTCAATTATTCTTGGGATGGGATCTCCCCAAAATGTCCCCAGTTTCGTTTCTTTTTTTCTTTAGTTCCCCCCTGCTTTTGGCATGGTGGAAACTATTCTGACTTGATGAATGGCACGATGGTAGGGTTACTTCCAGGCATTGTTCTCTTGCATTGAAAGGCTCCTTTGCTCTTTGAATGTGAAAAACTTTGTGTTACCAGCGGCTGAGGAAGCGGAATCAATATGGACAAAGAAATTTGGTTTTAACAAATTAACCCAAGACGAGGTGTGTTTTTCGACATTTTCTGTTTGGATGCACAAACAAACTTAAGATAAATGTGTATATATCTGTGTTGCAGCTTAACGAGTACAAGAAAGATTACCATATGGTGATCTTCCAAGGAACATCAGTCCTGCAGAAGCCAGTCCCTGATTGCTGAATTAGTAGATCGAAGGTGCTAGGAGTTCCTGGAATTTTTTTATTATTTTTTTTTTGTGAAATGGAGAAGCCCCTATTTTGCACAGCATTTTCCGTTGATGTATATGATGTTTTGTCCTTTGGTGTACAGAAATTAGACATTATACCGAATTTAGAAGCTGATATTTCTTTTTGCAGCACAGGAATGAGAGGAGAGAGACTTTAGTCAATTCAATCTGTAGAAAGCTAGAGCAGGGTTTTGGAAGAACTTTGAAAAATTTTGGGAAGTTAAATGGATATGAACCTCGATAGATGTGTTCAATGGGTAGTATCACTGTTCTTGCTTCTGTCTCTATTCCTGTTTTGGGGACCCTGTTGTCTTCGTCAATTTAGGCTGCGTTTGCACCAAATATTTTACAAAATATTTCACTAACTTCTAATAAAATAATACAATATAATCTCTCTCACATCAAAAAATATAAAAAATTACATCTCTTCACTTTTTTACTAAACTCAATACCAACACTAAATTCAATACAAAAAATTTTACAACACAAACATAACCTTAGTGGGCGTCGCTGCTGAAAATTTCGGCAACTGATTAAAAAATAAAAAAATAATCTCATTATCAAATCATTCTTTTTTATTAAAACTCTATTTTTTATTAATTTTCATAAAATATCTTTATTTTACTAATCTCAATACACTAAAATTTTCATCATTTCAAAATTTTCAATCCAGACTACACCTTAATGATTGATGAAACTCAGGAATAGCTCGTAGCCAACCCGAGAACAAAGCACAGCTAGTTTAGGACATGTTTGTTTAGCCAATAATTTGGGGTCTCAACAATTCAGGCAAGTCAAATGCATTATAAATTTTTTAATTTTTACACCTAAATTATATTTTTCACACTCCAATAAATCTCAATAAAATAAAGATCTCAAAATTTTAAAAATATTTTCTAAAATTTTGACAAACAAATACCTTATTCTCAAATGCCTTTTTGTAAATGGACTGTAAGGAGGGTGGTACGCCACTAGTAACCGACGCCGCCCCCAAGTGATTGATGTCGGGCACCGGGGACGTTTGTCCCGAAACGCAAATTGACCAATAGCATATCAAGGTCGCATTTTCTTTTCATGCCAAATTTGGCCATGCCATCATAAAGGCACCTTTTTTTTTTGGATTCCTTTTCTGGTCATCGAAAGGAGGCAATTATCATTAGCGACCAAGTCATTGCGACGAAACGCAAAATGAGCACACGTTTCATATAATTCTACCGCTGGCGTACCACGCTTTTGAATGTTTGAATACTATGTTTATATCCGTTGCGAACCGAACCGGAAAAATTGGAAGTTTGAAATTCAAAAAAAAGGCCCAACCGGTGTTGACATAGAAGTATAGAACGGCCTTTTTACTTCTTCTTTTTCTAAGCACGTAAAACGGCCTTTTAAAGAAACAAATTTACGTCCTGCCCCGGACTCCAGTTGTGCCTTTTCCCAATTTCTAAAACCCACTTTACTCCCTTACCAGTCCCTATCTCTGCTCTCCCTATCTCTCTATATCTCTCCGGGCGTCGTTCGATTACTCCTGTCATTTGTAAGGTCATACTTAATTCTTTCGTCTCTTTCTTTGCGCACTCCTCAAGTTGTTATGCATAAGCTCGTCTTGTGCAAAATTTCGTAATATCGTTTCATTTACTCCGATCGAATTCGTGCGATATTCTGACAGATTCGAGTTGCGAAGCAGCGAGCGCTAGTGGTTCTTTGAGAGCAAAGCGTAACGGAACAAGAAATGGGTCAGATCCAGTACTCCGAGAAGTATTTCGATGACACTTACGAGTACCGGTACATCTCTTCGTTCATGAAATTTTCAAATTCTTTCATTTTCTTGTTCTTGTTGGTTCCTAAATAAGCTGAAATCTTGTCTCTGATTGTCCGTAAAGGCATGTTGTACTTCCTCCCGAAGTGGCGAAACTGCTTCCCAAGAATCGGCTCCTCTCTGAAGTGAGTAATTAGGGTTTGTGATACTAACACATTTTCCGTTTTCTTTTATTAATCCGTAATCACCATAAGCCTTCACATCGCCAAGAATTGGCGTGACGTATACCTAAAAACGCTAAATCAAGCCACAAACGAGGCCAATCGGATGAAGACAACAATGAATCCGTCAAAAAAATTCTGCGAAGGTAGTAAACGTACGCGTAACTGGAATTTCTATTCTTTGAAGAAATCAGTTTAATCACTGCAATTATAAGATTCTATTCGATGTGAGTTTGTCTATCCTCTGTACTTTTCTATTTCTCCCTATTCTTGAAAGTAGAAGTAGTAGGCATGGATGTCTGAATACTTTGAATTTATTTTGATTATGCCCTTTCTTTTAGAATGAATGGCGTGCGATTGGCGTTCAGCAAAGCCGTGGGTGGGTCCACTATGCGATTCATCGCCCTGAGCCACACATCATGCTCTTTAGAAGACCTCTGAACTATCAGCAGCAGCAAGAGAACCAGGCCCAGCAGAACTTGCTTGCTAAGTGACCACCATTTCATGCAATTTACTTTTGAACTCTAGAAATGGAATAGATGAATTACCAAGCAACTTGTCTATGTTTGCCTAAAAAATCGTTAGATGTTTAAACCTGCCTTTGTTATCTGTACTGTTAATTCTCCTGTTTGGGGAATTTTATACTTGGTCACTGGTGCTGCTGCACACATATATGTTAGTGTACCTCTGGTGTACTTTCTTTTATGTTGGGAGTTTTGTGTCGGTGGTGGATTTTGATTGATAAAGTTGTTTCAGTGCTCTGTGGTTCTGGTCTTTCTTATTGGAGATCACAGAATTAGGATATTATTAGTGTGCTGCTGTTGATCTTTTAAGCTTCATATCTGTAATGGATGATTACTATCTGATGTTAATTGGGTAGGCGTTGCTCCTATTTGAATTGACCTCAAAGATTGATTTCGATTGTTGACTAAATACATGGAATAGATGAATTACCAAGCAACTTGTCTATGTTTGCCTAAAAAATCGTTAGATGTTTAAACCTGGCTTTGTTATCTGTACTGTTAATTCTCCTGTTTGGGGAATTTTATACTTGGTCACTGGTGCTGCTGCACACATATATGTTATATATGTTAGTGTACCTCTGGTGTACTTTCTTTTATGTTGGGAGTTTTGTGTCGATGGTGGATTTTGATTGATATAGTTGTTTCAGTGCTCTGTGGTTCTGGTCTTTCTTATTGGAGATCACAGAATTAGGATATTATTAGTGTGCTGCTGTTGATCTTTTAAGCTTCATATCTTTAATGGATGATTACTATCTGATGTTAGTTGGGTAGGCGTTGCTCCTATTTGAATTGACCTCAAAGATTGATTTCGATTGTTGACTAAATACATGGTTACATCTGCTAGTCAAATTTTCCATCATTTTTACTGAGAGCCACGAAGATTATCACACAAATAAGGATGAATCAAGATCCAGGTACTGGTATAAGATTCTTGGATTTGATGGGCCACATTTTCCGGAATTTATTTGAAAATTTTGATTTTAACGTTATGAGTTGAAGTTGATAAGACGCAATGTTTGATCTCCTTGGGTGCTTGCAACTGCAAGGATCTTTTGCTGTAAATTTATATGCCTTTTGTACATGGGTGGGGATTGATGCATGTTTCAAAGTGTTAAGATATGGTTTTGCTGTTTTCGTCGGCTTGTCTTCCAATTTCAACCTCAATACGTATACGCCTGAAGAATGCAAAAAGCCGTGGGTTATCTTTGAAGGAGGATGTAGTTAACTGGAAGAAGCTCAAATGCTAGATTGCCAATAAGAGGTCACCTACAGCATTTGTAGAAAGATAATAATGTGGAAGGGATTTAATCCGAAATCTACAAAAAAAGATAAATGAACTCTATGTATGCACAATCATACAAATTATTCAAATCTAAATTTTTTTTAAAAAAAAAGACTATAAAAAAGGCCAAGACAGGGTATAGACATTTAAGTTCTTTTATATAGATCTACATTTAATAGAGAAAGGTTTAGTCTACAAGACAGGGTATACTCTCAATGGTGTAAGTATTAGAGTACAAATGAGGCTTTATTTATAAGCTTCCATTACAATAGTCAAAAGAGAAAAGACTCAGGGTGGTTTTGGTTTAGAGAGACTTATATTCCATAAAAAGCATAATGGACTACATCTTTATATAATATAATCATCACAATTTACACTTTATATTCGTACACATCAAATATCAACATCTGTAGCATGAAGTTCTCTTAATTTTAAAAAAAAAAAAATTAAACTCTATTATACAAACATTGTTAATTATTGTGAGCTTTAAGGGCTACAATAAGATTAATTAGATACCTATAATTAAGAATACCAATCCAATAGGTATAGGTGCCACGGCAGGCGGCTGGAGCATTTTGTGCTCACAAGGCTCTAATGGGGTGAGCCCTTGGAAGCACATTAGCAAGGGGTGAGAGTCTTTTAGAGAGCACAATCGGATTGTAGTGGATAATTGCCAAAGAGTTAGTTTTTGGCATGATTGTTGGTGTAGTGATAGAACATTGAGTAGCTATTTTTTCCCTTACTATTTTTCCTTTCTTGGAATTAGGACGCAGTGGTGGCGAATTGTACTATGGATATTTTTAGCTACTTAGTCTGGAATGTTTAGTTTACTAGACATGCGAATGATTGGGAAGTGGAGGAGTTGTCGGTTTTTTTCTCTACTCTTTATGAGAAGGCGATTCGAAGAGGGAATGATGACAAGTTGTTTTGGTTGGTATTTTATCAATCAAATCCTTCTATAGTTATATTGCTTGTGGTACTTTATAGATTTTCCCTTGGCACGGGGTTTGGAGGTCCAAAGTCTCTACAAGAGTTTTTTTTTTCTTCATTTGGGAGGCTACAGATGGTAGGATTTTGACTATAGATAATTTAAGGAGGAGAGATGTTTGTGTGATTGATTGGTGCTATTTGTTAACGGATTCCCCATCACCCTTGCACAAATGGCACCAGTCAATCACATAAACACCTTTCCTCTTTAAATTATTCGTAGCCAAAATCCAACCATGTGTAGCCTCCCAAACGAGTTGCTGCATGTTTGAATCCATAAACGTATTGAAATTTGAGAGCCCATTTTGTTACCAGGGAGTCTTGATGGCAAAAGTATATGCAATGAACTATTTGTTTGCATCTCATGTTGAATATGTAATTCCTAGGATTAAGGCAACTAAGGGGTGAATTGGGTTTCCAAATATTTTCAGTTTTAACCCCCAATATCGTGTTTGCTAAGTAAAGTCTAATTTAGCCCAGGAATATTGATGTAATAATTAAATAAGTTCTAAATGTAAAGAGAAGGCTTAGAAAAGCAAACACGAGATTTTTAGGTAGTTCGACAAACCCGCCCACATCCACCCCTCAAACTCTTTCACCGAGCATTGAAGTTTTCCTACTATCTTCCAAATAGCATACACTCTAGCTTCCGGGTGCTAGAGAATCGTACAAGTATTTTTTGGGCACATCACTCACAACCTAAGCAAGCTTGAGATATACCCTCTAAGGTTCTTTTTTAGTGAACAACCTCACTGAAGCTTCTTCTTTCAGGTTATACTTTTAATCTGCTTCAATAACATACAATGTCAAGATCACGCAATGTTATTGTTGCCGCTGGCTTACTAGCTTTTGCATCTGCAGGCTTGGCATTTTTCCCTTTTATATGGCGTAAGTAAACTGCTTTCTATAATGTCTGTTCTTTTGGAGATTGTATTCGGTTGCATCAATAAGAATGACATGTTTTATATGATTCAGGTCATCAAGACAGCCTGTTATTGACCCATCAAAGCCTCTGCCACCACAGGCAACTTTCCGAGGGCCTTATATAAACACGGGCTCGCGTGCTGTTGGACCCGACTATCAAACCCACTCAAAGAAATAAGTTTGTTGGCGAAGGACCTGCTTTTGGTGTAAGTGAACTATGTGCTCTCTTTTTTTCTTTCTTTTCAGGTTTACTCTCAGTCTATACGTTTTTGTAGATTCTGGGCCAAGGAAGTCTGCATGATCTAGCAGAGGTAAATGAGCGTGTGTTCTCATGACCCAGTTATTATACATGACAACATGATTGCCGGAGGTCATGAGATATATATAAAATAATAAAAATAAAATGTGTATCAAAACTACACCATTTCGATACAAATTTTAACATTTCCCCCAAATCCTAATGAACTCTAGTGCGGCACTTTCACGCCTCCAACCTCTACTCTTCTCTCTCGACCTACGCCTCACTGCTCTAAGCTCTCTCCGCCTCTTGTCTCTGCAGCAGTGCCACTCTCTACCTCTTTCAATCCTCTCTTCTTGCTTGGGCCGATGAGCTTCTCTACTACAAGCCTGCAACTGCCGTTGGGATTACGCCGCTGCAAGCCTAAGCCTCCTATTTGCCGACGGGATTACGCTGCTGCAAGCCTACGACTGCCGCCTGCCAACCTATTGCACGTCTTCAAGAATCATGCAGACTCCCGTTCCAATTTTTGACCCTTTGTTCAAACCAGTTTTGCGTTCAGAGTTCCACTTAAAAAAATTTAAATAATCTCTCTGCCATATATATGTATATATATATCCAAACGCCTGCATCGAATCCTGTCGTCCTTGTTACCTTGGAGTGGGGCTTAATCCACGCCTATTGCCGCGCTGCTGGCGGCGGAATTTCAGTTGATGAGTGTATTTGTGAATTTACAAACGGAGGCCCTTGCCAACCCACCACACTGCCCCAAACCCCCGCTGTTGTTAGATATGTTACTGCCAACTAAAAGTGAAATGCCTTTGATGCAAATAAAAGCTTAGAGAGGGGTAATTTGGGTACTGCAGAGGTGTTAAGAAATAAATATTAAACATATTAGATTAATGGAACCGACTTATATATAACATACTTGCGAATAAAATGGAAATTACGCAAAAACCAAGAGAAATTTTGCTACTACTTGCAGATCAAAAAGCGAATTAGAATCTCGATTGTACATACACAGCTAGTACGAATCCTAATTTCCGTTCCCGAACCATCACGGAGTTGAGTGCCTAAGAGCTAGTAAACTTGGTAACGGCCTTGGTGCCCTCGGAGACGGCGTGCTTGGCAAGTTCACCGGGAAGGACGAGGCGTACGGCAGTCTGGATCTCCCGGGAGGTGACGGTGGGCTTCTTGTTGTAGCGGGCGAGGCGTGAAGACTCTTGAGCGAGTTTCTCGAAGATGTCGTTGATGAAGCTGTTCATAATCCCCATGGCCTTGCTGGAGATTCCGATGTCCGGATGCACCTGCTTCAGCACCTTGAAGATATAGATCTTGTACGTCTCCACGCTCTTCTTCGACCGCTTCTTCTTCTTCGCGTCCGACACAGACGCTTCCTTGGGTAGTTTCTTCTCCGCTCTCACCGGCTTCTTCTCGGCGGCGGCTGGAGCCTTCTCGGCTTTCTTCTCCTCTGCTGGCTTCTTCTCGGCCGGCTTCTTCTCGGCTGGCTTCTTCTCTGCTGCCTTGGGCGCCATTGGTGAATTCGTTCTTACAGTTTCTGTTGCAAAGAAGGAAATGGAATTTCAAATCGGTAGTGAAGAGTATCGCGCGGTTTGATCTTTTTATAGTATTTGGAAATGGAATGTGATTGGTTAGTTTCTGAAGGTGCGGATCGATGGCGTGAAGCGTTGGATCTCCTGTTAGGATAACGGACGGATAGGATGGGTATGGGTATAAGCGGGATAATAGAGGATTTTTAAGTTCTCTTTTGGCGGGAAGTTCAAGTTTAGCACGTCGGGACTTGAATCTTAAATACAATTTCCCGTGGAGTTCCTCTTTGCTCTTGATTCACACATCCAAATACTGTAAAGCTTAGGAAAAAAAAAAAGGCCTAAACTTTCCTTGAATGGTTTACACGAAACTGACTTTACAGCTCTGTGCATGGTAAGTCTATAATTTTTTTTATGGTAACAAAGAAAATTCAGACAATTATTTACGTGCATTGAGTTCGGACAGACCTAGTCCAGTATAAAGACGAGTTGAGTTCAACGTCACGACAAACTTTAGGCCGTCGAGTTCTCTCAAATCACACATGTCAGGTAAGTTTAACTTTGTTGTAAGAGTGACTCCAATAAATCATTTGCACCTGAAATGATTCGAACTTAAGACCTTAGAGAGAACACACTCATAAACCTCAGGTCTTGATCACCCAAGCTAACCCCTTGGAATTGTAAGTCTAAAACTTCACCAACAATAAAAGCATCAAACTCATACTCAAATGGTTCGAACTTGGTAAATCAAGCACTTATTGATCGACCTCTCAACAAGTTCTTCTCTGTGAAGTAACTTCTCTTGGATAGTTTACACGAAATTACCTTCTTTGTGGTGTGCCATTTTAATATTTTGTAATCTCCCCACAGTTTGTAAATAGAATTGCAAGTTGCCTAGAAAGAAAGAAAAAAAAAACTGTCTCAACTAGCTAAAAGAAAAAACAAATTGGAAAAAAAAAATACTTTTTGCGTTCCAAATTATCGGGGTTCTGTTTACACTTGCACTCTCAACTGTTATTAAAAAAATTATAAAAGTAAAACTAAACAAAAATAGCAATTTTCGTTCAAATTAATGATTGAGATTGCAAAGCATAAACAGTTAATAGTTGAAGGACGAAATGTAACTAAATTGATAGTTTAGAGTGCAAAGTGTCAGAACCCCAATAACCTGGAAGATGAAAAGTGTAGTTAACATTAAGCCAAACAAATTGTTTCAAAACAGAAGACTGTTTTTGGAACCTGGTAAATAATATCAATCAGTTCCCTTTTTCACCTGCTCAAGATAAGCATATGAAACTCCACTAATCCCATCTATAAAAGATTTCGACCACTCGGCTTCTTCGTTCCCAGCTATTTGGCAAGAAATTTAATGGGAGCCAAATATCTATCAGATAAAAAGCAATATACCACAATTAATTGACTTATATTATTACCGTCCTTGCGTATGTGCAGATATCTCTTACTACTATATGAGAGATGCCCCTCTGAAAAGCAAAATACTTGCTTACTCCAATTTATTTGATTTCAGATGTCAAGAAGAAATAATTCAGGAAATCTAAACACAGCTTCCAGGTATGACATAAGTCATATCTGTTTTGTAATTGATCCAAATATATCTTAACTACCCAACTAAACAACCATCCTTTTCTAACCTCTACCAAAGACAACATGCTGCACAACGCAAGGAAAAATTCCCTGTCAAATTAATGGAGTGCAAGGTAAGTGTATAAAACATGTCTTTTTGGCAGTGCCCAAGTGAATATGTTGAAAAAAGAAAAAGATTGCCGCAAATGAAAGAAAAAAAATTGAAAAAAAGGGTTAATGACCAAAATAGTCCCTGAGTTTTATGCCTATTATCGATTTGGTCATTGAGTTTCAAATTTGGTCACATAAGTCCTTAGGTTATCCTCATTTATCGATTTGGTTCTCCCGTCCAATTTCGTCTCATCCGTGCACAATCAGCTAACGGTGGGTCACGTTACCACTAATAACATCGCGACACGTGTGTGCTTTTTAAAAAAAAAACGAAGACCCCTCATTCGCGAGACGATCTGGGCTCCCTCGCGGCAATGGGGCCAGAGGGAGCCCAGATCTGGGCTCCCCGTCGCCGGGGTGGCTCGCGCCGCCAGGGCTGGCCGCAAGCCACCCCCGCGGCTCCCACCCCTGCCACAACTCGCCTGGTTATTCCAAATTCTTAGGGTATAATATAGAGCCTTTTTAATTTCTAATTTATAATTTTACTATAATATAAGACCTTTATAATAGGAGCCTTAGACGATCTCCTCACCTGGTTACTCCGTTCAGCAGCCCCTGTTAAACCCTAAGAATTTTGAAAATTTTATTTACATTTTTTTATCATCTAGAGAAAAAGGGATAGAAAGGAGAATATAGTCTTTCTCCATACGGATAGAACCTTTGAAGTACAAGTTTCACATTATAATTAACAATTAAGTCTTTGTTAAATAACTGAGTTTTTACTTTTGGTCTCTTCTTTAGCATTTTATTTTCTTTTTTATTTTTCTTCTTCGAATGATGTGAATTATTTTTCTTCTTTGAATGATGTGAGTTGTGTCATCTGAATTTTACTGGCCCGTTAGGTGTGTTCATTCCGGCGAGTCTGCCAAGTTGAGTTTCTCTTAATTTGTTATAAAAAAAATGAAGTGAATTATTTAGATGTTTAATTACGTTTTATTAGAAGTACTGCAATTGAATGTCAAGTTTTAAAAGGCTAAAATCTTCACAAGATAGGATATTGATATAATGATATTATTATTATTAAAGAAAATAGTAAATAAATAAATAAACAAGGGTAAACTGTGTTCTGATAAAAATATTTTGGAGCATTTTATATATTTGGGAGAGTACTTAAATTTTGGTCACCGAAACAACGAGATGCGATCCACTTAAACTTTGAGGGTATAAAATATACTCCAAATTAGATACTATTAAAAAAACAAAAACTGGAGTCTTTTTTCGGGAATATTTTTAAGACGTCAGCCAAAACCGAAAAATTAATATAATTTTCTCAAAAAGCAGCTGAAACTTTTGTTTATTTTTCTTATTTTAAGATGAAAACAAACACAGCCTTGAATCGGAGACCAGTATGGGCTTGTTTTACATCCGTCCAATATCTCAATGGTAATACATCTGGCGGACCAGGCGGAACACAGTGAATACGCTTTGAAGTTGGAAACTCACACGTTTGGGTTTGTTTGGATTCGGGTCCAAGTTCTAGGTCTTGATCCTAGTCTTGGTTTAGAAGTTGGACCCCTAGACCCTCGCCCACCAATATCTATTTGTGTATGATTTGGGGTTCCAGGCGTCCGTCATAAATTTGTTCCAAACTTGTAGCGAGAACGAAGGAGGGAGAGCATGGGAAAGCGGAACAGAAAGCTGGAATCTTCTACTCGACGAGTAGCTGCTACAATGAAACAAGCAAAACATTTTCTGTTTGTAGTTCTGTACTGTTGTATGACAAAGTCAAGACGAGTTGTTGACAGGACTGTGTCAGCCCTCCAGTATACGTTACAATCTTGTCGGAACTATTGCCCAATCACTAGGTCACACGTAGCGGATAGTATGATCCGTGAACAAAGCCAAACGCACAAACGAAAATCTGGGTTTAAATCATGGTTTTAACCCCATAACCAAAACCTAGACCCGACTCCAAACAAGCCCTAAAGACCGTGCCATGCTCTTGTAAATAAGCCATTTCATGGAGTTCCTCCGTGGTTGTTGAGGCCCATACGAGTTCTTGATATTTTATATTTTAATTTTTTATTTTTATCACGTTAATAAATATAACGATAGAATTCATACTTTATATTTTTTAATGAAATTTGTTGTTAGACATAAATTTATTTTTGACCCTGATTTTATCCTCATGAAAAATAGTCACTATCAAAACTAATTATGAAGACAAAATTGTTATTTTGCACACTACAAAATCATTTTCAATCCAAATTAGCTAAAGTTTTTAACAGATAGTGCAAATTGTTCAAAACTAATAATTGATGGTACAATGTGACAAAAAATAATAGAGATTTGGACGCATTTATAAAACAACTATCATAAAATTTTAGTTTGCAGATGTTCCGTAGTGGAAATTTTGGGGTATTATGGTTGGTGAAAAAAGTAAAGATATTTTATTAGAGTTGGTGAAAAAATGAAGAGAGAAAAGATTATTTTAGAATTTTTTAATCAGGCCCGAAATTTTAAGGTGCCAAAATTTCAAGCACTGAACGCCCTATTTATGTTGTGCACTCAAGAATTTTGATATAATATAATACTATAAAATATTATCTCTCTCCCTACCGAACCATCAATTTTCATTATAATAAATATAAAAAATTTATTCATATATATCTCTTCACTTTTATTTTTCTAATTCCGATATATCAAAATTTTAATCACTCCAATATTTTAAGACTCAAATAACAGTGTAAAACCACATTAAAGGGTACGGACGTGGTTACATGTTGCAATCCATCAAAGCCTCAATGGTCGGTCACGTCTATTCTGAGGCTCTCTGGACCCTCTTTCAGCATGCCAAGGTACAGGCTGATACGTTTGTTGTCTCGGTGTTCTCTTTGGAAAGAACCGCCACCCACTTGACAGAAGGGGATTGAGTTTTATGCGGAGTACGAAAATCTAGTTGAGAAATTCTTACAGAAATTTGAAACTTTTTGTTTGGCTGCAAAAGCTGAAAGAGTCAAAGCATCTCTCTCTTTTCCCCCTCCAAATCGATTATATTTATTTTATAAGCACCCTTTAATTATCCTTTTTATCAGTAGTTTTTTTTTTTATCATTTTGAGGATAACATTGTGATTAGATCATACTCGATTTCCAATAAATTTAAAATTATTCCAAATGCTATATATTTATTAGGATGTGATGGGGGATTATCGGTGGAGGCGGTGGTTGTTAGGACTAGCAATCCCAGATAACTTGCGGGGATCGAGGGAGGTTCCTCGACCACCACAGAGCGCCGCACGGGTGGAATCTCTCCTCCACGATTCGTGGGTCGGGGTTTGATGAGTTAATGTTTGATTTTTAAAATTTTAGAGCGTTAGAGTCGGTGAAAAAGTGAAGATAGATGATTTGAATGAATTTTTTTATATTTATTTGGAATAACAAAATGATGATTTGATAGAGAGAGAAAAAATTATAGGGAGTTATTTTATTGGGTTGGAAATTTTGGGGCCCAAAATTTTGGCTCCCAAACATATAAATTTTTTAATTATGTTCCCTTATATTTAGTGAGCTAATATACTATCACTAAAAATTTAATGAATTTAAAAAATAATTTAAAAAAGAATTTAATATCATGTGATTTTTTTAAAAAAGCTTTAAAATCTAGTGAGCAAATTGTAATTTTCCATACTAAAATCATTTCTCATATTTTTTTTAAAAAAATAAAACATGAAAATATCAATCTTGAGCTTGACTGACTTGAAAAATGCCGAGGAATCCGTGGAAAATAAGGAAAATAATCCATTTCTACAAAATTGTGTAAAAAGTAAATAAAATTAGGAAAAAAAAAGAACGACAACAATTTTCAGATAAGAAGCATCAGCACCTATTAACAAGGTCGATTTTGACCGTGTATTACTAGCAAAACTTTTCACCTCGTGGCCAGTCAAAGACCAACAATTTTGACTGATGTACAGCCTCAGTACAGGGGCTGAGGGGCACACTGATTTTACACTTTTGCCATGTATAATATATATTTTTTTCCTACAAAAATAAATAAATTTCCCCTTTTTAATGTGAATCCTCCAAATCTAAAATAATTAATCTATTGATTAGCTTTTTTAATCTATATTTTTATGCTTTTATTTATTTATTTATTTCCTTTTATATTTTGTAAAGGCTTACGTGTTGGCTTTTCAAGATGAGAGAGAGAGAGTATATAATTGAAAAAACGAGAGAGAGAGAGCAGAGGAAATCTCGTGGGGTGGGGGAATCTGGAGACGATAAAGGAGGGAATCAACCCTTAAAAGGAAGATGAAAACACACACAAAAACGGCTTCAATTTTTTGGAAAAGGAGTAGCTGGTGCTCTCTCCACTGTTCTCTCCTACTTTTACTCCAGTCCCGCCATCTCTTTTCTTCCATTAACGTAGGTTTCTTCGACCATTCCTTATTTTCCTTTTTCCTTTTGGTTTATTAACGTAGGTTTCTGTGACCAGTCTCTTTTTTACCTTTTACCTTTTGCTTTATTAGAGTCCAAGAAGTACGCATTTTAGCTCTCACCCTCTCTATCTTTCTATATGTGATTAATATCTTTTCCTGACTCTCTTTACTCAACTGTCTGCTTTTGTTTCTTGTTTTCTCTCTCTCTCTCTCTCTCTCTCCAAATTTCCGAGATGGAGTTTGTGTAGCTGGATCTGGAAACGTTTCTGCCCTCTGTTTTCCCAAATTTGAGTTGGGTTCTGACTGCTGGATCGAAATTGATCTGAGTGTGGGTTTTTAAATTGCAGCAAGCTCCTTAAAAATTTATTGGCATCTTCTATCAACTGTCTTTTTCTTTTTATTTTTGAATAAATAGTTCTCTTCAATCCTCTAATCTCTGTGAAGTTTTTAAGCTTTGCAGCTGCAGTAGTTTTCAATTATTTGAATTCTGTTCCCCACCTTCAATGATGTTACTATTATTGTTGTTTTTGTTGTCATTAATATTATTTCTATTACTATTATTATTATCATTGATGTTAGTACTGCTATTTTTAACACCATCCTCGTTGCTTTGTTACTATTACTTAGGTTGTGTTTGAGTGTTAAAATTTTGGGAAGGTTAAAAGTTTAGGGTATTGGAATTAGTGAAAAAGTGAAGAAAGAGAAGATTTGAATGAATTTTTTAGATTTATTATAGTGAAAAGTAATGATTTGATGAGAGAGAGAAATTATATTGTAATTATTTTATGAGGTTAAAACTTTGGAAGGTGGTTCAAAATTTTGGGAGATAAACACACCCTTAGAAGAATTACTATCATTAATTATACCTTCATTGTTGTTGTCATTAATATTAGTATGATTATGTTGTTATCACCGTTATTGAGGTACTGTGAACATCTCACAGTACCTCAATAACGGTGATAACAACATAATCATCCTTAGTGCTACTCCCACAGCAAAACTGGACTTTCCTGACATGCGTGGTTTGTGAGGGTTGCACGGCCTGGGGTTTACGTGGCGTTAAACCTAACTTGTGCGTGTATATTGGGTCAGATCCGTCCGAGCTCAGTGCAAGTGAATGGGTGTCCGGATTTCCCTCGTTATCAAAAAATGAGTTGTTGCTTCTATAGCTGCTATTATTAAAATTTTATTATTGTTTGAATTGCTAAATATTATGGTGTGGAATGTGTTAGATTTTTCCTAGTTGAGAGCTAATAAACTCACAATTCTCAATGACCTGAAGCTAAAGCTACTATTTAACTTTGATCCAGCTGTATTTGGCATAGGACCCTACTTCTGTCCAGTTCATATGCTAATAATTAGACACTGCTGTATGCAGGCACGTGTATGCATTTTCCTGAACTCCAGTTCACATGGCAACTGGACAAGAAGCCAGACCCTTCAGCATATACCGGCATCATATTCTTGGGTTGAATTTATTCAAGTGCTTTTGAGTTCAGCAATAAGGGCAATCTGCTGTGATTGGACTATCGTTCAAGATAGGTTTGTTGGTCCATAACATTAGCATTTCACCTTAATTTTTCATTGCTTCCAGTATGTATAGTCTGTGCTCCCCTCCCCTCCCACAAAGCCGGATTATTGAACTAGATATTTGACGTTTAGGGAATGGGTTAATTTAAACAGTTACAGTGATTCCTCAGAGTTTTGCAAGTTATCGAAAGTTGCACGATTGGATAAAATTGAATTCTTCAGAATTTTGTCTGTTTGAATTTCCCAGATTTTATCCTCTGTTAGGTTGTGACAAAAAGAAAATCAAAGCTTAATGAAAGCTTTTGGGTCTTAAATATTATTCCCCTTCTTGGGATGTATAAGAAACTAAAACCTATGATCAGGAAGTATCAGTCACTAATTTAATCATTTTTTGCAATGTTTATTTTCTGATCTTTAAGGAGTATTCAAGGAGATGAAGGGTACAATGACCAAAAGTGAGAACAAACAAATCTCTAAGGTCAGTCGAGATTCAGCTTCAGTTGAAGAAGCTAAAGCTGGAGGAAACTTGGGAGGAGGCGGTCCTTTGAAGAAAGGCCCATGGACATCAGCGGAAGATGCAATTTTAGTGGAATATGTTAAGAAGCATGGAGAGGGGAACTGGAACGCTGTCCAGAAGCACTCAGGACTTTCTCGGTGTGGAAAAAGCTGCCGTCTACGATGGGCAAATCACCTAAGACCAGATTTGAAGAAGGGTGCATTCACTCCAGAGGAAGAGCGTTGTATAATTGAACTCCATGCTAAGATAGGAAACAAATGGGCTCGAATGGCTGCAGAGGTTAGTGGCATTGTTTCACTTTCAGCCATATACGTCAATAAATACAAACTGTGATTTATCCTTTATCTCTAGTTACTTTTAGACAGGGATGACATGTTCAGTTATAGGGTACTACTCCTCAAGCATATGATTGATGGGCATGATTGGATCTATATGTGAGCATGATGCAGCAACATCGTAAGTCAATAGACATTCGAGACATGACACACCAATGTATTTGAATGCATATTAACTTGAGTAACCTGGAAAAAAGATGGAAAGTTATCCTTACTCTTGTAAACTCGGAGATACTCCTAGAATGGTGGAGGTTAATGATGTCTGCATTGTCTCATAGTACAATTTTATTTTCGAGGCACATTTGACATAAGGATACATTGACATTTGTTTTCTTTAAATTATTATCAGACTTTCAAATTTTTGACTGCATATGCATTCCTTAAATGGCATTTGTTTTCTTTAAATGATTATTGACTGCATTTCCACCTTTTTCTCCATCTGGTATATGTGTAGTACCGGTGTTATGTACCAAGTCTAAGCATTCTGGTACTTTGCTACTAAACAACATTGCTAGTTCCAATTATGAAGGGACATGTCTTTTATATGCAACTTTTGGAATTATACCTTCCTCTCCTTTGTGCTCTCATAAAGTGCCTACTTTGTTGTGGGCTGGTTTCTTGGTTTAAAATCCATCTCAAGGGACCCTGTACTTGGTGAGAAATGAAGGGAGAGATGCCGAAAATAGAGTATAGGACTTTCGTCGAGTTCTGAAGCCCACTTTTCAGAATCAGGGTGGATTTACTACTTAATGGAATTTCCATTTAATGGGCAAAGGTAATTTACATGTATAAAAATATAAGTGAATTACAGATGTTCCTTGAAAAAAAAAAACTCTCTGGCCCTCTGTATTTTATTGTTTTTTTGATAGCATTGATTCACGCTGTTCTTTACTTGACAATAAGAAGAAGCTGTAGTTATCTAAGAAGCAAAACATAAGCATTTAAGGAGTACTCAAAAACGAATAGATGACAAGATAGAAGAAAATTTCAAAATCTCGTTTCGTTATAATCAATATCAATACCTGATCTCCACCTTTGACGATTGCAGACTTGAACTTGTTGCCCACTCTGATGCCAGCGCCAACTCCCCGCTTCTAATGCAGCCAAGTGGTGTATCACAAATGCAAATGATTTAGATTCAAAGTGGCATTTAGAAAATTGTACTGGATAATCCTACTTACTGATATAATATTTTGAGTCTAATACCTCCAAATGGTATACCTTCTAATTCCTCCACTGACCTATTATGTTGAGTTCGTTTTTTCTTTTATCTCAGCTTAACTAGTAAGCACAATTATTTACTGTCATCTACTCTTGGTTGCTAGTGGGCAACAAGTTCAAGTCTAATACCTCCAGATAGTATACCTCTAATACCTCCACTGTCCTAATATTTTGAGTTCCACTTTTGTTATATTCTCATCTTAACTAGTAAGCACAATTATTTATTGTCATCTACTCTTAAAATATACAATTTTCTAAATGCTATTTTGAATCTACTTCATTTGAGATTGTGATATACCACTTGGCCGTGTTAGAAGCTGGGGAGTTGACGCTGGCATTGGAGTGGGCAATAAGTTCAAGTTTGCAATTTTCAAAATTGGGGATCAGGTATTGATATTGATTATATTGAAATGAAAATTTGAAATCTTCTTCTATCTTATCATCTATTCGTTTTTATGTACTTAAATGCTTCTCTTTTGCTTCGCTTCTTTGATTGTTTTTATTTCAATTGAAAAACAGCTTTAAGTGTATAAGTATATATTCTCTGAAAGAAATTTTAGTATTATATTACTTGATTGCTTTTTGTTACTTGTGAAGTTGATTCTAAGCCTAGATATTTGAACTAATAACTTGTTTTCAATGAACTAAATTAGAAAAAAAGGTCCTACTTCGAATTTTTGCCTCTGGTCTCTATCTATTTTGAGACACCTCTGCCTTCTGCTCGCCGCACTTACTAGCGAAGGGTAATGTTGTGACCATTTTAAAGCATGTTTTCTCTTACAGTCTTAGACGCCATAGATATCTTTGTGAGAAATGATTTCAGGTGTCAATATGAGAGAGTATTATACATTAGTCCTAGAATGGTTATAGATTAGCAAGCTATACCTAAAATTTCCTTGAAGTGCTTACTTGCAGTGGGGTTGTTTCTTGGCAAGCTTTTGTCACCATTGTGCTGATACGCACTTCACTTAGAGCAGCCTTTAAATTTCCATCTCAAGGGGGCTGGTACTTGGTGAGAAACAGTGGGATGAATGTGAAAAAAAAGGCTTCAGATTCGAATATATTTTAGTCTGAAATTTGGAAGTAATGTTTTAATTACTGGGAGTGCATTCTCTTGGTTGTACCTTTTTCCATTTTGTTGCCAAACCAAATATTATATGTGGAGGAATGAATTAACTATATTTCGGATAAGTGCTCTTTCTACAGTGTTTTTTATTTGTCTTATGAACATCATTCGTATGCTTATAACTTATGTTCTTGTCGACTATTGAAGCACGAAAAAAGTCAGACTACCATTGTTTGTCACTTGAAAAAGTGTAACACCTTTACTCTAGATTCTGTTATATGGGAGAGCTCTAAAAGCTCTCTTTGAAGAGGACGTGACACAGAACCAGTTGGACCAAATAGGGCTGTATGTCTAAATTTGTGTTGAGGCTTGCGAAAGAAATGGAAGTAAATATTGGAATTTAGGATTAGGATTCTGTTGAGGGTTAAAAGGTGGGGTTCGTGAGTCGATTTGTCAGTTTGTGGCCTGAAGAGTAGAGAAACAAAAAGGAAAACAGAAGTTAGAAGCCATACCTTTCACATTCTCCAAGAGAATATATTTTTTAAAAAATTTTCTTTCTAAACATCTTTTCTACTAGTGCCACCACTTTTACAAACTACCAAAAAAACACATCTCATTTAACTTCCCGTGTGAGAATTCCAGAAATTTTTAACTTTGCAAGAGACGTTACCTATGTTGTCATAGTAAGTCACTAGAAACTCCACTCAACAGAAATACCAAATCACTTCCCTGGCTATTATAGAAGACTTTAAAAATTAACTAGAAGTAAGAAACTAATGATAGACCCTGCTAAAATAAAAACTCCTAACAGCCAAACTAGTTGTGTGCCCACCCTGATGGCCTCTTTCTTACTCAGCACAAATACATCAGATATCTTCTCCACTTTACCTCCAGGGCTTCAATTTTATTTCTATAGTGACAGAGGGTATATATACGTTGAAGAGTAAAGCCACATAATCTGCGGTTTTTTTTTTGGGTTAAATACTCCCAGTTCACTAATATTGCACATTTCCAAGTCCCCGCAGCAGAGCTTGGATGTATAGCGAGCTGAGTGGTGACTCTAGTCCTTGCAACACTACATTACTTTACTTTGTAGTCACTTCTTTTCTGAGTGCCTCTTCACTTGTTTTGTTTTCTTCGCTTGATTGTTTTGTAGCGTATTCATGCTGTTTTATGTACACTTATCTGTTCAGAAGTAGAATGCCCTCTCGAGCTTTTTCAAAATCTTCATTCTCTCCCTGTAACAGCTGCCTGGACGTACAGATAATGAGATAAAGAACTACTGGAATACGAGAATTAAGAGACTCCAAAGATCTGGCTCACCAATATATCCACCCGATGTGTGTTTGCAAATGATGAATGCTGGTGAAGACAATCATATGGGTACCTTGTCAACTGGGGATGCAGACCATCTAGATCTCTTGCTGAGAGATGAGATCCCTGATTTGGAACTCAATAACTTATTCAGTCATGGGTATCTCCCTGGTTCACCAGGTTTTCTTGATAATCCTGCAAGCAGCATGCTCAAACAAGGTGTTAGTTCATCCCATGCTTATGACTTAATGTTCTCTAGAATGCATCCACTGAAACGCCCCCGAGTGTTGGAGACCCTCCCTGCTCTGGATGATAGTGTCTGCAGTGCTCTCCCAATATTCAATCACAATGTGGATTATACCGGCGATCAGAAAGCTGATGATTCCTTTAACGTATGTACTGCATCTGATCCAGATCTTAATGTTACGGATCAATTACCATTAAGTGTTCTTTCTGGCAGCCATGCCCTTTTAAATGACAATTCTTCTTCTTCGGAGCCCATATTTGGGGCTATGAAGTTGGAGCTCCCTTCACTCCAATATTCAGAGACTCAACCAGTTAGGTGGGGCATGCCTGCTTCCCCACTTCCTTCGCTTGAGTCTGTTGATACTTTGCTCCAGTCTCCCCAAAAGGAGCAGCCTCATTCTGATTGTCTTTCACAAAGGAACATTGGTCTGTTGGAAGCAATACTACATGAGTCGCAGACTTTGAAGAACTCAAGTAAGAATCCACCCCAGCAAGCTTTGGATTCTTTTCTCGTACCAGGCAATCTGGTGAAAAGTTTGCCCATGAATCCCTTTGAAACAGCAACACGTGTAGACCCAAATTCACCTTTAGGTCATTCTGCTGCATCTGTGTTCAGCGAGTATACACCTGTCAGTGGAAGCTCCATGGACGAACATCAATCAGTTGAAACCATGCTGGGTGAATGTCTTGTATCACTTGTACTCCGTAAGATGAAATATATATAGTTTCATTGATCGCAAATTCGTATTTATGCAGGATGCAGTGCCATGCCACGGACAGTCAATCTGGATCCAACTCAGTACGTCGAAAAGAAAGAGTTATCAAATGAGATGGACATTACAAGGCCAGATGCTTTCCTTGACCTGGATGGGTTTGGGCATTGCAATGAGCATGGTAAGGATCAGTCCATTTCTAGGGATCCTATTTTGTGTACTTCTGGGTGGAGAATATAGCAATGGCTATTAACACAAGCTCTTTGATTGTTTCATTAAGACTGCGACTTGGATCTTGTGCATCGGTTCGGGCATAGCGAGGAGCATGCTAAGGATGAGTCTCTTCTTAGGGATGATATTTGGGGCACTTCTGGGTGGAGAACATAGACAAGCTCTTTGATTGTTTCATTAAGAATGAGACTTGGATCTTGTGCATCGGTTCGGGCATAGCGATGAGCCTGGTAAGGATGAGTCCCTTCTTAGGGGCTGCTATTTGGGGCACTTCTTGTTGCAGAACATCGCAATGGCTAATAAAAGAAAATAAGCTCATCGATTTTTTTTTTATTAATGGGAGCTTTTTTAGAGTACAAACTCTATGATATCTACGGAATTATAGTAGAACATGAATTTTAGAATCAAAGCAGTAGGTGTGTTGGGAGGATCCCAACAAGTGTGCATTTAACAGTTTCTAAGAGTGTTGTTCCAATATGCTTGCGTCTTTGTTGATCTACCATTTCTTGAGCATACCAATTAGTTTACCATCTTATGTTTCTCTCATTGCTTTTGCTCATAGTGGAGATCAAAAGATAGTTCATTTCAGATTGCCCGTAATTTCCTTGAAACTTGCTTTTTAACGACTCCTCGTTCCATGTATGAGATAGAAATTCCAGATTTGTTACTTTTCTGCAGGCTGGTTTGCCACAGATTTTATAATTTACTCTTAAGAGCTTGTTTGGAAAGACTTGTATGTTCGTTTAGATGAAATTTTTAGAATTTGAAATGTTTTGAGAATTTTAAGGTGAAGTTAAAATTTATTTGTATGCGTGCAGAAGTTTTTAGGTGATGTTAAAAAAAGGGGCTTGTTTGGGAAGAGATTCAGGTTAGGTTTTTAAAGTTTGAATTTCAAATTTTGAAGATTAAAATATATTTTAGATCTAGTTAAGTTTGAGCTTATTTATTTAATTTTTTTATTTAAACAAAAATAAAAGTTATTATAAAAATTACATATTCGTAAAAAATAAATTAAAACAAAAATTTTAAATGGGGGAAATTTTATAAAATTTACAAATAAGTTCACAAAACTATTTAATTGCAAAAAATTACAACTTAAATTAAAAAGGATCAAAATATTTAAAACTATTGAAAATTAAAATAAAAAGTATCCAAAATATTTATAAAAATATGAAAGAAACTAGAAAGTTTTTAAAAATAAAAAATCAAGTTTTTAATATTCAATAAATTAAAAACATAAACATAAATTACAACAATTGTAAAAAATTACGGCAACCAAACATAGCTTTTAAGTGCGCCATTTCACCAGGGTGGTAGTCCCAAAATATTTTTTTAATTTTTAATATTCTAATATTTTACGTTTTTCTAAATAAATAGATAATTTTCTTAATAATTTCTATATCTTAGTTATTTTTTAATTTAAAATTTTTCTGATTGTTTTTTAGATTAATTTTTTAAATTGTTTTGCTGAATGTCCCCAAATTTTTTTAATTCTATTAAACATATTCGATATCTCAAAATTATTTTAAACAGAATAATGAAAACTATACTAAACACAAATTTAGAATAAAATTTAGAATAATTTAGTTTTCTCTTAAATAAAATAACAATAAAAACAACAAATGCCAGTTAAAATAAAAAATCTATAATAATAGCACATAGGCATTGTGATGAGTATTATGAAAAAGTATTTAAAATTGTTTGATTATAGGTTTATTAGTCTGGTTGTAACTTGAAATTTTGAAATTCTTCTATTTCCAATAACCCAAATTACCAAATTGTAATATTATAAAATTTTAAATACAATTTTCTCAAAAGAATCTTACTGACAAGAAAAAAAATATTTTCTTCATAAACCCCAAAAGATCACCTTTTCTCCTTTTGGTGTTTGTAAAAATGGTCATGAGATCCCTAAAATCATCTATTTTATTATAATAAATATAAAAAATTTACTCAAATAATCTAGTTCTTCACTTTTCACCAATTTTCATAGAATTACATTTTTCCCACTATTTTCTCAAAAAAATTCAATAAAACTCTCTAATTTATCTGATTTTTTTACAACATTGTAAAATTTTCATATAATTTTGATTTGCAAACATGATATATAAAATGTCTTAAAATATATGACAATACATTATGCTTGCTAGTTAATTGCAGAGACAATAAGAATTGTGTCGAAAACTTTTGAAGAAGAAACAAATCGAGGTTGCATATATTATATATATATATATATTGATGTCATATAATTAAGAGAAAACCAAAGAGAAACCTCAAAATGTTATATGCTAATTAATGGAGGTATTATAGTATATTTTGTATATTAATAGGAACAAGTAGCTAATAACATTACCCTTTAAAAGTAGAAGCACTTGCAGCCCTTTGACTTACAAGATTTCCAAGTAGATGAGAAGCACTAATTTGGTTATTGAAGGGGACTCTCTAGTAGTGTGCAAACAAGTTAATGAGAGGCTTGCTGAGCCTGACTGCATGATAGAAGGGAAAATCGGAATATTCTACTGGTTTCTAGCTACATGCATATAAACTTTGCACCTAGAAAATAAGCTACAGAATATGGTACTTCCGCCAAGAGAAAGTGGGAGATCTGAAGAGTCCAACATTAAACCAAGATCTCCTACCCCTCCTAGATCTTACCCAGTATCTTCATTCCTTTGTGAAACCTCTTCCCCGGTTCGTCTCTATTCCTTTCGCCTTCTCTCCAGTCTCCTTTTACATTTACAGAATTACCTCCTCTTTTCAATCTCTTTGTGTATCTCTATATTTACCTTTCCTGCAATCACTGCTCTTCTCAGTGTAATTTTTGGTTTGCTCTTTATCTTCTATTTCTTGCTCTTTTATGTTTAGGATCTTCTGAGAATACGAACGTTTGTAATCTCTTTCTTCCTACTTTGATATTTTTTTGCTCCTTACCTTTTCTTGATCTTGTGTTTTCGTTTCTATTCCAATGGTTAATGAACAGGAAAACTCCTTGAAGAAGACGAGCACGTATGTATGGGAACGGATTCCATCCGAACTTATTTTTCTCCGAATCTCCGACTAAACGGCTGAGAATTGAACTTGCAGATCCAACGGTGTAAAATACTCCAGGTGGTTTAATGAATTGTTTTGGCTTCCGGCTTGGCTCTATGGCTTGGCTGCTCATATCCTCGTGTGACTGACTCTGAAGTTTGAACCTTACGCCTGACTCTTCAACTCTTCACACTTATTTCTTCCTCTGAAAGTTTCTTTTACACGTGACTTTGAAGTTTGTTTCTTTCACATTATCTTTTTGGTTTAATTTATTTTTTTCTTTTATGTTTTTTTGGGAACCCACAATTAAAGTGCACGTATCAAAGGAAATTTGTCCTAATGCTGTTGTATTTTTTTCGATGAATGCATAATTTTGTCGCTAAAACAATTTTCTACGTATTTTTTGAATTATATGGTTTAATTTTTTTTAATATCATAATAACTATAAATAATAAATAATAATAATATTTAATTTAATAATACATAAATCATTCAAGGTCGCACCTACAAGTGCGGCCTTGCGTGCGCGACAAAATTGAATGAAGAAGAAAAAAAACATTTAATTGATAAAGATTAAATAATATTATTTTTTACTCATACATTATTACTTAACTCATATTATTTAGAGCAGGCAAAATGTGACTAAAGTAGTAAAGCAGTGTAAAATTTCATATTCATATTCAAGTTGTAAAATTTCATTCCGCTTTCTTTCACCACCGCTGAATCCTTCATTGACATTTGTATTAAGAAAGTCTGCCTTCATCTTTACAAGTTCAAGTTTGGGATAAATGTAAGCATAGAACTGCAAAGGAGATCACCATGTTAGTGATTAGATGAGTAGCCATCACAAATAGATCAACAAAAAAGCATAAATTTAACAATAACAAAATGAGGCAAAGGAAAATTACACATCAAGGAAACCCAACTTCTCAAATATCTACATATCTTTGCTCCTTATTCAGTTTAGCCAAACAATTGTAAAACCCTTTATCAAATGCCACCTAAGTGGGATACAAGACATTACCCAATTCATTGTCCATAGTTTAAGAGGCTTAATCAAGGAGATTCCTAAAAAATTCCACAGAGAACAAACTATAATAACCATTGCCAGATTTTCTAGTAGTTTTGGACAAGTTCGGATCCAATTTGAACACATCCGGTGATCACTCTTTAGGTAAAATTATCATTTCCTCTGGCTCAACAAATGAATATATTCGAGAGTAGAAACTACTCGCGCCTGATTAAATGACAAAAAGTCCTTCATCTAAAATCGCAGGAACCTTGGCTAGGAACCATGTAAATCCATGTAAATGCAAAAGAAACCCACGTAAAAGAAGATCTGAAACAAACAAACTTCAAATTCACTTACATTCGAAAAAATTCGAAAAAATCGTTATCATAATCATTTCAAATCTTTTATCGTCGTCATCATCGAATCGCTGTGTTCTCAACAACCACCACTCTCTCTCAATAATGCCGCTTCCACGTCAACTTCCGGGCACAACTGCATCCGGCGACGATCCGTGTCTGGACACTCTTGAAGTCAGAGATCCAACACGGGATTGTGATCCCACCCTGGTGATGAAACCCATTCTCCTGCTTGGCCTCCCTCAGAAGCTCGCCAAACAGGGGATGGTTGAAGTAAATGTCCGGCACCAGAACCCTGTGAAAGTCGCAGTCTTTTTTACCCACGTACACGGCCAGGTGCCCCTTCGGCACTGTCGTCTCCTTCTGCTTCTCCGTGACCGTGTCCTGTCTTATGGGGTAATAGCCCGAGTCGGATGGTCTGCAAAGACAGAGAGTTCTCGCTCTGTTCGTCAATCGGCAACCCCAAGTGATGAGCTTCGGTTTGGGCTTGGGCTTGGGCTTGGGTGTTCTTGACGGTGGAGGCGGTGCGTCCAGCCGTTGGTAACCGGTTCGTTTCTGGCTTTTGCGGGCAACCCATTTGGAAACTCCGGCCAGCTTTTTTCCTAGCTTGAATTCCTTGATCTTTCTCATCGTAGGCTAAGGTTGACAGTGAATAAACTGAAAGAAACTTCAAAGTCAGTCGCACGAGGATATGAGCAGAGCCAAGCAAGCCAAGCCGGAAGCCAAAACAATTCATTAAACCATCTGGAGTATTTTACACCGTTGGATCTGCAAGTTCAATTCTCAGCCGTTTAGTCGGAGATTCGGAGGAAAATACGTTCGAATGGAATCCGTTCCCGTATGTATTGAGGAGATGAAAAAGGCGAACGAGTGTACTTCACCGGGAATGGTGGATGACGATGGCTATGGAAAGCCAAAGGCCACAGAAGAAAGCTGTCAGCATACTCGTCTTGACATTCACATCTGTCGCTTATGTGGCAAAGAGTTTAAAGGGGGAAAGGCTTTGGGAGGTCACACAGGAATTCACTTTCTTGGGACTAAGAAACTTCAGCTTCCGGCCAAGAGGATCAAGAAATATCGGATCTTGGGTCATTCGGCTTTGGATAAAGTTGATATTAATGAACGAGAGAACCTGTTTGAAGGAGGTGATCGCGCACCTATGGAGAAGACGGAGAAGGAGAACGAGTTTACTCCATCAGGAACGACGGAGAACGTTGACAACGGGCAACCAAAGGCCACAGGAGAAAGCATTCAATATACTAGTCTGGGCATTCGAAAGGTTATGGGAGGTCTCAGAAAATCTCAACTTCAGACTCAGGAAGTTGGCCATTCAGAGAAGATCAAGAATCGGATCTTGGGTCATTCGGCTTTGGATAGTGGGAGCTCGGGTAGTGCTAGTACGAGAATGAGCTCCGATTTGGTGGATGGCAGACAGATATGCCGCATATGTAACAAGGATTTCCCCTCAAAGAAATCCTTGTTTGGTCACATGAAGGTTCATCGTCATGGGAAATTGGGAGCGTCTGATAGAAACAGTTCTACATCGAGCGCATCAGAGTCTGATGTGACATCCAAAAGTGATCTTTTGCAGTTTGTACCCCGTTCGTCTAAGATTGATTGACATTGACAGGAGAGGGTGGACATGTGTGATTGAGGCTGCCGTAACGCTCATATATATGTATGTCTGGTGGCATACCGGCTGGTAAAGAACTCAACCGACCCCTGCCTGCAAGCTATAATTCCAGTTCCAGAATCAATCGGGCAGTGATTAATGGAAATAAATCCCGACTTTCAGAGTCAAACATGGATCAAAGAATTGATCCCTCAGCGGTAAAGAAACAAGGGATGAACAAGACTGATGAGGCCGGTAGGGAAGAACGTGATGAGAAGCGCAGAGTAGAGCACACGGAGAGAAAGAACGCTGAAGGTGGCAGGCTAGGTGAATTGACTAAAGATGGCTGTCGAATTACTAAAAAGAAGAAAGTGAAGTTTTCTCGCGGAAAGAAGAGTCGTGATTCAGAAGCTGAAGAACTTGGCTCGAATATTCCGACAAACGTTCTTGACTGGTATGAATGCAGCAAGCCTGACAACTCTTTTCTCCTTTTCCAAGTCTTAGGTACTCACAAATCCATTCATGAAAGAGATCACAGACAAACAAGAAGTTCATCATTTGCAGAGACATCCACTGGGGCGGAAAAAAGACTTGAGTGCCAATCACTGCTTCCAAATTGCTGAGACTAAAGAAAGCAGTGGGTCATTCCCTATGGTTAGGTCTCTTTAGGGGCATATAACATGTCATAGGACAGGATTCTGCTCCTAAAACACCCCATATAAGCCAATATATATGCCATCTGAGTTCCTCTATTTGTTACAAATATTTATTTGTAATTTTTTTTTTAAAAAAAATTCTCATTGTCGAGATCACTTTGAATAACATTCTAATGAGGACGAATTAATGGATGGAGAGAGTTGGTAATTAATTATGTGCTGCAAAATGTGTTATGAATGATGAATATAATTATAGCTATAACTTGTTAATTCGATATATGATATTTATATCAGTATTTGAGACGAGTACTTCCAAAACAAATAGCCTACACGATTCAACATTAACAACAACAAAAAATCAAGATTGGGCTAACTACTGCCTGTGTTTAAAAATAAATTCAAAAAAGTTAGTAATTTAACATTGGGCTTGTTAGGATGTTAAAAACAGCATTAAAAAATTAAATGAACAACTTAATTTGGCTCGAAATAGATTAGAAAAAAGGAAAAACCGCTCATCAGCCCAATCCACTTCTGGAGGCAAAATATTTTCCCAATGAACCAAAAAATTGAAATCTGATTTTTAGTTTGCAACAGCCGCCGCCTAAAAAGAATGATGCACAAGCTAAGCCGCAAAATCCAATGGAAAAGTGGGTTTCATCCACGGGCTTCCTCGACAGTGAAGGTCAAGTGGTGGCCCTTCATCAACCACATACACGCCAGCTGAATAATTCGTCGGTAATCGATCAATGACGACGACATGAACTCGTCATTCTTTGTTCCCTGACGGAGTCAAACGGTGGCGAGGCTAGTACTGGGTTTCATGACCACAAACGCCGTCCCCAATGTAGAGATAGTCGTTGAATAAACCTTGGCTGACCACAATTTCCGATGGTGATTTGGTCCCATGTTTTTCGCCTTTAGACTCGATGACAATGAGTTAATGGTGGACGGAGATGGAGCTTTTGCTGACGATAAGCCCTTTTTTTTTCAATCACGCGTGGCTGATGTTTAGTTTTCTTGGGTTTGTGTTCAACTCGACAGCTATAAGGGGCTTTTTAAAAAACATGTGTGGCTGATTTGCTTATTTCTTGTAGTGTGAGATGCTTGTTCCGAATATCCAATTCGTTTTCTATATTTTTTTAGGATTCAAATGCATTCATAAAATTACCACCGAACATATTCAGAATTCAAACACAAACACCAATACATTTTATACAATCTCCAACAACTTTTTACTTTTTTATTCAACATAAATTTTCTCTCTCTATATTTTTTATATAACTCAAATATTTTTTTATTAAACAATTACATCAAATCATTTCTCTCTTCACTTTACACAAACACCAATAAAACACTATTCAACATAAAATATTCACAACTTCTCTAAAATCCTACATGTTTACTCAAACCGAACATGTCCCAAATTTTTGGTATCAGCTTGGAACAAAAATAGAAAATCGCTTTTCCGAATTATCGATATATATATATATATATATATATATATATATATATATATATATATATATATATATATATAGACATAGGTGTAATAATCTTTGAAATTTTGTTTATTCTTGTTATATATTCATCTAAAATAATTGTGATATAACTGGAATCAAATTTTGAAAGTTTGTTCTATCTTAACTATATATATATATATATATATATATATATATATATATATATATATATAAACATAGGTGTAATAATCTTTGAAATGAAAATTTGTTTAATCTTGTTATATATTCATCTAAAATAATTGTGATATAACTGGAATCAAATTTTGAAATTTTTTTCTATCTTAACTGAAATTAAAATTTAAAATTCTGTTCAACTCCCCACTTATGTTTATTTTGAAATTTTATTCCGTCAACATTGTGAGATAAATGTCAAAAATAAAGTATGTGTTTGGTTTGGTTTTGAAATCATTTTTTTTTGTAAGATTAAGACAATTTTTTGAAATATTTTTTTGGGTGTTTAGAGTATTGGAAAGAGAATTTTTTTGAAATATAAATATGTTTTGAAAGTAGATTTTGATGAGAAGAGTTTTTATGGATTTTGATAAAAAAAAATTTGTGTTTTTTTCATAGAAATTGAGGCCATGATTAAATAGAAATTTTTTATGGAAGATTGTTTTTTTTGTGTGAAAAAATCATATTTAGATTAGAAAATATTTTTTAAATCAAAAAATATTTTTGAAACCATCTAATATGTCGCCAACCCAAATATTCTACCTGCAGCCTGTAGGTTATTTGATCTAATTATATATACTTACCAATTACCCAATAAAAAATAGAAAACAAAATTCCTACCAAATTCTGACATTCCAAGTCAAATGTGGAGCAAAAGACATCTCCCATTAAATAGTAGAGCTTCTAGTGTTCAGTTTGGGTTCAAACCTGGTTTGTAACAGTTTATACTTCATACTCATCCGATCAAGGTATATAAATATATCAAAAGAAGAACACAATAATTTGATTTTTTTTTTCTAATCAACAATATACAACTTGGAAAAGAAATTACAAAGACCCAGATTTGATTCTCAGAGGAACTCTTCCGAAATCATACTCAGATTCAAGCAACATGTAACATCTTAAAAGAACACAATAATTAAAACTTAAAGAAAGTTGTTCTAATTACAAGGAAAACACTACTAAAAAGAATTAGAAGAAGACAAGCATATATATAACATCAAAACGTTAGAGGTCCAGACCAAGTTCTATCATGAGCTGATCAAAAGTCGCATTCTCTTCTGTTGATTATATATCCTCAAACCTCTCTTCAGCCTTTGGTATCATGTACGCAAAGTAGTTACAATTCGAGCTAGTAGACCAATACATAATTCATAGCAGATTACAGTACCTCCATTGAAGTCTTGTTTTGGTAATAGAGAAAATGGTTTGACAGAGTTTTATTTCATAAGGGTATACGTGTCCTTTATTCCTTGAAAGCACATAGAAACGGAGGATAGTAATTCTCTTCTTTGTGGCAGCACATTTGCAAAGTTACTAATTAGTTCTTGACAGAAATTCCAACATATATTATAAGCTTCGGTACAAATTAAATACCCATTCAACATAGTTTTTCTTTTCTTGGCAAAGTGTAGGAGATTGCATTTCAAAACAATATAAAGTCTAACAGATAGTGAGCTAGGGCGAAGGGAATACTAGCCGGCTGAGGAGAAACAAAAATAGTACAAACATAACAGGTCATCTGCTAGGGTGGGCTGCTCCAATGTTTCCAAATATCAACATATATATCTCGATCTCCCCATGTCCTGAGAATTAGGCTTTCTTTGAATCTGAAACGATAGCATGCTGTAATTGTGAAAGGCATCTTAAAAAACTAAAGCTCCGATGATCAACGGAATTGAAATTCGTTCTTCTTGAAAATACAAGATTTTAAAGCAGCTTCCCCTAAAAAAAACTGTAATCTTGTTTCAAAAAATCATCTAACACTCTCCAGACTTAATTGTTTAAACTTAAATTTCTTCTTAAGGCTTCTCTCACTTTGGACTTTTCTCATTTTAAAAAAATCAATCTAAAAAACACACTATTTTATGTACTTCATTTATTGAAAAATAAAGTAATTTTTTTAAAAAAATACTTTTTTACTTTACGAAAAATATATTATTCATTTGTAACATAAGTTATTTTTGGTCATCTAATACTCCCCGAATATATAGTTGTGGCGATTTGATCTTTTCGTCGAACATTCGTTAATTTTTAACATAATAGAACGCGGTCGACCGCTACAATTTACCTTTGCCGCAACAGTAAACAAACCGGTCGACCACTATTCCGGTTAAAAATTTAACGGAGGTTTGATAGAATGACCAGATCGTCACAACTATATATTCTCAGTGGTCATTTAGTAAAATAATGAAACCTAGTGACCAAATATCATATTTTCCTATTTTTAATTCATAATTTCAAATGATATTAAAATTCAAGTTTACTAATCATATGAGATTACATAATGATGTACTAAATATTTAAAAATGTTTTTAAAGAGAGAGCGAGAGAGAAAAAGAGTATAGGTTAGAACTATTTACCACATTTGAAGCAGATCGAAGCTCATAGATTCTGCTGCTTATAAATGATATCTGACTCCTTCTTGAAATGATGTTCATAATATTTCAGTATACATGCTGCATAATCTTGAATATTTAAACGGTGTTCTGCGCTACAAAAACGCAACTGCTTTGCCATTTGATGAAGCTTTGGGTTGCTCAAAAATTTGAGACGAGTCGTGCAGCGGTATATCTGTCTTTACTACCCGTAAGCAAACAAGCTATACATACGTAGAATATATATATATTCTTCGTAAGGACGGCAAATTACTTTCAAGCAATTTTGAGTAGGGGCATATGCTCGGTCATGGGGAGAAGAGAGACCGAAGCAATTGATGAAGGCAAGTTCAATACAGCGATGGTGTACAATACTAGGTTTATCTCTTTCTTATTTTCACACTCTAAGTTTTGTGTTGAGGCAGCAACGCAATGGGCTGCAAACATGCTCAACCTGATCAGAAGGGTGATCAGGAAGCTGGTTAGAGGGAATTAGTGGACGGGAAAGAGGAAATTAAAAGCGCAGGGACGTCATGAGCTTGCAGGTCTCCAATTACAAGCAGAATGATTATCCCCATCACCAAGACCATCTCAAGTAGGCTCAACCCTTTGCCTAAGGCCCCACTTTAAGCAAGAAGCCTCGTAACTTGAAAAGAAAAAAAAAGGAAAATGAAAAGGCCTTTAAATGCATGATGAACAAATAAATTAAAAATAAATGAGATTTAGGCCCACTTGATTAATAATATTATATCTGAAAAATTATTTTTAAATAAAATTTTAAATATTTTTTTAAAAAATTCATATAAAAAGACCTAATTTTTAGTATGGCCTTAGACCTCATTTTTTATTGAGCCTGTCCTGCACAAGTAGTCTTCCCATGGATGATCTACTCACTTTTTAAAGCTGATTTCGCTTTGGGACTCAAAACTAATTACCAAAACAACAATATTCGTTTTCATACAGGCCAGAAATTAATTATGCAAATTCATGAATGTCAACTTTATATTTGCAGCTTGTAGGTTTATTTATTCTTTTTTAACTTTTTCTTTTACTCTAAGAAGAGCCTTTTTGTTAATTTATATTAATTCCGACTTTTGCAAATAGAATAATTACTCAACTAACTCATGACTTATTTTAATTATAATTAATGCCTTCTAACATGAAAAGGTGTTGATATGTGCGAAAATTTTGAAATTTTGATTTTTTTTCTTTAAAAGCATAAAATTTTAAAATAACTTGTCATTGGGTATCTAATAGTAAGTGATGTTTCGGAAGAAAAAAATTAAGAATTTTGAGTTTATAGTTGAAAATTTTGAAAATTTAACTTTTATAATATTCGTTCAAAAGTTAAGAGAGAAGATTTGATGAAATTTTTTAATAAAATTTATTAAAGAGTAAGTAAAGAATATATTTATTTTTATAAAAAAAATATTGAAATTAACGATGTTTGGTCGTGAAAATTTTAAAAAATTCTTTTAAAAGTCTCAAAAATGTTCATTACCAAACATCATCAGCCATTTGCAACTTCTCATCGCCACGTGTCTACACTTTAAGTTTGTATTTTTGGTTAAAAAAAATTAAGTCATTTTCAAAATTCAAAAAAAAATTAGAAAAGACAAATTTGACTTCTTTGAACGCCTAAATTATTCGGGGTTAGTATTAAAAAATTCATCAAATAATTTTTTATTATTATAATATTTATTAAAAATATTATCTCTCTTCACTTTTTTACCAACTCTCATAAAATATCTTTATTTTTTCACAAACAATAATATTTCACAAACCCTAATACCAAAAATTTCAACACCCAAACAACACCTAAAGTCATGTCGAGATAGAAGAATACAAGGTGGGGGGAAAGGGCAATATCCTTCTAGGGTTTGCACATAATAAATATATTATTATACCTGTCGGTTGTATAGATAACAGTCATATCCACGAGGCCAGTTCTCTTTTACCTGGTGCCTGTTTAAGTTCAGCCTCCATTGTCCCACTTAGCTTTCCAGTTCTATCTCTCACTCTGTCAGTCACTCTTCTGAGATCCAATACAATCCAATGGCTGTCACCTTCTCAGATCTCCACGCCGAATCAGGTCTCAAATCCCTCGACGGATTTCTTTCCAGCAAACCTTATATTTCTGGGTACGAGTCGCTTTCCTTCTTATATTTTTAGCATTAATCTCTATACTCTCGTTTTTTTTTTCTAATTTATTCCTTTCATTCATTCTTTAATTATCTTTTGTCAATGGAATTGGCCGTTGGGTAATTGGGTTTACAGTGATCAGCTGACAAAGGATGACATTAAGGTATATGCAGCCGTTTTGGCGAAGCCCGGCGGCGCCTTTCCCAATGCTAGCAATTGGTACGACGCCGTTTCGTCCCAGCTCGCTGCAAGGTTCGTTCCCTGCTGCCTTGTTCTCACCCTGGCTTTGTTTACCACAATTTCGTTTCACGTACTCTGTCACTCTGTACTTTACTCCTTTTTTCTGGTCTGTGATTTTCTTGCATTGACATCAAAATTTTCTCTTTTCTATTTTGTTTACATTTGATGTACTTAAATTATTTTTGCCTCTTGTTTTGATTGTTTGGGTATTTGTAATTGGTAGCTTCCCTGGCCAAGCTGTTGGGGTGAGAGTATGTGGCAAAGCTGCTTCTGCTGAGGAAACGAAGAAGGTGTGCTCGTAATTGCCCTTTTCTGACTGTTTTCTGTTTCTCTTTTGTATTATTTAGGACTTCTGTATATTGATAAATCTGAAATCCTGTTACTTTTGTATTATTTATACTTTTTGTTAATGTTTTACTTCCGTAGGTTGATGGGTGGTGTATCTGCATGCTGTCAAATGCATAATTTTTTTTTTAAAAGAGAATATAAGCTGGTTATAATGAATTTGCCAGCCGCTCCCTCTGTAAGCGACTTAAACCCATCGGAATTTCCGATTTTATTAAATGGGGTTTTAGAAAGCTTGTTGTGTTCATGGAGCTGTGAACAAGATTGTTGATCCTGTTCTCTTGGTGATTATCTACCTACTGGCCAGCTTGTATGAACTAGAAACTCTGGTTATAATGAAATTTGCCAGCCGCTCCCTCTGTAAGCGGCTTAAACCCATCGGAATTTCCGATTTTATTAAATGGGGTTTTAGAAAGCTTCTTGTGTTAATGGAGCTGTGAACAAGATTGTTGATCCTGTTCTCTTGGTGATTATCTACCTACTGGCCAGCTTGTATGAACTAGAAACTCCTGGAGCTGTTGAAATTGAGTCGGATCATTATTATTTTCCTTTTTTTCCGGATGTTCTTCAACTATGAACCGTATTGCGCAATTCCAAGAATAGTAGCATTGACAGGATGAAGCGAAGTACTGGGTCTCTGAAGTACTACATTTTTTCCCCCTTTTTAGCATTACTTTTTTCTTTTTCATATCAGCTATATTATCTGATTCTGTTTGTGTTAGCTATTGGTTTAGCCGTTCCAGGTGATGTTGAAAGCAGTGAGTATACTATGGAATTTATAGTGCCCCCTTGTATCCAGATTTAAGTTTTTCTCTTATCTCCCGTCAGAATGTTCCTTATTCGCTTATGAAATTTTCAGGAGGCTCCCGCTGGAGATGATGATGATGACATTGACCTCTTTGGTGATGAGACAGAGGAGGAAAAGAAGGCAGCAGAGGAGAGGGAGGCATCTAAGAAGGCATCATCAAAAAAGAAAGAGAGTAAGCCTCATCAAACTTTACCTACTTTTCATGGAATGCTTCTCAAAAAACTTGTAATAAATAAAGTTGCTTTAGATTCTACCTTATAGTTAGACATATCTTCCATAAATTATCTTTTGGCTTGAATTCTGGAATTATCCCTCATATGTGGGACTCTTGCTCATCATAAGCACAACACAAATTTTGGCTTGCCTTACTGATTTTCTGTTGAGACTAATTACACTCCCTGCAGTATTGTTTATGTCTGTCCGTCTAATCTTTTAACATTTAATCCATATAGGTGGGAAATCTTCCGTCCTTATGGATGTGAAACCTTGGGATGATGAGACTGACATGAAGAAGCTTGAAGAGGCTGTACGGAGTATTGAGATGCCTGGTCTCTTTTGGGGAGCATGTACGGTTTAGTTCTTTATCCGTTTTAAGTTCTTGTTGCTTCTCAATAATGTTGCATAGCTAACAATGTTCTGACATAAATACAACAATATATTTGCCACAGCAAAATTGGTTGCAGTCGGTTATGGGATAAAGAAGCTGCAGATTATGCTTACTATTGTGGATGACCTTGTATCTGTGGATGACCTAATTGAGGAGCATCTGACAGTCGAACCTCGTAATGAATATGTCCAAAGCTGTGACATTGTGGCCTTCAACAAAATCTAAGGAGTCATCTTACTGGACTGCAGGGTACCCATTTCGTTTGGGGTATTTATTTTTTGGCTTCTAGTTGTCCTCCTCCTTTACTCTGTTTTTCTTTGGCCTTGTGCTTTTGTTGTGGTTCTATTTTCTAGAATTGTGAGAGATAAAAAGATGAACATCTGTTTCCTCCTCCTTGGTCATCGTTTCTGCTCAATGATATTCTAATAGAAGCTTTTGTAGACATATGGGTTTGAGATAATCCAAATTTTGTAGCTTTGTCCCCCCTATTTTTCATTTTCTTTTGGGAGCAAGCCTTTTTTGTTTTGCACGTACATATTTTATAGAAGATAGTAAGGCCAGAGATGGTGATGAGTCCTGTGACCTATTAACCTCTGGAAGCCCGCTGTTTCGAAGTTATATGCTGCCGTATAAGCATCCATGTCCACTTGTATTATTTTCTTTTGAAAGAAATACAACATCCTCATAATTTAGAAAATAATTGAGTGGATTATCTGAATGATTTGAGATCGGACATAGAAACATTTTCCATGCATCCCCTTTGAAGATCTTATTAGAGAATCCAAGTAGAGTTTATATTGTAGACCTGCCCGGCTGACCGACCGACATACAGCATTGGTACTGTTGAGGGAGACTCACTCATTGCTGCCCAGCAGAAGGCAAGGCCAATGCTGCCGGCCTGGCAGTTCTGGAAGCTCAAGCGGGTAGGTTTTGAGAAAATCATTGTTGAAGGAGACTCACTCATTGCGACTCTGGCAATCAACAACCAGAAAGACAGTTTGGATTGGAGATGTGCTAACATTATTGCGGACATTCGCGCGGCCCTGGATCTTTTCCAAGCCTGGCAAGCGAGTAAAATACCACGTAGTGCCAACAGTTTTGCCCATGATACCACGGGCGGATAGATCCAGTCTTTTTTTTTTTTTTAGGCATAAGTAGCATATATATTGATAATAAGATCAAGGAGGTTTTAACACCTCTGGAGGCTCTAAAAGGCGAACCAGACACTCCGAAGAGCCGGCGGGCCAATGAGCAAACGGACCGTAAGGCCCTACAAAGTCCCCGAAGGGACGGATATGCCACGAATGGCAGAAAGGCCTCAGAAGGCAGTAAATACAAACTAATATGCCTAAAAACATAAAATAGACAACACTAAAAGCAGCATAAGCCGTAAACACATCGGCAAACAAAAAACACATAATAATAACACAACAAGCCCTAAACAAGTGGGCAGGCCCTAATGGGATTATTGTGGCTCGGACCGGCGGCGGCGGGAAGATGAGATCCATGGCCCAGGAGAGACGGAACAAGCCACAGAGGCTAGATCCGGGGAGAAAAACGGAGTCGGAGCAGCGGAGGGCGCCTCACGCGCGGCCCCAAGCGCCGGCGCGTCAGATTCACGCGTCGCGCGTGGGGCGCGTGTGAGGCAACGCTTCGTCGTTTCGACACCGGAGGAGCGGCGTTGCAACAGCCACGACGAGCTGATTGCACCCAGCAGGCGCGTGTGAGCCGAAAGCTGGTGAAAAACTCCGTCCGCCGCTTGGAAGCAACCTGCCAAAAAAAACCAAAAACCAAACCAAAGGGCCACCAACACCGGCCAAACCAACCAGAGGGGGAGGGAGGAGAGAAAAAGGAAAAAGGAGGAGGGGGGTGGAGGGAGCCGGAGCGTCCCCCCTCCTCCGTAAGGATACTGGCGGTGAGGAGAGAACAGAGAGAGGTTGGGGGGGAGAGAGAGAGATTCAGCAGGAAAGGGATTCTACTTCGCGTGTATAATCCTTTTCTACCGCCTCTGGTGGGAGGCTCTTTTGTACTCTGTTGGTCTTTGGACCCGTTTTGAATGATGTATCTCAATTGATTAAAAAAAACAGGCTTAGTTGTGGTATTAACTTTTAACAAAATTAAGGCTATGTTTGTGTTGAAAAATTTTTGGTATTGGATTTAGTGTTGATATTGGGTTTAGTAAAAAAGTGAGGAGAGAAGTAATTTTTTATATTTTTTATGGGAGATAGAGAGATTATATTGTAGTATTTTATTATGAGTTGGTGAAATATTTTGTAAAATTTTTGGTGCAAACGCACCCTAAGTGGTTACAATTTTGAAAGAACTTGCCCTGTGGTTTATTTTTCAAATATATGGATCATTTTGTTGACAAATATTAGTCAACTTACGGGAATGAGGTCCGAGATAGATTATCTAAAATATGGATCATAAGGACTAGTTCATTTAAAGTTATACTCAATTTTTTAAAAGTGAATATCACAAAAACTATATCAATAATTAAGCTAAAAAAATTTAAAAGTATTTTGACAATATTATGTCTTCATTTTTTTTCAATTCAAAATAGCAACAAAAAAAATCACAATATCACTATTTAGAATCTCTTCATAATCATCTCTTTTCATAAAAAAAAAAAACAAAAAAATTTAATTATATTATCTCTCTTCACTTTTTTTTTTAATTCTCATACAATTTAAAAATTTTCAAACATCTACTCAAACATACTACAAAAAATTCATTAATTTTTTACAAACTTTCAGAAAACTCTTAGTTTCCCTAAATTTTCAGCCCACATCTGAATTCTTCAGTTGGCAAACTATTAACTTAAGACTGTTTCCAAGCGTAGAGAACCAAACGAAATCCCCTATAGAAACTGCTCTCATCCAGCTAGCTCACCTAACTTGGATTAGGGCTGAGCAAAACCGGACCGGATTTGCAGTCCGGTCCGGTCTTGTTTATGTAAACCCGGTCCGGTCCATACCTTTTGACAAACCGTTCCGGACGATCGGATTTATTAATATAAATAAAAAAGTATTTTTTTTTTGGAAATCCGGTCTGACCGAATTTTCAGTTGTGCAGCCCTAACTTGGGTTACCGAGGATGTTGGATCCGGCCTCAATTTTAATCACAGTAGTGGGTAGGGCAAGAGTAATACATACATTTCAAATGTTTAAGATTCCAAAATACTAATTTCATTACATTACATTTTTAAAACTATTAAAATTCATCAATATACGCCTTTAAAATCATGACACGAAATCTATTTTTGTACATTTCAACTGTTTGAGGGCTAAACTAATAATTTCTCTACCAATACTTGCCTTTTGATTAGATCCGAATATCAAAATTGTGTCGTCTAGTATATCTTTAAACATTTCAACATAGAATCTAATTAAAGGACGCAAAATGATAAATTTTAATAGCTCATAAATGTAACGTGTCGAAATTTACTAATTTAGTTTGGAGTCATAAAAGTGAAGTTATTTGTTGAGTTTATCTCTATCCGGCGGCCTAGAAAGCAAGTAAGCTAGTGGTCAATGAGATATTGCTTGGGGTAGGCTGCTTGCCGGCAGATAATTTAATGGTAGTTCGAAGTTGGTGAATTCTTAGAAAAACAGCACACATGGAAGGGCTCGTTCCCATTTACATGAGCGAGTCAATTTGTATGTGTAAGTCCACTACGCAACCCATTCGTTTAGAGTTATCGCCAAAGTGGGTGAGGAAAAATAGGACTCCAATTCCCACCTCACAAGTTGATTACTTCCGTCTAAACTTATATATTTCGGCCGTTTAATATAAAGTAAATTTAAACTTCAATGCAAAAAATATTTGCCCCAAGATTATATTTACTCTTGAGAATTGAGATTCCAACCCAATTATTGAGGTTTGTTGAAGGAGGAGGAGTTCTAATTGGCCGAAGCCTTTCCTCATCAGATGACATCGATACGAGAGGTAAGATAGTATATAGTTAAGAATCTGTTAGTTCTTGAATTTTTTTTAGATTAATTACAATTTTTTCTCTCAAATTATCATTTAATTCTCTAATACTCTATAAATTTTAACTCGTTGCAACTCACTCCCACAAGCTATACTTCTAATTGTGATTTCATCCATCAGCCTATTGAAGTTGTTATATTGAACGGTTTTCGTCCCACATAAACGGAACATGAACTTCTCTTTAATTGAAAAGACAAATTTGATCCATTCGATTCTAAGTGAGTCATCTTTTTTTTTGAATAAAAAAAATCAGCTAACTACATATTATTTTTTGGCTCTACGAATTGCTAGAAGTGTTGTAGAAGGCTAGAGAGAAATCAAACGAGGGTAAAATTATCTTTTCACGTAAGGATAAGATCACATGTCTAATAAGTGAGATAAAAACAATATAACATAATAGTTTCAATTAGTTGAGGGATGAAATTATAATAAGAAGTACAATTTTATGGAGGTGAATTGTAACAGATTAAAGTTTATGAATGTATTTGAGAATCGAATGGTAGTTTGAGGGAGAAAATTGTAATTAACCTTTTTTTAGATAACGAGAAAAAACTCAATTCTACAGGCTCACTGAAATATATTCACTTCACCAAAAGTGTTAAGGACCTTACATGTGGAGAGTGTAAAATGAATTTATCCTTTTTTATTTATATTTTTTATTTTTAAATTTATAATTTGATCATTAACTTAATTAAAAAAATTAAGAGAGTTGGTTTTTTAGTGCCAAGGAAATAAATCCCAGACGCGCCTGTGCAGTGAGTGTGACAAATCTGAGTTTTCATTACAATATAGATTATATTAATTATTTGTCCAATAATGTAACTCGAACTCCAATTAACAATGAGAATCAAATTCGTATTATAGAGATTTGATAAATATTAAAAGTCTGGATCGACTTAAATTGACTAATGTAAATTTTAAAGAAATCGACTTTTTTTTTTTAAAAAAAAATCCCTTAATTTCTGACAAATGATCTTAGCATAAGTTGACGTTTTTGTGAGGCATGATTGTTAAGGCTGAAAACCCCATTTTCGGTCCGGTTTTTTGGAACGGACCGAATTTCTGGTCCTACATAAATGGTAGGATCGGTCCGGACCGATTTCAATTTTTTTTAAAAAAAAATTTAGGTTAATTTCAAAAGGGTAAGGACATATAGAAATGTAGAGTTTTAGTTTATATTAAAATTAAACGTTTTAAGTTTGTAATTTGTATTAAAAAATATAAAAATATATATTTTTATTTATATTAATAAATGCGGTCATGTCCAATCCGACTGCATTTAAAAAAATAAAACCGAACCTCATTTTAAAAATTAAGACCGAAAATTCGGTCCGATTTTACGATCCGGTGGTGTGTAGCCCTAATGATTGTCATCCATCCATGTTGTTTTTTTTTTCTAATGGATTTTTGTTTTTTGACTTTTTTTTCTTCTACCTCGTGTTTTTAACGTAACTAGATACAGATACTTATATGTACTTCGGGGGCAAGAGCTGTCTGTATCATTACTGAGAAAATACTACTATCACAGGTAGAGACATCTGAGACTCTCTCTCTCTCTCTCTCTCATTCAATAACCATCATCAGGGTTTGTAAATATCCCCCACCATGAACTGAATTCTTCTCATTCACTCTTCTTATTCGTTCGGTGCGTGCCGCTTCCATGTCCACGCTTTTGTAGAAATATGAATACTACGGTATCTGTTGAATTTTTTTCGTTTGATAGATGAGAATTATGAATCTGCTATTTCACGTTTTGGGTTTTGCGTAATCGTTTTTTTTTCTGTGGTCTGTTTTTGTTCTGGCAATTGTTGGGCGTCGGAGTTGATTTCGTTTTGCTATGTCCCCGATTATTATGCGACGAAGTTTAAGAATCGGTGTTTAATTCTATCTATCTAGTTTTTGGTCAGAAATTAAGCAGTTACTATTGTGATGGAGAGAAATTGAGCTGCTACTATCAGAGATATTGTTGAAAACTGTCATATCTGTGGTATGGCTTTGATTCGGTGTTTCTATTTATATTGTCTTTCTTTCACGTTTTTCCTATTTACATAAAGGAGGGGGGGGGGGGGGGGAGAAAAGAACAAATCAGCCATAACATAGCCTACTAGCATGTATGTATGTGCGTCATAAGCTATTAGCTCTTGTGTGTTGGAAATGTTGCTTCAATTGTGATTCAACCAATGCATGTTTTCCTTGATCATTGTTATTGCTATATTTCCATTGAACTTTTAACTCGACTGGGCACTCTTTCCAGCCTAAAAGAGAGAGAGAGAGAGAGAGCTATTGATTGTGTGCATGATCACCAGTGTGACAGGGATTGATACTTTCAGCAGTAATGTAGCATTCGGCATTTGTCGTGTTGTTATTGCTATATTGATATATGAACTTCATCTTCTTCTTTTTCTTTTTTTTTCCTTTGGTAGTTTTCAATTTATGTCCGTTTGTTGTTTGTCTTGAGGTTCTTATTGACTTGCTTTTTTAGGTGGAGAATTAACAAGCATTTAGGCCTGAAATCTAAGATTTGGTGTTACATTCATTCAAAAGAAGAGATGTCAGGTGCTGGATACACCCACTGGTGCTACCAGTGCAGGCTGCGATTAAGGCTTGAAGATGGACATAATGTTTGCCCTTACTGTGATAGAGGCTTTATTCAAGAACTCTGTGAGATGCAGGGCTTAGCGCCAGAAGATGCCTTCCAACCCGTGTCAGAAGATCGTCCTCCTGAAGTACCCGATTTGGTCGCCCTTCTGAATGCTCTTTTGGAAAGCAGGCGTGCTAACCGAAGACTTGAACATTTGGATCCTCTTGATGCTTTTATGAGGCAGAGAATGGCTGGAAGAAATCCTAACTTCGATCCTGATCCTTATTGGGTACTCAATCGTAATCCAGGTTCAGCCTTCTCTAGCAGCAGTACAGGAAGTGGAACCAGGCAAGTTGATATCCATGACTTCTTTATGGGCCCAGGTTTTGAAGAAATCATTGAACAGCTTTCTATAAATGACCGACGTGGTCCACCTCCAGCGCCTCGTCCTTTGATTGATGCAATGCCCACCATCAAGATTATGCAAGCACATATCCGCACTGACTCAAACTGTCCAGTATGTAAGGAAAGTTTCGAGTTGGGCACCAATGCAAGGCAGATGCCATGTAACCATATTTACCACTCTGATTGTATTGTTCCTTGGTTGGTTCAGCACAACTCATGCCCTGTTTGCCGCTTTGAGATGCCGGCTCAAGGGACTGATATTGCTCGTGCTAGTCGAAGCAGGGGTGGAGCGAACAGTGCCAGCAGTAGCAGTGGCTACGGTGGCTCTGTCAGTATGGAGGATAGTCCGCAGAATGAGGGTAGGAGGAATCCTTGGTCGTCTTTTTGGCCTTTCCGCTCATCAAATCAAAATACTCGTCATCAAGCTGCAAATAGAGGGAACCTCAGAACGGAATAATGAGATGAGTTACTCTGGATGGCCTTTTGATTATTAAGGGTACATTTTCATACCAATGGAAGCTAGTCACTGAAGTGGGTGAATTAGTACTACTTTTAGAGTTTGGTTTGTATCAAACTTTAATATCAACTGAAAGTTAATTGGATTTTGATTGTGTTAAATATTTCGTAAATGTTTAACTCAATCTGTTCTTTTTTTTTCTTATATATAAATTCCGGTACTCCTTTGCATCCAATTTAGGCAAATGAATTGATTCTTCTTAGCATCTATTTTCTACATGGATAGCACGTTTCTGATCTTCTGTTGTTTGTAAGTCGGCTTCATCATCTGTCCTTACCTTTGTTAAGTATAGCTCGTACGGTCGTACCTGTTGCATACGCATGCATTGTACGCTGGTGTATGGCTTCGATCCTGAAATTTTATGGAACTACTGCACCCGAAACCGCTGCCGTGACTGCCATCACCACCACCACTTACGGAATTTATCTGAGAATTCAAAACCATCTGAAAAGAGAGTTGCTGTTGCATCTAGAGATTTGCTTTTGAGACAAGATGCCAATGCGACGTGCTCTTAATGGAGTTAATTCGACAGGTGGAGAGGATTTTGTTTACTTGAATTTCACCCTGATTATATTCTTGTAAGCAGTGATCAGTGAGTGTTCATCTTTTTTGTTTATTCTCGAAATTGGTTAATTTGTAAAAAGATGTGAGGAAAGTTTTAAATAACCCCATGCCAACTAAAGGCAGTACTCTTTTAACTACCAAAATAGCTTAATAAAGTCATCCAAATCTTCCCAATCTGGCGATGAATTTGATATTATTTTATTAGACCCAAATTTCGTGATGACCGGCCTCTCTCTCTCTCTCAAATGTCCCGAACTCGAAGTTCTAAAAAAAGCGAGGGAAAGGAATCAAGCAAGGATTCTTGGATGCTTTCTTTCACTAACAAGCTTATCGACCAACACTATCGTCAACACCACAGCATCACAAGAACCAACACCAACATCAAATTCACGCACGTTCTTTCAGGTCTTCATTTTTTCATTTTATTTCATTGAGATTTTTCCCCCCCTTCGCCCACTACAGAGACGGAGAAGAAACAAACCGTCTGGGTAAACTAAAAAGATCTTTCCCTTCAAAGGGGGAAGTCCAATCACTAGAAGCAGCAGCTGATGCATCTGTAGTGACCACTCCATCTTGCAACCCTGCCATGGGTATACCATTTGTAGTAGACATTAATCTCATTGCCGGCTGAGCATTAAGTCCAGAAGTATTTGAATGGTACGAATTGTTCCTTGTAAAAGAAGGCGGCCCTGACCACAACCCATTGGGACTTGGTGAAGACATACCTCTATCCAAACTCCAGTCTATGTTAGCATAATTTAAGTGAGACGCAGAGCCAGCAGTGTTCCAGTCTACTGGGGATGATGCCCCTGATGACCCAGTTGAACCCAAGGCAGAGAAAAGTCCAAGGGAGGAAGCAGCAGCGATCGTAGGAGATGCAGCTGCTCTACTCCACAAACCATTCCCACGAATAGTTCCAGGAGAATCACTTGGGCTGCTTCTGGGGAAAAACTGTTGTTGCTGATATTGAAGTTGGTACATCTGATTCAAGCTCAGATTGTTTGTACCGAGGCTCCTAGTGGTTAGATTTTGTTGCAAAAAGCCATTGGATTTCATAGCTTCAACACCATTAGTAGGATACCAACTGGTGGCTGTTCCTGGAGGTGATGAGCTCATGCTAGTTGTTGGACCCTGCTTTCCATTGACAGATTGTGGCCGCTGCATCACTATTACTGGTTCCCTCACTGTTCCAGGCTGAAGGTTCTTGAATTCATTTCCAACGGCCAAGTAACTGATTTCTGTCTTGGCTGGAGAAGTCAATACCTGTAGAGACGATGTCAAAGAAAAGGAAGCTGAAGGATTTGATCCAGCACCTGGCCACCTTATCTCAGCCGCTGTGGCAGTTTGTTTAGGTTTTGCCCATTCCGACTTCGATTGAATTATCTTCAAAGGTTGCTGCACATTTTTGCTCCCAGGTTCTGAAGACCCTACGAGATTAACTGCTGTTTTTGTGTAGTTAAAATCTTTTTCACCCTTTTTCTGTTGTATTGTAGGAGGATGCAGTTTTGTTTGTGCTCTTGAGGTAATAGAGGGAACTGCAAGCTTTCCATTACAAACCGTTGGAGGATAGCCAGTTTCTTCTGGCTTTGGTAGAGCACATTGTGGATCTTCCTTCATTAATTTTAAAGTTTCTGCTGCCTTCTCAAGATCACCCTCACAGACAACAACAGCTCTTTCAACCTCCTGTTTTAAGCAGTTGTACCTTATTTCCATATCTGCAATCTGAGTAAGCTCTTCTGATATGTCAATTTTCAAATTACTGCCAGCAAGATTTTGATCTGCGTACTTTTCAGCTTCCTCACCGCCTTCAACGAGCCAATGGACTGACTGCTCTACCTTTCCTTCATTCAGTATGAGGGCCATTGTTGCCCGCTCGTGTGGGAATCCCATCGCCACAAACTGTTGAGCAAGTGCTTCAAGCTTTCTTGACATGAGATAGCCATTACAACGATCGTGCAATTCCTGAGCTCGTCTCTCCTTTTGACGCTGATGCTTCCTTTCATTCTTCTGACGGATTTTCTCTCGCTTGTCACCATCAGCACCTGGTATCGTTTCCTGCCGAACAGGAGGATTTGATGATTTGTCTTTATGGTCTTCTGACTCACCAGACCAGCTACCGTTATTGGAGACCGAATCATACTCAACCCCTGCTACAAGAGAGCCTCCAGGATGTTCATCTGTCTCATCTATGTTACGGAAACGACCACTCATGTGAAGAGGTGAAGCAGAGGATGTTGGTGCCATTTCAACTGTATGGAATGTTCCCAAAAGCGGATTGTATGCACTAGCAGGGATCCCAGTACCTGCATCAGCAGGTCCTGACAACTTTGTAGAAGTCTTCTGGAGTTCTTTGCTCACTTTCTTATCCTTCGACTTGGACCTAGAAGCTGGAGACATCTTTGAAAATCCAAAATGTTCCTGCAACGCAGAAGATAATATTTAATTGTGCAGTGGTACTCTACTTATGAAGTTCAAACAGTGGCATCAAGATATACAGCATTCTGGATATCAGGTGAATAGAGACAACTAATGTCCTTGTGAAGTTAATAGTGTGTGGGGGGAGAGAATGGGTGGGTAGGAGAGGGGACGAAAGTACCCAATCAAAGGCTCTACGTAATTTCTTTTTCTTGTACTGCCACTTAACCACATTCTCCATCCTGATACAAGAACCTCGTAAAAACATCCATGAACCTCAGAAGAACCACCATGAAAATCCCAGAAAAACTTAAATCCTTGTATATCAACACATATAATTCTGAAAAGAATGTGGATAATTCACAACTAAATAGAAGGAATCCAATTTGAAAAAAATGGCCTTCCATTGCCTATCATTGACCAATTGGCTTCACGGAAACTCACCATCTTTTTTTCCATTAAAAGTGACATCGTAATGTAGAACAATAGCATACAGGGAATTGGGAAAAGAAATTTCAAAGGTACAAAGGGGAAATATTAAGATAAACTATGATCGCGAAGGTCCAAAATGCATAGTGTAAAAAGCATCCCATGATGCTACATAGAATACTTGCTAAAATTATCATGGGGAAAGGTGTTTTAAGCCTCATAACTCACTTCTATCTCGGCAAAAAACATCAGTTGAAAGCTCAGGAACTCAGCTAATTAGTTCAACAATCCAGCACCAACAGGACTATATATTAAAAGCATATAAACTAAAGTCACTCAACGCACAAATTTTAGATAATATCCTATCTTCATATGTAATTTTCACAGACTAATTAAAATTCACAATTTTATCAAACTGAATCAGCCATCTCCATCTAGTTTCCAAGTTGAATTCCACATAAAGCAGGAAATTCAATAAATGTCTGGTTGAACTCACCTAGAGAATCTCGTGGTTGTAGTTTTATAGAATTAAGAACCTTAATCACTGTTTGCAGACTATAAGATATTTAGGGACATGAACAGGGGAATGTTTGAGTTTAACCTGTTGCATCAATCCTGACTTCCTATTAACCTCTGATCAAAATTGATCTCAAAATGTTTTTTCTTTCCATGTATTGTGAATAGTCTGTGAAAGCGTGTGTGTGTCTTGCATGGGTGTGGGGACGTGTGAGGGTGTGCATGTGGAGAAATAAAAAGCGAAGAGAGAGAGAGAGAATTAACATCCGTAACCACTCTGCAACACTAGTTCCATTAAAATAAAAAACACCCTTGAATATAAAGAGACCTTTTAAATACATGTCTAATAATTATCCACTCTCGAAATTTTGTTCCATGCTTACAGATATATATGAATAACTTAAGTACAAAAAGTCTCGGAAAATCCTCTTATCACCAACGAATTTTTATCTCTGGATAACACTACCTCTCAGCGATCAAATCAAGAAATGAGACAATAAAAAGTTCAACTAGCTCAACATTTAAGGAATATTGGACATGATCCGTGCTTCTCCACTCCCAACAACTTATAGTAAATTTAAGCACTCGTCATCAATTTGTACCTGAAGATGGGCATATGGCATAACCAATACAGCCCGAGTAAAATGAATCTGCTCACAGAGTCACAAACGGTCAAATAAGCACGCCACACCTCTGAATGAGCCATTCTTAAACCACAACTTCATATTAATTTGCGTAAGCACATTTCAAAAACCTATGGCCAAGGTGTACCAATGCAGCAGCTGGAGTGGTGCTATGGTATAGTTCTAACATGTTCGTGTTTCATTCACTAAAATCCCACCAAAGCTGACCAGCAATTCCTAAGTCAAAATTTTGATAAACCGAGTTCTGACAAGTCAATTGAAATAGGTTGACACGAACACAATCCATGACTGGAAAAGTGTATTTTATGAACCCTGGGCAGCAACAACATACAATATAATTTTGGAAAGACATCTACAATGGTTAACCCAACTGTCAAGGACGAGTCTTATCATATTTCCCCAACCTGGTAGGGTGGTAATTTGAAGTGTTACGTAGTTTTCATCACTGATTGGCTAGGCTAGAAAATGTGAAAGCAGGAAACAAATGCTACAAGATTTCATCACAGAGAAGAAAACATGAGCCTACTAGTGGGAAAACAATGCCGTACAAACACATACATCACGCACTAACCATTTAAAAATCAGAGATCTCACACCAAAACTCACATGGCCGGACCAGTTGTTGATGTTTCCACTTCCCTCAAAATTGTAACTGACAATGATTCACCCATCCAAGTGGTCAAAATCCTCTTCTGGCTGCTCACCAGCAGTAAAAGCAGCAACTTTTAAGGACATTTGCAACCATGGTCACGAAAATTCCCATTTCCAATTTAGGAACTGACAAAATAAGCTAGGTTTATTGTCAAAGTAACAGAATCCCATAGCTTCCACCACCGATATACAGGCCTCAATGCATCTGCTTTCTCTGCCTGTGAAGCAGCATCTTGATTGAAATGAAGCTTGCAGCATTCTCCGCTTTTATGAACAATCAAACATACTTACCTTAAGCAAGATATTATATAGTTATTAACTCATTGTACATCCGCTTATTGAAGTAAGACATTAGAATTTCCAGCAATTTGTAAGTTCTTTCCGTCATAGTAATGACATCTAGAGAAGAGTTTGACATGCAACAGAATAGTAGTTGATCAATCACATAGAGGGGTAAGTTATGTTGAATGAAATCCTAACTACTTCAGGGCTTAGATGGCAATGGTCTTCATACACCTAAAAACAGAACAACCTCCTTTTATGCAGTATAAACACTTTATACAACAGCAAAGATAGAAACTTGGCAAATTCTGGACAGCAAAACTGTACTAAACTCACATTTCACACCTTCGGAAGAATAAGACAAAACTCCTGACTGACTAATTATCAAAACAGTTAGTCGACCAAGAACACCTAACAGTCGCACCATTGGGCAACCTGTATGACAATAGAACTGACATCTGGCAACTACAAGAAAACAGTGATCACTCCTACTTCTGGTCGCCGAAGGTAAACAATACTATCCAACCCTTGGTGGCCTATACTATATGCCTTCACAAACTCCTAATAACATTACTTAATTGAAGAATAAGCTAAATGAGAAGGACTTGAACCCCTTGCGAATGGAGAGTTTCCAACGGTTATCATGAACGTAGAACAAAACAGTGCTTCTGGTTATATATCCACCACGCAGTCACCCATTCGAGAGCGTCAAGAAACATAGACACCATATAAAATGATCGTATCATCACCCACAGTCGCGTAATACCATACAAGTGACAATAGCCAAAGATTACGAAACCTCATCGAATCAACCAGCGTCAAAATTTATACACAAAAATCTTCCAAAGACAAAACCATACATGCACGAATTACAATCTCTTAGCCGGGCAAAAGTGTGAAGAATTCCAGAAAAACCTAACAGTTTCTCTCACGCTAATCGCCACTACGCATAGAAAGAAAGAACATAAAAAAAACCGTGACAGATCCACTGAAAAAATTTCTTTCTGGATTTTTAGTTCTCAGTTCTCAAAGAGCGGAATCCACAATTCAAAACAAGGCAGAAATGAATCAAAATCCCCTGACTTCCTTTGAATTAAAAAAAAAAGAGGATCGAGGTGGAAATGGGGATCGAAGAAGATCGAGGGTTACAGAGAGACGCGCTAGGAATTGAGGAGAGCAGTAAAGCAACCAACCTGTGGTCTCGTTGCGGAGAGATTGGCGTGGATCGATGGAGGGATCGCGGTCCAATGGCCACCGGTCGAGAGCTTCCGAGAGAGAGAGAGAGTGATAGGTATTTCGAGGCTCAAACTGAATCCCCGATCGAATTAGGTTTTTGATGTATAAAAAAGGGCAATTGGGAGAGATTTGTTAAAACCAAACTCCACAGTATTAACAGAATAATTTTGCCCCGTCGCCTCTTTTTTTTTTTTTTTTTCCCTTTTTCGTAATATATTTATTCTTTTGTGTTATAAAATTTAGGGGCGAACACAACCGGACCGCAGACCGGACGTGAAAATCGGACCTGATTTGCGGTCCAATCTGGACCGGACCGGACAACATTTATTAAAAAATAAAAAATATATTTTTATATAATTTTTAATATAAATTATAAACTTAAAACGTTTAATTTTAATCTAAACTGAAACTTAACATTTTTATATGCATTTTCACCTTTGAAATTAACTTAAAAAAAATTAGAAATTTTTTTAAAAAATAAAAAATTGAAAAACAATTAAAACCGGTCCGGTCCCTTAATATACTAGGATCGGAATGCGGTCCGAACCGCATTCCGATTTTTCAGCCCTAATAAAATTGCAGAAATATTTTTAACTTTTTTTAACCTTCTTTAAATTGAGATCCATCAATATTGGGCTTAAGCATTAGTGACCTGTGATCCTTTCTACCATCCAAAGGAGAAAAAGACCAAATTACTTTACCCAAAAAAAGACCAATTTGTATTAGAATTAGACATTTACACGCAATAGTCTAAAGAAAACCTAAAAATTAAAACTCTTAAGATTATTGTATGCCTCTCTATCAATTGGGGGAATTTCTGAAATAGTGATTTAGCCCTTAATTGAACCAAGTCTTAATTACTTCAATAAAAATAGATTAATTATATTCCTGCATGGTATTCAAAAGGTACGTACCCAAAATTACAAAACTTGATTTTAGTCCTTCAACTTTGCATTATTTTGTTGTGCCCCTAAACTCCGTCCATATTACATGGGTTCTAACATGTTTGAAATAACGATATCTCTTCCTTTAGTTTAACAGTGAATCTTTTTAGGGATGTTGTTTTATAAAGAGTTCTAAGATTTTTGGTAGAATTATTAATATTTAGGTAGACGAGAGTTTTATATATAATTTGGTGAAAAGTTTTACAGATGTTTAATTTTTATTATATTTTTATAAAAATGTGAAGAAATAGATGATTTAATGTAATTTGATAAAAAAAGTATGGAGAGAGAATATTTCTTATATTTATTTTTTAAAATATATTAAAATTTGTGTGAAAAGTTGTCGGAATTTGAATAAAAAGTATTAATGTTTATGTATGATTTTTTGAGAATTTGAAAACGAATATACCTTTAATATACTCTTATACAATAGAAAATTCATATCATAATTATATTTTTTTAAATAACGAGAATTTGGTCTAGTATTTGTACGACTTAGGTTCAATACTCACATAAAGATTATGCAGAGTTCTTTAGATAAACTACGATTTTTATTATTTAGTATTAACTACTCGTGAAAGTGATAAAATCTGATATAGCAAAGTTTCGATGATTATATACAATATATATTGATAATTAAAAGATTTCAAGTATCTCATTCTGTAAAATAAATTATGTACTTCAACAATTCTCATCCAAATAGAGGAATTTTTTTTATTGAGGATAGAAAAGAAAAGGATTTTAGAAAAACAAAATTATATATGTTTGAATAAGAAATTGATTTTGCAATTAAATAATATTTTTAAAACATGTAACCAAATATTGCTGACTTTTTTAAGTATAAAAACCAAATAATTGTAATCGTGGGTGACAGAAAAAATAGAAAGATATTCAATTGTTTAGAAGATTGTCGTGGCACAATCAATCCAATTAATGATGATGTTTCTTCTCTTTTTAAGTAGAATGATCAGGGTTGGCGTGAGGCTTATCTACTTACACTGATTCCTTAGTCTTCTACGTTAAAGAGGGAAAATTATGGCACCCAATCAGTTTAAAGAGATTTGCTGACTTGGTAATATATATTATACGAAAAGCCCACCAGAGAGAGAGAGAGAGAGAGGAAGAAGGATCTATCTGACTGGGTATGCATCGTGTCACGCTCGTTGGGTCCGAAAGCAGGGGTTTTGGAAACTGGGAACTGGGAACGCAGGCTGAGGCGAATCTCTCTTACCAAAATAAAAATAGATTTTTTTTTTGGTTCTTGTCATTGCTAGTAATCTTCTTCTTTCTGCCGTCGAGAGTTAGACGGTTTGTTCTTTTGCTGGACGGTTTGTTTTAATAGTATTTGTGAGGGTAGCTTACCAGAGGCGAGAGGTTTGAGGTTCACTTTCTCCCTTAGGGCTTCTGTTTCTGTCTTTTGGGATTTTTGTTGGGATGGTCAGCGAAGTTTGATAGCATGAAGAAGAAGCTCGATACTCGTTTCCCTGCCGTAAGTTTTGTCTCTCTTTTCTCGGCTGCTCTCTTTGAGTTTGTTGGGATTTCTTACGTTGTTGTTTTTTCCTGTAAAATCAGTCTTTTTTTTTATTTATTTATTTATTTTATTTTTTATCTTCATAGTTTATGTTTTTGCTTTCTTTTTCTTTTTTTTTTCCTTTTCTGTTTTGAGTGGAAGGGACACACGCATAGAGTTTGTATCTGAGGACATGGAAGTTAGACTGTTGTTACTTCTAATTGGTTGCATGAAATATGATTCTGGTTAAGCAGAATTTTTTTGAATAAGCAGATAGCAAATTAAGATCGGGTTGTGGTCAGTTTGTGGCATAGTTGTTTTAACTTATCCAAAAACAAAAAAACAAAAAAAGTTTTTTACTAGAATGTAATGGAAACATAATAGACTCTAAAATGGAAGTGCAAGTGTTTATAATTTTATTGGCAAAATGGTTCTGATAGCATTTTAGTTACCGTCTCGCAGTATTTGCGGACGAGAGACAAATTTTTCTTTTTACCTGTCACTCAGTGGATTAGAAGTATGTGGCTCTATTGTGTATTGGCATTTTGGTTGTCAGCATGAATTTTCTAGTTCTTGATTCCAAGGGAAGCCAGTGGAAGTTTTTTGATAATATGAAGCATGTTTTGCAATGTAGTTTACGCGTTCAAAATGGTTTCATAACCTTTACAGTCCTGTCCCTGCATCTGCCCTCTCCCTTTTGATCTGTCTGGACTAGGTGCAGTGTTGTTACTCTAATAATTTTTTGGTGGCTATTAGATGGGACAAATAGCTGAAGCTTGAAAAGGGAAGCTGGGGTGGGCGGCGGCAGGGGGGGAGATCCTAGTATGGGGAGCTTCCCAATCCCAAATTTAGGAATTGCTTATTGTATTTCTTTGCGCCTCTGCATTTCGATTGGTTAATGGACAGCCATTCTGGGAGCATACTTTCTTTCATGGGTCTGGTTTCCAATTAAATCTTTTAATATTCCATTTATGCCGTAGATGTGTTATGGCTTGGCTGCTTCTGTACAGGAAGGTGTTTGCATTTTTTCTCTCTTATACCATCTGTCTTTCATCTTATGTTTGTAAGTAGGAATAAAAACTGCTTGACAGTCCCTCACTTTCAGTCCTCATATGGACTCTTTGTTGAATGTCAAATTTGAAGCAGAGAATAACAAGTTTTTGTTTTTTGTCATCTTGGGTTATACTGAGGGTTTATATAGATTATCATTTCCAATGTGTTTTGGTTGACTTTGACCTAGAATTGGTTGAGCTACTGGATTTGGAGTGACAGTATTTTGGATTGTTAAATGAAGTATGGATAATTTTAAAGTACTTATAGGTGGGTGTTAAATGGTTTTTGGAAATATCTGGTGTCTTTCAAAGGACACAGTTTGAAGAAATGGTTAATTATTTTCCTGTTGACCTATTTTTGAGCCTTCATCATGGTAGGGTCTCTTTAAGTGTGAATTGCTTCTTTCCAAAGAGCATAATCATGCCAAGTTTTCCACATGAAAAAAACTGCTAGCAGGGTGTTTATTTTAAAAAGATCTTACTTTTCTTGTGCGACTGCTTTGTTGTGTTTGATGCCCGAGTGGACATATGTCCATCCAATCTGTATAGGTTTGAGATCAACAGTGCTGCATATGTATGCATGCCTCTGTGCGTGTATGTTTTTGTTTCCATGAATGCTCATGTTTTTCTCTGTCATGTTCTTCCTGCACCAAAAAGGAAGATCTTAGATTATTTTGATTCCAAGTAAGGGCTTGGTGTTAGACATAACCGTACTTAGAAATTTGGTCATGCTATTGATGTCTGATCACAACTGGTAATTTATCATAGACTTTAAATTGGGGTTGGATCTCCCGCTATTTCGTATCTTTACTTTGATTTTCATTGCAGATCCTGCTAGTTTATTTATCTTGAAGATACAAAACATAGTATTTGCACTTGAAATTATGAAATACCCAGGCCATGTTTGGCAAACGGGTTAAGATTTGGTCTGGGTTTTAGTTTTAGGTGTAAATTTAAGTTTCATATATATTTTATTAATTTATGTATTTTTAATTACAAATAAAAAAATGACTGAAAAAAAAATTGTCGGGGAGACGGAATCCACTCCCACACATCTCGTCAGAACCACCCAAGGAGGGATGGTGGAGGTGATGGAACCCTATCCCCCGTGGTTGGAGGGGTGGATATGCCCCTCCGTTTAACCCCGTACACGGGGAGAGGCTCCTCGGCCAGTCCCTGTGCAGGGAGGGAAGGAGGGGGCGATCGCGGGGAGAGCGCCGGGGCCAGATCTGGTCCCTCCTCTGTACCCTCAAACTGGGAGAGTAGGGGGTGGCTGCCGGCTGCCCCGCCAACAGAGAGAGGAGGAGGGGCACTGCCCTTATGTATCTTTTTTTTTAAATTCATTTTTTAAAGAAATATGATTTTTTTTAAGTAATAGATATTTTAGAATAAATGCGGGTTCCATTTAAGATTGGTTTGGAAACTAGTCTTGCGTTCTTTGTTCAACCAAACATGATTTTGATAAAATTGTTTTAGAACCAGTCTTGAGTGTTGAAACCAGAACTGAGTCCAGTTCACATAGGTAATTTTCTATGTTAGTTCTAAGTAGGTGTACAGAAGCTGTATAAGTTAGTATATGGCTACAAGTAGTCAAATAGTTTAATGTTTTACATTTGTTCTTAGAATTATTTTTAAAAATCCTGAATTAAGATATTGTGGTACATATCTATCGTTAAATTATTAAGAAGAAATGTACAAGTGAAATGATCGCTTCCAGGTTCAATTATTTTATTGAAATTGGTAAGTAAAACATTCACTGCGTTTCACTGAACGTACGCAATAGATGTTGAGTTTGTTAAGTATGCCTGTGTATTCCCTTTTAGTTTGCCAGTAGTGGGATTGCTGAGAGTTCTCTGTTATTCTGCTTGCTGGGGTATCTGGATTATAGGTCTGTATATTTTACTATAGTATCGGTTATAGAGGACGCTTATAACTAGTTGTTAAGTTGATGACTGTAAATCTAACAACTTTTGGATTTATTGCCTTTAAAGGGTCTTGGGTATAGGATTTTTCACACATGAATCTTCTCATTTCTTTCTTTTGCTTATAAGCTAAGACATGCTCTTCATGTTGCAACTGATAGAAAGGTGGGAAATCATTGTGAGAATAAAGAATTATTCCATATCTTTAGCAGTGATAATGGATATGGTGCACAAAGGAAGTACATAGGTCATCCAACGTTCCAATCTCTTGTAGGAAAATCTCCTGTAGTTCCAGGGATTTGAAGTGACCCATCCACATAATCCAAAAGTTCCCCCCCCCTCTCCCTCCCCAAGCAAACCTTTCGTTGCATAGAACAACGGCGAGTCATTTTCAGATGCTTCTTTCGAAAGAGCTTGGAAAAAGTCTTATTGATCACTCAAACAACAGGCTGGTGATGTTGTGCTTCATTGATGATAACTCTTCTAAAAATGATTGCCCTGAATGTCAGTTCTACTGAAACTGTAGTACCACCCATGCGTGAGTCGTTTTGCATTTTGCTCTATTTAGAAAAATATCCTTTCTTAGTCATTCACTATGATGTTTTGTTTTTGTCCTTATTTATACCTTTTTAGGCGTCAGTCTTGACCACTTCTTAGCTTCTACTTGTCTTTTGTTGTTCTAATGTGTCACTGCATTGGAGGTCTTCATCTCATCTTGTTCTTTGTGATCGACATCTTCTATGCATAATCCATTCCTTATAATATCTGACAAGTGCCCCTTGGGCTCGGGTCCAGTAATTCAACATAATCATGACCTTTTTTGGCTTTCCACTTTTTACTTAGGTTTTGTGTTTCTTTTTTATTCTAGATGTGTGCTCATAACATCTTTGTGGTGCTGCTTTGCCTTTTGTCCACATCGTGTTACCTAATGGCATTCTTTTAATGCACAATTCTTAAACCTGGTTATTTTATCTGATTTGAGATAATTATTTCACAGTCCCGTATTAAGAAGATTATGCAAGCTGATGAAGATGTTGGGAAGATTGCCATGGCTGTGCCTCTTCTAGTTTGTGAGTAACTTCTTAATTTCTCTAGCACTTTTTTTCTTGATTTTTATGTTTCTGTAATGATATTCGGTTAGTAATTTATGCTTTTTGTTTCACCCTTGACATTTTTACTTTATTCGTTTTTTGGGTCTGGTATACTTTTGTTTGTGTAAACAACATTGCGGTTGATTGGAAATGCAATATGCAGCCAAAGCTTTAGAACTGTTTCTTCAGGACCTATGTCATCGGACTTACGAGATAACTTTGAAGAGAGGAGCAAAGACCGTGAATTCATTGCATTTGTAAGTGATATTTCATTCATTAACGATTAGGTTGTAAATATCTTCTGTGGGATAGACTGAGTGATTTGCATACAGGTGACAATCAAACAGTCTCTACTAGTTTATTTCAAATATCATGACCGGATTTTTATGCTTTTAGTGGTCATTTAACTGAAACAATGGCTGCTTTCGTAGTACTTTTTAGTTGTATTTTAGAGAATCTGGTTTTTTGTGCTTTTCTGTTTTTTTAATGGATGTCAATCTAACATGTTCTAACCTGATCGTTGTATTTACAGAAAACAGTGTGTCCAGACCTTTAATGTCTTCGACTTTCTGAGTGACATTGTGAGGAAGGTTCCTGATTTAGGTGGTTCTGATGCTGCTGGTGAAGAACGCTCGGCTGCCAAAAGAAGGTTTGTAAAAATCTATTTTTATCCAAGAAAAAAGTGAAGAAATATGGCTTATTATTACTAAAATATGTTATTCATAAAAAAAAATGTTATTCATTTGATTTGTCAGGAAAGTTACTGACGATGATGAAAATGATTGTGATGATGAATCCAAGAGGAATAGAATGGTAAGATATGCTTTTCTTCTGGTTCTCTTTCTCACCATTGTTGACATTGCCAGGCTTGTTCTTTGCGATTAAGGTGTTCTGTATCTTCTTATTATGTCTTTGTTGCAAGAGTATATTGTTTATTTGCATATCTTCTTTAGTTTTCTATACTGCACAACTGCCTTCAAAAATTAAGCAAACAGAGTTTTGGTAAAATTATTTTACAATATGACATGACAGGCATTTATTTCACTCATAAAAATCTTCTAAGCCAAAAACTAATCAGCTGCTGTTTCCGTAGGAGTAGTTTTTGATGAATTTTTCCTATGTTGCAGCATGAGGCAGGCCACACTAGCAGCAGTGGCAGAGGAAGGGGTAGGGGGAGAGGTAGAGGTCGTGGGCGAGGTAGTCGAACAGTAGAGAAGGAGGTGGCTGCACACTCCGAGAAGTTTGAAGATGATCCAGACCGCTTGAAGCCTAATGACGGGAACAATCAACGCCTTGAGAGGCTCGGTAACGGGGAAGAGCCTAAGGAGTTGAAGGAACACATGCTGGCTGGAAAAAGTAGAGAAGTGCCACTTCGGAACTTTGACTTGAACGTGGTCTTGGATGAGAATGGGGACTCAACAACCATAGCTGCTACCCCCGCTAGTTTATCTGCTGACCCCATTCCAGAAATGAAGCATGAGGAATATCTTGGCTGGTCCGTGTCTGACATGGAACAGATGGTCATTGATCCGATACAACTCGCTAACTTAACTAGAAGAATAGATGAGGATGAGGAAGACTATGATGAAGAGGGTTGAATGATCATGTATTTCTGGTAGGTGGTTCCTCAAATAGGTTGATTAGTTCTTAGTCTCAGATATACGAGTAGATGTCAGGTTGATATTGTGGTGAGAGATGGGTAGGGAATAGGTATAGGAAGATGCACAAAACTACAAACTCTAGGCAAGACTGAAACTGTAGTCATCTTAGACTTTGTATAATATGCTTCTGTACTGTCTACCGACAGCCTCAAACTTAATTTGTTCCTTTAGCAATGGAAATCCTGAAATTTGTGCAGCTCTGAAAATGCTTTTCACTGTTCTTGTGTGCAGAAGTTGATGGTTGGACGGCATATGCTAAAAGTAATGAATAAGTTGCACAATTTGATTGGGAAAAAGTACACAATTAAGTATCTTCCAATTAACCAAGGGAAGGGATTAAGAAACAAAACAGAAAGAAGGGAAGAAATGAAGTAACGAGAAGCCAAGATGTTAAGCCTCGGAAAGAGAACAAAAAAAAAACAGGAAAAAGGGAGAGAAATCAAGATGTCAAGGCTGGTTCTTGGAATGCCAAATTTTAGACGTGATCTAATTTTCCTTTAGATATTGCAAACTTCTGTTGTTGCAAAGCAAGGGTAATGTGAACCTCTTTATGCTTTTGTGCTTGTGAATCTACCACTTATTTCGGCTTTGGTTGATAGGAATAGTTAGATTTTATTATTTGACTTATATTTTCGAACACTTCTCCTCAAATATGGGTCAAACTCCTTAATTGGTAGGCCCAACATGAGTATAATATCAATTGAAATTAGGGTGAAGCGCAAGATGACTTTGATACCATGTGAATCTAGCACTTATCCCAAAAACTTAAGTTCTACCTCCAACCCTAACCCTTAAAAAAAAAAGAAAACGATGTCGTTCTCTTAGAAAGACGCCTTTTGGTTAGGGTTAAAAAACCTTAACCCAACTCCCCATCTCTTTAAAGTTTACTTTCCCTCTACACTCAACGTCGCACAACGCCTCTCTCTCTCCCTCTGGCCTCTACAACTGCTAGCCGCACAACGCTTCTCTCCTCTACACTCTACAGTCGCCCAACGCCTCTCTTTCACCCTGCACAACGTCTCTTTCTCGCCCTCTACTCTCTACTACTCTTGATAGCCTTCAGAATCCAGCCACTCCTCTTCTTTAGCAGCAGGGCGACGATTATCTCTAACTGTTACCGGTAAAGCCAGTTATTCTTGTCTGTCAGTGCCGGTCTCAGTTTCTTTTCACCATTCGTAACGGTGACTGTGCCGATTTTGGCCAAACCTACACCTATATAACCATTACCCACCCCTACTCCACAGTACCTCTTTCTATGAAAAAATTCGTTAGGAATCATAGGAAGAGCCAATTTTAAGTTTCTTTCTTTTCCAAATCTTCGAAGAAACGTTATAATTTCTTAGATCTTTTAAAACAACAAAAATTAGAATATTATAGGTATGCATCCTCTGTAATTTTCTACCAGTGTAATTTAAAAAGATATAAATACAACAGATAGACTCTACACTATTTAATGATATCCATCTAAATTTTTGGACAAAATAATCCCTACAATGAGGTCTACCCGTTGTGTTTATCTCTTTCCAAATTGCACTGTGTAATGTGTAATTCCAATATTAAATTATATAGGATCTTAATTCGATTTATATTGCATATGTAAGATAACTCAAAATAGAACTTGACACGGACAAAAAAAAAATTGGCCAAAATTGAATGGATTGGGTTCAATGAAGTCAAAAAGGCCCACCAAGAACAAAGCTAGTAAGACTGGCCCAAAGATCACCGATCCACAGAATTTGTGGTTATTCTCGTTCAAGGATAATGATAAGCCTGCTTCATTCATCGACAACTTTATATACATGAAAAAAGTTATACTGTCAAAGGAAAGACAAATCCACCTGATCCTGGAATTTGTAACAGAAGGCTCAGAACCTGTTTTTGGATTAGTTTTTATTTACATTTATTTCATAAGAACATGCCTTCAATGCTCTTACACACTTCTAGTAAACTTGAAGCACAGCACATGTGATCTTTAGTCACCTGCATATTCAAAGAAATATTATCTGTCACATATACTATGATCTTTAGTCTAATATGATCAGTTTATATAGAAGCATGTAAATAAATATACCCTTTTTAAACCAAGATGGATCACCTTCGAAACATGTATAAGGGGGAACAAATTCAATTAGATGGCTGTGTTTTACAGGAATATAGGGTCACAAAAATATGAGCGCTACATAACATGAACCCTAAAATTTACACTGTTCTACTTATTTCCCATCTTGGGCTTATTTTTCAGGTCTGGATGGTAAGAATAGATTTTTATGTATCCGAAATAGGTACCACCGCACTGCAACATGTTAGAAGCGATTAAGACCCAATGTAGGACTTACAAAACCACATCAACAGATACCAGAAAAACATTCACCACAAAAATATCCATTCTGAACTATTTTATATGTACAAATGCTGTCGGGCTGCACAACAGTAACACTTGCATCAGCCAAGCATTTCTCCACAATTCCTAACTTCTAACACTTCCAAAGCAAAGGCGGATCCAGGGGGGTGCGGCCCTGGGCGGCCGCCCCCCATTGGATCCACCAAAATTAATTTTTACTTTGTAAAAAATTTTATTTTTTTATTTTTTATTATAAGTTGGTATGGGCCTATGGGGCCCGATCCCCATAGGCCCAGGCCAACCTTGGTTTTAAGCTTGCATGACTTGGTTTTAAGTGTGTATTGATTGATTCTACTTTCAGTAGCCTCGGCCGGTTAAAGGTGCTAGAGAAATCGTCAGATAGTTTTTACTTGACAAATGTGGACCTCCTTCTACGTGGACCTGGACCACCTGGTGCTAGAGAAATCAAGTCTTTTGAGTTTTGTTTTTCCTGTAAATGAGTATACGTGTATCTTAGTTATACATGCTCCCTCTTTATTACTTATTTCTTCTAGTTTTTAAAGTATATTTTATTTGGAGTGGAAGATTTGACAATTTGATATTTGCATCTTAACTGGACATTGTGAGACAACTAGTGCTTTGATAAAACCTAATTAATGTCTTTGCAGTTGAATACTAACGATGATAAATCCCCTGGTAGCCTATACGACACTGCCAATTTATTGAACAATTTGGGCAATTTATAGTTAACAACAAATTTTTCATACTATTATAGGAATTATAATGCAATACTTCTCAGTTATTTTTGTCCATACTATTTTTGTAGTACTTGATACTGAAAATTCTAGTGTATATCCCCCTTGACTCTCAGCTCTCTCTTAATCTCATTATTTAGATTTTTGACGGTTTCAATTTTTGCAGGATACTCGAGATTTTACACTTGAAAAGTGCTGGACCTTCGACCCCTAGTATGTCTCTCTATCCAAGATTCTCTCTCTACAATTAAGTAGAAAAATTCATTTATTTAGTATGCTAAAAATGCTTTAGGGTTTGAAATTTTGTGAGTTGTGAAATTGTTGGAGGATGAGATTAAATTGGTTTGGATATCTTAGGGCTATAGAGGTTTCTACCTAGAAATTTCTAATTTTTTTAATTTTTTTCGAAAATAAATAGAAATTCAATCATATTTTTGGGTCCCGATTTGTTTAGGATTTTTCATGCCCTTGAATTCCGGTGGAGTTCCTGCTGCTCAAACTAACATTTTCTTATATATACATAAGATGCAAATTAGTGGGATCTAATTGTCACTTTCAGTCTTAGCAAATAGTATGTACGTGTATTTTAAAAATTTTGATGCTTTTAATCCTTAATTTTCGATATTTTAACTTTAAGACATTTTTTACATTACGTTGGATTTTTTTTTTGTCATTTCGCCTTATGTATCCGACCCCCTTCAAATTGGATCCTGGATCCGCCACTGTTCCAAAGTATTTGTTGAGAAATAAATCTCAAAAATCATGATGTGACTTGCATATACCAAACGCCTCATTCAAAGGAATAATGAAGCTGCAACTTCTTCCATCCACATAACACCTAAATACCAAGTGACAAGGAATATGATGTTTGGAAGTGACAAACACATAGGTACTTCTATTCTTCGTAAGTGAAACAATTACTTGGGCAAACATCTTTACTTCCTTGTAATGGCTAAAATCTTTACTCATATAGGTTACAGATGATACAATGTGTCAGCCCTGTTTAGACTTGTGGCATGTCCAAAATCCTTCCCTGCACTAGCCACCTAATTCCCCTACACATCATCCTTGCAGCAGTGTCGAAAGGGATGATGCTCATTCAACTGCTCAAAACCCTCTTATTCTGCTACAACTGTCCTAAATTATATGTATTAAAAGTTAAAGTCAACTTGCTGGCCTTGTGACACAATTCATGAGTGAAGTCTCCTGTACAGTACACTTTCTTACTCTAGTTAAAAACCATTTGAGCTTGAAAACATATCTATGGAATATAAACTAGTATTTGGAGATCTGACTCAATTTGTTATGCCTTACATAAAAAGCCCAGATAACGCAGAATTTCTGACTGAAAGTTCAAAACCTTCTCCTTTTCTTTGCGAGTATTGTTTGAGTAGGAGTTCATGAATAAATTTTATGAATTGACAGAAAACAAAAAGTCAAGTCAACTTGTATTGGATCTCAATTTCATTTTTTCCCCTTTATTTCTTTATGGGTCGCCGGTGAAGTTCTGTATAACACGAAAAATGGAACCTATTTTTAGAACAGAAGAGCAATACAAGGGCAGCAAAGAGACGATGTTTATAAATTCTCAAGTAAATCACACAACTTATAAGAAACAGAGGAACTTCGTTCTAAAGTACATACCTAGCTAAGAACTAGAGCCTGAAGGAGCATCACCAATGAGCTTGAACTCCTGCAACTCCTTGAAGTTCAACCATGGCTTCTCCCACACCTTGGCTTCATAAACCTTCTTCTTCCCGCCATCGGTAGCCTCCAGTGTTATATAGTATACAGTTCCAGCAACCACCTGCTGTTTAGCACTCACAACCTTCCCAAAGTGGAGAAGTGAATTCTACACCACAAAAGCAGAACAAAACCTTCAACAAAGGATATCCACACAGATATAATCTCCCTAAACGATTAACGATTTCCCTCCCACTAACCCAAATTTTAACACGGTTCTGATATTTGATTACGATATTAGGGGGAAAATTCTAAAAATCACCCGGAAATTACATCGAAATAACATCCAAAACTCACAGATTTCTTTTCTAAACATTCGACAATTACAAAGTTTCAAAAAAAAAACACAAAGATTGAGAAATTAGGGAACCTCTTTCTTGTTGTGCTCCTCGACAGCGAAACGAGCGACGCCTTCGATCTCCAGGCTGTTCTGATTTCCCTGAACTTCGCTAATTCCTCCGGGCATTGCCATCTTTTTCTACTCGTTTCCTGACTTCGATATGATCAGACAATAATGTGAACCATTAACCTATATAGAACAAAGAGATTGGGAAGCACGCGAGGATAAAGGCGCGTCGGATCTGGATTCCTCGGTCAGACTTGGCGCTGCAGACACCGAAATCATGTGCGAGCTTTCCCTCCTTATTCTTCGCAGTTCCAACGCGTCAGCCAATCAACTTCGTCTTGTATCTATCTCCATCAAGACGTGGCGTGTTGGGAAGTTCGTGAGAGTTGGTCAACGTTGACTTTATAGATAAGAGTTGTCAGTTTTAACGTACACGATAACTTCTCCGCGAATGATCAGTTCCTTATCCTTTTTTTTTCTTGAAGAGTTCCTTGATCCATAAGCATTGCTCCGAGTCGAATCAGACGAACAGAACGGCCATCCAATCCGCAATATTTTAGTTTGTCTTTTGCTCGATGTGAATCACACGTTCGGTTGTCTGAATCTTCACGACTCTCCTACCAAACATAATTTTTAATACCACATAAAAATAACTACAACACGCATACTAATAAAATTAACATTAAATAAAAATTCTCAAAATACAAAAAATTCTCACAAAACTCCTCAACCGAACATCCCCTAAATTCTTTATCATCCATCGCGGCCTGTTAGGGATTATTTATATTTGTGTATTAAGTATACAGGTCACAGATTCAATTTTTTATTGGACGAATATTATAACTTACTTAAATGAATGGATATGCGCTCGCTCTTCAGAATTTACTTATGTACTAGATGGATACACTCAAATAACCTGCTGCACATAATTTCCCCTCGTTATTCGAAAACAATCTACGTGATTGGAAATATCTCTAATAGGATATTTTCATTCCTAATTATTTATAGTTGCAGTTTGATATTTTTAAACTAAAAACATTTTAATTATTTTTTGTACGAACAATACGAGATTGTGTGTAAAAAGTGCACGATTTCAATTTCAATTCTTTACTGGTATCATATGGAAGTTGAGTCGTGAGAGCTAATAGGCTTGCATTAGCTTTTTTGAAGTGTACCAAATTAGTTGTGAGTCCAAGCGAGATAATGAGAGAATGAAAAAGTAGATAAAAAAGTGAGGAGAGAAATTTTGTGGTGATGATAAAATTTTGAAAATAAACATCATGCAAGTCTATTCGAGTTTAATGCGCAGGAAGCGCTAAAGAATTTATTCGTTATTAAAAAAATAAAAATTGATGATGATCGACTTTTTTTTTTCCCAAAATAATGCCGAGAGGCTAGCATTGCATATAGAATCCTTCACTTCAACAAATTTGCTCTTTAGCGGCGAACTTATTAGTGGCAAAATCAATTTCGTCGCTAAAAATACATCTTCAACGGCAAAATTAAGAGTTCGTCGCTAAAGAGTAATCCATCTCGTTCGAACGAGTAAAATGTCGTTCGAACCAATATTAGTGACGAAAATTGATAAATCGTCACTAAATAAGTATTTTGCCACGAAAATATTTTCTTCGCTAAAAGAATCTTGTTCGAATAAGACAAATCTGGTTCGAACACATCATTGCTTAGTGGTTCGAACGATAATATCTCATTCGAACACGTATTAGTGACGAAAACTTCTAAATCATCACTAAGTAAATCTTTTAGCGACGAAAATATTTTCGTTACCCAAATCATCTCATTCGAACAAGAAAAAAGTGGTTCGAACAAGTTAGGGGAAAAAGTTCATTTAACGCTAAATACCCTTTCGACTCCTCGCTACACCCCCTTGCTATGAAATTTGCGAACTATATAATCTCAGAATGTTATTTCTTTTTTCAGGAAAATGATTACTCGGCAAGATCTTGTACTGCCCCAACTGGAGTCGCTTCCAGATTGATGTTGAGAAAAATTGGGTGGAGTCTTCCAAAATTGTTGTTCTCTTGTGTGAACTTGAGAATCTTCGCTTGTCAGGCTCTAAGAGCATCGTCTTCAGCCAGTGGACTGCCTTTCTTGATCTCCTTCAGATTCCTCTTTCTATGTAAAATCCTAGCCGCTTAGAGAAGTTGAAGGAACTTGTTTGGTTATGTGAGAGCAGTTGAGCACCATGATGATTCTTCTATTGAATATTTCTTATAAGAAATATGAGTTAGCATATACTCTTTGCAATAGCAAACTAACATGGAGTCCTTGCTGGCCTTGAAAGGACTGGTTGTACTGCTAAAGGAATTATCTACTCTTCCTTGATTAAATTTGGAAAGGAAATATGAGGAAGTGTGATGTAACTAATTTTTCAGAAGACAGCAACATTCTGGTCTGTAACTAATTTGTTGACCAAGTTTCCTTCTTTTGTTGGGGGTGGACTTTATTTGTCTAACAAATGGTCTGGATTCGAATTTTTTTTTTCTTGTTGCTTAGGTGTTGCTGATGTCACTGAAGGCTGGTGGAGTTGGAATAAATCTAACAGCAGCTTGCGATGCCCTTGTCTTGGTATTGAGATCTCTTGTTTTATAAGCTGTAACTTTTACTTTTGGGCTGTGTCAGCAAGTTCTTTCTAAAATTTGGAGAGTGACCGAGATTTGCATGTGGTGTTTTCTTGACTTAATTCATCTCTTAAGCTGAAATGCATGTTAGTTTTATTTTATCACAGTTATAAATTTTTTCTGGAAGAATGTATTGATTATGAAAATATTTTGGTCTTTTGCAGAGGAATTGCCGAAAAGATAAAAGAAACAGAGAAGGAAAAGCCAAGAAAGCGGATGAAATAATTGCCAGCAAATACATGTTTCTCTTTTGTATTCATTAAATTTGTTTGTTGTGCTAATCGAACAAGTTTTTCTTATATTTTCCTTGAAATTTGAATAATGGCTATTCAATATATTTCATTTCATGTTATTACTCATGAAATTAGCATTTTCTTGCAGTGCCTTATTTAAAATACAACTAAAACAATAAACTTCGAAATAGCAATTTCAAATGAATAAAAGTAATTTCTCAAGAAATCATATAAACATTCATCTTCGAACAAAATGAACATTTGAATGAAATTTCTTGTTCGAACATGCAAATATGTTCGAACAACCCATTATGACTATCAAATTTGACAGATTTGCGACGAAATCTTATTGTTCAAACAACTTTGCTTGTTCGAACAAGACTCTGTTCGAACATAATTTCTCGTTTGAACGGATATGCATAGCGACGATTTTAAATTTTCGTTGGTAATGACTTTCAGCGACGAAAAGTTTTCGTCGTTAAAGATTTTTAGCGACGAAATGGCTATTTTCAGCGACGAAAATTTTCGTCCCTAAAGACCAAAATTGTTGTAGTTCTTATAGCAAGTTACAATAAAGAATTGGAAATTAAAGATCCAAGCAAACTAAGATGCAAAAAGGACCAGTCGGACCAAATAAGGGTCGATAAACCACATAATGCTCAATGCTGGACAGAGAGATCGGGTGGTAGGATACGGTAGACGACAGCTACCAGAACCATTTGAGTGTTAGTCACTGAACAAGGAAAGAGCGGCAGCCAAAACAAACGCAACATAGCCCACAAGGGGGCAATCAAGGCAAGTCAGAAAAATCAACAAGTGGCTGGAAAAAGCCTCCGGGTCCGCAACAATAAAAGAGGAACAAACAAGCCTCCCAACGGGCCAAAACTAAACAACATAACATAAAAACGAAAACAAACGCTCTTGGAAACCAAAAGAGGGCTAAGAAAGGCCAGAGACCATCATACAAGGTGGCTCCAAAGATCATCGGAAATAGCTCGTGCAAGGAGACAAATGGGCAGGAGCGTGAAGGGCGTGGCAGCCGAAGTACAACAAGATGGAGCAGAAGGGATCGGCTGGAGGAGCTGGTGATGGTGAGTGGATTCGTGGCCTTCGGGAAGAGCCAAAACGCCGGGATCCAGCCTCCAAATTGTCAAGCAAAACTCGAAAAAAAAAACAAGGGATAGGGGAGGAGAACAAAAGGTCCCGGGAAAGGAGGGAGGAACCGGATCTCCTCCCACCGCCAGAGATCGGAGAAGAGGAAGAGGTTATCGCCTAGGGTTTGGGGTGTTCTAGACAGAAGGTAGAGCCTCTCTCTCTAGAACATATGTTGTTATTTGATGATGATTCACTTAATAGAGGTTAACTATTTGTTTGATGGTTGAGATTGAAAAACATTTAAAAAAATTTCAGTGAACTAAAGAATCTCCTCTTCCGATAGTTTGTTAGTTTCGAGGAGGTTTGGGATTAGTATCTTTGCTTGAAAATATTTTCACTTCTAGTCCATGAACTATTACTCATATGTCATTTACCTTGTTCGCATTAAAATTTCGTCATATTTAACCCCTCTAAATTATCAAAATGGATCAATGTTTGCCCTCAAAAATCATACGACTATATAGAAAATAAGCTACGTAGTACAATGTCAACAATTGGATCTTATGATAGAGATATAGAGATATATTTTGATATATGCCATTTGCTGGTTCGCATTACGAATTTCATCGTATTCTCCTCCAAATTACCAAAATGCATTAATGTTATCTCTAAAAAGATCCTACGCTTGTATAGACAATAAGCTACCAGGTACAATTCTACTATTGGATCCTATGACAGAGCAAACATTTAAAAATTTTAAGCTCAAAATTATATTTAGCCCATAGTTTGAGAGCGAAAAGGGATGTTTTTTTCCTTCTAATTTGTAGAGAGAGAAGCTCCATTTCTCTCTATACTTATACGCTACTTTCTCTCTTATCTTTCTCTACTCTTTCTCATCTACATATTTCTATGCTCTCATTTTTCTCTATCTTTTTATATCTACATATTAATTATAAAAATTAATGAGGGTAAAATTATCATTTCACTTAACCAAAATAACAATTTTCGTCCAAATTAACCATCTGAGTGCAGAGTATAAAAATTGTTAGTTGAAAGATGAAATGTAATGAAACTGGTAGTCTAGGGTGTAAAGTATCAGAATACAAAAACTGTATTCACTATATATATGTGAAATTTGAAAAAAATTCTTTCAATCAAACTTTTAAAAGGATGTACTGAACTATATTGTGCTAAACACAGCATGCGTCTAATTCTTTCCAAAAGGCGGTTTTGCAACAACCATTTTTTAAAGGGTTATGTAAGTATTTAGTTCCCAAGTTTTGATCCGTTTTAATAAATAGTCCTTAGATTTTTAAATTGATTATAAAGCTCCTTGAGTTTGCAATTTTTATCAAATAAGTCATTTTCGTTTAATTTCTATCTATAAAGTTTACAATTCACATGTCAATTCTAACCAGAAGTTCACACGTGTTTAATTTTATGTTTTCTAAAAAATACAACAAACTAAATTAAAAAAATAGGTAAAAAATTATAAATCACATGATTTTAGTTTTTGATGACACGTGCCAAATTAATTATTGGAGCTGACGTGTGAACCATTAACTTCAATAATATAATTTTAAGGGAACGACTTCTTTGATAAAAATTATAAATTCAGGGACCTCTATGATCAATTGGAATTCTAAGGTCAATTTGTTAAAATGATTTAAAAACTAGGAGACAAAATCAGTAAATAACCTTTTTTAAATATAAGGTAAATTCCAAACTAAATTATTACGGGAAGTTTGTCTAATTACAAGTAACTCTTCTTGTAAGCTTGAAACATGAGACCGAGACATTATTTATCAACTTTGGCCAAAAGTTATCATTCTTTAAATTACTAATCTATTGGAGAAAATCTCTGAAGGATATATTTCCTAAGCTGATCTTGTGATTCATGCAATTGGAGAATTTGAAGGGATGGAATAGTCGAAGTTATCAATTGTTAATGTTGGTTTAATAATATATACATAACACCCTTTCAATTTGACTTTTAAATTTTAATTACTCATTTTCCCGTTGCTTCCACTATTTTTTAAGCCAAAAAAAACCAACAGACATTATTAATTATCTTCACATCCTTTCTTTATCTTGACATTATTTTTCTTTCTTTTCTATGTTGCATATAAATACTAATAGGATTGATTAAATACACTTTGATCTCAATCTATTATTTTTATCACATTATACCCATCAATTATTGATTTCAAAAATCGATAAAATTGTATATCGAAATTTTTGCACGTCTTTATTTTATATCAGAAGGAATCCAACTTATCCTTAATTATTCGTACTTTTAAGGGTTAAATACACTTTGTCCTGTTATCTTTGGGGTCATTTACACTTTGCACCCCGATATATTTGCATCTCAATCTATTATTTATTTTAACAGAAAAATAAAAGTACATAGTTCCTGAGTTTTAATAGGAACTTGCAAATAAAAAACTATTAGGATAAATACATTTTGCACTCTCCAACAATGGGGTCTTAAGTACCTACTAACAATTAGTACTAGATACTTTGTATCTTCTGTTAAAATTTTCAATTAATTTTGACGGAAAGTTATTTTTGGTGTCTAAAATTATGATACCCTCATAAAATTGTATTTGTCAAAAAAATCATGGTCAAAATTGTCATTTTGCATAAATAAATAATTTTTAATTCAAATTGAAAATTTTTAATCAAGGGTGCAAAGTGTTTAAAATCAATAGTGGATGCAACGTGACAAAAATAATAGATTGAACTGCAACTTATTAAGACTAATAAAATTCAAGGATGTAAATTATATTTATCCCCAAAATATTTTAGTCTCTGTCCCTCTGGAAGGTTATAAGGGATGGAGGATGCACAAAGGTCTTGTTTGACACGAGTTTAAAAATAAAGATAGGAAAAACGAGAACAAGAAAGGAGTGGAGAACTGTTTTTAAAAAAAGGATAAATACAATCTTAGTCCCTGTGATTTGCGTGAAAATCAAATAAATCCTTAAACTTTAAAACACATAAAATTAGTCTCTAAGGTTTGAAATCATTCACATTGAAAGGTCCAAAAGGACTAAAGTCTTGATAGATTTTAAACTTTAGGGACTAATTTGATGAGTTTTAAAGTTGAAGGACTTATTTAATTTTCGGTCAAAGCACATAGACCAATTTTGTATTTATCCATTTTAAAAATTAATGTGTTGAAATCTAATTAACTAGAAGTTACGTACCCAATTAAAAACTATAAATTACATTCGAAAATCTGAAAATTAGTCCCATTTCCCTCATATGTTTTGCTCCCTTAATTTCAAAAGAAATGTTTTCTTCTGTATGTATTTTCAGAATATCCGTAGATTATTTTATTCTCTTTATCGCATCAATATCACTCTCTCCCCAAGCACCTCATAGATTTCGTGTTGGGTGGTTTCAGGTTCAATAAGATGGCATTGGGGACCCTGGACTTGGCCTGGATCAGCACTCCGATCCTAGTTTTATTCTTTACGTTGGTTTTGTTAATGGATGTTTCTATTAAATGCATTGAGGAATTGGCAGATAAGAGTGGATTTGGTTAGGGTCGTTTGTTCTTCTTTTTTTTTTTCTCTCTTTATATTTTCTTACATCGAGATCAGGATTTATATGATGCGTCTATCTCTCTTCGAATTAGAACAGTCAATTCGAACAAAAAATTGAAAATGATCATATCGCTCGATTGTGCTTACATGAAATAGTTGTTAGGTGTACAAAAATAACTGTTGGGTGTAAAATATTAACAACAATATAATTGGAAAGGTGTAGTGTATTTTTCACAAAGCATAAGTTACATCTAATTTGACAAAAGATGTAAATTATTTTAACATTAATAATTGAACTGGGGTGTAATGTGTTAAAATAGGTAGTAGTGTACGATGGTAAAGCTTTTTTGTTTTTACAAAAATCAATATCGTTTTTTTGTTCCAATAAATTCAAGCGCTACGTACATTAAATGTTTGTTTTGTTTTTGTGTGTAATACTAATAAAAATTTGTAAATGATCGATCGCAATCCATCCCACTATATTTGTAGAAAATCACTGTTGATATTTTTGTCCATGTAGTCAAGGCATTGACAACTTTAATTTTCACATCCGAAAAATGAGCTCAAAGAGTATGATCTTATATATATATATGAGAAAAATACATTTTCGTCCTTCAAGTATTGGAGTTCTGACACTTTAGACCCTATATTACGAATTATTTCGTTATATTTCGTCATTTAACTACCAATCGTTTATACTTTCACTCCCCACTGCTAGTTTGGATTGAAATTACTATTTTTGTCACGCCCCGAACGGCATCCTGCAGGGACCGTGACAACCGTGAGCAATCCCCTGGATAGCTCCAGCGTTCTTACATGCATGCTTACAGCGGAATAAATCAGAATCTCTAGAGAAAGAGCCAACTCTCATCATAATAAGGTTCTCGACAATCTTTCACCTTAGTACATATATAACATGTTTGATACTTAACAAATGACTGATCTCATCGATCAAGTCACATCAACAAAACATGAACATAATCTTTTTCCCTCTGAGTCAGGTAGTCCTCCTGACTTTCTTCACCTGAGGCATCTGGAATGACACAATTTTGAAAACGTGAGTCAAAAAGACTCAGTAAGAGAAAAACATAACTTGAAACATGCTCTTGACTTATGCTTGCTTAAACAGGAAACTTGATAAGTGATGCACATGCATGTCATGGATATGCATATGCTCTTGCTTAAATTCGGCCCCAGACCCTTGAAAACGTTTCTTTCGTACTTGCTTGTAAAATTGGCCCTTGGCCCTTGAAAATCACTTATTCATACTTGTGCCACTCTTGACCTTTTCATAACCATTTCATGTCTCTTATTGTGGGCTCGCTCCATTTAACCCCTGAAGTCAGGGTTGTGCGTTCCCTTTGGAACCGTCCCCGAATTCCCTTGGGGACCTTACATATGGTCAGCTAGCGCACCTTCTCGCATTCGTCCTTCAGTGGCTAGACTTGACCCTTGGAGGCCCACACATTCTCAATGTCCTTCAGTGTGGTTGCACAGCCTCGTGGATTCACCCATCCTTCTCGCATTCGTCCTTCGGTATGAGAGTCCATCTTGATGGTACGGTACCGACCAGTGCCCCTTAACTTAACTTATCGTTTCATAAAACTTTCCATAATCTTTCCATAAAATCATTGCATAAACATTCTCTTTAGAAAAATTCACGCAATGCACATGTCATGTCATGCTTGATCAAAATCCCATGCTTGTTCATGAAATGATGCAGTGTGTCATTCCAGTTTTGAAAAGAACCACTTACTGTCCACTTACAGTATCCACTTACACTTGGTCTTCCTTGGTAGTGTATCAGACACGTGGATCGCCTACAAGCGATTCAAATATTTCTTAGACTTTAAGAAATAGTACGTAATCATTAAACATTTGCATTTTGAAATCGGTTATCAACCAAAGATATATATATATATGTGTGTGTGTGTGTGTGTATATATATATATCACTGAAATTCTTTTAATCATTTAAAATATTTTATTTACTCTTCTTTAACTAAAACTTAGGTTATTTAGTCATTAATATTTTTATTGCAATATAATATATATTTATGCATGTCTTGATTAGGGTTTCTTTAACACCAACGGATTTAGGATTAAACCTAAGTCTCTCATTATTTCATGTACTCCATTAAAACCTTACATTAAACTATTAATACTTAATCACGATTAAATCTTGACTTGGACCTTAAACCTCAATTAATTCCGAGTACTAACCCTAACTAGGGTTTCAAATATTTTTATTACATGATCATGGTTCTTCAATATTTATTCTAATTAGTCTAACCCTAATTTCCTTATCCATCACAACAATGATAATCCATTTATCATAAATTGCACTTAGGGTTTCATTTCATTATGATATTCGGCCATTACCATTTTATGCATCCTTTAGTCATAACTTCAACTCCAAGGGTGATCACATCCTCCATTCAACCAATTTCACAACCTAGGATCTAAGAATCAAAGCACAAACATAAGATACTATGAAGTACAATTTTCGGCCAGCACATGATTTCATCCAACTTATTATGTTTCCTTTGGTTTCCTTTAATTTGCATGCATCCTTTACACTTAGCAATCACCTACCATGCATTGGGTTATAAATCTTGTACATAATATGACCAATGACCAGATCCAATTATGCACAAAATTAATCTTGGAAACCTAGGTATACTATATTCGGCCATACCACATAATACCACCTTTTATACTTAGAAAATTTACGACATTCATACTTTGCACTCTACAATCCATCTTAGCATGCATTTACAGCACACCTTCATCATTCATGTATGACATGTCCAGATCTAACATTCAAACACATATATAATCATAGATCTAAAGAGATTCACAACTTACAACTAACATAGGCTTAAATCCAACATCCTTTAACATACATTGTTTTCCCTTTGCATTTTTCCCAACATACAACCCTAGATCTAGAATATACATAGCTAGATCTATCCTTAGACATCTTAATACTACCAGATCTAGCAAAATTCAACAACCTAAGAACATGAAACATCAAGATCCATTCACAACTAGTTCGGCCAATCAAGAGAAATGGTGGTTCGGTCACTACCTTGTTGTTCCTTCTTCCTTCTCTTTGTTCCTTTGCAAGCTTCTCCTCTCCTTCACCTACTAAACAACCTAAGGTTCTTAATCATTCCAGATCTCACCATATCCAAGCATAAAACAACTCAAACTCTAAGGTCTATACACAAGAGAGTTCGGCCATCAAGAGAAGAACAAGATCCGGTTTTTACCTTAGTGCTCCTTTGTTTCTTTTCTCTTTTTCCTTTGCAATACCTCACCTATTTCCTCACCTCCTTCCTCTTCTTCCTCTCCTTCTTCTCCTTGCACAAAATCCTCTTGGATCCAAGCTTGAAATCACTCTTGGTGGCTCAACAGATTCGGTTTACACCAAGTTCTCTCTTCCTCTCCCTTTCTCTCTTGGTTTCGGTTTTGGCTTGTGTTTCTCTCTATTGGCTATGTGTTGCACGACCAAAAGAGCCAAAATGAAGTGAATAAGTGTGTGAGAGTGAGTTGGTCGTGCAAGGCTTCCCACAAAAGACAAAAGGGAATGCATGTAGACATAAAATTTGGCCAAGGGTGAAAAGTTCACTTTTTCTCACTTTTCAACTTTGTCATGTCTTGTCTCCCTTATGTCTCTCTTGCATCCCAAGAAATTCACCCTCCGCCACACATTTGAATTCCATATTTAATGCTTAGTTCAACCATTTAGTTCATTTGGTTGAAATCCAACTAATTTGGTTTGTTTACATATTCTAGTTACTTAGTAAAATTAATGAAGATTAGCACTACTAATCTCATATTATAAACTTAACTTCAAGGCTCATTGGGAAGCCCAATAAATCCTTAATCCAAGGCCCAACATTACCACCTAAAGCCCAATTCATAAGCCTAAGGGCTTAGGCCCAATGTCCAACTTCCTTAAGGCCCAATAACACCATTCCAAGGCCCATTGTCATGGGCTTCATGGCAGCCCAATATCATGCTTTCCAAAGCCCATCTCCATGATTATTTTGGCAGCCCATTATCATGTCATTATAAGCCCAATATACACCAAATATTATAAGCCTCATGGCAGCCCACTTGATTAAATTTCAAGGCCCATCATGCCTAATTTTCGGCCAAGCATGGGCTGTCCATTATCAGCCCATTCTTTTAGGTTTTAAGTCCAACCATCTAAATTTTATGGATTATAATCCACAAGAATCATAACCAAAGATATCAGATCCATCTAGTATGAACTTTTATAAGACTAATGGACACAACAAGCAAGAGAAGGATTCTAAGAAATGCTGAAAATTACCTTCCGAGTTTAGCTTTCTTTTTTCTCTTCCCCTTTTCTTTTCTTCTCCTTCCTCCCTTACTTCCTCTTGGTTTGATTCTAACTTAGTTAACTTATGTTGTTTGGTTCCAAATCAACTACTTAGTTACTCTAATGGTACTTAGTTGGCCCCATGAAGTTGTAAGATAACTAGCCCAATAACATAAGTCTTTAAAGTTAGGCCCAATAACATAAATCTTTAACATTTCAAAATCATTAAGTAGACTATAAGAAAAATACTTTAGAGATATTCAACAACTTGGATGCTAAAAATCTCATAAGTTCTTCTATCATTATCACCATAAAAGTTACCTTGAAGAAATTCGGTCATTAAGAAATTATTGACTTCACCACCATAATAAAATACTTAATGAAAGTGTGGCCACCCCAAATCAAAATAACATAGGTCATTGTGGCATAATATCTTGCTACGTATTAAGAAAATTTACCAATAACAGCCATTTAAATATAAATGGCAAAATACGTAAGCATAAAATGACATTGTAAATTTCGGGGTCTCACAATTTTGGTTCCATGAAATAACTACTTTACAAAAAAAATATAATTATAAAATTTTATGAAGGTAAGTGAACCAAAATAACAATTTTTGTCAAATTAACAAGGGTGAAAAGGGTGAGAATCCCAATATATATATATACACGTGTATAAAATTTGAACAATATTCTTTGAGTAAAACTTTTAAAAGGAAATTTTGGACATTCCTTCCAACTGGCGTCAAATATAAATAGATGGCGATTAATTAATTGTTTCCAACAATCGGTTATGCAACAACCTTTTTTTTTAATATAAAGTAAATTCCAAACTAAATTAAATTATTACAAGTAACTCTTCTTGTAAGCTTGTAACGTGAGCCAGAGACATTATCCAAAAGTCAGGGTGAAAGGTTGTCAACTATAATTGGCCAAAAGTTATTATTCTTTAAATGACTAATCTATTGGAGAAAATCTCTGAAGGATCTATTTCCTAAAAGCTTACATCATATATGAAGCTGATCTTGTGACTGATGCAATTGAAGAATTTGAAGGGATCTAACAATAAGTTATAAATTATAAATGTTCCTTTAATAAATAAATATATATATATATATAAAACACGTACCCTTTCAACTTCACTTTTAATTTTAATTACTCCTTTTCCGTTGCTTCCACTAGTTTTTAAGCAAAAAAAAAACAGACATAATTAATTATCTTCAGATCCTTTCTTTATTTTGACATGATTTTTTTTTATCTTTTCTATGTCGCATATAAATACTAATAGGATTGACTAAAAACACTTTGCATTCTAATTTATTATTTTTGTCACATTATACCCACCAATTATTGATTACATATATTTTGCAACGTCAGTTTATTTTTATTTTTCAAAAATGTAATTAAGGAGAGCCGATAAATTAATTTCCAGAAAAATTAACAGAAAATTTTTCAAGATCTAGGTCGGGATTTGAAACATGAACCCGAAAAGAATCAGGTTAGTATTTAGGTTTCTAACCGAAAACTAAAACATTCAAAGGAACTCGACCCCATTCTTACTCTCTCGAAAACTTTATTTTATTTTATTTCAAATTGATTTAAAAATTAAGTTTATTAAACATATAAAATTACAAAAAATGTAATATACCTCAAAAACATTAAAAAATACTTTCAAAAAATTATTTGATATAACAACCAATCACTAGAAATTAGAATGCTTTATTGAAACATAATGCATTGAAAAATGCTTTAAAAAAGTGCTTTATAACGAAACAAACAGACCCTTAAATAGCTTAAATTATGATCTTGCAATTCATGCAATTGGAGAATTTGAAGGGATCGAACAGAAGATATCAATTATTAATGTTGCTTTAATAATATACATATAACACCCTTTCAACTTCACTTTTGAATTTTAATTACTCCTTTTCCCGTTGCTTCCACTAGTTTTTTAGCAAAAGAAAAAAAAACAATAGACATAATTAATTATCTTCACATCCTTTCTTTATTTTAACATTATTTTTCTTTCTTTTCTATGTTGCATATAAATAGTAATAGAATTGAATACACTTTACATCTCAATATATTATTTGTGTCCCATTACATCGGCCAAATATTGATTATAGATGTTTTGCACCCTCAGTTAATTTTTTGCAAAATCGTATTTAAAGATGGTAGATAAATCAATTTCTGTCAAAATTAATGGAAAATTTTAACGTAGGTTGTAAAATTTCTAAAATTAATAGATAGTGGGTACAATATGATAAAAATAATAGTTGGAGGTACAAAGTGTCAAGACAATTATAGTTTGAGGGTGTACAATATATTTATAATACACTAATATTTTTATGGCTTCAATTGCCGCTGTTGCGAAAAGACTCTGCTTGTCGTTGTGAAAGGCTCTGTTGCGAAGAAAAATTGCTGGTCTTTGTGAAAGGCTATGCTGTGAAGAGACTCCACTTGTCGTTGTGAAAGGCTCTGTTGCGAATAAAAATTGTTAGTCGTTGTGAAAGGCTATGTTGCGAAAAGACTCCACTTGTCGTTGTGAAAGGCTATGTTGCGAAGAAAAATTGTTGGTTGTTGTGAAAGGCTATGTTGCGACGAGACTCCACTTGTCGTTGTGAAAGGCTCTGTTGCGAAGAAAAATTGATGGTCGTTGTGAAAGGCTATGTTTCGAAGAGACTCCACTTGTCGTTTTGAAAGGCTCTATTGCGAAGAAAATTACTAGTCGTTGTGAAAGGCTATGTTGCGAAAAGACTCCACTTGTCGTTGTGAAAGGCTCTGTTGCGAAGAAAAATTGTTGGTTGTTGTGAAAGGCTATGTTGCGAAAAGACTCCACTTGTCGTTGTGAAAGGCTCTGTTGCGAAGAAAAATTGTTGTGAAAGACTATTGTCCATAGGTCAATTGCAGCGATCCTTTTCTCGACAAATGTTAGTCATCGTGTAAGATCTGCTATGAAGGCAAGATTTTGTCATTGTGAGAGGCTATTGCTCACCAATCAAACGTTGCGAGGTCTTGATAACTTGGTGCGGTTGGAAAAGGGCTTTACCAACCAATTTGCATGTTTTGCCAACGATAATTGGCGCTGTTACAACCAATATTTCTTGTAGTGTGAGGGTGTAAAGTATATTTGTAGTATACTAATATATATTTTGCTGTGAATACAAGATTTTTTCATTGTGAAAGGCTATTGCTCACCAATCAAACTCTGCGAGGTCTTGATAACTTGGAGTTGTTGGAAAAGGGCTTTACCAACCAATTTGCACATTTTGCCAACGATAATTGGCGCTGTTACAACCAATATTTCTTGAAGTGTGAGGGTGCAAAGTATATTTGTAGTATACTAATATATATTTTGCTGTGAATACAAGATTTTGTCATTGTGAAAGGCTATTGTTCACAATCAAATGCTGCGAGGTCTTGACGACTTGGAGCCGTTGGAAAAAGGGCTTTACCAACCAATTTGCATGTTTTGCCAACGATAATTAGCGCTGTTACAACCAATATTTCTTGTAGTGTGAGAGTGTAATGTATATTTGTAGCATACTAATATATATTCTTATGGCTTCATAAGATTATTTTTGAAGGAATTTATATAGTTTCTCGAAAACAAATTAAATTTGATTAAATTATTTAACTATAGCTAGAATATTCTATATCATCACATTCCCAAAAGCTATAGCCATATACAGTTCTTAGGCAACTCTTGTTGAATAGGGATAGTTTTCGTAATATTTAATTAAGAATAAAAAATCATACGGATTACAATTAAATAGCTTAATTTATTGAAACTGTAAATTATCCCAGTATTTAAATTCCCAAAATCAGACACTTCCTAGAAGGAGAAAATTGAACCCACATATGGCTGGAATAAGTACGAGAAAAGTAATTACGGGGCTGGTGATGATCATGATATTTTATCAGGATCAGGTGCAAGCTGCTGCAAATAACTTTCGCTCTGATCCCCCATCTTCACTTCCTATTCGCCGCGATCGTATCTCCGGCCAACAGCTCGATTCTAAATTAGAGGCTGAACCTGGCAGGGGACCTTATTCACTGCGTCACTGCCTTGAGTGCCATTTGAAAAGGTGTACAACATCGCATAGACCGGAAACCCTCGTGCTCAATTTTTGCCTTGTGCGTCACTTCTTTCTGTGCTTGTATCGTCATGGATCTCCTGTCGAAGAAGCTGACGCCGACACTTATCACAAAGCTAAACAGTGTATAAAAAAATGCTTCTCGCCGGGCGTCGAAGCTCTGAAATCAGGATTATTGGAGGAGGGAATCTGTTTACGGGATTGTTTTGAAGAGACCATCCTGAAAGGTTGAGATGTTGTCTGTCTGTGGGGTTTGTGTTAGAAAATTTCCTTAAGGTGACCTAATTGACATATGTAAATAATCTTTTAAAGTTTTAAAGATTATGGTGTCAGTTAAAATAAGATTATGGAATCTGTAGCAGATTCAAATTTAGAACATAATTGGATAAAGATTGCAATTTGATTTCTGATTTAAATTTGAATTCAAATTGTAACCAATTAGATAAAGATTGCTATTTGATTTTGATTTTGAATTACCTTGATGGAAGGAACAAATTCAAATCTACAACAGATTGAGGGTCCCTGACCTAGCCTATAAATAAGAGGCCTGTGTATACCATCAAATGCATTCTCTGTAAGGCATAGGCATAGGTTGGAAGAGTCTCACTAAATTACAAATTCATAAAGTTACTCTGCAGAGATTCCGGGTTTGAGTGCTGAGCAAGAAGGCTGGAGGGTAAAGATCCTGATGTTTTATTCCGCTGCATTCACAATCGTAATGGTTGATTGTGATTTTACTCTCACATGTGGTATCGGAGCAACCTTCTGTACTTCTTGTTTAGTGAAACGATTTACTGATTAAATTCAGATTGTCGCTTGAATCAAGATATACCGGTTCTCTGTATCAATGTTTCAAAAGAATTTTTTATTTCTTGACCGACTTTGTACTATGTTTTATACTTTCTTCTAAAACAATCCGGTCAACTAAAGTTACAACATTGCCTATGTTTTCTTGCTTATTTTGGCTAGGCAATACGTGTTTGTTGAGAAGTTTGTATAATTGCAAAAAATTGACCGACGGTCAATTACAAGTATTGAAGTATATGTGTTTTGGTTCTTGGAGAGAGAAGATAAATAGGCACCGGAGGAGGTGTCCTCCTCCCTGCAGCAGCAGGTGGTCGGAGAGGAGGAAAACCTCCTCTCCCAGCCACGGGTTAAAACCCGTGGCCTTCAGATGCTGCCGGCGACGAGAGGCTCACGACCTTCTCGTCGCCGGGGCGTGCGACGGCGTCCATTAGGACGCCTGGCCGTGCGGCGGCGTCCCAAGGGACGCCAGGCCGAGCTCAGGAGCTGCGGCGGCAATTGCTGCCGCAGCGCCTGAGAAGAAGAACACAGACCTTCGGGTCTGTGTTTTAAAGTAACCGGGTCAAGGACCCGGTAATCCGGGTAGGGTTTCCTACCCGGACAAGTCAATTGGGCTGGGATTGGCCCAGCCCAATTCACATATTTAGGGGCTGACCATTGGGTCAGCCCAAGTGCCCTGAAGCCCGAAAGCCCTGACCTGAATGGATCGGGTCAGGCGACCCGCGTGGGCGGGCTGCGGTTTGGACCGCCGGTCCGGTCCGACCGGACCGGCAGATTTTGTAAAAAAAAAATCAAATTTTTTTATTTTAAAAAAAATACTTTTATGCTTTTATGCTTGCATTAATTTCTAGAATTATTTGGATGTTCAATGTTTAATTGATTAAATTCTAGAAATATTAGTTTACTTTTATGCTTGCATTAATTTCTAGAATTATTTGGATGTTCAATGTTTAATTAATTAAATTCTAGAAATATCAGTTTACATTTATGCTTGCATTAATTTCTAGAATTATTACGATGTTCAATGTTTAATTGATTCTATTCTAGAAATATTAAGTTTTTGCTTGATTTATTATGTGAAAATCTAATTATATAGAAATGTTGATCATGCATAAAATGTTTGATGCCTAGACCAAGCATGATTAAATGAACCTACTAAGGTTGGTGGGAATATGGGGTATGATCGAAGAATACAGGTCAGGGACAGTTCTGGCTAAGGCAAGTCTTGGTATTTAAAGGTCCTCAGACCTACCTCACTTACCTGGGAGCTCCCCTGCTTGTGTTTTAGAAAATACTATTGTCTCACCTTGAATATTGGTTCATTTTTTTATTTTTGGATTAAGATTAGGCATCTATAAAGTTGACGGATATTGATGAAGTAGTAATTATCATAATGATTTTCGGAGAGCCACAACATCCCATTTTTATATTGATGATTACATCAAGATTAATATATGAACTTCATAAGGAGAAATTAATATCCGTGTGGTAACTAAATTATGAAATTGATTACTTTCTCCGCAGAGAAATTTTTTAATTTTGTGACTTAGTTAGATTAAAATAATAAATTTTGTATTAACAATAAAATTTTCTTAGGCCCACAGGTACGAAGAATTTTATTCTTAATATTTAAAATTGTTATATTTAATAATAAAGAGTAAATTCCATGCATATGCAACTTTTGCCCATAGGTAGGTTGAAATTTACTATTAAATTGACATTGGTTGATTTAAATATGGTTAATTCATAGCAATTCAGTAGTTTTATGTTTCTTTGGTTATATTGCAGTTATTCCTTCTTCCCTAATTGATAGTTCGTTGGGTGTTCCAATGCTAAGTGGTGATAATTTTGCTGACTGGAAGCAAAATTTGCTTTTCACTCTGGGGTGTATGGAATTAGATGAAGCGCTCTGTGTAGTGGAACCCACTATTACGGAATCAAGTACGCCACAGGAGATTTATTCTTATGAACGATGGGAGCGATTAAATCGCCTCAGTTTGATGTTCATTAAATCTCACATCATCAAGAGCATTAGGGGTTCTATCCCTGAAAGCATTAAAGCTAAGGATTTTTTAAAGTCCGTTGAAGAACAATTTGTTACTTCTGAAAAGGCATTAGCCAGCACCATGATGAGAAAGATGTCAAGCAAATCGATAAAGAGTTCAAATAGTGTGCGTGAGCACATAATGGAGATGAGAGACATTGCATCTCAATTAAAAACTCTGGAAGTTGAAATTTCTGACTCATTCTTGGTTCATCTAATTTTGAACTCTCTACCAAATGAGTATGGTCCCTTTAAAATATCATACAACACACATAAGGAAAAATGGTCAGTGAATGATTTACTGACTATGTGTGTTCAAGAGGAAGAGAGGCTGAAACTCGAGAAACCTGAGAGTTATCACTTTGTTTCTCGTGCTAAGGGGAAGACCAAGAAAGGCAAGGTTGTCCACAACTTCAAGAAGGAGAACAAGGTGCCAATTAAGATTAATGGCACTAAGGATACTTGTTTCTTCTGTAAGAAGAAAGGGCACATGAAGAAGGATTGTCAAAAGTACCTAAAATGGCTCGAGAAGAAAGGTATATTCCTCTTTCTTGTTGTGAGAAAACCCTGCAATGTATTCACAATGTGGATTGTAGAACCATAATCAATCCACCAAGTATTGCAAGGAGTTTCAACAACTTAAGAAGCGGTTGGGACTTACAGAATAATTTTGAAGACTGGATTTATTTTAGATCTTGAAGATGTATTTTTTATTCCAAAATTTTCAAGGAATTTAATTTCAATGTCAAAACTTGATGTATTGGATTATGGTTTTTATTTTATAAATTCAGCTTTCAGTTTATTTCGAAATAATCAAGTTGTTGGTAGTGGAATAAAAATTGATGGTCTTTACAAAATTGAATTAGATCCCAACTTTGAGAATAATTGTTTGTCAATACATACTATTGGCATAAAGAGAAGGCTTATAAATGAGAATTCCGGTTTGTTATGACATAGGAGATTGAAACATATCTCCATTGAGCGAATCAAAAGGTTGGCAAATGACGGAGTCTTACAAACTCTTGATTTTACTGACCTTGGCACTTGTATAGACTGCATAAAGGGAAAACAGACTAACAAGTCCACTAAAGGTGCCAAAAGGAGTTCTAAGATTCTAGAGATCATACACACTGATCTCTGTGGACCTTTTCCCACTCCATGTTTCAATGGTCAGAGATATTTTATCTCATTCACCATTCACGTTTCATGTATCTCTACCTTATTGATGAAAAGTATGAGGCGTTGAATGCCTTTAAGACTTATAAGGCAGAAGTAGAGAATCAAAAGGAAACGAAAATCAAGATCGTAAGATCTGATAGAGGTGGAGAATATTATGGAAGGTACACAGAAAAAGGACAAATGAGTGGTCCATTTGCGAAATTCCTTGAAGAGGAAGGCATTGTTGCTCAATACACAATGTCTGGTACACCACAACAAAATGTTGTAGCAGAAAGAAGGAATCGCACGCTTATGGATATGGTAAGGAGTATGCTTAGTAATTCTAGTCTCCCTCAGTATCTATGGAGTAAAGCTTTAAAAACTGCTGTGTATATCTTAAACAGGGTTCCATCCAAGACTGTCCTAAAGACACCTTTTGAGTTATGGAAAGGATGGAAACCTAGTTTAAATCACTTACACATATGGGGTTGTCCTGTTGAAGTGAGGATTTACGATCCGAATATAAAGAAATTAGATCCAAAGACAACCAACGGATTTTTATCGGCTATCCAGTAAACTCCAAAGGATTTAGATTTTACTGTCCTACACATAATACTAAGATTGTTGAATCAGGAAATGCTAAGTTTTTAGAGGATATTGAACCTAGTGCAAATTTCCAAAAGGTTGAATTTAAAGAAGCATAAGAGTTGACAGAATCTTCTCCTTCTGGAGAAAGATTGTTGGTGTTTAGGAAAGATCAAATTGATTATCATGAACCACAACTAGTTCAAGAAGAGCTAACTTATACAGAACAGGTTCAAACTGAGTCTACCCAACCTCTGCAAGATGTTGAGGAAGTAGAATTAAGACGATCCTCTAGAATAAGGAAATCAACAATTCCTAGTGATTATGTTGTATACCTTCAAGAGTCTGACTTTGATGTTGGACCTAAAAGGAATCCAAATACGTTTTCACAGGCCATGAATGGAGATAACTCCATGTTGTGGTTTGATGCCATGAAGGAAGAGATGAAATCTATGGCAAATAATCAAGTCTGGGATCTTGTTGACTTACCAAAGGGAGCTGTAGCCATAGGCTGCAAATGAGTTTACAAAATCAAAAGGGAAGCTTCCAGTAAAGTTGAACGATATAAAGCCAGACTTGTAGCCAAGGGTTTCACTCAAAAGGAAGGCATAGATTATCATGAAACCTTCTCTCCAGTATCAAAGAAGGATTCATTTAGGATAATCATGGTATTAGTAGCTCATTTTGACTTAGAGCTACAACAGATGGACGTGAAAACAACCTTTCTAAATGGGGATTTAGAGGAGGAGGTGTATATGAGACAACCTGAGGGGTTTGATGATAACAGTCAGAAGACATGTAAATTAAAGATATCTTTATATGGACTAAAACAAGCCTCCCGTCAGTGGCATATTAAATTTCACAAGGTTATTACTTCATTCGGGTTTTTGGAGAATCTTGTGGATCAATGTATATACCTTAAGGTCAGTGGGAGTAAAGTAATCTTTCTAGTCCTTTATGTAGACGATATTTTACTTGCAACAAATGATTTGGGTTTGCTATATGAAACTAAACAGTTTATGTCTAAACACTTTGAAATGAAGGATTTGGGTGAAGCCTCTTATGTCATTGACATAGAGATTCATAGAGACAGAAAACAGAAAATATTACAACTGTCTCAGAAGGCCTACATTGAAAAAGTTTTAGAGAGATATGATATGAACAAATGTGCTCCTAGTGTAGCACCTATCATTAAAGGGGATAAATTCTGTTTGGATCAATGTCCCAAAAGTGAATTGGAACAAGAACAAATGAAAGATTTACCATATGCATCTGCAATCGGCAGTTTGATGTATGCTCAGGTCTGTACTAGACCTGATATTGCATTAGCAGTTGGTATACTGGGAAGATACCAAAGTAATCCTGGATTGAAGCATTGGAGAGCTGCAAAGAAGGTCATGCGGTACTTACAAGGAACCAAGAATTACAGTTTGACCTACAGACATGTTGACCATTTAGAAGTGTCTGGGTATACAGATTCAGATTTTGCTGGATGTATAGATAGCAGAAAGTCTACGTCAGGGTACATTTTTCTCTTTGCTGGAGGAGCCAGATCCTGGAAAAGTTGCAAACAGACTATAGTTGCTACCTCTACAATGGAAGCAGAGTTTATTGCGTGCTATGAAGCCACTACACAGACATTGTGGTTAAGAAATTTTGTTAATGGTCTCAAAATTATTGAGTCTGTTGATAGACCAATTAAGATCTTATGTGACAATTCTGCGGCAGTATTCTTTTCAAAGAATCATAAAAGTGGAAGCAGGAGTAAGCACATAGATATCAAGTATCTTAGTGTGAGAGAAAACATCAAGAGACGTGCTGTTTCTATAGAGCATATAAGTACTAAGTTGATGCTTGTTGATCCCATGACTAAAGGTTTACCGGTAAAACAGTTTAAAGGTCACGTGGACCATATGGGGCTTGCTAATTCGTTTTGTACTTAGTTTCTCTCAATTTTTGACTTACAGACATGAAGTTATTGAAATAAAGATTTATTGCGCAAATTCTTTATTATTTATTGTTATCTATGGAGATAAATAAAATAGGACCTGAATGACTTATAGGAAGTTCATTCATAAAGTTTTGATTCTCATAAAGTACTCATGTAATGAGTATTGTGCTGGTAATACATGGAAGAGACGACCGATTATGTTACGGTTTTACCGCTATGATTCGTGTGTAGCATTCATTATGTGGGTGAGAGGATTCCATAAACAGTTGGTCTTACTAAAGAACTCCAGACATCATTAAGACATATGTCGTCAAGGTCAAGTGGGAGAATGTTAGAAAATTTCCTTAAGGTGACCTAATTGACATATGTAAATAATCTTTTAAAGTTTTAAAGATTATGGTGTCAGTTAAAATAAGATTATGGAATCTGTAGCAGATTCAAATTTAGAACTAATTTGATAAAGATTGCAATTTGATTTCTGATTTAAATTGGAATTCAAATTGTAACCAATTAGATAAAGATTGCTATTTGATTTTGAATTTGAATTACCTTGATGGAAGGAACAAATTCAAATCTACAATAGATTGAGGGTCCCTGACCTAGCCTATAAATAAGAGGCCTGTGTATACCATCATATGGCTGGAATAAGTACGAGAAAAGTAATTACGGGGCTGGTGATGATCATGATATTTTATCAGGATCAGGTGCAAGCTGCTGCAAATAACTTTCGCTCTGATCCCCCATCTTCACTTCCTATTCGCCGCGATCGTATCTCCGGCCAACAGCTCGATTCTAAATTAGAGGCTGAACCTGGCAGGGGACCTTATTCACTGCGTCACTGCCTTGAGTGCCATTTGAAAAGGTGTACAACATCGCATAGACCGGAAACCCTCGTGCTCAATTTTTGCCTTGTGCGTCACTTCTTTCTGTGCTTGTATCGTCATGGATCTCCTGTCGAAGAAGCTGACGCCGACACTTATCACAAAGCTAAACAGTGTATAAAAAAATGCTTCTCGCCGGGCGTCGAAGCTCTGAAATCAGGATTATTGGAGGAGGGAATCTGTTTACGGGATTGTTTTGAAGAGACCATCCTGAAAGGTTGAGATGTTGTCTGTCTGTGGGGTTTGTGTTAGAAAATTTCCTTAAGGTGACCTAATTGACATATGTAAATAATCTTTTAAAGTTTTAAAGATTATGGTGTCAGTTAAAATAAGATTATGGAATCTGTAGCAGATTCAAATTTAGAACATAATTGGATAAAGATTGCAATTTGATTTCTGATTTAAATTTGAATTCAAATTGTAACCAATTAGATAAAGATTGCTATTTGATTTTGATTTTGAATTACCTTGATGGAAGGAACAAATTCAAATCTACAACAGATTGAGGGTCCCTGACCTAGCCTATAAATAAGAGGCCTGTGTATACCATCAAATGCATTCTCTGTAAGGCATAGGCATAGGTTGGAAGAGTCTCACTAAATTACAAATTCATAAAGTTACTCTGCAGAGATTCCGGGTTTGAGTGCTGAGCAAGAAGGCTGGAGGGTAAAGATCCTGATGTTTTATTCCGCTGCATTCACAATCGTAATGGTTGATTGTGATTTTACTCTCACAGTTTGATCATGAGCTCCGATCGAGTCTGAGAAAAGGCTTTTATGGGGTTGTTTGTTTACCAAATTTTAGAGAATATTCTCAAAATTTTGGGAATATTTTGAATGTCGAAGTTTATTGGGGTTTGTAAAAAGTTTGAAATGTATGTGTAAAAGTTAGAAATTTTGAAGTATGTTTGTTTTATTGGAAATGTTGCGCAAACAAACATGTCCTATATATCTAGTAAAGTCGTACTTTTTTTCCCTCTCCATTCGATCGTAGACAGAAAAGGTTTGTGCATTAATATCAATTTTGGGCATTAAAAATCTGGTAAATTCCCGAGGATAATAATTTTGTGTTTTGAGTTTTTAAAAGATTTAAGAATTATTATTAAACGAAATAACAGAAAATAAAAGTATATGGTTCTTGAGTTTTAATAGGAACTTGCAAATAAAAAAACTATTAGGATAAATACATTTGCACTCTCCAATAATGGGTCTTGAGTTCACTTTGCACAACCAATTTTTTTGTGTGATATTGTACCTACTAACAATATTTTGCATCTTCTGTTAAAATTTTCAATTAATTTTGATGGAAAATTATTTTTGGTGCAAAGGGTTTGAAATTAATGATGATTGCAATGTGATAAAAATAAATGATTGAATTGCAAATGGCCATAGTTATTGTGTGAGTGAGATTATGGTGTGAGTGGACGGGTGAGATTAGAAATTGAGAAATCTAATGGCTGAAAAAATGCCACATCATTTAATGAAACCGGGTCGGTCTCGCGGGTCGGGTTAGCGAGTCGGGTTCATTAAATGACGTGACATTTTTCCAGCCATTAGATTTCTCAACTTCTAATCTCACCCGTCCACTCATACACTCACACAATAACCTCAATCACACAATAACTTTTCCCATTGCAAATTATCAAGACCCAGAAAATTGGAGGACGCAAATTATTTATTCCAAAATATTTTAGTTCCCGTCCCTTTGGAAGGTTAAGGGATGAAACTTGCACAAAGGTTTGTTTGACACGAGACTAAAAATAAATATAGGAAAAACGAGAATCAGAAAGGAGTGGGGAACTGTTTTTAAAATTTAATGTGCTGAAATCTTGTTACGAACCTAATTAAGAACTCAAAAATCTTAAAATTAGTACTATTTCCATCATATGTTTTGCTCCCTTAATTCCAAAAGATTGTTTTCTTTTGTTTGTATTTTCAGAATAGCAGTAGAGAGTTTATAATATTGACGCTGTCATTTTGAGTCTATACAAACTTCTCTAGACGAAAAAAAAAAGACTAATGTTTGACTACTAAATTGGTCATCTATTAACAGTAATGACCAGAAAAGGAATTTTAAGTAACTTTTATTCTGATAATTATAAGAACTTTTTGTTGTAGTGAATTTATTCCCTTTATCGCGTCAATATCACTCTCTCCCCATGCACCATTTTGTGTTGGGTGGTTTCAGGTTCAATAAGATGGCATGTGGGACCCTGGACTTGGCATGGATCAGCACTCCGATCCTACTTTTATTTGTCCTGATCAACTGCTTTCTTTTTATTATGTCTGTCTTGATCCTAGTCGATGTTATGTTGATTTTCTTTTCTCTTCTCTATAATTTCTTACATCGATATCAAGATTTATATGTTACGTCTATCTCTCTCTGAATTAGTACAGTCAATTTGAACAACAAATTGAAAATGATCCTATCGCTTGATTGTGCTTACATGAAGTAATTGTTAGGTGTACAAAAATAATTATTGGGTGTAAAATATTAACTTCAATATAATTGGAAAGGTGTAGTGTATTTTTCACAAAACAAAAGTTATATCTAATTTCACAAAAGATGTAAATTATTTTAAAATTAATAATTGGACTTGGGTGTAATATGTTAAAATAAGTAGTGTATGATATAATGTGTCAAAAGATCTGTCGGCGACAACAGATCGTTTTTCGCTGTCGTTTCAGGGAGTTAAAATACAAGGGCTGTTCCATTTAGAGACAACCTTTGCTTGGGTGTTCTCGGGGCTTGGAATGAATGCCTTTCTAGCCCCCCGCGAACCAGGGGAGCCGCCTATGTTTGTCCGATTTTCTACAGGACACAGCCTCTAGGGTACCTCTCGTCTCGGCCTTTGTTCGCTCTATCACATCACTTTGTGGTTTGGTATTGTGCTGACAAGGTATACTCGGGAAAGAAGTTTAGAAATACGCACTTCTCGATGGCGATATCGTCATCGGAGACGCCGCGGTTGCGGACGTTTATAAGGATGTCATCAATCGCTTGGGGGTGATCTTTTAAAATTGATGGCGAAAGACTGAAAAGTTTATTTATCGCAACGCAAATGCTGCCGGAATTGGTAAAGCTTTTTTGTTTTTACAAAATTCAATATCGTTTTTTTGGTTCCAATAAATTCAAGTGCTACGTACAATAAATGCTTGTTTTGTTTTTGTGTGTAATTGAATTGCACTGCACAATTCTAATAAAAAATTGTAAAAGATCATGATCCATCCTATTATATTTGTAGAAAATCACTGTTGATATTTTTGTCCTTGTAGTCAAGGAATTGACAACTTTAATTTTAAAAATGAGCTCAAATAGTCTGATTTATATATATATATATGAGAAAAATACATTTTCGTCCTTCAATTATTGGATTGACACTTTAGACCCCATATTACCAATTTCGTTATATTTCGTCATTTAACTACCAATCGTTTATACTTTCACTCCCCACTGCTAATTTGGACTGAAATTTCCAATGAAATAACTACTTTACCCAAAAAAATATAATTATAAAAATTTATGAAGTTAAATTCATCATTTCAGTGAACCAAAATAACAATTTTTGTCGAGTTAACAAGGGTGAAAAGTGTGAGAACTCCAATATATATATATATATGCGCGTGTGTGTAAAATTTGAACAATATTCTTTGAGTCAAAGTTTTAAAAGGAAATTTTGGCCAACAATCGGGCGATTAATTGTTTCCAACAATCGGTTTTGCAACAACATTTTTTAAAATATAAAGTAAATTTCAAACTAAATTATTACAGGAATATTGTTCAATTTCAAGTAACTCTTCTAGCTTGTAAGCTTGTAACATGAACCAAGAGACATTATCCAAAAGTAGGGGTGAATTGGCCAAACGTTATTATATATTCGTTAAATTACTAATCTATTGGAGAAAATCTCTGAAGAATCTATTTCCTAAAAGCTTAAATCATGTATGAAGCTGATCTTGCGATTCATGCAATTGGTGAATTTGAAGGGATAGAATAGAAGTTATCAATTATTAATTTTGCTTTATATATATATATATATATATATATATATCAATTATTAATTTTGCTTTATATATATATATATAACACCCTTTCAACTTCACTTTTAAATTTTAATTACGCCTCTTTATTTTGACATTATTTTTCTTTCTTTTCTATGTCGCATATAAATATTAATATGATTAAAAACACTTTACATTTTAATATATTATTTTTGTGAACGTTACACCTACTAATTATTGATTACATGTATTTTGCACCCCCAGTTAATTTTTTTCAAAATCATAATTAAAGAGTATAATATGATAAAAATAATAGATAGAGATGCAAAGTGTGAGGACAATTATAGTTGAGGGTGTAAAGTATATTTATAGTAGAATTAAATCTCCAGTTAACAAGTCATATATTATTAATCCAAAACTTAGCATCGAAAGTTAAGGGAGATGACGTAACTAAAGCGGAATGACCATTTTATTATTATAAACTAATCGCAGGGACAAATTTATACAAATATTTACCATAAAGACTTTTTTGTCAAAACGTTATACTATTAGGACTGTTTGTATAATTAAGCCTTCCCGGGTACAAAAATTGACATTTTTTGGGTTAAAAAAAAAAGTTCTCACGAAGTTTTGTCTTTTTCAAAACACAAAAAAGAGAAAACATGATTAACTAATTGCATGCTTTAAATATACACATACACGTACACATACACAAATACATATACGCGCATATATAGAAATCGATTATTCGTTGCTCTCCCTTTCTTCCTTCCTGGCACAAAGGTTGAAAGCGACTAAGCTATCAAGCTACCGGGACTCATGGAGGTCGTACCTGCGGAAAACAACGAATCCAGGGACGTCAAAACCCTCTTCTCCTTCTACTCAAGTTACGTCTGGCACCGTCTGGTAGGTTTCTTGCCCTCCTCGGGCTCGAAGTTTCTCTGGAAAGTCTCAAATTTCTATCGCCGAGTGACTCGAGCGTGGTTCCGGAGACGCATAGAATGTTTTCCCCTCCCATTGCCTTCCAACTCTCTGGAATCTTCAATGTATGCCACCACGTCAGTTCCTTTTTCTTGTTTGTTCAATAGTTCAGTTCTGAAGTTGTTTTTGTTTTTATGACTTATTTGGTTGCCGAGGAAAACGGAGGAAAAGAATTTCGAGGTTCCGCATTTCCTTTTTGTTTTCGGTGGTAATTAAGAACTCGGCTAAATTCAGTCCAATAGTTGAATTGTAGTCGTTGCGTTTTTTGTAAAGTTTGCGTCTTGGACTATGTTTTCGATTTAATCGCTGCGCGTGTTCATTTCTCTGTCAGTATTTTTACCAGTTTTCTCATTGTTTGTACACTTCCAATGATCGTCAATATTTTGCTACCTTAATTTCTTGTTGGAAATGATTATGTAACATGCTGATTATCATCATTTCTCGTAGCCTGTGCCTTGAGATTTCGTTCAGTCCGGGATGAATGTTCTGTGAGTCCTTTTTTGCCTTTTCAAATTAGTTAGAACTGCCCTTCTTTACGCGGACGGCGTTTTGACTGTAGGAAAGTTGACGAGATCCTTTTCATTTTAATTTTATCAAAAGCAAGCTGAGGAGAGTTTTCATATTTATTTTTACGATGCTATAGCATGATTCCTCAGCAACAAAACATCTGTTTTCTGAGGAAATAAGTTAGTATTTCATTTGTTTTCGGGTGCTTTTAACTATGGGTGCTCTGCACATCCAGGGTTATGACAGAGTCTTCTGGAGTTTATGATGTCTTGGAGGATATATTGGAACATGTCTTTTTCAATTTGCATAACATCCAGAAGAATTTGCAGTTTTGGCAATCTAGGGCAGAGGTTAGTAAACATTGCATATGGTTTACACCATCTGAGAGTTTGTGCTACTAATTGTTAGCAGCGACATCTATAATTTTTGTTTTTGTGATTTTATTTCAGGGATCAAATGCTCAGAAAATGTACTTTATGTTTTTTGAGAGAGGGCCACGGGCTTTTATTGAAGGAACAGTTCAGATGATACGTGAATATGCTGTTGAGGGCTCTTCTATTCAGCATCTATGCCGTTCTGCATCATCTTACATTTCTGAGAGAATAGCTGTCTTAAGTTGCTTAAGATGTGCGCTTGCTATGTTCTTGGCCCAGGTTTGCTCAACCTTATTCTTGGTTTCATTTTGTGCATTTGAATAATGATAGTCTTTACCATTACTTCTTCTTCAATTTGTATGTCTTCTCTCATGAAGACACCTAATTTTGTTCATTTGATCTCGTCTTAGGTCTTACTGATTGCTATGTGCCTAATTGAGCATTTGTCATGAATTGTGGATATGCATCATTATACTTCATCTTAATTGGTGGTAGTTCATTGCAACTGGTGTATGGCAGACGCTGTCCACCTTATAAACTGAATGATATTAAATTGGAAGTCAGCAACCTTCATCGTCAGCATCTGGATAGCCTCAATGGTTCACTGAGAGCCTTTTTTGTAATAAACAGCAAGCCCTCATACCTTGGTTGGAGAGTTCCTAATGAGGCAAGTGTGGGGCATCATGGGGGTTGGAAGTGGAGGGGCAGGAGATAATCGCTTTCTTTTGGATCAAACTTTAAGTGTATGCAGTGAATGTCTAAACCATATAGAGCCAACAAACAATGCACAGCCTTGCCATTTTAGATTGAATTCATTTGTAACTAATTCTTACTGTGCCTAAGATAACATTTGAAAACATTACACCCTATTATTGAGGGACTGGTCGGTGGGCTAGGCCACCCATCTTGTTTAACTTTGCTAATGTGCTATGCCTACAACTCATCCTTGTTTACCATATTGTAGCCTGTTTGGCTTACTAAAATTTGTTAGAGGTTTCAAGGAATTGCTACCTTATCTGTAGCCAAGGTTGTGGGTTCACTCTCTCTCACCCACTGCTGCCCATGCTCACAACCCACATGCACACATGCACACAACAAGCTTGATTCATCTTCTATATTTGTAGACAATTTAGTATCTTAGCCGCAGAGTTATGTATTGCAGGGAAACTACATGATAGGTATTGCATGTTTTGTTTTTCCTTCAAGTGTATATCACTAGATTTGATCCAATATGTTTTATAGATCTACATGGAAGTTGATAGATTTGGGGAGGAGTTGGTGAAGGATCCTGAGACTTCATTGCCCTCATTATTGGTTACAATTAATGGTTTATTTTCAAATTTGGAGGCATCGATTGGTCATCTACATGCAACTCATCAGGTGACTATACAAACTAAGACCTATCCTTGTGGTCATCACTATTTGCTTTTGTTTTGATTTCATTGATTCTGTTCACCTGCATTACAGAAAACTTATGTAGATTGTCCACTATCATTGCCATACATGTTTGTCTTAAATTTTAGTTTCTTTTCCTCTCTCTCTCTCTCTCTCTCACACACACACACACACACACACATGCAGACTACTTTGCAGAGTGATTCTTCTGTTGAAGAGAGCTATTCTGGCCCGTTGCTGTTTGAGATGCTGCCTGGAGCAGAGCAGGAAGGGTCTCAGTGGACTGATTGTGAAGTTAGAGATGCTATCAACTTGATTAATCAAAATCTATTCAAACTGGACTCTTTTTTATCTGATATTGTAAGAGCTACTTCTATATTTTTATCTTCTGTACAGAAGTGGTACTCTTTTAAGCTTTTTGGAAAGAAGTTCGTTTGTAACATAAGGTAGCTTTCTTTCTCCTTTTTTTTTTTTTGGGGGGGGGGGGGGCTTTGAATCGGTTCTTTATTTTGGTGGGTAAACAACCCATAAACTTGTAGTAGCTGCAAATTATGAAGCGATCATTAGAAAAATGAATGAGCTTCCAAGTGAATAGCAAATCTTTAGGCTGTTGTTTCTTTATCCATACTTGGTAAACTATTTGTCATGAGGGTTGCCTTTTTTTTTAATAGTAATAAGTCTCCTCCTGTTACTTCTAGCTAAGGGAGGAAAGGGAGGGAGAGAAAGTGAGAGAGGGAGACTGATTGCTATATTTACATGATGTTGCTTAAATGCACTACATTTGGCTACCTAAATTTTTTATTGTTTCTACACTTACATTGATTGTCTCTATTTATCTTTGTGTTCTTATTACATCTTTCCGTACAGTCAGCCTACGATACATGAACACGATGCTTAAATGAGTAGACACCTTTGGTAGATTCTTTTATTGGTTGAATGATGCTTGTGAGGTCAACTATGCACATTACTTTTGTTGTTTGACTGGTGTTGGGAGTTTAATAGAAGAGTAGTTATTCTATTTGTCTCTGCCTGCATGAGTTTGTGTGATTGGTTTGCGTGCTTTGATCAAGATCAGACATGTTGTGTTATTGCTTTTAGGTTGCCAAACATCGGAAACCCAGGAAGATAACTCTACATTGGGTCCGCTATACATGTGGTGCAGTTGGTCTTTCCATTTGTTCCATGTGGGTCTTACGGCACAGTAGTTTGATGGGAAGTCCTGACATTGACAAATGGCTTCATGAAGCAAGGGACTCAACGATTAGCTTTTTCAACGATCATGTAGAGCAACCGGTATATTCATTCTTTCTGCAATTTCCAGTAGATTATTTCTCCTTTGAGGTTTTATTTTTATTTTTTGTAATGGACATCTGCCCTTGAAATTAAGATGTAGATATGACACTATTAGGTAATAATAGATGCATTGACAGAGGAAAGGGACACAATGGGTCCACCCGCGGTAAAAATAGCCCTGTAGGAAAGATGTATCCTGCTTGAAAATAGAGTTTACCCCTGCTGAATGGTGAAGAGGATTCCATACTAAAAGGTTTCGGGCAGTTTATCAAAAGAAAGATTGTAGAGAGCTTTAAAATAGATATTTATATCAGTTTAGCCTTTGGTGGTATAGGCATTAATCTTACCTGTCACAATGGTCAGTGTTGAAAGGTTGTCTTCAGCATTGATTTTGTAACCAACGGGGGATCAGTAGAATGAAAGATCGGTTGGTTATGTATATTGAGAATGATATATTGAACAACCTGGATGTCGAGGAAATTGCAACATTTTCCAAAAGGAACAGATCATTAAGGATAACTGAACAAACTATCATTCAACGACTCTGTTATTCATAGAAATGAATGCTTTTTTAGCTTTTTTTTTGGCTCAATTAATTATGCTTTTCTTTATTGCTTTTCTCTGTCTTGTCCCCCCATTGAAGTAAAATCCTTGCTCAAACATCAACTAGATGACACCTCCTATGTCCTATTTAAATTCAATGCACTGCTTTTTAGCTGTTTCCCATCCCGAAGATGGTATCCACATCCTTAGAAGGAATATTCACTTTTCCAGTTAGCTTATTACCCTTTGCCACCTCTGGTATAGTATGAAGACCTTTTTGCTAAATTAATCTCTTCTCATCAGTTATGTAGTCATTTGAAATCTAGATGCTCATTTTGGGACAGGAGCACAACTCTTCTAATTCGATGCCTGCAAACTCTCTCCAGCCCCCTTTCCCCCCTTCTACTAAATTCTTTGTGAATTATATTTCCGATCTATTGGTTATTTAAGAATCTCAATGATTAACTCAAGCTTTTAACAGCTTCTGTCTATTAGAGACGAACTTTTTGAGACATTCAGGAGGAGGCACAAAGGTGTCATGGAGCCTGAAGAAGTGCAGTTGACTTCTGATTCCTTGCGCAGGTTATTGTTTCTATGTCCACACTGCTAACCATTTTCAGGCGAATATTGCAAATAAATGTCCGTCATGTATGTATAACTCAAACCCATTGATGTCTAAAAGAGTTGTGGGTAGCAGTGATGTCTCTGAAAAAATCTTTGAGTTGGTGCTTCCTTCTTTTAAGAATGTGAGCTAAGCTAGGAGTGAATCTCTTGAGAGGGAAATTCAAATGAGTCTTTGAGTGAGTGCTACCTTCTATCTTCTTTCTGGACTTTGCTGGTTTTAGCTCGACCCAAATAAGACAGAACTTCGCCCTTCCCCTAACATAGTGAGGCAATGAGAACTGACTTTTCTCCCTGGGCAGGATTCCATTTAGTATAGCAAATGTATCTGTTAGAGCTTTGCATCAACTTCTATGTTTTTACATGAAATGTCCAAGCAAAAAATTGCTTGGTTTTGTAGAGGCAATAATGAATGACTTTGGGTCTTTTAAAGAAGTAAATTCCTTGACTTGATATAAGTTGTGGCATGTATCCTTTTTGTTTGCTAAGGTTATAATCACTTGTTACCCGAACTATCCTTTGTCATAGAGCCCTGGTGGGATTACGTTGATCGATGATATCTGGTTTCTCAGTAAACACAAGTTGGGTTTTAAAGATGTTAACTGTGTATAATGTTAACATCATATCTTCTTTGTTTGCAGAATGTTGCTAACCTTCACTGAGCAGACCAAAGGTGAAAAGGTCCCAGAGAATTCATCAGATCAGGAACTGCTTGAGATAGTTATGTCCAGGTGGGTGTCTCAAGTGCTTGCTCATTCTAGTTAGTTGTAATGGTATTTCCCTTTGTTTGCCATGAGCTTCTTGAACGATTGTTTCTTTGTTCCAGTATTAAGTATGATGAGAAGCAGAAATAAATGTTTGTCATAAAGTTTTGTGGAAAACTTACTTGACATTGGTTATTAATTCTTTCATTGCAAAGCATTTCTGGAAATTACTCTGGATCCCACCTGCTAATTACCATTCTAAATGCTGGCTGTTATTCTTGTAAAACTAGAATTATGGTGCCATAGTAGCTGTCATCTGTGTATTTGAGACATATGATGTATGCATATTTCAGATATTTGCATGAATATTTTTGGAATTAGAAAAGGAATCATAGATGTGATTATTTTTCAGTTACCATAGGATACAACATGGATATGGCATGAATTCAAGTGAGGATAGAAATGTGGGGTTTTGGATGCACTAACTTCTTAATTGCTTGCTTTTTTTTGAAGCTGTCTCTGTCTGGAGTTAGTTTCAGTAAGGCTGACATCGTACTTGTTAGTAAAGTTCTGGACAGCATACAGCAAAGCATTTTATAGAAGAGGGAGAAGTTCCTTACCAGATAGTGCTTCATGTGTCAGTTAACTGGTGTGTCTGTGGACCATCTCATGTGCCATTTGCTATGGAGTGATTTCCCTTTTTATTGTTTTACCCATAAGCAGTTGCTTGCCTCGTATGGAGTTATAATTGCATTCATGTTGGGGATTCAGATAGATTTTCTGTGCAAAAGCGTAGAAAACTTTCTGTTATCCTAATGCAAAGTGTTGGACATAGAGATGTAGGAGCTTTTGAGGGAGCAGTACCTCAAGTTCGTTAGCTTAAGTTGATATTGTTGCAAGCATTGTGCTCTTGGTTGTCAAGTGCTTTCCCTTCTGTCTTCGTTTTGGTTGTTCTAGACTTTCTAACTTTTGGACTCTTTAGAGTATCTTATGCTCTACTAGGGCTAGACACTGAACAAAATTTTTTACACATATTCATATACATGCAATGGAAATTTTAACTTACCCAACTGATAGTAAGTTCGAAGGTATGAGAGCTTACGCTTGGCTGTGTCAGTAACGTTCTGATCCTTCTGCAATAGTGCAAAAATTACGCGTGGTTGTGCCCCTCTCGATGATTGTTGACTCAACATTGATTTCGTACTTGAGTTGGAGGGTCTTCCCTCCATCCATCGAGTCATGAAGAGAAGTCTTTTCCGATCTTCCACTAAGAAAGGTATCTTCACGACAACTAAATTAGCTCGGTAAACTACTCGGGGCTTCCCATGGTCCGTTATTCACACTTCCGGTCGGATGAATGGAGGACCGACCAACCCGGGTTTTAATGAGCGTTGGCGGGTCCTGGAGTTAATAGCTGCACCTTCTTCTACTACAGATTCTTCTTCAATTGCTATTAGTTCCGTGCCTTATCTAAGTGTGCTAGGGCCAGTCGCCCACTCACTCCCCTTTTCTTTTTATGTGCTAAGACTGCTTTATCAGAGAAGAGAAACGAATTGGTTCCTGTTCCTGGTCAGAGACCACTGTGTTCGCGGTAACTGCTAAGTACAGATGATTGGTTAAGACTTTCTTAAGTTAGAGGGAGCAGGCCCACCAGTGCTGATAAGTAATAGAAAATAGTAGTAGTCATAGTTTTAAAGATCTAAGAGTGTCGGAAGCAGAGAAAAATAACTCAGAAAAATACTTGACAACATTGTTAAGGATATGTGGACGACTTCAGAAACAATTTATTGTCGTCTGTATTCTTGTTACTAGTTTTAATCCCCATTTCGTTGATCAACTGGTATTTGTACAACACTGGGATATAATGCTTGGGTGATAAGTTCATTGATTTCTTTGGTGTAGGTATGAAAAGGAACTTATGCGTCCCATTCAGAATCTTCTCAGTGGAGAGCTTGCTCGTGCTTTGCTTATCCAGGTAGTATAAACCTATTGTCAATACGTACTTGTTGTTTATGAGTTCAATTTGATTTTATTAATCTTTTGTTTACAGGTTCAGAAGCTGTTGTTTATGCGTTCAATTTGATTTTACTTATGTTTTGTTTACAGGTTCAGAAACTGAAGTTGGATATTGAGACGTGAGTTCTATGAATGTTGTATCCTTGGGTTGCTATAGAATTCTTGATGAACTAGTTTCTCGTATAGTTCTGTTTCTAAAAATGATTTTGTGTACAGGGCAATGCTTGAGCTGGACCAGATTCTTAAGGCAAACGAAATCAACTTTGCTATTCTAGCTGCCTTACCAGCATTCTTTCTCTCTCTAATTTTGTTCATGGTAGTGCGTGCATGGTGGAAACGGGTAGGAAGACTGCAGAGCTCTTCTGTTTTTTTTTTCTTTTTTGTTAAAAGAAATGAATGTGAAGTACTTTTGTTGTATAGCAGTGTGCATGCAAAGTAGTATGTCGTTCCCTCTGCTGCTTGACTGGCAATGCATACACCTTGCTATGTCTCTAGTGAGGACCTATCTACTTTGACTTGAGCCAATGGCAGAGCTTGTTGTAGTGAATAGATGGAATCATTCATAACATTTGACCTTGCTGACATAAATGACTTTAGTTTGCATTGTACAATTTCTGTATCAAGAAGCACCCCATTGGAGAATTGTTTCTCACTGCATTCTTCTGTCTTCCCTAGTAAGTCAGAATTTCTATTAAGCTAACTCAACTTACCTTAGCACTTAGTTCTTATTTTATACGATTTAGGTTTTTACCTTCTTAAAACTAATACTTATAGTAGTCAACCATCTCTTATGAATTAGGCAATTTCTTGAAAAGTGCTGCTGTTGATATTACTGGTGCCCCATTTTTAATTTTAGCCAGGGGAAAATTGAGTTTTTTTTTCTCCACGTGTCAGATTTTATGTTGCATGGTAGTTTTCCCAAGAGAAACTTATTTTGGTAATAAAGAAGTTGTCACTTGTCACTTGCTTTCTAAGAGATGTAGGCCTTCATTGGACGTTTTTGTGAAATATTGGCTAATTAAGTTTCATATATTCCAATGAATTGCGAAATCCATAAGGCTCCCAAGTATTTTGTCGTCTTATCCTTTTGGTAGCTCATGGGTATTTTTTTGGACATACGATGACACATGTATTATAGCGCCTATCAGGGTCTCTTCAGAGATTTAGCCTAGTAGTTGAGTCAGCTCTTGACTCAGAGTAATTGGAAGCCCTATACATTACCACTATCAAGACGGGGCTGGGGTTTTGATTATACAATACCTAAGCGACTGACAAAGAAGTGGGTATTAATTGAAGTGAGGATTCATCAAGCATCATGTTTAGCTTATTTCTGTTCCGTTTGTCCTGTACTAACTTTTCCCTGCTCAATACAGGAGAAGCTATAGAAATCAAATGAGAATAAACCTGGAATGGGTGAAATATTCACTCCTAGGAGATAATAATACCCAACAGAATTATAAAAAACCAGTTGAGAAGGACAATAAAATAGACATTCAGAATTAAGAAGGGAAATGAATCTTGTATCCCTCCTAGTGCTAATTCGGTTGCTTGTTGTCCTGCTAGGTCTGTTAGGTGTTCTGTTTGTATGTACTTTACTTAATCTCTTACAAATCTTGTTGATGATGAGGTTCAGTGATTGCGTATAATACCTTGTTCTGAGTTTTGTAGGAACTAGAAAACCATGTTTTAGTTTTTGAAAACAAAAGGCCCTGTACTGGTGACCTCGACTATATTGCATCTTGCATATGGATTGTAAGTTCACCTCAAAATGTCCTCTGTGGGTGGTATCTTACTCCTCAATTACGGTCTTGCTGTAAATTTTGTGGCTTGAGCTCTGTCATCAATAATCATCCTTTATACAGCACCTAAGAACTTATTGCTGTTTGCGATGAAATAGTTATCAAAATAAGGTTGGAGACCTTGAGAAACAAATCCAAGGGGAGGAAGGTGATACATGTGAGAATAATGTCTAGATATTCTATTGTTGTAGATGTTATTTTTGGTTGTTGGTTCCAACTGAAAGCATAATACATCCTGGTGTTTGTAGCTCCATCTCAGCTCACTCAAAATGTCTTTTCATCTTTTTTTTGTTGTTAATCTTTTTGCAGCAACTCCCCTCTTTTCATTTCTTTCTGGGTTCAAGATTTTGGCCTTGTATTACTATAAGATACTTGCTTTCCATCCATCTCATTTTGGGACATCTGCTGCTAATAAACGTTTCAAGAAAGCATCCTGTATGGACATATTTAAAAAGATTCTGAACTAAACTATTTATCTTCTCTTGTTTCGGACTAACCTGAACTACGCACTGGGAGGAGTCATAAAACCTTCCTAGTTCTGTGATCTCTCCAGTTATTGTTCTTTTTCCTTTGCTTTTTTGTGAAGACTCAAGTCTGAATTTTTGTTACCTAAATCAGGATACCAGAGCAGAAGGAAGGGGGAGAATGGCACGGCTCCAACGGAGACTGCTTATTGTGGAGGTTGAGAAAAGGATCGTGCAGTACCAAACTTTTATCGACCAAGGGAGGGTAAGAAGCTAAACTATTGGTTAAATATTTAATGGAAAAAATCTGTGTCCCAGGGTGTGGGTGTGTGCTTGAAGGTTTTCCTTTTCAAATAACTGCACGTTTAAGAACGTGTCATGTGATTTATATATGCTAAACATCTTTTTAGATGTTCACCAATCTGGATGATGAAAAGGTACCTAATTTTCACATTTTTTTCGGTAGGACAGATGCAAAAGAATAAAAATTCTCTCAGGCTCTATAAAAAATATTTTCACTGGATGATCCTGATTAAGTAGAATGTTTGAACTCCAAATGCTTGTATCAGAAAAAGTTATGCCCCTAGAAGTGTCGTAATTCCTTCATTACTATCATGCTACATATTATATGACAGTGGCTTTATAAGGACTTTCTATAATGAGATTCAAGCTCATTCAGTCTGAAGTTAATGCATACCTGGGCGACTAACCTATACGACTAACCTGAACTAAACCATCTGAAAGCCATAGGTGAAAAGAAATTTCTGTTAAAACCTGTAATAAGCACTACTATAGGCTGCCCGCTATCAGCATGAGTTACTACCACTCCCAAGTTCATCTTAGATAAAACTATTTTAGTGATGTGTTGTCCAGTATGATACTTGGCCTCATATTGCCCATAAGAGACAAAACAAAGTACAAATAATTCAGCAGCAATACCCTTAAAAATTTCCAATGATGCTGTTGCATGATGCTGAGTGTTTACTATGATGACTTTGGTATTTAACAGTTATTGGTCCATGGTTCTTTTATGTCCTTCATTTGATGGCTATTTGTGTGTACCTTCCATTGTTTTATCTGAGTTAAGAAGAAGAGGTTGAAACACTATTTGCTTCTTTTAAACAGAACACACCTACTTTAGGCCAAGAGAAAAAAAGAAATAATACAGAAAAATCCTCATAGTTCATGTATTTGCAGAAAAAAGATGCAGAATGCATGTTCGGATTGGTGTTATATAGTCTCGGTCGCCTGTATCTCGCTGTTGAGCGGCATGCAAAAGCAACTGGTGAATGGCAGTGGTTAGTTTTATTTGTTCATTTTACAAACTATTTCCATGAATCCATCAGCGTATTATTTGCATGCCAATTGCTTGTGTATTCTTGTGGGCGTGAGGGTCTGTGTGCACGTCTATGAGAGAAGGGTAGAGATTTGTGCAAGAAACAGTGAAGTTGAACTAAGAGCTAAGCTAACTAGTGGTACTCTTTTGAACAGTTTGAGACAGGATATTATTGATCTGGCAAAGCCTGGTCTTCACACTACTTATAAGCTGGTGGTGACATCACGCATGGATAGGATATATGACTGCTTGCTTCCTTCAGTCAAACGCCAATAGCATAGCACTTCGAGTTTGGGCTCCCCTTCTGCTTCACATTTCCCCCCACTTTTGCTCTATAAATTGCTGCATCGTCACAATTTTGAGGCGTAATCTTGCATTTCCATTTTCAAAATGATGAAAATTGTTAAAGCACTTTATATGACAATGCTCTTGGGAAAAAGGGCAATACAAAAAGCACTGTATACTGCAATGCTCTGGGTGAGGAGCTTTTACAGTCTGTAGTTTCGTTTTATTTGCCCATGCATTTTCTCCAGGTGAAGTTCGCCAAACATGGACATATAGGACTTCTCCCCTCCCAAAAAATAAGGGAAAATAGAAATACCCTCTACTTCATTTGTGGTTGAGCTGATCAGACATTATTCCTTTTGATGATGATCTCTCTATTTTGATAAAGCTCAATGTTACCACTTTCCTGACTGGTGAATCTATTTGCTTTTGGGGAGTATAAAAGGGAAGATCCTTTTTTTTTTTTTTTTACTCTAGGCAAATTATTCCATTACTATAAGAACCACAGTACAGAGATTCAAAAAAGAGACATCTCGAACCCTAAATTAAGATGTTTTTTTCTTGAGAAAATAGTTAATAAAGAATATAAATAACTTGTTCAAGTAAGCTAGATTCTAAAACAATAAAGTTAAACTTCTACTAGACTTTTCTTCTTTAATGCCTATCTTCCTCCTTTTCATACCACGGTGACTACTCTTCTAACAAGCCCACAGCAAAGCGCATGTGCTCCTCTATCCTAAGGCATGCCAGCCCTTCACTTCTACGCTCCATTGCATCTTAAAGCTCCGTTCCCCAACTAACATCCCAAGGACCAAAATCTAGTAGCCCACAAAGAAATTTTCTAGACACAGGCACGTTACATAGCGCAGGGGTGCTAACAACTTATGTGTTCGCCCTTCTCCTTGTGAGTGGCCGGATCTCTCTTTAGAGAATAGGTGGCGTTGTAGAGGTTGAAGATGTGCCCCATCTAGGGCCGAACAGAACCGGACCGCAGACCGGACCGGACCTGATTTGCGGTCCGGTCCGGTTCTAATTTTTGAAATGCGGTCCGGTTCTGGACCGGATTTATGTGGTCCAGTCCGGTTTATACTTTTCTGATATGCGGTTTGGTCCGCATTTAATAATTTTTTTAAAAAAAATTTAATATATTAAAAAAAAGCTCTGCACAGTGCTTTTTTTTTTAAAAAAAAATTCTTTAAAAAAATTAAATCCGGTTGCACTGCGCAATGCTTTTTTTTAAAAAAAATTATAAATCCGGTTGCACTGCGCAGAGCACTCTGCGCAGTACTTTTTTTAATTTTTTTTTTAAATTAAATCCGATTGCACTGCGCAGTGCTTTTTTTTTAAAAAAAAAAATTTAAAATTAAATCCGGTCTGGACCACTTATAAGTGGTCCGTAAGTGGTTCGGTCTAGTTCTTTAATATAAGGGAACCGGAAATGCGGTCCGGACCGCATTTCCGGTTTTCAACCCTAGCCTCATCTACTTGCACCCAAAAAAAAGGACATGCTGTCGATAAAAATAGAGAGAACAAGCCAAGAAAGTTGCATTCTAAAGGGTTGGGTGTAGAACGCGCACATCGATGATGGTGAAAGAAAAGATAAATGCAATACATAATTAAAGGATAATAGATAGAGGATAGGAGAAAGAGTAATGAGAGATATATATTTATTTTGTATTATATGACCATACAAATTAAAATTTAAAGGTCTCTATTTATAGAGAATATACAAAACATGATAAAAAAGATATTCCTACAATTAAACTTGAATCTTCGAGTATTAACGCATGGGTATAATTAGTACGTATACAAATACAAAGATCTCCAACATCTAAAACACAATCAATTATAAGTAAATTTTAGATTGTCCTAATCAGTACTCCAAACGAACTCAAATAACTGAATTAAACAACATAAAATACAATCCTGAGGTCCAAATGCCCAAGCATTAACAGAATTATGATCCAGACGTAAAATCAAACATATATCACTGTTTTCATCTATATGTATGTTATAACTCAACGCAGATCACGTACAAAGATAAGGAGCAATGTAACCCCAGTATGCAAGCCAAGGTCCACTGGCCAATATGATGCCCTCTTGCTGATCGCCCTGAAATAATCACCAACACAAATTCAAAAGGAATTAGAAAATCTAGTCTTTTAATTCTATTGCTACTCAAGCGGAAGTAGTACTCTTCTTTAGTAGAAAATAAGGATAACGATTTTCCTGAAAATTATCGGGGCAACTCCACAGTTTTTGAAATAATAACCGTCATTTTGTAAATTAATTGTTTCAGATCTTATTTTCTAATTCAGAAAGTTGATAAATACTTAGGTAATAATATTCTAAACATGCAAATATCCTACGTTCCAATAATTTCATACATTGATATTCATAAATACATGTCCTAATTCATGTTCACATCCTTTTTGGGACAACACCTTTCCTTCCCAAACAATCAACCTTTTTTTTGGGGACGGCAATTTCCATCACCAATATTATTCAGGACGGGCAATTTGTGTTTTAATTTCCGTCCTGAAAAAAAATTATACCAATATGTTTCGAGACAGTTATCAAAATTTGTCCCCAAAGAGTACTTTTGGGACGAATTTTTTTACGTCCAGAAAAAATCTGTTCCAAAAAGTCAAATTTGTTGCAGTGTAATTTCAAACATTAATGATAATAATGATTACACAAATACATGTCTTAATCTGTGTTCACATCTATGTCAATGTGGAGAGAGATCAGAGAAGAAGTAGAAGGAGGCTAGGAACTTTTGGCTACCTCAGAGCTCATCTAAATCTTAGACGACATCTCAATGTTTCTTGATGTGCTCTTCATAACAATCTAATAAACAAGTTGCACCAGAAAGAGTAGAAGGATCTGTTGATCCCGGGAAGCATGAATCCATGCACATCCTGGCACTAGCATCAATCGCAGCATCATTAATGTCTTTAGGATGTGTTAAGCAATGCAAGTAACCACGATAAAAACACATATTAAATCTAAGGCTGTTAAATTTATGCTTGTTTCCACATTCTTCCAGTTTGCTGTCAAAGCAATCAATCAAAGAGCTAGCGCTATAAGGCCTATTGCGGCCAGCATCAATAACTGGAGAGGCGTGAAGAAGCTGGCTGCTGGGAAGTGAAGAGGGACAAAGTGATGGAGAAAGAAAGTGATCATTAGCTTGCACTTCAAACACTAGAAACATAATCAACTCCATCATCATCACCACTAGTAGTACTACTTTTCTCATATTTTTGCTATGTTTCCTAGCCACCGGGTTTCTTCAAATATACCTACTGATTTCCTTTTTTCAGAGTTAAATAGAGATCAGGGGAATTTATGCATAAGCTAGAGGATATACAATCCTTAATTGTTTGGAAATAAATTAAAGAAAAGTACTCTTGAAAATTACGAGGAGACACCAAAATCTATGTGATAGCCTCCATCGTATACAGATGGCATAAGGAGAGGAGACGAAAACAAAAGCTAGCATAAGGTTTATATATATATACATATATATTGATATTTTATCAATTTTCCCTAATACCCTCCATACATTATTAATTATATCCACATCGATCACCACATTGACTTCATAAGCTTTTTGTTAAGAAGTTCGGCTGTTAGAGCGGATGAAGATCATACTCTTCAATATATTGCTACATTCGCACGTTGTTGTGCGATAACGTTGGAACACTTATGAACGGTTAGTTTAATTACGTTTGATTACGTTGGAATGCTAACAAATGGGTAAATAGTGTGATTACGTTTGATACCGGTTGTTGTTGTTTTTGTGACTAGGCGTCCGAACGGAAAAATTAAATAATTTAATTAAATATAATTATTAATTAAAATTAAAATGTTGAAATTAAAAGATTAATTTGCATTTAAACGTAAGATCAGTTTGTAGCTTTTTATTTATAGGCAGACGGCCGACTCTTCTAGCTTTTGAGCTGCCCCGTGGTCGGGAGATATAATATATAAGTACAGCTACTCGACATGCATGAATGGTTGGGTCGATTAAATACCCAATCCGACTCAATTAACTAGCTAGGCTTCCAAGGCACCTGTTCTTTTCATATGACTTCCATGATTTGTTCCTCTATAAACGAAGAGATGAAAGAGAATTATATGGACTTTTAGCTACGGATTTTGAAATTTCAAGATTGCTGCTCTTATTGGTCGCAATACGAAAATGGAAATGTGATGTATGGTCGTTAAAAGTTAAACAATGGCGAAGATATAGAAATGTTCGCTATTGGATAACCTATAACGAAAGGGAAAAGAACGGGCGCCGTCCGAAAATTCAATAGGAAATCACGAAATTATTTTATTTCAACCATTTAAACCAAGTGTTTTTATTGAACCGTACAATCAAACACTAAAAGAGAAAATAACAAAAAGTTTTCCTTTTTATTCAACCATAGTTTTAAAGGATATATCTCGTACAAATTAAAAGCCAAATCAAAGGAAAATTTACCAAGAGAATAGGAGCCTTATAAGCATCCGAATCCTCAAATATCATTAATTAAGCATCTAAACTCGCATAACAAAATCAATTTTAGTTATTAACAACAAGGTTCAATGGAAATTTTGATTTTGGGAAGCATTCCTAATCTGTCATTTTATAACTCTAGCATGACCTGCAGCATCGGTAGGAATACGATGCAATAGGTGCTGTAGATGTATTTTAGTTAGCGGAAAAAACTTCATGACGTGTCTTAGTTATTCTTGAGATTTGTGTTTAATGAAGTCCTGCTTAAGTCCAGCGGTTCAACAAAATTGGTGAGCTTTAAGGAATGCTTAAGGTTTGATTGAAGTCTGATTATAGTTTACTAATGCGAAGTTCGAGTGGTGATGTTTATGAAGCACTCGAATTTTGATCAGAGTTTGCTTACAGTTTGATCAGAATTGATGAAAGACAGTTGTAACAGCTTTTAACAGATGCGCTCAAGATTCAAGAAGTCTCAAAACTTCGTAAAAACCTTCACTCCGACTCCTCAGAGTAAAGAATCCATTTCTCTCTCAATTATTAATGACGTTCCTAAAAACCTTTGAGAGATCTAGCTTTCCAGAGCCTTCGTGATATAATCCATATTACTATTCCATAGTTTGTACGTGTATGAACTGAGATCAAACCCTACGAGATTTTTCTTTCCCTTATTACCTCAGTTTAGATTTCGATCACTAAGATTAACCTTGATAAAGAAGATTAACTCTAGAGGTTGCTGTAGATCTATGAAGACTTGGGTGTTCCAGTTGTGAAAGAGCTGATTGCACGTGGGTTTGTGGAAAGATTGGCTTGATTGTGAAGATTGGTTTTAGGAATCAGACTTCATATGGAAGAGGAGTTCCTCGTTCCCTGCAAGGTACATATCTGGATGTTGTATTCCAGGTACGGTAACAGTTGGATAGACTAGCAACGAAGTGTTGGGTAATTTATAGATTAATGTGTACCGAATTTGAAGTTTCTAGTGTATTCGCTTAAACCGGCTTCTCTGGCCTGTAGAGTTTTTACCTCTTGAAAGAATCTTTCAAGCGAGTTTTCTCTTTGTCATCACTCTTGGTGTCATCGTGTTCAGGTGCTTATAAATGCACCCAAAGAAATGAAAAATAATGCACCAAGTCCATTCAATGCTTTCATGTTCATATTCTCCTTTGCATTTTTTAAGTTCAGTTTTAATTAGGCAAATACTATCAGGTTTAGAGGGAGGAGTAGGTTCATTAGCTTTCACTAATTCAAAAGCTGCCAGGATAATCAACTTTGTTATCATCATCACCGCCATAAGTTTTCTCACACACTTCTCAGCCTGCATGATTCTTAATTTGCAAATTTTGGCAATGATCGATCGGCAGCAGATTTAAAGGTTTACCAGAGAAAGAGAAGGGGAGGAGAATATTCTTTCACAAATTTTGTTAATGCGTAAGCTGCCAATATAGATATAGTTGTTAACGCTTTTGAATTGTGAATGCTTAAGTGCATGGTCGTTGAAACAAAGAAATTGAAATGTATATAATAATTTATTCTAAAATAGGCTCGGTATGGATCTTCTTATTGTGGAAGAGTCGTGTTTGAAAATTATGGCTCCTGAAAATATGATGTTGTAAACATCAAAAATGCTTGGGAAATAAATAAATATATAAATATATATATATATATAATATATATATATATATATATATATATATAGTAAATTCATCTTCTTTTTGATTTATTCTTATTATTATTATTATTATTATTATTATTATTATTATTATTACTTATGATAGCTCTTCTCGTTACTTAAAGGAGGTTCAAAGGCCTTAGGTACATACTCTAAGGAGTGTGTTAGACCCTCACTAACTAGGGAGCTGAATGCCTGTATATACAGTAAATTCATCTAAAAATAAAATACAGTAAACCAAGTTATATATCAATTAACTTATTGTTTAGGTTAGTATTTGATCCATTTGCCCTTTTTTATGCTCTCTTTTTCTATCCTTTCTGCAATAAAAAGTCTTGTGGAAGCTGGTATCTAGGAGAAAGTACTATCAAGCATGGGTCTAATTAGTACCCAAATCCACAGATCTCAAACACCTAAAACACATACAACCAAGTAAATTTTACATGGTCCTAATCACGCCAAACGAATTCAATTAACATAAACAGCACAAAATACGATCCTGATCGGGTCCAAATGCCCAAACAACAGAATTATGATCCAGACGTAAAATCAAACATAGATCACTGTTCTCATCTACATATTACAACGTCTCAACGCAGACGTACGTACAAAGATAAGGAGCAATAATGTAACCCACGCAAGCCAAGGTCCACTGGCCAACCTATGATGCCTTAGCTCGCCCTGAAATTAAGGATCACCAACAGAAACTCAAAGGTATTAGAAAAAAGTACTACTCTTTAAATTCTATTGCCACTGATCAAGAAATAGAGGAATGTGCCGAAGTACGCGTTACTCTTCTTTTAGAAAATTTGAGAAACTTTTGGATAATGATTTTTCCTGAAAATTCTTGGGGAGACTGATCAGTTTTTTAAATAATAACCACCATTTTATAAATTAAATTGTTCAGACCTTATTTTCTAATATTTCAGAAAAGCGATAAATACTTAGGTAATAAGATTTTATAAGCGCAAATATATAATATAGAGATATCATTTAAAATTTCCTACGGTCCAAATTTCAAACATTGATTAACGGTCCAAATTTTATAACGCTGCTAACTTTATGCAAAATATAATCATTAGCAGCATGCATGGATTAACGAGTGGTAAATGAATGTATGAGAGAGAGAGGGGTCATTAGAAGCCTTTTACTAACCTATGCAGCAGCTGGGGGACATGCATGGGTAGAGAATGGACACCTTAATTCTTCTCGATTTTCTTTTTGTAGCACTCTAACAAACACTTTGCTGCACGGATCACGTTCAATATAAATTTTGATATTGGGAAGCATTCCTCTATACATCTTATAGCCCTAGAATGAACTCCGACATCGGTAGGATTACGATGAAATTCGTGCTGAGAAACGCACCCAGAGAAATGAAGAATAATGCACCAAGCCAATTCAATGCTTTCATGTGCATGTTCTGCTTTGCATTTTTCAAGTTCAGTTTTAAGGCAAATACGTAATGGACTAACATTGTCAGGTTTAGAGGGAGTAGGGTGAATAGCTTTCACTTCAAAAGCTGCGAGGATAATCAACTTTATCATCATCACCGCCATAACTTTTCTCACACACTTCTGAGCCATCATTCTTTGCAAACTTTGTTAATGATGGGCCGCAAGGTTTAAGGTTACTGCGACGGGAAAGAGAAGGAGAGCGAATACTCATTTTTCTTGTAGTGAAGTGATATATATAACTGTGAACGCTTTTGAAATGTATATAATAATTTATTCTGAAATAGGTTTCGTATGGATGTTCTTATTCAAGTGGAAGAGTTATGTTTGAAAATTATGGCTCCTGAAAATATTATAGCACTCTGTTAACTAACATTTTGTTTTCAGTAATGTCTTTGATTTCGAACAAAAGGCCGTTTTCAAACAACTGTGAGAGGCTCGTATTCATGTTATCTTATTATGAAAGAGTTATGTCTTTTGATTAGGGAGAAAGGATTTTTGGCCTTCGACAACTGTGAAAAACGTCAATTCAAAGAAATTACTGCTCTGAAAGGGTCATAAAAACGTAATTTGCGAGGAGTACTTGTAGACAAGTCCATTTATAATAGAAGAAATAGAGATTTAATAAAAAAAAAAAAAAGAGTTTTCGCTAACATGAAGAGACATTTAAAATCACAAAAAATATGATGAGCTGGTAAAACCTTAAATATGTCAAAAGGGTGATATTTGTGTTAAAAAGGAAAAAGGCTTATTCATGATTGGATATATACTGCAATAGCTGGCATGCATTATGGGTGATGTTTGCACGAAATTAAAAAGAAAATGATTTTTTTAAGATATGAAATTGCAATTAGGTAGCCATAAGATCCTTTAGAATTATTTATGATATCCTTGCAGAATATTATTGTTTGGAGACTTTTTTTTTTCTTGCAAATGAGCGAAATTAGTCGAACTCGACCTTAATTAATTTGTGTACCATGTTCTAACAGACGGTGATCTGTCTCAACTAAAAATGTACAAACCAGAGTGAGAGTGCAACCACAAACACTAGATAATTGAATTGGTCACAATATATCCTTCGTATCATTTAAGTCACTACTAGAAAATTGACTTTTAGTGACCAAATTCTCGGTGGTCACTAAAAGTCTATTTTTAGTGACGAAATGTTATTTTCGTCACTAAAAATGGGTTTTTCGTGACGAACCAATTTCGTCACATGCCGATCACTAAAAGTTAATTTTTTGTGACGAAAAGTTTCGTCACATGCCGATCGATCAGTCTTTTTGTGACGAAATGCTCCATCACTAAATGCAAAGAGTTTTGGCGAAGAAATTACGTCATCACTCCAACCGATCAATCGTTGTTTATATACCGATCGATCGGTTATCAATAAACACGTGGCTTTGAACACCGATCGATCGCTACGATATGCCGATCGATCGACATGCGTCATAGAAGATTTTTTCAAATTTTAAGATAATCGATCCATCGGTGATTTAGGTGATCGATCGTTTAAGTACGGTGTCATTTAGATATTTCTAATCTACCGATCGATCGTATATATTGAAGTGATCGATCTTTAAGGACGCCGTCGTTTTGGCTTACGCATACTGATCGATCGTTAAAGGCACACTGATCGATCGTCCGTATTCGTCGTCGTTTTCGTTAGACGAAGCGATCGATCATTAACATAACGCGGTTGATCGGTTTGTACGGTGTCGTTTTAAACACAAAAGGGGATCGATTGGTTAACGTTGACGATTGATCGATATGTAAATTTTATGATTAAATATTTATGATTTAATAATGTGAGCTTAAATAATTAGAAATACAAAATATATATTAACAAAGTACGTTAGGATATGTTTAGATTACATAACAACATATAAAGTACATTTCATTAATATTTAGGAAAGAATGTACAAGTTGTACATGTTTCATCAAATAAACATTTTGTAAGAGTTAGTATGAGCAATGCACTAAGATGTCATAAACAAGTGATATAAAGCTTATTTAACACATGATTATAATTTATTAGTATGAGGTATGTATTAAAATGACATTTTAAGTAAAATGACATGTTAAAAATCATTTTTTCAATAATTATGGTCACTGATCGATCGGTGAAGGACGGTGTCGTTGATTGGTCTGAGACTGATTGATCATATATTTAGAGCGATTGATCACTCACGTCCGTCGTCGTTTTGAATTCGTTTCACGATCGATCGGTGAAATTGCGATCGATCGTTTGAAAAACTTTGCTAGAATTTTAAAGCTGACAAGGCGATCGATCGGTATGGTGACTGATCGATCGGTGTTTATCATGCTTAGAATGCCAAAATGCTATAAGGCCGTGGGTGAAGTGAAAAAACACCCACGAAACGAGAAGAACGAAGCCTTTGCGGCAATGAGTTATTTCGCTCTCAAACTTAATCCAAATATTGTTCTTTTGGTTGAGAGAGTGTTTAGAATAGATTAAGAGGAAGCCCGAGCTCATATTCAATGGTTTTTAATCGAGTGAATATTGAAAACATTTGGCGAAATTTGTGAGATTTTGGTAGAGATTTTGTTTGTTTTGGTGTTGATATCGTGCAAGAGGTAATATACTCTACGTACATTACGATTTATGAATGATTTGGTTAGTTATCTGATGATTTTTTTGATTTGGGTATTTGTGGATATTGTGGATATAACTAGTGATGATTAGAGGTTATTAGGATGTTTTTAATATGTACATTGGAATGAGTATTGAATGAGGATGATTTGAGAGTGATTTGGGCTTGGATTTGAGTGTGTGGGGAGAGTTTGCATAGTTTTTATCGATCTGGGTAATTGACCATCGATCTTCAATAAGTGACGATCGGTCGTCTGTTAGATGGTATACAACCGATCGATCCATCGTCTGCTAGATTGTTGTCTGACGATCGATCATCATATTTGTACCGATTGATCGGTGTTTCACACAAGTTTTTTGGAAATTATTGATGATGTGTAGCATTTATATTTATTTACATGTTTGATTATTGAAGTGCTTGAGTTCTGGAAATAAATTATGTAGTTTGGGAAGCATGGAGGATGAATATTGAAGTATTTTTTACTTGTTCTGTTGGGTTATATTTTTGGGATATAATGTGTGTACCCTTAGACCAGTTCAAGGGTTAGGACGCGATAAATATATGTTTATCACGTAAAAACTCTTGAAAGGGCTCATAGAAACGCATACGTTCCCCTATAACCCAAAAATGAAACACTACAAATGCAAAACAACTGTTGCAATCTTGCCGAAAAAATAGGATAAAACGAAAAAAGTAGGCGTCGTCCGTCAACAACAAAAATTAAATAGTACTTTGCTCTGACGAACATAAGCTATAATGATCAGGCTCTAGAAGATTCTGCTAAGGCCGACATAAATATAGTACTCCCACTCGATATATAAATGAACATGTGAATCTACGTACATGCATACAAATTTCAATTAGCTGTACACACTTTGACCTGCTTGTGAGTACTTGTTAGGGCAACACAACCCTGAAATCAGGTTCGGTTTTCGGACCGAAAATCTGGTCGGACCGGATTTTCGGTTGTGCTTATATGGAGGACCGGACCGAACCACTTATAAGTGGTCCGAGCCAGTCCGGTCCAGTCAAATGTGGTCCAGTCCGAACCGGTTACTTTTTTCTTTATTTTAAATTTTTTTAGGTTAATTTGGAAGGAGGAAGGACATATAAAAATGTATAGTTTTAGTTTAGGTTAAAACTAAACTTTTTAAGTTTGTAATTTGTATTAAAAAATATAAAAAAAAAATTTTTTTTTTATTTATATTAATAAATTCGGTCCGGTCCGGACCGATTGTAAATCCAGTCCTATTTTGCGGTCCGGTCTGATGAAGATGAGGGATTCAAGCTAATTGAAACGACGAAAGTGTCTCTGCTTTTAACATGCGCCATAAACTTTAATTGAAACTTGACTTTAGGGATATATAATTAAGTAGCTAGACTATGGGGGCACCTTACTCAGGAGACTATCTATCCCATGTGTTAGTGCATTTTTCTATTGACAAAACTCTATGTTAAAATATGTCTTTATCGAGTAGTATATTTTTTTTCCTGTGTCGCTACAGAGTTTGTTTCTAAGTTTATCAACTCTGCATTTGATTGACGCTCGACCCACGCTTGAGCGAACCATAAAGAATTTAGACAGACTTTACGTTTGACTGATGCTCGAAGTTTGACTGATGCTCGACTCATGCTTGAACGAACTAAGAATTCAAACCGAGGTTGAGCTCTCAATGAATAATTCAGACAAAAACATCAGCTTCGACTTGCACTCGAGCGACATCTGGCAAATTTCAGAAACAAATTGAATTTCTGGACTTTCCTTGTGAAGGACCGGGAAACCTTACTAGGTTTTGTGAGAGGACGTCCAGAAGGTTATTGAGGCTATTATTGAGAATATTTGTGCCTTCTTTCTTGGGAGAAAAACTCCAAAGGTTTCATGCCTCAATATTGATAAGTTTTTCTCAATTTTTAATCACCATTGTTGTGGAGCCTTCAAAGTGTTGAAGGTTTGCTGAAAAACAAGGTTTGTTTGTGAAGAATACATAAAAAGAACTTCATTTAGTTGTTAATAAGGCTTGATCAGCAGTAAGCACGGGTACCTTTCCGCATAATATGCCCGGTGATTCCCATCGGGCGAAGCCTACCCTCCAAATAACAGCATGGGAACAAGCTAGCCTTTGTGTTAGGGAGATGGGAATAAACAAAATTCACGTTCCATCATGATATAAGAAAATATATAGACTTTTATAACAGGTAAAAACATTAGGATTAGGATAGCTATTTTTAATAAAAGCAAACCAAGAACTATTGGTCTATATATGGGAGTATATATAAATATACGAAAAACGAAAGAAAACATACATAGAGGATATTAATTCAAGAAATTGAAACCAAGGATATCATGTTGCGGTATAAATATATATCGGCCTGCATGGAGATCAGATGGAAGAATGAGAAAGATCAGACCGACAGGAAGTACTACAATTCGTCTATATCTCAAATATCCTTCTTGATGTTGTCTTCAAAACATACTAATAAAAAAGTTGCTCTCGGGAGGATTGGATTGCCCCATCTTTGAAAGCATTTATCTATGCACTTTTTTTTCATCTCATTAAATGACGTGAGTGAATTAAGACCGTTAGATTTTTTTAAATGAAACGCAGTCCATCCCGTAGGACAACTTCAAAAACCTATCCTTAGGAGGGAATCGGTACCCGCCCTTTGCTTTGACTTACTCAAGCTATAATGATTAGGCTCGGGAAGATTCTGCTAAGGCCGGCATATATATAGTACTCCCACTTGATATATAAATTATACGTGCAATTACTAATTTCAATTAGCTGTACACAATTTGACCGGCTTCTGAGTACTTGTCTTAATTTTGAGTTTCGGATGAAGATGAGGGATTCAAGCTATTTGAGACCACCAAAGTGTCTCTGCTTTTAACATGTGCGATAAACTTTAATTAAAACTTGAGTTAATTGTTTAGGGAGCTCTATTTAAGTAGAGATTTAATTCCGTCTCTCACATGTATGGAGGAGGGATAGGATATTGGATGAGATAGATAAAATTCTTTTTTCTTCTAAGATATGTTATGAGAACTTTAATGATCCGACTATAATCTCCAGAGCATGTGAAATTATGCGTCTGCATGGGTAATTCATTCGTGATGCAAACCTAAAGAAACGGTAATATTCAGTCTCGATAAAGGTGTTAAGTGAGTAATTTGAATTTTAAACGAAGAGATAGAGTTTAATTCTATGTGTGATGTTTGGATAGAGGTTGAATCGTATTTTCGAATTTAAAGGTGATGATATGGAGATGTGATCTATATTTGAATTTAAAGGTTTGAATAGATATTTGATCTTGGGTTTGAATTTAAAGGTTATGATATGGATAAAGATTATTTTTATATTTGAATTTTAAAGATATGAATAAAGATCTTCTATTTTAATTTTAAAGTGATGGATTTTAATTTTAAAGTGATAAATTTTAATTTTAAACGATGGAGAGATTGAGGTTAATAAATGGTCACAGAGAATATTTGTTGGAAAACAAAATTTGGATTGAGGTGGTACTACTAGTTTCCGAGAGATTGTTCGGCAATTATTGGAGAAACTTTAAGGATTGGTTAAGCGTTCAAGGTACTTAGTTCTTCAACGAAATTTTGAACGTGCACCGCATTTTATATAGTTTTGATATATTATTTGGTAAAATGAACATGTTTTGGTAAAATGAGAATGTCGAGATTTTGTGAAACTCAATTGAAATATTTATAACTTATTTTGCTGAGCATACTGTGAAAATTATCTTTGCGTTGGTGATAAATCTCTGTGGTCTTTGTGACCAATTTATTCTTGTGGTCTGTGTGGCCAATTTGATACCCTTTGTGGTATTTTGAGGTCTTTGTGGCCTGGTATTTTGAGGTTTGTGTGACCATTGATGATTTCCTTATATTGTGCGGCCATAGATATTTTTGTTACAAACTTGTACTTTTTTATTTGGCATGGCTCACAGTGTTTTATTTTGGATTTCGGTTATTGTGATAAAATTGTCTTTTCCCCAACCCCCAATGACTTGCTACTTACTGAGCTAGTCGTAGCTCACCACTTATTCTCATATTTTTTAGAGTTGGCAGAATTAGAAAAGTTCGAGGAGCTTCAGATATATTTGTGTTTCGGAGGTGTTTTTTGCATGTGACATGCTACTTACTGAGCTAGTCGTAGCTCACCACTTATTCTCATATTTTTTAGAGTTGATAGAATTAGAAAAGTGTGAGGAGCTTCAGATAGATTTGTGTTTCGAATACGTGTTTTGCAAGAGTACTTTTGAAGTGTACCAGGGGTGAATAGGTGTTTTCTCTCCAATTTAAAAAAATCACAATTTTAAAACACGTACTAAATTTTTTTGGTTTAGATATGTATAATAATCAACTCAATCAACGAATAGGTAGCAGAAAATTAAATAAAACTTCAATCACACAAAAAGACAAGGATTTGGTGACGAAGTGAAAAACCATTCAAAGGAAAATCACTACGGGTTAGCAACCACCTGAAATCCACTAAGAAAAAATCCTTATATACAGTAATTCAAGCACGGGCAAAAGCGCAGGACACCTCGGGAATGTTAGAATGAGAGAAATGGACTCCTCAGAAATAGTAATGGGGACCTCGAGACGTGATAACCCAGGATAGATAGACCCCTCGGGATAGGAATGGAGACCTTGGGATAGGAATGACAAGGTCAGGAAAGTGTATTGTATCTCGGGAGCACACTCTAACTCACACACTCGGATGGATAAGCTCACCACCCATGTAGAACACAATTAGATACAGAAATCACCACCCAATGTAATCAAACACGGGACACAGAGCAATAACTTGCCACCTATCGGAATCCACTGAAGGATAAGAGTTTGTAGAAGAAATCATTCTTCAAAGTAGCCTAAGGCTCAAGTTGTATAAACACTCCAAATCTCCTCCTTTCCACTACAAGAGATCGAGGGATTTAAATAGCAAAGCTTGGAACAACCCTCCAAGCTTGAGTAAATAAGAAATACATCTTCCAAAATACTAATTAGGATTTAGGAAACATAAAAAACTCTTAGAGAAATGAAAATACACGTTGAACATCCAAAAGAACAGGCTAAAAATAGCAAACTCGTCCAAAATTCGCTAGACCTCGGAAATAGTTGTCAGTCTGACCTCCTTAGAGTAATTTAACCATACTTTAGTCTAGAAAACTCCAAATTGTACGCCATTTGATGCATTGGAAACTAGACTCGTAGAGATTTCCATCGAGCCATAGCTTGAACAGAAACTCATCGTAAATCATTCTAGACTTTAATTTCAATCTCTACCTTTTGTGCTGACGACACCTGTGTCATTGATATGCAAAGATATACTGAAGACAAACTACCCATTCGTTATTTGGGTGTAGCACAGATTACCCGACTGAGGAGCATTAATTTCCAAGTGCTTTACGAGAAAATTGTTGGACAAGGTAAAAGTTGGACCACAAAGTTTCTGTTTCTTTCAGGGCAGCTCCAGCTTATTAAATCCATTCGATCTGTTTGTCATTAAAAATTAGGGGTCTGCACATTTCATATTGCCGAAAGCTGTGATCAAGAAGGTTGAGCAAATATAGCGAGTATTTTTGTGGAAGGGGAGCGAACAAACCTGTGGGGCTCGGGTGTCTTGGGAAGAAGTTTGTAGACCATGGCAACGTGGGGGATAAGGCATACCCTGGCTAGAATTTTGTAATCAAGTTTCTAATCTAAAACATTTGTGACATCATGGTGACTGACTTTGATGAGTCTGTAATCAATTTTCTCCCAGAATGTTCTCTACATACAAGATGTTTCTCGCGCTCCGCTTTCTATTCCATCTAACTCTTGCTTGAGCGCGAGAAACATCTTGTATGTGAGAGAACGTGATGGGAGAAAATTCAGATGGGTTGTTGCGGATTGGAGATCTGTGTCCCTTTGGTATGATTATTGGCACCGTATTGGTCCCCTTTCTCTTTAGACATCGTTGGAAGATTCAAAGCTTGATTCATTAGCAAAAGTAGATGTGATGGATGGTGTTGAATGGGCATGGCCAGACTGGGATTCAAACTCAAACACCGAAGAAATTTAGACCATCTGAGTAATTCAGATAGAATTATTTCGGAACCCGGACCTAATGGAAAATTCTCTATAGTAAGTGCCCTTTAATCCAAATCCTATTTGTGTGCAAGAGGTTTTAGAAAAGAATTAAGTTGTGTGCTGTGCAAGGGGAATGTGGAGAATGTTGACCATTTGTTTTTTTTCGTGTCCATTCTCCCATAGAGTTTGGACTATGTACGATGCTAGAAAAATGTCGTGTTAACAGGAACGTGTGTTTTGATGTTGTGATACTGTTGAATGGATGTCACATAATGTGATGTCCGGGAGAAGTACTAACAGGAGCACAATGGAAGAATTTTTACTGGCAAGAGCAGGCGGTTGGTGAAAGCTGTGAGGATGATTTTGGTATTTTTCTTGTTGTTCAAGGGCTAGGTCCACCTTTATATAGGACTCTTGGATAATTAATACAATATTTATTTGTTATCCAAAAAAAACTGGCTGTGTCAGTAAGACAGTCCCAAAAAACTTTTGAACCATATAATAAAACACTAAAATAGAAAGGAACAAAAAAATTTATTTTGTATTCAACCATTTAAAAGATATATGTCTAGTACAAAAATGCCAAATCAGGAAAAATTTACCAAGAGAATATGTCTAAGCATCCGAATCCTCAAATATCAATTAAGCAACGAATTAACTAGCATATCAATTAGATTACGTACACAAGCCGTTATCAGGGTAGAAGTAGTCTAACGTACTTAATTAGGATTCAAATAATAACATTTAACTTGAGATTCCATAATTTCCATATGCATCTTTCTTAACCTGAAACCACCAACACAAACTCCACAAGTGAGACAAGTTTGGTATATATATACAAAATATAATCATAAGCAGCATGCAGATTAAGTAAACGACACCGTTGGGCCCAAAGTGGTTGATGCTTTCTAGTCAGCTAGCTCTTCTAAGAATAGAGCCCTAATTATCTTTATATATATATATATATAGTCTTCCAAGAAAATGAATTAATCCGAGTATTTATAAACTCTATAAATGTAACTACACAACCTACAAATTATTGTTTAACATAAAAGAAAATAAATTGATCATATGTGTAAATATATATATATATTAATCTCTCCCTAAATTATATTGTGTAGAAAAAGAGAAAGAGAGGAGAGAAGAAAGTAGGAATTACCTTAATTTTATTAAACTTGGATCGGAGTTCGTTGATTACACCGAGAATGGACACCTTACACCTTTTTGATCTTCTTTTCGTAGCACTCTAGTAAACAATTTGCTCCTTTGATCAGTTTGAAAGGAAGTACTGATTCTTGGAAGCAGCATTCCTCTGTACATTGCATAGCTATAACATAAACTGCAGCCTTGGTTCGATTACGCGGATGATATGGATGCTTAGAAACACATCCAAGGAAATGATAAATAATGCACCCAGCCCATTCAGTGCTTGCGTGTTTATATTCTGCCTTGCATTTTTCGAGTTCAGTTTTAAGGCAAATAAGTAATGGATCACCAGCACTATCTTTATTAGAGGGAGCAGTAGGGTTATAATTAGCTTTCACTTCAAAACTTGCTGCGACGATAATCAACTTTATCATCATCACAACCATAAGTTTTCTCACAGTACACTTGCCAGCCATCGAATATTTTTTTTTCTCCACAAATCTTCTGTAAATGTGGAATTTATAATATCTAGAAAACCTCACGCGTAAACCCTTTTGTCATTAATTTATATTGCAATTGCGATTGTTTAACGTCATTGAAACAGAAATCTAAATTTTAAAAATAATTCATTCTAAAATATATAGGCTGACCTTCCAGTATTTAGAGAGGTATAATATTATAATATATGTTTTCTTTCGAGAGGACCTTTTAAGCCCCTATGACATATCACGATTCTTCATATTGGCGAATATGTATGCGAAGGGGTGAAGAAGGTGGGGACTGTTGCTTAGGTACGACACTTGGGATCAGATAAAGAACTCTTGGCAGCTCACAGGATTAAAAACTCTTTGCTGCTCACAGACAGCAACAGTTGCTACACTATTTTTTTTTCCTAAGCAGTTGCTACACTAATTGCTTCGTCATGTTTTTGATAAAAGAATATCTCTTTGCAGATGTGGGCTTAAGCTTTTATATATAATCTAATTAGTAAGTTTTGATAATTTATTACGAAATCTCAATATCGGTATAATCATGAGCTTTACTATATATGTTGGTGCCATTGAGGATACTTATAGAAACGAGTGAGATGCATTCAACCCAGCCGTTGCTTCCATGTTTATGTTTTTCACCATAATTAACCATCATTTTTTGCTCCTACACCACAAAGTTGTGTCATATATATAGATATAACTGTGAACGTACGCTTCTGAAATGTGATTGCTTGGGGACGTCGATCGAAACAATGAGATTGAATTGTATATAATAATTTATTCTATAATAGGTTTCGTATGGACCTTCTTATATATATATGGCCTCAAAAATATTATAATAGTCTGTTAACCGGCCAACGTTTTGTTTTTAGTAATGCGTTTTGATTAGGGATACAAGGTTTTCATCTTACTGTGAGAAATATGGATCAATTGAAGTCACGTGTGCATCTTCTGACTTATTAACTTAGAATGCACTCAGCCCATATTCAATGCTTTCGTGCTCATATTCAAGTTATCTTATTATGAAAGAGTTCTGTCTTTTGATTATGGAAAAAATATTTTGGCCTTCGACAACTGTGAAGGGGATCAATTAAAAGAAAATATTACTGCTTTAAAAAGGGTGATGAAAATGTAATTTAGGAAAATTAGGAGTTCTACAAAATTCCATTTATAATAAAAGCAAATAGAGACGATAACAAAAACTACGTGCGTGCGGTAATATAAAATCGTCCGGAAGGTAACACGAACACGTCCGTACCATCGTTTTTGTCACCTGAAACCGTTCGAACACATACGTCGATAGTGAGGACGCTCATTTTGTGGAACACGTTGGAACGTGTTTAGCCTGGAGTGATTTTTCCTTTGGAAGGTAAATTCAAAAGTTTTCCACTCTGTCATCAAAATCCTTGTCTCGTCTGATTGATACTTTTTTTTTGTTGCATATATATTTTGTTGATTGATTATTCAGATCTAGACTCAACAATTTTAGGACTTGTTCTAAAATTGTTATTGAATTTTTGAATAGTGGGGAACACCTAGGGTCTAAACAAAATTTTTGAATAGGGTCTAAACAAGATTTTTCAATATTCATGTTTGTTTCAGTGCACGCACTAAGATTATTACAAAACTAATTCATTGAGCCGTAAAGTTTTTTACTATCAACCAATACACTAGATATATTCACCCCAGAGTGCGTGTACATAAATTACAAAAGACGCAACGAAAGTAGGAGTCGTTATCCACTCCAAGTCCAAGATCCAGCATGCCCACCTGAAATTGCCATCTGATTTACTCTGAAACCACAAATATACCAACTCCTGAAGAAGTGAGACAAGCTGCTATTTACCAAATAAATTAAAAAAAGAGGAGCATGAAAATAGTTAAGGTTGGGATCGAATTAGAAAAGAAAAAACTAATAGAGTATAAACCTACCATTACTATTGATCGAACTCTAATTTCAAGATTTTTACTTCTTGTACTATAAATGCAGTGAATATAAACAAAAGAGTTGAAAGGATAAAAAATAAAATCCAAATTTATTGCACAATTGTATGTTGTGCACACTTATATAGGCGTTTGCACTTGTGTACCTAACAGAAGAGAGAATAGAGAAAGAGAGATAGAGTAGTGAGAGAGTGAGAAAGAAGGCATTGAGAATTTTTGTTTACCAAGTCTCTAAGCTCATTGAATCCTCCGATACATATGTAGTTGACATATCAATTCTTCCTGATCTTATTTTCAAAACATTCCAGTAAACAAATTCCATCATCAGAGGTGGGAACTTTCGATCCTGGGATGCAGTCTTTTATGCATTTGATGGCACTCTTTAAAATTGCAGGGTCAATCGTCCTAATATGGTGTGGTAGCCCATTAACGCAGTCAAAGAATCGCTTAAAAGCACAGTCCTTAAAGGTTGGGCCTACTTCCTTTCCATGCAGTTCTGTACATTTTTCACGTATGCTTGCAAGGCAATCATACAACGACTCATGTTGTGCAGTTGAGGGAGGATACAAGCGATGGTAGCCGCGACCCCGTTGAGGGGGGTCATTTATAAATCTTGGAAACGTAGCCGCAGCTTGCATTACAGAGACTACGAGGATAATCAACACAATTACCACCCTCGCCTTCATGTCTTTCTGTGTAAGACTTAATTCTCATATGGGTGTTAAATACTGGAACAATTTTATTATAATTAAACCTTTCAATCGTCATCGCATTTGATAGCTTCATGCTATTGGAACCAACACATCTTAGATTGTTAGTAGCCGGATTTATAAATAAACTTCTAATTTAAAAGGAATTTTTTAAGAACTACGGCTTTTGGAAAGAACATAAGATTTATGGGCTTAAATATATTGTAAAATTATAACTTTTGGGAATATATGCTCCAACACACTTTAAACCACCAACCTAAAAGTGCAAAGCATGATCTATCGATAGTTTCAAATTGCATTAATATATTAAACTAAATATTGTAATGGGGTACGACGTAGATGACCTACCGCTTCATGAATGGAAGATGGAATCAACCAAATTTTTTATAAACAACTTTTATTTCAACTCCTCTCTGCCGTAGCCACTTTGCCGGGATTGAAGGATTTTTTAGTCTTTCAAATGACGATATTACTCCTCTCCGCCGTAGCCTCTTTGCCGGGGTTGAAGGATTTTTTAGTCTTTGAAATGACGATATTTCCCTCACGAAATATTACCGCCAAAAAATTTGCCAGATAAATCGTCATTTTTTTGGCAAACAAGTTACTCTAAAAGTTGATGAAGGGTGTCAAGTATTTGAAATTAATATAAAGTATTAATCCCTTATCATGTTTTGAACCATAGACGGGAGGACTTTTTTTAATAATTTTACAAACCCATGGATTACTTTTGAAAACGTCTAAATAGTCATTCCTTGTAGTCGTGTGAATCAGAAATAGAGGTTAAGATGGAGATAAAGCCTTAAATTTAGCATAATTGAAAGGCCTCATGATACTATTGAAATAGAGTTTTATTTTGTTTTGGTTTTTGGGTAACTGGTAACTGTACAAAGATGGGTCTTGGAAAATCCGAAAAGAAACAAAACTTAAACATGTTATACCAATTATAGAGTCGTCCGTCCGCTCCCTTTTAAGGTAATTGGTAAGTGTATTAATAATTTCCAAAACATCAAAATATTAAAAACAGAGCATATATATATATATATAACTCCCGTTCTAATGCTGCAAAAATGTCATTAATCCTCAGTATTCAATGATTTAAATTATATGAAGCATAACTCTATAACTTTCAAAGTGTAAGAATTAAACCGTAAAACATATAACATACTTCCCGTCAGCTTGGAAATTATAGTCGTACAACAACAAAAACGCCTCGGATCAAGAAGCACAATCATGTGTATTGAATTATAATATGAGACAAGAGAGACAGGAAAAACAAAGAAGCAACAAAAGGTAGGAGTTGTTATCCTTGCCAAGTCCCAAGATCCAGCCCACCAATACCATCTGATTCGCCCTGAAAAAAGTACTCAATAATTAGTCAGACAATTAGCTGCTTGGCATATGAATTATATAACGAGTAGAATGGAAAAGAACTAATTTTGGGGATCAAAGATGAACATTCCGCCCCAACGTAATGATGCAGAAGCTTCTTATGACCCAAGAGGAGTGTAAATAAACAACCTAAGATTGCCATCTGATTCACTCTGAAACCACAAATATATCAACTCCGGAAGAAGTGAGACAAGCTGCTATTTACCATATAAATTACACAACGAGGAGCATGAAAACAGTTAATGTTGGGAATTCGAAAAGAAAAAAACTAATAGAATATAAACCTACCACTGCTATTGAACTCTAATTCCAAGTTTTTCACCACATGTACTATATATGCAGTGTATAAAAATAAAAGAGTTAAGAGGATAAAAAAATCGTAATTTATTGCACAAGTATATATGTTGTTCATACATATATAGGCGTTTGCATTTGTGTATCTTACAGAAGAGAAAGAGTGAGAGAGAGCGAGAGAGCATGAGGAATTTCTGTTTACCATGTCTCTAACCTCATCGATTGCACTGAGATATAGTTCGACATCTCAATCCTTCTTCATGATCTTCTTTTCAAAACAAACTAGTAAACAATCTGCACCATCAACGCTGGGAATTTTTGATGCTGGGAAGCATTCTTTTAAGCACTTTTTAGCACTCGCATGAATTGCAGGGTCTATCTCTTTAATATGAGATGGAAGTCCATGAACGCAGTGGAAAAAACTATTGAAAATACATGCCTTAAAGCGTTTGCCTTCGACCTTTCCATGCGTTTTTGTACATGTTCCACGAATGCTTGCAAGACAATCATACACCGACCCATGTCCAGTACTTTGACGGTGAGAGGAAGGAATGGGCTGGTAAGGGAAAGGCTTGGAAGCTTCAACTTCAGATACTACAAGGATAATCAATACAATTAGCAGTGCGGTAAGTTTTCTCATGCTATCCCAGCATGCGTTCATTTTTTACTCCCTTTCTGACACAGCTTTCTCGTACGGTAGTTAAATACAGAAACACTTCATTAGAATTTAACCCTTCAGTCGTAATCGAAATTGATAGCTTCACAGCACTACTGGAACCATCACATTTTAGTTTTTTACTGGCCGGATTTATTCTTTATAAATAGACTACTTCTTTTAAAATCTGGGAAATGTTCTTATTTAAAAGATTTGTATACCGCGTCTAGCATTTGTCACTTAGGAACATATATATTACATATCTATTGATCTACGTATTCAAAGCTAAAATATTAAACCTTCGAACTACCAATAAAAAATACCTCACTAAAAAAAATGTCAAATACTAGCATTTGGGGTCAACTTCATTTAAATCTTCATTAAACATAAATTTAAACCGGCAAAGCATGAATCCTCTAAAGTTTTAGACTCTAATGTGTTAAAATTAATTAATAGCTTAGGGTACGAAGCATAATTGGCCGGTGGTTCTGGAGTGGGAGATGGATTCAATCCCATGGCCATAAACAACTTTTGTTCTACTCAATTACACAAAAAGAACTTTTGTTTCAACTTCGTACCCTCCACATTGGTGTTGGTCGGTGGGGAAACCCGAGGGAATGGAGCATGGATCTGGTCCAATGGATTTGAACCCTTAGGGTTTCCAGCTTTCATTGGTGGCCACAAGCTGCCACCCCACACATGGGGGGAGTACGTACATACGGAGGTCGCTGCCACCCTCAGAAGTCAGAAGGCCCATCATATCTCAAAGTTTCAAGAATGTGAACACCCTCAACCCAATTGGTGCTTTAACAGGCACTGAAAAAATTATGAAGAACACACTCTGAAATTCAATGTTTTTAATGCTTGACATGCTAATTATCTTCTTCTTTTTTGGTAAATGGTATGTAGTTTCATTAATCCGAAATTCAAGATATACAATATATAATCCCATGACAAGCAGAGAGTTTTAATTAAAACCCCCAAGCAATATATCATCTTACAAGCAAAATGATATAATCGTTGGTATAAACAAGATACATACATCCAAAACGGTATACTCTAAGGGGGTCTTCCTCATGAGTAGACTCTTGTTGATTTCTACCCCTGCTGCTTTCATCTCCTTAAGCTTCTCATCTTGATACTTTTTTGAGCTCGTCACAAGGCAAATTCCCAGTTGTATGTGGAGACGAGAGGTCAAAATCTCCATAGTCATGTCCATCATCATCATCATCATCATCATTAATACCAACATCATCTTCATTGTCATTGTAATCTAATGAATTGAGGACGTCAAACCTATAAACAGATTGGCCTGGCTAGGCACTTGTCCTAGGCATTAACTCTTCAAGAAACTTCATTTTCTGACTCGACGTAGAAGCAATTGCTTTGGCATCCAGAGTTGGTAGCTCAACAATTGATTTGCCTTTCGACTCACAAGTTGGCTGTTTTTTTTTAAGATATATATATATATATATCCTCCTGTTCAGAGCGGACTAATTTTATTGATAAAATAAATGACCTTTTGATCTATGTACGGACCATGTTTGTTCATAGAATTGGCTTTTTGTTTCTGTGAAAATTGCTCTTTTATGAGTATATATATAAACTCCCCTATGATGCGATAAAAATATATATATATTGAAAACGTAATTTACACAAGAAAAAAATAGTTGTAAACAGGAGAGGTGATAGAAACATAGCTATTAAATATATAGTTAGAGAATTCTTTATAAATTATCTAAAATACTCCTCAACCCGCAATGAAAAGTTGAAAACCTTTTCGTGAAATGAAAGCGCTCCTATAACTCTTTGCAGTTCATTATTATAGATAGTTGGCGAAAACATTGACATACTCCAGATTATTTGAACGAGCGGTGGTATGTGGACTAAAGAAACAACAGAAATAACAGTACGACAGCCATTGCAACTCAAACGAAGTATATGATACGTACCCATATTCCAGACGTTTGAACGGGTCGATCTATTCTTTTCTTTAACAGGACAACAAGCGTCACATGGGAATCATTTACTTCGTTTTACCACATTGTCGAATGATGCCAAAAAATTGCTTATACAAATCTAAAATGGCTTCAAAAGGTTTGCTTTAAGAGTAAAGCCTTTAATAGAGGTGATATATATATAACATAAAACACCGCCGGAGTAACACATGAATCTTGTCTAGGGATCCATCATGCCCAGAAAACAAATTATATATATGGAGAGGTCCAAATTAGATTATCGAATTATTGTATAGATCTATCAACATACAACATAAACAACAAAAGCAACGAAAGTAGGAGTTGTTATATCCGATTAGAAGAAAAAAAAATAAGTTGTTATATCCACCCCAAGTATTCCAAGATAGAGCCCAACGACCTGACATTACCATCTGATTCACACTGAAACCAACGCAAGAAGTGAGACTTAAGCCGCTTAGCACAAAATTAATTTACATAACGAGGACCATGGAAAAGAATTAATGTTGGGGCCAGGATCAATATGATGGATCAACATTCCAATGCTATTTAGAAAGAATTAATATTGAAAAAATATATTTTTTTACTCACAAACTACTACTTGTTTTGTACTTTGCACCGTAAACTATTATTTCAAAAATTACACCCACAAACTATCTATCCCTAAAATATTGCACGCTCCGTGTGATTAAGAGGAATTTTTAGCCGCCGTAGGATTAAGAGGAATTGTTTAACAATTATGACTTTTGAAGCTATGATAACATTTTGTGGGATTAAATATATTGTTCATTTCTAAATCGTTCGCATCTTTATGTATTACAGTCGACTTTGAGATATTAATGCACCCTCAAACCATCTATGACTAAGATGTGGTCCAATGGATAGGTGTGGACCCTTTTATTGGATAGATGTGGTGTCACTCGAATTGCTCGAGGGAAGTGGTCCAATGGATGTCAGCTAATATGAAAGGAAGGACGCTAGCTACTTGCAAGAATTTTACAAATCATGCTCACAGCTGCAAAATAAATATATATATTTGGGTAACTGGTAAGTGTGTTAATTTCTCAAAGTACTTTACAGAAAGAACGTGCGTAGCCCGGAATAAAAAAAAGGTAAAAGCTCAAGCCCTCCACAAGTGGGGTATATCAAGACTAAGACGATCTAAGTACCAAGCTATGAAAGAAACTCAAGTTTGCAACTGAGGTTGCAAAACATTATCAGATTGGTGTTAGACCTTCCATATAAGCTTAAGATTGGTGTTAGACCTTCCAACACTACTAAGGATATCTATCCTTGTCATGACTGCATAAATGATATCAGAAATAACAAGGTATAGGCGTCTCGATGCTCCAATAAAACTCCATTAATATGTTCCAGACGTTTGAACTGGTCGATCATTTCCTTTCTTTATCAGGACAACGTCACATGGGAATCATATACCTCTCCTTTTACAACATTGTCGAACGATCATGCCCGAAAACATTGTTTATACAAATTATCTAAAATTACTTCAAAATTTTCTTGCCGCGATGTGTATACATATATAATAGTCTGAAAGTAACTAGACTTTTGGGAATATATGTTAAAATAAGCACAAAACGCATGAGTACTCTTTGAGCATTCGAGACATCATAGAAAAAAAGACAAACAAAAAACATGTGAGAAAAAAAATCCAAAAATTGTTTTAATATTTAAGTAACGAGGTTTGCTTTAAGAGTAAGCCTTTAATAGAGGTAGTGTGGACACTCAATAAATTGCAACGTGGGAATGAGAATAAACGACAAATAAAAATTTGTCGAATGTGAAAAAAAAAATCAATATAAAGTCACTACAAAAAAAATTGACTTTTTAGTGGTTTTTTTAGTAGCAGTCGCTAAAAATGTCGTTAAAGATGGTCTTTAGCAGCATTTGTGGGCAAACACAGCTACAAAGACACCCTTTAGCGATGTTTTGCGTAGTGACGTTTGTAAAAAAAACGCCGCTAAAAAATGTCTATAGTAGCGTTTGTGAAAAAGAAGTTGCTATAATTTTGGCATCTACGGCGGCGATCACTATAACAGCCACTAAAGATTACACCTTTAGCATCTTTTTTTTACACAAACGTTGTTAAAGGTGTTTCTATAGCCGTCTTTGTTGGCACAAATGCTTTTATAGGTCCCAGTACACATTTTTTTTATTAATTCTAAGTTATTTAATATTAATAATTATTTTATATATTATTATATTCCTTTTAATGTATATTTTTTCATGTATTTGAAACATTTTATTCTAAAGGTCCTACTTAATAAAATTTGGAATTAGATGGAGTGTTAAGAAAATTGAAGTTATTATATGATATATTTTAAATTATACCTATGATTGTTATAGTAATTGCAAATTTATTGACTAAATTTAAGTAGTTTAGATAACATATATTATCATACTTATAATGAACATATATATTATCATACTTTGGTACTAAGTTATATGATAAACATATATAGCAAATAGCATGCTAAATCTAAGTATATATATGTAAATAATAAAAACATATTACTTACCGTTTACCCAAAAAATATATATTTAATACCAAGTACTAAGATTTTTTTAAATATTAAGTATATAGTTCAAAGTATTATTAGTACTAAGTTATTTTACGTACTAAGTACTAGACTATATACAAGACATTATACTTTTAAATTATAAGTACTAGATATTATTATGATCAACCTATTTTAATTAATATTATTACTCTAATTATAAAAAAAAGTGTAAAAATAATATGTTATGTATTTAATATTAAGTACTAAGATTTTTAAATACTGTTACAAATTACAAATTACTATTACTATTATTACTGTTAAACCATATTCCTTGCGCTGGTCAATTATCAAAGAAAATTTAAGGAATGCGCCAAAAGATTTGGCGCTCACTCGTCAAAATGTTGGCCGTCTCTCATCGAAAGTTATTATGTCCCAGCCCGATTCATCTCTCGTCTTTTCAGTCCTTCTTGTCGATGGCTTCATCATTCTGAGCCCATCAACCAAAGCTTCACATTGTTACTCCTCTCTATTCTCTATTCTCTAGTTGGGCCAACTAGTCCTCTGTTTCACATATTCTCCCCAAACATTTTAAATTGGTTACCCGCCAGGGCCGTCTCTAGCATAAATGTGGCCTTAGGCGAAACTACAAAAAGAGACCTTTTATAATAAATTACAAATTATTGTATTAAAATATAAAATATCAATAAATTTTGGTTAAAAATTATTCTTCTTGCTTTTTGAGATGTAAAATTATTTATCAAAGTTTTGTATTCAAGATTTGTCAATTGATAATATAGGTAATAAATTTAAGTGGTAAAGTCATAGTTAGCCTCCTATTTTTGCGCAAAAATGAAATAATTACCCTTAACTTTCAATCTCACAATTTGAGACTCATAACTTTCAAAACCTAGCAATCTTTGCCCTCGTCTAAATTAGGCGATAAATCAGACGGAAAATCATGCAAAATGATCGAAATGCTCCTCTAAGGCTAAATTTTAATAAATACATAAATTTAAAAAATTAATTTTTTTTTTAAAAAGATTATTGAAATACAGTTTCAATAGTTTTATTTAAAATCTATTACTTTTTTTAAAAAAAATATCATTTTTTTATTTTTTATGAATTTTTTAATAATTTTATATTGGAGGGCATATTGGTCATTTATCATAGTTTTCTGTTTGATTGAACGTCTGGGGGCGACGATTGATAGGTTTTGGAAGTTATGGATCTCAATTTGTGGGATTGAAAGTTATGGATATCTATTTGATTTTTGCACAAACATAGAGGGTTAACTATGACTTTTCCCCCTAAATTCAATCATTCGTGTGTCATAATAGATCTAATTATTCTATTAGTTTTAGTTTTGAAAAAATTCTTTCAACATTTATTTTTTTTAAAAAAAACTTATCATATCCTAATCCCTATTTTCTATTAGAAATATTAGATATCTCAAAATTATCCTAAATTTAAAAATGAAAACTACAATCAACACAAACAAAAATTTAATATAAAACTATATAGTACTCAACTTAATCTTCAATTCTCAATTTTCTCTAGATAAAAAAGTGAATAAAAGTATAAAACTAATTTAAAAGTTGAAAGGTTAGAATAATAGCACCTGTGAGAAAGGAAAGGGCAACGATCGGCTTTGAGATTTTGAAATTGAATCAACACATAAAAGTTAGCTAGAATGAATGAAGGATATGACGTTCAGAACAGAAAAATAAAGAAAAAATAGTGAACAAAAGAGTGAAAGTAGGATATCAATTGAGAAGTGAGCCATAAAGAAGGAAGAGCACAGGTAGAAAGATAAGAAAAAGTTGGTAAGGAGAATGGTGAAAGTATAGATAAAGTAAGAATTAATAAACGGCTAAAATTTGGAAGTCCGATAGTCGTTTTCTGTCAATTGTTGTCAATTTTAAAATTGGAAGTCCAATAGTCTTTTTTAAATTTTAAAGTTTGAAGTCATATTTTAAATTATGTTTTTCTTTGCATTTAATGAGGATTTCAAAAAATTTAACGGATATTTTGAGACTTATTTTTTCTTTTGTTAGGTTAAAATATTTAAATTTAAGGGCCTATAACCTATTAAATATTAAGTAAAATAGGAAGTTGGGGGCCTCTGATTTTTGGGGCCTTAGGCAACCGCCTATGCTCATAGACGCCCATGGGTCACAAAACACATCGAAATTGATTTTCCTTTTGTGCAAGATAAGGTTGCTTCCCATACTCTATAGATCTGCTTTCTCTCTATGAAGAACCAAATTGCAGACATCCTTGATCCTTATAAAGCTATTGATTGCGACTCGTTTTCAATTCCTTGCTTACAAACTTAACATGCGTCCCTTACCGTTAAGTTTGAAGGAGCGTGTTAAGGAACCCGATAATCACAAAGAATCCAAAAGCGAGCAGAACTCCACTGCACAACAGACTCCAGTTCGCAGCCAAACTCTTGTTGAAAAATATAAAGTTCAGCTTGAAGATAGCGGGATAAAACTCCATTTAATATTGGTGCTTGTTTCACGCACTAAGATTATTACAAAACTCATTCATTCAGCCGTAGAGTTTATAACTGTCAACCTACACACTAGATATTATCACCCCAGAGAGAGTGTACATAAACAAAAGAAGCAAGGAAAGCAGGAGTTGTTATCCACGCCAAGTCCAAGATCATGCACGCCCACCAACCTGAGATTCCCATCTGCTTCACTCTGAAACCACAAATATACCAACTCCTGAAGAAGTGAGACAAGCTGCTATCTTCCAAATAAATTACACAACGAGGAGCATGAAAACAGCTAAAGTTGGGAATTAGAAAAGAAAAAACTAAGAGTATAAACCTACCACTGCTATTCAACTCTAATTCCAAGTTTTTCACCACTTGTACTATATATGCAGTGAATATAAACAAAAGATTTAAAAGGATAAAAAAATCTTACAGAGAGAGAGAGAGAGAGAGTGGAGGCATGGAAAATTTTTGTTTACCATGTCGAAGCTCATAGTTGACTTGATCTCAATTCTTCTTGATCTTATTTTCAAAACATTCTAGCAAACAAATTCCGTCATCAAAGCTAGGAACTTTTGATCCTGGGACGCAGTCTTTTATGCACTTGATGGCACTCTTTAAAATTGCAGGGTCAATCTCTCTATTATGGTGGGGGAGCCCATGAACGCAGTGCAAGAAACGCCTAAAAGCGCATTTCTTAAAGGCTGGGACTACTTCCTTTCCATGTAGTTCTGTACATTTTTCACGAATGCTTGCAAGGCAGTCATACAACGACTTATGTTGTGCAGTAGAGGGAGGAAACATGCCGTTGATTAAGCCGGGACCCTCGTCACGAGGGAGGCCAGATTTTTCTACAATAGCTTGCACTTCAAAGACTACAAGCATAATCAACACAATTACCACCCTCGCCTTCATTTCTTCCTGTCTAAGACTTAATTCTCATGATCATATGAGAGTTAAATACTGGAACAATTTTATTGTAATTAAACCCTTCAGTCGTCATCTCAACTGATAGCTTCACACTATTGGAACCAACACATCTTAGATTGTTAGTGGCCCGACTTTTTCTTCATAAATAAAATTCTTATAAAATCTTGGAAATGTACTTATTTAATAGGAATTTTTTAAGAAGTACGGCTTTTGGAAAGATGACAAGCTTTATGGGCTTAAATATATTGTTCACTTATAACTTTTGGGAATATTGGCTCCATATATACACTTTAAACCACTAACTTAAGAGTGCAAAGCGTCAACTATTGATAGTTTCACAGTGCATGTAATATATTCAAATGGATAGTTTAATTAGGTATGAAGTAGATAACCTACCAGTTCATGAATGAAAGATGGATTCAACCTAATTTTTTATAAACAACTTTTAGTTCAACTCCTCTCCGCCGTAGCCTCTTTGCTGGGGTCGGAGAATTTTTTTAGTCTTTGAAATGACGATATTTCCTCACAAAAATTTGTGAGATAAAATCGTCATTATTTTGTGCCAGAAAATCACTCACAGTTAAAATAAAGTATTTGAAATTAATAGTTGATGCACAGTGACCAAAAAAATTTCAAATTTTCAAGGATTGGAAACCCTCAACCCATTTGGTGCTTTAAAATGCACTGAAAAAATTGATGAAGAACACACTCAGAAATTCTATGTTTTCATGCTTGTCAAGCTAATTATCTTTCTTTTTTTTTTGGTAAAAGTAAGTAGTTTCATTATCCCAACTTCAAGATATACAATATATAACCCCATGACAATCAAAGAGTTTTAATTAAAACCCTCATGCAATAGATCATTTTATAAGCAAAATAATATAATCGTTGGTATAACCAACACACATACATCCAAAACGGTACACTCTAGGGGGGTCTTCTCATGAGTAGACTCTTGTTGGTTTCTACCCGGCCTGCTGCATTCATCTCCTTAAGCTTCTCATCTTGATACTTTTTAAGCTGGTTACATGGCAAGTTCCCAGTTGTACGTGGAGACGAGAGGTCAAAATCAAGTCATGCCCATCATCATCATCATTACCAACATCATCTTCATCTTCATTGTAATCTAATGAATTTAGGACGTCGCACCCATTATGAGATTGACTTGGCTAGGCACTAGTCCTAGGCTTTAAGCTCATCAAGAAACTTCATTTTCTGACTCGAAGTAAAAGCAATTGTTTTGGCATCCACAGCTGGTAGCTCAACACCTGATTTGCCTTTCGACTCACAAGTTGGCTGTTCGTATATATATATCTGTCCGTTCAGAACGGACTAATTTTATTAATAAAATAAATGACGATTGATGTAATACATGGACCATGTTTGTTCATCCACTTGGCATTTTGTTTCTGTGAAAATTTGCTCTTTTATGAGTTTATACAAAAACCCAATTGTATATATATAAACTCCCCTATAATACGATAATATATATATATATATTGAAAACGTAATTTACAGGAAAAAAAAATAGTTATAAAAAGGAGAGGAGACAGAAAACTAGCTATTAAATATATAGTTAGAGAATTCTTTATAAATTATCTAAATACTCCTCAACCTGCAATGAAAAGTTCAAAACCTTTTCGTGAAATGAAAGCGCTCCTTATAACTCTTTCGAGTCTTAAAAGTTACTGACTTTGCAGTTCATTATTATAGATAGTTGGCGAAAATATTAACATGCTCCAGATTACGTTTGAACGTGTGGTATTTGGACTAAAGAAACAACAGAAATAACAATACGACAGCCATCAACATGCTCCAGACGTTTGAACGGGTCGATCTTTTCTTTTCTTTAACAGGACAACGTCACAATGGAATCATATATATACCTCCTTTTACCAAATTGTAGAAAGATGTCAAAAAATTGTTCATACAAATATATTATATGATATATTTTAAAGTATACCTATGATTGTTATAGTAATTGCATATTTATTGACTAAATCTAAGTTGTTTAGATAACATCTATTATCATACTTATAATGAACATATATATTACCATACTTTGGTTAATTAGCACATATCATGTATATGATAAACATATATAGCAAATAGCATGCTAAATCTAAGTATATATATGTATACAATAAAAACATATTACTTACCGTTTACCCAAAAAATATATATTTAATACCAAGTACTAATATTTTTTAAATACTAAGTATAAAGTTCAAAGTACTAAGTTATTTTATGTACTAAGTACTAAATTATATACAAGGCATTATAATTTCAAATTATAAGTACTAGATATTATTATGATCAACCTATTTTAATTAAGATTATTACTCTAGTTATAAAAAAAAGAGTGTAAAAATAATATGCTATGTATTTAATACTAAGTACTGAGATTTTTAAATACTGTTACAAATTATAAATTACTATTACTATTATTACTGTTACAAATTAAAAATTATAGATTTCTAAAATTTGTTGCCATATTCCTTGTGTCGCTCAATTGTCAAAGAAAATTTAAGGAATGCGCCAAAAAGATTTGGCGCTCTCTCATCAAAATTTTGGATGTCTCTCATCAAAAGTTCTTGTGTTCTCTCATTCTCCAATTCTTTATCTCCCAGCCACGATTCATCTCTCGTCTTTTCAGTCCTTCTCGTCGATGGCTTCATCATTCTGAGCCCATCAACCAAAGCTTAACATTGTTACTCCTCTCTATTCTCTATTCTCTGGTTGGGCCAACTTAGTCCTCTGTTTCACTTATTCTCCTCAAACATTTTAAGTGGGTTACCCGCCAGGGCCGTCTCTAGCATAAATGTGGCCTTAGGTGAAACTATAAAAAGAGACCGTTTATAATAAATTATAAACTATTGTATTAAAATATAAAATATCAATAAATTCTGGTTAAAAAATATTCTTCTTTCTTTTTTAGATGCAAAATTATTTATCAAATTTTTATATTCAAGATTCGCCAATAGATCATTTTCAAATGATAATATAGCTAATAAATTTAAGGGGTAAAGTCATAGTTAGCCTCGTATGTTTGCGCAAAAATGAAATAACTACCCTTAACATTCAATCCCACAATTTGAGACTATTAACTTTCAAAATCTATCAATCTTTTCCCCCGTCTAAATCAGGCGTTAATCAGACGAAAAATCCTACAAAACGATCAAAATGCTCCTCCAAGGCTAAATTTTATAAAATAATTAAAAATAATAAAATTTAAGAAATAAATTAAAAATAAATAGATTATTGAAATAGAGTTTCAATAGTTTTATTTAAAACATATTACTTTTTTAAAAAATATATCATTTGTTTTATTTTTAATGAATGTTTTTAATAATTTTATATTAGAGGGGCATTTTGGTCATGTATCATGTTTTTCCGTTTGATTTAACGCCTGGGACGAGGATTGATAAGTTTTGAAAGTTATGAATCTCAATTTGTGGGATTGAAAGTTAGGGGTATCTATTTGATTTTTGCCCAAACATAGAGGGCTAACTATGACTTTACCCCCTAAATTTAATCATTCATGTGTCATAGAAGATCTAATTATTTTATTAGTTTTAGTTATGAAAAAATTCTTTCAACATTTTTAAAAAAAAAAAAACTTATCATATCCTAATCCCTATTTTCTATTAGAAATATTAGATATCTCAAAATTATCCTAAATTTAAAAATGATAACTACAATCAACACAAACAAAAATTAAAGTAGAACTATATTGTACTCAACTTAATCTCAATTTCTCAATTTTCTCTAGATAAAAAAGTGAATAAAAGTATAAAAACTAATTTAAAAGTTGAAAGGTTAGAATAATAGCACCTGTGAGAAAGGAAAGGGCTACAGTCAGCTTTGAGATTTTGAAATTAAATCAACACTTAAAAGTTAGCTAGAATGAAGGAAGGATATGACGTTCACAATAGAAAAATAAAGAAAAAATGGTGAAAAAAAGAGTGAAAGTAGGATATCAATTGAGAAGTGAGCTATAAAGAAGGAAGGGTACGGGTAGAAAGATAAGGAAAAGTTGGTAAGGAGAATGGTGAAAATGGAGATAAAGTAAAAATTAAAAACTGATCATTCAGATAGATGGTGGTAAACTAATGAGCTCGGATATAATGAACTTTATAGAAGAGTTATTTATTGGAACAATACTCTTATCGATCTATTAATAACAAGTAGATCTACGCCAGCGGAATTAGTAATGTGTCAGGAGAAATTGGTACAAGAAGTCGTGGATACACTTCTTGATAATGGAATTCGCGGACAACAAAGAAGAGACGGTCATAATAAGGTTTACAAGTTGTTTTCGAATGTAATTGAAGGTAAAGAGGGAAGATTTCGTGAGACTCTCCTTGATAAACAGGTCGATTATTGAGCTTAAAAGTTGGAAGTCCGATAGTCGTTTTTTGTCAATTTTAAAATTGGAAGTCCAGTAGTCTTTTTTAAATTTTAAAGTTTGAAGTCATATTTTGAATTATGTTTTTCTTTGCATTAAATGAGGATTTCAAAAAGTTTAACGGATATTTTGAGACTTATTTTTTCTTTTGTTAAGATAAAATATTTAAATTGGATGGATTATAACCTATTAAATATTAAATAAAGTTGGAAGTTGGGGGCCTTCCGATTTTTGGGGTCTTAGGCAACCGCCTATGCTCAGAGACGCCCCTTGATCACAAAACACATCGAAATTGATTTTCATTTTGTGCGAGACAAGTTTTTCGCTTCCCATTCTCTAGAGATCTGATTTCTCTCTATGAAGAACCAAATTGCAGATATCCTTGATCCTTATAAAGCTATTAATTGCGACTCGTTTTCAATTCCTTGCTTCCAAACTAAACATCCGTCCCTTACCGTTAAGTTTGAAGGAGCGTGTTAAGGAACCCGATAATCACAAAGCATCCAAAAGCAAGCAGAACTCCACTGCACAACAGACTCCAGTTCGCAGCCAAACTCTTGTTGAAAAAGATAAAGTTCAGCTTGAAGATAGCGGGATAAAACTCCATTTAATATTGGTGCTTGTTTCACGCACTAAGATTATTACAAAACTCATTCATTCAGCCGTAGAGTTTATAACTATCAACCTACACACTAGATATTATCACCCCAGAGAGAGTGTACATAAACAAAAGAAGCAAGGAAAGTAGGAGTTGTTATCCACGCCATGTCCAAGATCCTGCTCGCCCACCAACCTGAGATTCCCATCTGCTTCACTCTGAAACCACAAATATACCAACTCCTGAAGAAGTGAGACAAGCTGCTATCTTCCAAATAAATTACACAACGAGGAGCATGAAAACAGCTAAAGTTGGGAATTAGAAAAGAAAAAACTAAGAGTATAAACCTACCACTGCTATTCAACTCTAATTCCAAGTTTTTCACCACTTGTACTATATACGCAGTGAATATAAACAAAAGATTTAAAAGGATAAAAAAATAAAATCCTAATTTATTGCACAAGTGTATCTTACACACAGTGAGAGAGAGAGAGAGAGTGGAGGCATGGAAAATTTTTGTTTACCATGTCTCTAAGCTCATCGATTTCTCTGATACATAGTTGACTTGATCTCAATTCTTCTTGATCTTATTTTCAAAACATTCTAGCAAACAAATTCCGTCATCAAAGCTAGGAACTTTTGATCCTGGGACGCAGTCTTTTATGCACTTGATGGCACTCTTTAAAATTTCAGGGTCAATCTTTCTAATATGGTGGGGGAGCCCATGAACGCAGTGGAAGAAACGCCTAAAAGCACATTTCTTAAAGGCTGGGCCTACTTCCTTTCCATGTAGTTCTGTACATTTTTCACGAATTCTTGCAAGGCAATCATACAGCGACTTATCTTGTGCAGTAGAGGGAGGAAACATGCCGTTGATTAAGCCGGGACCCTCGTCACGAGGGAGGCCAGATTTTTTTTCAATAGCTTGCACTTCAAAGACTACGAGCATAATCAACACAATTACCACCCTCGCCTTCATTTCTTCCTGTCTAAGACTTAATTCTCATATGAGAGTTAAATACTGGAACAATTTTATTGTAATTAAACCCTTCAGTCGTCATCGCAATCGATAGCTTCACACTATTGGAACCAACACATCTTAGATTGTTAGTGGCCCGACTTATTCTTCATAAATAAAATTCTTATAAAATCTTGGAAATGTACTTATTTAAAAGGAATTTTTTAAGAAGTACGGCCTTTGGAAAGTTGATAAGCTTTATGGGCTTAAATATATTGTTCACTTATAACTTTTGGGAATATTGGCTCCATACACTTTAAACCATGCACTAACTTAAGAGTGCAAAGCATCAACTATTGATAATAGTTTCAGAGTGCATTTAATATATTCAAATGGATAGTTTAATTAGGTATGAAGTGGATAACCTACCAGTTCATGAATGAAAGATGGATTCAACCTAGTTTTTTATAAACAACTTTTAGTTCAACTCCTCTCCGCCGTAGCCTCTTATTTGGGGTCGGAGGATTTTTTTAGTCTTTGAAATGACGATATTTCCTCACAAAAATATTACCGTTAAAAAATTTGCGAGATAAAATCGTCATTTTTTGTGCCAGAAAATCACTCACAGTTAAAGTTAAGTGAAAATTTAATGAAGGGTGTCAAGTATTTGAAATTAATAGTTATTTAATGCAATGTGACAAAAAAAATTTCAAATTTTCACGGATGTGAACACCCTCAACCCATTTGGTGCTTTAAAATGCACTGAAAAAATTGATGAACACACTCAGAAATTCTATTTTTTCATGCTTGTCAAGCTAATTATCTTTATATGATGAACACACTCAGAAGTGGCGTGTCACCGGGAGTAGTTTTTCCATATTGGAGGAGTTCCTTATATGATTTTTCACTTTGTAAACAATCTTGTGTGTTCTTTGTTATCCAATTGATAATATTTTAATCTGGTATAAAATTGATTTAATTTCGGAAGGAGAGCGGAGGCTTTTGATTTTTATATCTTTATTGATATGTCTATTTTCCCGAGTCGCTCTATGGAAAAAACTAAAATTAAATAACATGATCGATTTAGGCTTCACAATAGATGGTTGATTTCAAGGTGATTGGATGAAAGACAATATGATCGATTTAGGTTAGGAATCACTATTAATGTGGCTCAAAATATAGGAATACCTCCTTTACATAAAGGGTATTTTTCTCTTTAGTATCACGCAAATAGGAAATATTATAATGTCTCTCCATTCTAAATCTCGAGTATCACAACTATTTAAAAATATTGTCCTATTAGGACTTGAAAGGATAATATTGATTTGCTTATCCCTATCAGATGCAATATCCCACCAGAACTCTAAATGATTATCCTTATCTAGTAATGCAATCTTATCAGAATTTAAGAAGATCATATGCTTATCCTCTTGAACAATTAGACTCTAACGTATTTAATAAGGAATTACAACTCAATTTGGATTTTGTTTTAGCATGGAATTACGCCAATACTCAAATACAATAATACAAATTATTCATAAAGCCCTAATCAGCCAACAAATAGTACGATGATGACATACTGTTGGGTGCAAATGGTAGTATCTCTACACCCATGCTAGCGTCGAACATTGATCTTCAAAGTCATTAATCCTTAGTATTCAATTATTTAAATTAATATAACTATATAACTTTATGACAAGTCCCAAAAAGTTTCTAGACATTTCGGGACGGATTTATCTGTCCCCTATGTCATTACAAACCGTTCCAATTTTGAGATTCCGTCCCAAAAATTCATGTTCGAAGGGTTTCGCCAAATATCCTTTTGAATAAATTAAAGCAAACCAAATACAAAGATATTTTGAATAAAAGCAAACCAAATACAAAGATCAGACCGACAGGAAGTACTACTTGCTTCGTCTACATCTCAAATATCCTTCTTGATGTTGTCTTCAAAACATAGAAATAAACAAGTTGCTCTCGGGAGGATCGGATTGTCCCATCTTCGAAAGCATTTATCTATGAATTGGCTTCGGCGTAAACTTTCCCATCTTTACTACCTTTACCATGCAGTCGGTGCTTAAATATGCATGCACTGAAAGAAATGACGAATAACACACTCAGGAAGCTCAATATTGTTTTCAAGTTATTTATATTTTTGCTGGCATTTTTTAAGCTCTCTTTGGAGGCAATTGTACAATGGGCCATGACCAGTAGCATTTTTTTTAAGGGAAACAAGAAGCTGGCGGACGGGAAGCGAAGTGTGGCAGAAGGATATTGCAGGAGTTATAAGTACATTAGTCATTTGCACTTCAAATATTATGAAAATGGCTAACACCATCACCAACAGCACAAAAACATTCATCAGGCATTCCCTAGCCATGGATACTATTTTTGATCTAATATCAATTATATATGGCTTCTCAATATGAGAGTATATATATGTGAGAATATTTCGTTAATACTATCTTTCTTATATTAATAGTTGCCAAGCAAATGGCCTTTGACTGTGGCATTAGGACTTTGTAGAAGAGACGTTATATGTGTGTGTGTGTGTGGGGGGGGGGGGGGGGGGGGCTGATATTCGATTTTTGAGAGTTAATTGTATAAAAAGAGAAATTTTTCAACGAAACAAAAAGTCAACTGGATGACCAAACAGCTTCCATACATTTCATCAAAAGTTCTTTTGAATTACATACTGCTATGAAAGGACGGATATATATATATATATATATAAACAAATGTTGAAAGAGCTCATAGAAACGTTTGTTGCAAACTTATCGTTCGACTGACACTCGACTATCACTGAGTCAAAATCTGTTATCCAATATGTCGTTCGCACACTATTATGTTCCGTGAGAAGAAATAATATTAAATATAAACATCGCAACGGGAATAAACCTCTGTGCACGGTTCTATATGCGTGCGCGGAAATTTGGCAAAACTCTTGTTGATAAAGGTAAAGCTCAGCCCGAAGATAATAAGATAAAAGAGATAATGCACAGCTTGAAGATGGTGGGATCAAACTCCATTTAATATTGATGTTTGTTTCAATGCACGCACTGAGATATTATTACAAAACTCATTCATTGAGCCGTAGGGTTTTTTACTATCAACCTACACATTAGATATTATCACCCCAGAGAGAGAGTGCATAAACCAAAGAAGCAACGAAAGTAGGAGTTGTTATCCACGTACGTATGCCAAGTCCAAGATCCTTCACGCCCACCAACCTGAGATTGCCATCTGATTCACTCTGAAACCACAAATATAGCAACTCCTGAAGAAGTGAGACAAACTGCAATTTACCAAATAAATTACATAACGAGGAGCATGAAAACAGTTAATGTTGGGAATTAGAAAGAAAAAATTAATGGAGTTTAAACCTGCCACTAATATTCAACTCTAATTTCATGTTTTTCACTGCTTGTACTATATATGCAGTGAATACAAACAAAAGAGTTAGAAGGATAAAAAATAAAATTCTAATATATTGCACAAGTGTATGTTGTGCATACTTATATTGGTGTTTGCATTTGTGTACCTTACAGTAGAGAGAGAGAAAGAGAAGGCATGGAGAATTTTTGTTTACCAAGTCTCTACGCTCATCGATTCCTCTGATACATAGTTGACATGATCTCAATCCTTCTTGATCTTATTTTCAAAACATTCTAATAGACAAATTCCATCATCAAATCTGGGAACTTTTGATCCTGGGATGCAGTCTTTTATGCACTTGAGGGCACTCTTTAAAATTGCACGGTCAATCTCTCTAATATGGCCTGGTAACCCATGAACGCAGTCTACGAAATGATGAAAAGCACATTTCTTAAAGCCGTAGCCTACTTCCTCTCCATGCAGTCCTGTACATGTTTCACGAATACATGCAAGGCAATCATATAACGACTCATGTTGTGTAGTAGAGGGAGGACACAAGCCGTGGAAGCCGTGAGCCGTGTGAGGCTTGTCAAATTTTTTTGGTATAAATGTAGCTTGCACTTCAGAGACTACGAGGATAATCAACACAATTACCACCCTCGCCTTCATTTCTTCCTGTCTGTGACTTAATTCTCATTTGGGAGTTAAATACTGGAACAATTTTATTATTAGTGGCCGGATTTATCTTCATAAATAAACTTCTTATAAAATCTTGGAAATGTACTTATTTAAAGGGAATTTATTGAGAACTGTCGTTTGGAAAGATGATACGATTTATGGGGTTAAATTTAGAGATCAGAGAATAAGTATATATATGCATGCGTATTTGCAAATTGAACGTAAAAATAAAATAAAAAATAAAAAAATCCAACGAATAAGTATTTACAAAACTTGAACAGTACACCCAGATCAATGGCCACTGATTAATTCAGGATATGCTAGCTTGGTCAAATTAGCAGTCTATAGGAGAGCCTATAGTCGTTAACCCATTAAGTTTTGATGTAATAAATGTCTTTTGATTACGTGGAAAGGGTTTTGGAGTTCGACAACTGTGAAATAGAACAATTGAAAGAAATTACTGCTTTAAAAGGAGTAATGAAATGCAATTAGTCGAAAGGGACTTCTAGAAACGTACGTCCATTTATAGTTAATGAAAATAAAAATGTAATAAAATTATAAAAGTTACTTCACCAACGGGAAGAGTCATTTAAAATAAGCAAAAATATGACCACGTAAAACTGCCTTCATAAGTAATTCATTAGTCATTTGCACTTCAAATATTACGAAAATAGCTAACACCATGATCACCAACAGCACAAAAACATTCCTCTGGCATTCCCTAGCCGTGGATACTATGTTTTTATCTAATATCAATTATATATGGCTTCTCAATAAGATCAGAGTATATGTGAGAATATTTCGTTAGTTACCAAGCAAATGGAGTTTGACTGTGGCAATAGGATGTTGTACAAGAGTTTATATATATATATATATGTGTGTGTGTGTGTGTGTGTGTGTGTGTGTGTGTTTGTGTGATTGATATTCGATTATTGAGAGACGTCGTATAAAATGTACAATTTTTCAAAGAAACAAAAAGCCATCTGGATGACCAAACAGCTTCCATACATTTGATCAAAAGTTCATTTGAATTACAATATTACTGCTCTGAAAGGACGGATATATATATGTATAAACAAATGTTGAAAAGGCTCATAGAAACGTTCCCCTACACTACAAATGCAAAACAACTGTTGCAAACTTGCAGAAAAAATGGGATAAAACGAAAAAAAGTAGGTGCCGTCAGCAGTTAAAATTAAATGGCCTTGTTTTTTTGTTGAAAGGTGAAGATAAATAAATCAGAATAAATATTCAATACAGAAATAGCAGGGAAAACTCCTGTAAAATAACAAAAAGACAAAAAAAAATACAACAGAGCAGATGCTCACAGCAGCAACATATCAGCACACAGAACTACAGTAAACAGTACTAGAGCTAAGGTCGGCATATATATACATACATAGTACTCTAACTCGATATATAAATGTGCATTTGAATCTACGTATGTGCTTGATTACTTAGATAAGGAGCTAATGTTAAAAGTCATGGATAGATAAGGAGCTAATGTTAAAGCAACCCACTAGGTTGCAAGAAGCCATGAGGATGGCCAAGATCATTGAAGATAGCCAATCACTGGTTTGAGAAAAAGCATGTCAAAGAAGAAGCTGCTAGCAAGCAAGATGAATCCTTGCAATCCGAGATGCCTTCGAAGGGAAGGAAGATGGTTGAAGAGTCGAGGAAGAAGAAGAATGAAGTGAAGAAGCTTAGCCGAGAAGAGTTAGAGGAGTGCATGAAGAAGCACTTATGTTTCAAGTAGAGAGAAGTGGAGTCCTAACCATCAATGCAACAAGGCCAAGGTCTTGTGTTTGATTGATTTGCGGAAGAAGATTTCAAATGAGGAGCACGGGCATGTAGAGTACACTAGTGATAGTGAGTTGAGTCTTAATGTCATGACCGGCATTGGGAAATCCTCAACCATAACATTCATGGTTTCGATAGGCACGCATGAGATCACCTTGTTGGTGGATAGTGGGTCAACCCACAACTTCTTCAACACCCACTTTTTTTACTAAGGCGGGTCTGTATGGAGAAGAGATAGAGACCTTTGAGGTGAAGCTTGCCAATGGTGGGAAGATGAGATGTGAGAAGATAGTAAAGGCGATTCTATGTCCAAGGTATGCAAGTAGTTGCTGATCTATATGTACTTTCCTTGCATGAGTTGGATGTGATTTATGGGCAATGTTTGGTTGAATGACATTGGCAGAATCATAATTCATTATGGAATGAGTAGTATGGAGTTCACCCTGAGCGATAGGTGGATTCACAGGCGGATCCAGCTAGGGGCAATGGGGGGCAGCCGCCCCCCATTGCCTGAAAAATCTCTTAAAAAAAAATTTTTTTTTGGATTTTTTTATATGGGCTGCCCCCCTTAGACCCAGGCCCTGAAGCCAGCCCCCCTTCAAACCCAGGCGCCCAGGCCAACCTAGCCGGTCTAATTTTTTTTTAAAAAAATCAACAGAGGGTAAAATACGCATTTCACCTTGGCCTTTTTTTTTTGTTAATTCGGCGCCATCCTCTCCTCCCTCTCTAACAACTTCAATTTCCCCCCCTTTTCTCCCTGACGCCCACAGCCCAGCCTCTCTCACTCTGCTCCCCACCTCCCGATGCTAGCCTCCGTCCCTCTCTCTCCTCTCACTCTGCCTCTACAGAACGCCAGTCTCTAGTCCTCTATCACTCTACCGACTGCCTCTCCTCCTCCGGACCTCCACAGTCAACAGAATGTCGACTGAGCTCTCTCTCTCCCTCTCCGTCCCTCTCTCCTCCTCCACAGGACCACAACTCTTTCTCTCTCTCTATCTCCAGCTCTCTCTCTCCAGCCTCCAAGTACTCTCTCAACTCAAGTCTCTTTGTAACTCTGTTTATTTTTCAATTAGTGATGAAATTTATTTTAAATTTTGATGAATTATGTGATGAAATTTAATTAGCAGATTAGGATTATTGAATTTATTGTGAACCGGATAGAGAATTCATGAATTTGTGATGAAATTTAATTAGTAGATTAGGATTATTGAATATATTGTGAACCGGATAGAAAATTCATGAATTTGTGATGAAATTTTAATTGAATTCATGTGATGAAATTTTGATGAATTAAGTACTGATAGAGAATTCTTGAATTTGCAATCTTTCTAAGCAGAAGATATTTGTTGTAAAAACCTAGATACAGTCAATACAATCACTCACATACCAACTCGAATCAAATTTCTGAATTCTGATTCGTGTAAGCAAAAAGGGAAACACGATTTGATCTTTTGGGGCTTATAGAAGGCAAGAGGAGAATTGGGCTATCTTACTCATCAAGATTAGAAGGAGACCATCGTTTTTTGCTCTTTTTATTTCCTCTAAGTACTTGATCTGTGCTTTTGAATATTTAAGCTATGTTTCATTTTCCTAGTAGAATTGTCTTAATAAGCTTATAATGTACTTAGTTCCTTTTAATTTGCTATTAGGTCTTAGTATCTTTGAATTGTCATGTAGGCCTTCAATTCAAAAATGTTATGTGCTTAGTTCCTTTTAATTGGTAATTTTTTCTTAGCTTTTATTCATTATTCTACTATGTAGTGCAGTATGGAATTTATAGAAATTTTGCTAGTTTTAATTTTAGTTTCTTCTTGTTTGAAAAATAAATCTGTTGCGAGATCATGTTATTTTTATTCACACAAAGTGGTAAATATTTCAGTCCTCGTGTTAGTCTTTCTAGGATTTTTTTTTTAACTTGTAAGACATTTTTTTGCATTACATAGTAAACAATTTTTTTTGTCATTTTTCATTAAGAGTTTGCCCCCCTTCCATTACATTCCTGGATCCGCCACTGGGTGGATTACTTGGAGCATGGGTGGGTTACCTAGAGAGGAGATAGCTTGGTAGGACTATGATGGCATAGCATCTAGAGCTTCAAAAGTTACCCTTGGGGTCAAGGGTACTCTTAATGGAATGGCAAATGAAAGGATCCCCAAAATGACATGCGTCGTGACATCCATGTGTGGGAGGATATGTGTCTAGATGAGGCATCAGTGGCACCCATGGGCACCCGTGACAGGCCCCCAGCGTGCGACAAGAGCACTACAGCCAAGTCATGGCCCGATTTCCCCATCCTCCACCAGGTACTCAGCCGATTCTTCTCCAAGTTTATGCTCCGTTTCCTTACTTTGGAAGTTCGGAGAAAGATGTTGGACAGAGGAAAATTATCGAAATCTCATTTCAAATTATGTGTTCCCAAAACTTGCTTTGAGTTGAAATCTCTTTCTTTTTTGCACGTGACTGAATTTCTAGACGTATGATCAATTGGGGATGTTATTGGCTATAGAGTTTAATGTTATTCGATGATCCTTGTTTATTTCTAATTGTACTTGATTTTTCCTTTTCCAGGAGGTGAATGGCTCGAAACTTGTCTACTTAGACAATGCTGCAACATCTCAGAAGCCGACTGCTGTGTTGAAGGCTTTACAACATTATTATGAAGCTTACAATTCCAATGTGCACCGCGGAATTCATTTTTTAAGGTAATCAATATCTATTCTTGCGATAGGTAGTATATTCCTGTTGGTTTCATATGACACCAGTCAGTCGCTGGGTATCCTGCCATAAAGTGCGAAGGCAACAGATCAGTATGAGTTAGCGAGGAAGAAGGTGGCAGATTTCATTAATGCATCAGATTCTAGAGAGATTGTGTTCACAAGGAATGCTACTGAAGCAATCAATCTGGTAGCTTACTCCTGGGGTTTGAAAAATCTAAAACCGGAAGACGAGGTTTGTTTAAGCTAGTTCTATCCCATTCCGCTTGATAGGTGTTGTTTTTTTTTCTTGCCCTTTTTATTGTGTAGCAGAATTGAGTTCAGTTTCATTTTGGTCGTTTAGTAATTGAGGGAAATGATGTATCGTGTATATTTTCAGCTCACTTGATTATTGGCTCAGTATTCCATGGATGGTTAGAATTAAAGTTCAACAATAGTGTGATTTTTTACGGAAAAAATAGAAACAAAACTACGTCCAAGTTATGGCTGGAATTTGGAAAGGAACTTCTGAAAGGACAAAAGAGAAGAAGAAAACAGACCAAAGCGTCACTCATAGTGTTCCTTGGCATCACACTTTGCTTATTCTAGCATCAAAGAATCCTCCAAGGGCATTCTTTCTGAGAATCTCATAAAATTAATAAATTATACTACCATTATACTAATATAGAGAGGCTACTAATTTCTTAAATCCATTTAGGACTCAGACTCAACAAAGTTTGGCTATTAGTCCCAATCTAACTACTTCAAAAATTGTAATAGGGAGCATTGAACAAGTTTCAGCCTCATCTCATCTCTGAATGAGCCTCTCCTGGCTTCCATTACCTTTTACTGATATAATCCTTGTGAAGATTGCTTCTATTTCTTCTTTCGAACAATTAACTTTTATTTTAATTGTTCAATCCAAGCTTGGAAATAAAATCTCAATTTGCTTCTAGTACATCACCTGTCTTTTTCCTTTTGGGTAAGTATTTTATGTCACAAGATTTGGCAGCACTATTCTGTAGTTTTATCTTTACATGTAGAAGAAAGTTGTAACTCTTTCTCATGTTTTGCATTGAATTAAACCCTTGCATGATATTGTTTTCCTTGCAGGTAATCCTCACACTTGCAGAGCATCACAGTGCCATTGTTCCTTGGCAACTTGCAGCTCAAAAGACTGGTGCTATTTTGAAATTTGTGAGTTTAAATGAAAATGAAGCTCCAGATATAGAAAAGCTAAGACAAATGATTTCGAGGAAGACAAAAATCGTAGTTGTTCATCATGTCTCAAACGTGCTTGGTATGTTGCTCTGTCTTGAGCCTCTTCAATTTGGTCGTTTGTGTTAGGATGATATTCCTCATATGCTCATGAATTTATGTTCATTGTATACCAGATGGTACTGGTGTTCTAAAAAAATAACTATTTTCATTTAGGGCTTTCATAGGTTCACAGAATGAGAATGCAATAGAATCCAGTGCACAGAGAACTCTTTGCTTTTTTTTTTTTTTGAAAGCAGAATCTCTTCTTACAGGACCAATCCATATAGGCACCAAGGTTTTGCTTGCTTGACTACGCCACAGTTCAGTGTTCTCAGAAGTTCATACCTTACTTTCTTACCAACTTATTTGTGTTGATATTTGTTGTGGTCTATGAGAATGTTAGTTTATATGTTTGATCTTATCTGTAGGTTACTAACATGTGGTTTGTTTCAATTACTATTTTTTGCCCAAGTGCTTTTTTTTTTTTGCTTTCATCTTTCTAATTAGATTCCATTTCCTTATGCAATTATTTGCATGCCACTTTATTGTTACTGATTTATGGAACAGAATAAAGTTCATATCTTTTTTTTTTGTAGCTTCTGTCCTCCCTATTGAGGAGATTGTGGTGTGGGCACATGATGTTGGGGCAAAAGTGCTCTCAGATGCCTGTCAGAGTGTTTCCACACATGGCCGTCAATGTCCAGAGCCTTGACGTTGATTTTCTTGTTGCTTCTTCTCACAAGGTTAGGATACTGCCTTATGTGCAAGTTCTTAGCCTTATGGCTGAGTGTAATAAGTTTTAAGGAATAAACATTCTTCAGATGTGTGGGCCTACAGGCATTGGATTCTTATATGGTAAGAGTGAGCTCTTGTCTGCTATGCCTCCGTTTCTAGGTAATTGACTACCTCCTATAAAATTTAAAAAATTGCTTGCCTGCTCTGAAGATCAATTCTTCACTACCAGCCCCAGCCGCACCTGGCCAAAAGAAGGGTTGGGGGGGGAGGGGTTTTCATATTCATATTCATATTCATATTCTCCATGGCAACAAAATTGCTGAAGCCAGTCCTAATCTTTATCTCCTCTTTCTAGGTGGTGGAGAAATGATCTCTGATGTATTTCTCGATCATTCCACTTATGCCGAACCTCCATCTTTACATATTTACATATTTGCAAAATTCATATTCAAAAATGAATGATTGCATCAAGTGCATGTACTTTTAAATTGGTGCCTTGGTAGCACTCCATGTTTGAAAACCAAAATTTTTCTCCATTCCAAAATTTTGGTTTGCAAACAAAACTAACTCAAAATTTTGGGTCAAGAAAATAATAATAAAATAACTTCAAAATAATCTCTCTCTCATCAAACCATATCTTTTCATTCCAACAATTCCCATAAAATTCTACTTTTCACTAATTTTTCACAAAATTCAATCAAACTTTAATCCACCTCAATTTTTACAACATTCCCAAAATTTCCATAAAATTTTGGTTTGCAAACATGGCCTAAAAGTTAACCAGTAGAGAGCTTAAATTTTTCTATTTCCCTAGGAAATTTGATTATTTATTACACAACGGGATACATGTAATGTAAGAAGAATAAAATATAGAAGCATGAGGAATATGCATATGAAGCCTCTGGGAAGAACAAGTAGGTTGTCGAGACAAGTTCCCCCCTGAAAATCAAGCCATTTTTTGCACATTTCGTCATTTCCCTTTTGTTTTTCCTGCTTAGACCTCTTTAATGTTCTTATCTGATTCACATTTCCCCTTTAGCACTAAGAAAATTATACCTTGCATTTTATTCTTTTATGTGGCTCAAAATACTCTTTCTTTAACATTATTGAAATATGATGAAGATGATCAATTTTACTGCTAGTAATTTCTAGTATGACACATTATAGTCATAGAGAGAAGTGGCTCGACAAACATCGGCTCTACTCCAACCATGGCCGAATAGGGAGGACATTATTGTTTGGGACCCTAGCCCAACTGGTATTTTTTCAGTCAGCTCCGCAGTGCACTCAATTACCTTATCCCCTCCTAAAGTTCCTTGGTTCCACATCCTCTGGGGAGCTAGTTCCGTTCCGCGGTTTTCCTTTATTTCCTGGTTGGTTATTAAGGAAAGATTGAACACTAAGGTTTTATTGAGGGCAAGAGGGATGGGGGATGATACAACTTGTATTTTTTGTGGTCACCCGCTTGAAGATGTGGAGCATTTGTTCTTTGACTGTCAGTTTTCCCATCGTGTTTGGTTGTTGCTTCTAGATAAATGTGTGGTCTGTAGACACTTGACTAAATGGAAGGATGTTGTGGTGTGGCTGAGGAAATGGAAAGGTAAAACTTTGAGGGCACGAGTACTAAGGATTATGTTTACTGCTGCAATTTATTATATATGGAGGGAGCGTAATAGCCGAGTTTTCACTGGACGCTCTAGAAGGTTAATCCACATTTTCTATGATATTTGTTCAGCAGTTGTGGATAGGGTTAACACTCTTAAGAACATGAAGGCCACATGGGCAAATGTCCAGCTTGCTAGGAGATGGTGTTTCTCTGAGAATATTTTTGTGATCTGACGTTCTATTAACCCTCATGTGAGGGTATAGGTTGTTTTTTTTTATTTCCTGTTGTTATCTGGGCTTGGCCCGTTTTTGTATAGTTCTTGGGGATCAATATACTTACCAGTTACCCAAAAAAAAAAAATAGAGAGGTCTCTAACCTGTTGATGCTAATATTATCATCTTGAAAGTTTGGTTTGTTTTCTGATTTTTATGAGGTTGTTGTCTTAGGTTCTGCTTGGTGCTGTATTACTATTTCTATTCAACAAAGCTTAGTATCTGCCTGTATTTTTTTGTTGGGGCTGGGTAATTATCTGCCCTAAGTCTATGGTTTGTGTTTCCTTCTATATCTCTTGTGGCTTTTTTATTTTGGGCCAGTTCAATTTGTATTCAATGCAGTAATTACTTCATCCTCCACATAGGTCCTGAGTCAGAGACATTGGAATTACTTTTGTTACATGCAATATCAAAGAGTACTAGTCAGCTGTCTCCTATGGTTAGACTTCCTTGTAATAAATCCCCAATAGAATTTGTTCTTTCCTTCTTCTGTCCTTCATTGTATTGCTAGTTAGTATCTTTGTTTTTCTTTCAACGAATTATGAGAACTGACTTTTTTACATGTTTTCTCCCGTCTCGACTTTCTATTTGTACGAGATTCTTTTCTTAATACTTTTTTAGTGCCTTAAATTATGATATACCACCAAGTATTTGATATTGCCTGGAACGTCAAACCTAGTGCTGATGCTAATTGAAATATAATGTTTAAAATATTTAGACTACGCTGTAATCAAGTGTCTAGAAAGTTGGGTTCCCCCTTCGCTCTTACCCCTCATTTTTTTCTCCCCTTTACCCCTTGGGATGACTTCTTTACCTAATTATGAATTTGGTATTCCATCCTTGAACATATATCTGTTGTATGATCTTTCAGTATATTCTCTTGTACTGTTAAGTCTCTTTTTCATTAACAATGATTAACTTACTTATAAAAAAAATGATCTTACTTTTTAATTGAATCAGGTTTGAGGCTGGAACACCTGCCATTGGGGAAGCAATTGGGTTAGGAGCTGCAATTGATCACTTAGCCGGACTCGGCATGCAAAAGATACATGATTACGAGGTTCAAATTTTAAAGTGGCTTTTATCTTTTATTTGTGGTTAGCAAAAAGCAGGCAGAGACATGTTAATACATAGAAACATCTGTGAACTTTGTTGTTGAAAATTGCATTGGTTAATCTGCGTAAGATGTAATGAAAAGCAACCTACAGCTGTTGGCAATTGGCATATATACATTACTCTACAACAATTCTCAACTTCCAAGTATGGGGTTAGAAAGAAGAACAGTATAAAAAAAAAACTAATGCTTAGAATAATTAGTTGTTTGTCATTTTATTTTACAGATGGAGCTGGCTAATTATCTGTATGAAGGCCTCCTTTCAGTCCCTAATATTCGCATCTATGGCCCAGTACCTTCAAAAAATTTAAAACGTGCTGTTCTCTGCTCTTTCAATGTGGAGAACATTCACCCTACAGATATTGCAACTTTTCTCGACCAACAGGTATGCAGCAGCATACAGAGCCTTACAACTGTGCTAGCAATGTATATTTTCTGCTTAGCCATTTTAGCATGTATTTAACTAGGGAAGATTCAAAGAACGTAAATGTTCTGAAACTTCTGTACAAACTGTTTTGCTGTTGTGGAGTATTTGAATGGCAACTAACATATTTTGGTCTCAGCATGGAGTGGCTATCAGATCTGGTCACCATTGTGCTCAACCCCTTCATCGCCATTTAGGAATAAGTGCAAGTGCGCGTGCTAGCCTCCACTTCTACAACACTAAAGAGGATGTTGACAGTTTTATTCAGGCATTGAACGACACAGTCAGCTTCTTCAATTCTTTCAAGTAGAGTTAATTGATCTCCGCCGGCTGCTTTTAGATTTTGTGTCAAATGTTCAGCTACCACAATGAGGTCTATACGTCAACCTTTTAATTTTTTTCCATTTTGTTAAGAGTGATCCTTATGATTCTGCTTCACCTTCAATTCGTGCTATTTTCTGTATCCACTACCCGCGATGTAATATATTTTGTATAGAGGGACAATGCATAAGATATTGATTGGTCTATCTCTACAGTTACAAAATTCTTATCAGCCAATGAACTAGTACTCGACTATGGCTATTGAGTTGTTTGGATTGTTGTCTGAGGGATGTGATTTTTAGATTGATGAATGGTATCCATCTCTAGTGGTTAAAAATTAATTGGTGCCGCTTTTGCGTGACATATTTTATCTAAGTGGAACTTTTGTCTGGTATGGCGACATACATAAGGTGATATTCATGAATTTTTTTACCATTGAAAATGGACACGTGGAGTTCTAGTATTATTTAGGACGTGTCCCTATTAGCTACGTATGAGTTTGCTGTACAAATACAAGCTTAAATCCACAGAGAGCTATAGTGACATTAATCTTCCAAAGAGATTATTACTCTAGAACGAAAAATACCAGAGACTAGTTTGAAATTTCAAAATACTGCAGGGACAAATAGAATAATTGAGCCTAAAAAACAAGTCTAGAGTTGCACATTGCTTGTTCGAGATCGTCCAATTGAACCGAAACATTTGACAACCAGACAAAATCAGGGGTATACAGTACACAATCACCCAACTCTCTTTCCCCACGACTCAAACCAATGTCCGCTCCGATCTCCTCTTCGTCCTCTGATGTCATTCACTTCGTGGTGCAGAGAGGAAACGGAGTGACCGGTCTGGTACATATCGGCGTAGAAAGCGTTCCTGATCGATACATCCAACCTCGTGAAGAAAGGCTAGACCCAAGCAAATTAGAAACCCAGGAGTCCATACCATCATCGATGTCTCAAACTGGGCTGATCCCAAGGTCGCAGAATCAATCTGTGATGCTGCTAGCAAGTGGGGTTTCTTCCAGATAGTCAATCATGGGGTGCCCTTGGAGGTTCTTGAGGACTTGAAGAATGCAGCTCGTACGTTCTTTGGAAAGAAGTGTCTGAAAGAAAACTCGCCATCTGAGACTGTGCGCATGTGTACGAGCTTTAGTCCTCAAGCAGAGGAAGTCCCAGAATGGAAGGATTACCTTAACACTCCTATGGGTGTCTGAGAATGAGGCTTCTGCATTCTGGCCTCCTGCATGCAGGTATGTCTCTAACCACTTATTCTACATATGCTAAGTAATAGGGTTTAAGCTTCTTAAAAATTTTTAGAAAACAAACGCATAAATAGATCCACAATTATCTAGTTTGCACTTTGCAGCAATTGAAATAGCCAAAGGTAATCTTTGAATCGGTTGGAGAAGCTGACCCCCATATTGATCCCAAGAGAGGATGCTAATTACTTCTAAGCAAAATAACTTTATTCAAAACTAAATGAAGAAACAAAGTCTCAGGAAGGCATAAAACAAAGATGACGCCAGAACAAAATAGAAGACAAAAGATTAAATGGGATGATCCCAAAGAAACGCCTAGAAGCTGCCCACTTAGCCAAGTAATCTGCAGCGGAAGTAGCTTGACGTGAAACCTTAACAAAGCTCCAGGATGGATTGAAGGTCATCATCTCACGGATGACTTCAATTGTAGTACCTGGAGGACACTGAAATGGAGCGATACCAAATACTAGAGGTAAGCTTTTCGCCAAATACTTAAAAGAAATTAGATGTTCAACTTTGTGAGTCTTGTAACTTTGAAGGGAAAGTAGCTCAAGAGTTTTACATTAATAGATTTTTCGAGTATTCTGACTTCAACAGCAGATTGAAATACTTTGTTTACCAGAAAACACGATTTGTGATCGAATGAGTTTTATCATGTTTAGGAGTACATAAGAAGCCTTTCCAAATTCTCATTTTTGAACCTTCGCGTTCTCATATACCCAAAAGAATAAAGAACACTAATCTGTGTTTTCCTTTCTTTTTGTGTGTTTATGTGGGCATTTTCTCCACGCCTAATGAGTGTTTTCTTGTAGGGATCAAGCAATCGAATACATGAAGAAGGCTGAAAGTTGTGATCAGAAGGCTCTTAGAGGTGCTATTGAAAAGACTTGACGCGAAAGAGATGGACAGAACAAGAGAATACATGTTAATGGGCGAACTGAGGCTGCCTCAACTATTATCCTCGTTGGTTGTCCAAACCCTGAGCTCACGGCCGGAGTAGGCCGGCACTCCGACATATCGACAATAACCGTCCTCCTTCAGGATGAGACCAGTGGGCTTTACGTGCAAGGCACTAGAGAGGATAGCAGGATCCCTGTCCCACCAGTAAAGGGTGCTGTCATCGTCAACATCGGGGATGTGCTTCAGATAATGAGCAATGACCTGTACAAAAGCATCGAACACAGGGAAATTGCGAAAAAAAAGCAGGAATAGTCTCCATCCCAATTTTTGTGAATCCAGGACCTGATGCTATTATTGGATCTTTGCCGGAAGTGTTAGAAAGTGGAGAGATTCCTGTGTACAAGCATGTTACCTTCGCAGATTACTTCAAGCATTTCTTCGGCAAGGGTCATGATGGAAAGAACACCATCGAATTTGCCAGAATATGATGTGTTATTTCTATAGCATTGGGATATATACATGCACACAATCAATAACCTTCTAAGTACTTCCGATACTGCAACTGGAGTTGTATGAGTGCTATAATTTTGGCTCTCCAAAATTTTAGCATCGTTACGAAAATTACAAAATAATTTATTTCTCCTCATCAAATTATTCTTTTTCATTATATAATATTCATTCAAATCTTCTCTCTTCATTTTTTCACCAACTCTTATAAACTATCTTCATTTTTTTCACCATTTCTCATAAAATATCTTAACTTTTCACCAACTCTCATACCCAAAATTTTAACCACTCCAAAATTTTGTCACTCAAACACAAATGGTCCATTGAATTACATTGGAACAGAAGCCAATTGTTCATACAAGCCCCACAAGGTAAGCCTGCACATTCGAGCCCTCTTACAAACTCAGGTTCAACATAAATCATATCGTTCTTCCAAACTAATTAAGAGAGAGAGAGAGAGAGAGAGAGAACTCAATACAATATCAAAGAATGGTCAAACTTTGTCTTTTGGCAACAATCATGCTACATCTCCTATATCAACAGTACAAGAGATCCCTGAATCTCATTGGTCAACAACATTTCAATTAGGAAGATGCCCGAAACTGTTAAAGACGGGCAACATTTATTCAGAGTAAAGCCTTTCTATAATCAAAATTGATGCTATCTTAAAAAGGACGCAATAATAAAAGAACCTATCAACAAAAAAGTAATAATTCTAAGCTGAGGAAAACAAAAACAAAATTAAAAAGACAGAGAAAGGCTAAAAGTGTGCTGACAATACACTCATGAAGGCCAGCAATCCCCTTTTGTTGCCAACGGCATAACATTCTATTCACTGCCAGCAGTTACCACAAAATCTGCTCCAACCTAGAGCAAAGCCTGACGCCAGAACGAGATTGCCCAATCTATTCCCACTCAGAGACTCCTTGCACTCATTTATCCTTCTTCGCCAAGGCCTCCCCTTTGCACTCACTCCCAGCAGTAACCACAAAACCTACTCCAACCTGGATACAAGCACAAGCTACTAATGAGATGCCAGCCAAAAGCTAGTAGGGGAGAGAGAGAGAGAGAGAGAGAGAGAGAGGGAGATTACTTGGCAATCTTTCAATACGACACGCTCTTGGACCTGCACATTGCTGCAAATCACAGAACCTTGGATCGAACAACCATCCCCAATGGTGACATGATTCATAATAACCGAATTAGCGACCTGAATGATGAAGCAGAAAAATTAGGAGTATAGGCAAATTTCTCTGCTAACCCAAGACCTACCATTGTGGCAGTCAGGTCTGGTCTAAACCTCATGATTGAGAAGATCATCATACCTTTACATTAGAACCTATCCTGCAGTGACGGCCAATAACAGACCGTTTCACACTACATTTGTCACCCATTTGTGACCCTTCCCCAAGCATACAATGTGGTCCCACCTAAAACCACCAAACTACTTCATGAGTATACCGAGAGGCAACCTAAACATGGCATACAAAGCAATCACCTGAACATTCTCCTACTATATGGCATAGTAATGCTCATGAAGCAAATCTGGCAGAGGTAGTTGTAATGCTGTGTTTTTAAGAGCATACATTCAACTCACAGTTGTTTTTGCCCCAAGCTCTGCTGAAGGATGGATGATGTTATTATGGGCAGAGAAGGAATATCCTGATAGATGACTAGCCTCGCCTATGATCTGACCCATAGAGAACAGAAACCAGAGTCAGATTAACTGAAAGGAGACCAAAAGAAAACGTAGGTAATCTAATGAGGACCAACTCTGTAACTGACTCACATCCCGATTTATGTCACTGAAAGCTTGAATGGAATTTAAGCGCGCACAGTACTTGCTGTCGCTAGCAATGTAAACGCAGCATTTATGGGATCTTCGAGCAGAACCATTGGTACCGAATCCATAAAGTTCATGAAAACTTGGAGTAGATGCATTCGCCAGAATTCTAGACATCAAGACTTGGTTCTTCTGGGAATTAACCTTCTCATTTCCATTCTCTTCTGCTTGCGGCGTACCATTTAACAATACTTCTGACTTCTGATGTTCATAAAGCAAAATGAGCTGGTTTAGAGGCTTTAAGAAAGATAAATTTTCCATAGCAACCCAAAAGGCGGGGGTGTATAATATACGAACCAGCTGGCTCCGGACCAGATAAGGCAACACATCCTGCCTCAGGCTTTGAAAAGTATTCTTTTGATCAAGAACTTCTTGTAGAACAGACCTGGGAAATATTCAAGGAGCATAAATTGCAGAGACTAGAGCACATACAATTTCAAAAGATGACAGAAAGATAGCTGGAAAAAAGGAAGATAACAATCAAACCTCTTGAATGCATACAAATGAGCATCCATGAGATCAGCTCGGATTTCCATCTACATGAGAAATGAAACGAGAAAAAATAGAGAAGTTTTAGAAAAGCAGAATGCTGGATTGAACATTTAACTCGGGCATTTTTCTCTGATACCAAACTAATGCAGGACTGACAGAATAAAACAAAATAAATTGATAACATAGCGAACGGCGAATGTAAGAGTCTCACTAACACCGATCGATCATGATATTAGTGGCATCTCGCCACAACAATCGAGGCGTCACACCTCACATTGGCGTCTAACCAATAAGAAAAGGAGTACAGATGGAATAAAACGAAATAAATTGATACATTACAATCAAGTCCACCAGGAGCCATTACTAATATACAGCTCGAAAATGTTTGCCAAAAGCAAAATGAAAAGTAGACAGTATGTGTTGAATTTAGAAGGAAAAACTCAATCTCTTATTTAGAACGATTACAATCCCCTCAATATATAGATGATAACCCTCATCTATTTCAGGGATATTTACAACTTACCTAGGAAAGAAAAAACTTCCTAAAACATAAAACTATAAAAAAGGAAACACAACTCTACAGATTTGGTAACAGACTACCAAATCCCCTAAAATCATGGGATAAGAAAATACGATCTGTTAGGATCAATCACATTAAATCTCCCTATAATTCTACACTCCCCCTCAAGCTGGGCGGTAAATATTTATTAACCCCAGCTTGGAACTCAGATCATCAAACACTTTTCTCGGTAGAGCCTTGGTAAGAATGTCAGCTGTTTGAAGACATGTAGGCACGTACAACATCTTGATTATTCCTTCCTCTATCTTCTCCTTTATGAAATGTCGATCAATTTCCACATGTTTTGTTCTATCATGATGTACTGGATTTTTGGCAATGCTGATTGCTGACTGATTATCACAGAACATTTTCATAGGTTCTTCATCTGAAATCTTTAATTCCTTTAGCACCCTTCTTAACCATATTCCTTCACAAATGTCGTGTGCCATTGCCCGGAATTCAGCTTCTGCACTACTCCTTGACACCACTGATTGCTTCTTACTTCTCCATGTGACCAGATTACCCCACACATATGTGCAGTACCCTGAAGTTGATCTCCGGTCTTGTACTGATCCTGCCCAATCTGCATCGCTAAACACTTCAATATCTCTTCTTTGGTTCTTCTCAAAAAATAATCCTTTACCTGGTGTTAGTTTCAGGTATCTCAGGATTCTATACACAGTCTCCATGTGTTCTTCATTTGGATTATTCATGAATTGACTTACCATGCTGACAGAGAAGCCAATATCTGGTCGTGTGTGAGATAGGTATATTAGCTTACCCACTAATCTTTGGTATCTCCCTTTATCCACGGGTGCACAATTTTCCTTAGCTCCTAGTTTGGTTGTTGGATCCATAGGAGTATCTGCTGGCTTACACCCGAGCATTCCAGTCTCTTTTAAGAGATCCAGGACATATTTTCTTTGTGAGACAGAGATTCCCTTTCTTGACCTTGCAATCTCCATACCTAGGAAGTATTTGAGGTTCCCAAGGTCCTTGATCTCAAACTCTGCAGCTAGAAAACTTTTAATGGTGCGGATTTCCTCTTCATAGTCTCCTGTTAGAATTATGTCATCCACATATACAATGAGGACAGCAAGCTTTCCTGCAGGAGAGTGTTTAACAAACAGAGTATGGTCTGTCTGACATTGAGAGTAGCCATGTTTCTTGACTACCTTTGTGAATCTTTCAAACCAGGCTCTTGGAGATTGCTTGAGCCCATATAGAGATCTCCTAAGTTTACAAACTTTGTTGCGGGTAGCTTGTGTCTCAAATCCTGGAGGAATTTCCATGTAAACTTCTTCAGCTAGGTCCCCATTTAGGAAGGCATTTTTGACATCTAGTTGGTGGAGAGGCCAGTCAAGATTTGCAGCCAAAGATAGTAGAACCCGAACTGTGTTTAACTTGGCTACAGGGGCAAATGTCTCCTCATAGTCGATTCCATATGATTGGGTGAATCCCTTTGCAACCAGCCGTGCCTTGAATCGATTAACACTTCCATCTTCATTATATTTGACTGTGAAGATCCATTTGCAGCCTACTGGGCGTTTTCCGGCTGGTAATTGTGAGATTTCCCAAGTTCCATTTTTTTCAAGTGCATGAATTTCTTCATACACTGCTGATTTCCACTCAGGTGAGCCGAGAGCTTCTTGTATATTATTAGGAACCTGGATGTTGTCGAGGTTGGCAACAAATGCTTTGAACTTTGGTGACAGTCCTTCATATGATACAAATGTGTATATAGGGTGTTTTGTGCATGATCTTACACCTTTTCTCACAGCAATAGGGATGTCACTATCATCATTAGGTTCGGGATTATAGTTACCTGATGGATCTTCACTTGATCTAGGACTTGGGTCAGATTCTTGGGGTTGCTCAAGAGATGCTTGTTGTTCCATCTCCTTTTGGTTCTTTCTCCTCCTTGAGTAGGTAAGCAACTCATCATTCTTTGTTGATTGAATAGTGTCCAGATTTTGAGGTGGTGGATTAGTAGGCGATTGATCTTGAGAATGAGATGATTCTAGGAAGTGATTTTGAGGAGGAATGGATTCATGATTTAGTGATGGGCAGGGTTGGTCAGAATGAGATGATTCTAGGAAGTGATTTTGAGGAGGAATGGATTCATGATTTAGTGATGGGCAGGGTTGGTCAGAATGAGATGATTCTTCAATATTCCAAAGCTGGTATTCCTGGATAAAATTGGTCTGCCCCTGAATATCAGATTTGGGGAAATAAGGTTGTTGCTCAAAGAAGGTGACATCCATGGAGTGATAGAACTGTTTAGTGACTGGTGAGTAGCACTTATATCCTTTTTGAGTTGGAGAGTACCCAAGAAAAATACATTGAAGAGCTCTAGGATCAAGTTTGTCCCTATGTTGTTGATGGACATGGACAAATGCTGAGCACCCGAAAACTTTGAATGGGATGGTGGAAATTAGACGAGTATTGGGAAAGGACTGAAGAAGAGTCTGACAAGGAGTCTGGAAGTTGAGAATACGGGAGGGCATCCTATTTATGAGATATGCGGCAGTGAGAATGGCTTCACCCCAGAAAATTTTTGGTACATGGGTAGAGAACATTAGGGAGCGAGCAACATCAAGAAGATGCCGGTTTTTTCTTTCGGCAATACCATTTTGCTGAGGAGTGTTGACACAGGAACTTTGGTGAACTATACCCTGACTCAATAGATAATCATTAAGAATGGAGTTGAAATACTCTTTGGCATTGTCAGTTTTCAGAATTTGGATTTTCCCTTGGAATTGTGTTTGGATCATGGTGTTGAAGGTTTTAAAAATCTGGTTTGCCTCTGATTTTTCTTTCATGAGGAATACCCATGTGAGTCTAGTGTGATCATCAATAAATGAAATGAACCAGCGGGAACCAGTAACATTTTTGATCCTAGAAGGACCCCATATATCACTATGAATCATGGAAAAAGGTTGAGATGCTTTGTAGGATCGGTTAGGATAAGAATTGCGAATATGTTTAGAGAGTTGACAGATCTCACATTGAAACTCATTGGGATTTTTATTATGGAATAATGAAGGAAACAACTTCTCATGATACAAGAAATTTGGATGACCTAATCTATAGTGCCACAACATAATTGCACTATCATTATTAGACCGACTCACAGACAAAGAAATAGGACTGCTGGACACTGAACAATCGGATTGGTGAGTTGCTCCTTGAGGAGGATCATTTACCTCTAGAAGATAGAGCCCAGAGCACATCTTAGCACTGCCAATCATCTTCCCCGAGTCCAAGACCTGAAATTCACATAGGTTGGAGCCAAATTTAGTAACACAGTTGAGATCCCGAGTGAGTTTACTAATGGACAGTAAATTGCAATTTAATTTTGGCACAAGGAGAACTGAATCAAGAGTGATATTCTCTGAAACTCTAACAGAACCTGTACCAGCCACCTTTGAGAGTGACCCATCGGCTATTCTCACAGTTAAATTTTTGTAGCATGGGTTGTAAGTGGAAAAAAAGCTTCTTATCTCCAGTCATATGATCAGATGCTCCTGAGTCAATAATCCACGGACTTAGCTTCTCCTTTTTAACATTTAGAGCACTCAAAAAATTACCTTTTTGTGCCAAGGAACCGGATCCAATCACAGTGGGGGCAGGTCCAGACAAGGATTGGCGGAACAATTTCTGTAAGACTTCCATCTGTTCATTGCTGAAGGGAGTGGATTCGGATGATGATTTTTCATCCATGGAGACAAGGTTTCCCCTTCCTTCTGCATCATTGGCGAACCGGGAAGGCTTCCAATCTGCAGGTTTGCCGTGAATCTTCCAACAGATGTCCTTGGTGTGACCAGGACGTCGGCAATGATCACACCAGGATCGCCCTTTCTTTGGTCTGTGATCATTGTTGTTGGATGGATTTCCTCTAACTGCAAGGGCGGAGCTCTCAGAATTTGTCACAGAATCTTGAGAGCCCATCATGATCTTCTTTCGACTTTCCTCTCTCCGAACTTCTGAAAATGTTTCCCGGATATTTGGTAGTGGTTTGGATCCTAAGATTCTTCCTCGTACTTCATCGAGATTCTTATTCAATCCAATCAGAAATTTGTATATTCTTTTCCGTTCAATAATCTGTCTATACAGGATTCCATCATCCGGACATTTCCAATTGTGCTCCTCGAACAAGTCCAGCTGCTGCCAGTAGCGATTGAGTGTGTTGAAGTACTGAGTCACAGTTAACTCTCCTTGGCGGAAGTCATGGAGAGCACTCTCCACCTCGAACAATTCCGACGTATTCTCATTGTTAGAATACGTTTCCTTGGCAGCGTCCCAAATCTCCTTTGCTGTTCCATAGAGAAGAAAATTTTCTCCAATGTCATTTGTCATGGAATTAATGAGCCATGACATGACCATATTATTTTCAGCATTCCAAACTTTGAACTTTTCATCCTTCTTGTTCGGTTTGGCAGCAACTCCGTCGAGGTAATCGTCTTTGCCCTTTCCGCATATGAACATCATTACGGACTGGGACCATTGGAGATAGTTGTTCCCATTCAGTTTGTGTCCTGTAATGGGCATGAGGTTACTATCTGCACTACTGTTGCTGGAAGCCATGGCTTCCTGATTGGAGGTGATTTGGGAGACGGTAGCTTTCCCGTATTTGGTCATATGAGGGAATTAGGGTTCAGAGATGGCTCTGATACCATGTTGAATTTAGAAGGAAAAACTCAATCTCTTATTTAGAACGATTACAATCCCCTCAATATATAGATGATAACCCTCATCTATTTCAGGGATATTTACAACTTACCTAGGAAAGAAAAAACTTCCTAAAACATAAAACTATAAAAAAGGAAACACAACTCTACAGATTTGGTAACAGACTACCAAATCCCCTAAAATCATGGGATAAGAAAATACGATCTGTTAGGATCAATCACATTAAATCTCCCTATAATTCTACAGTATGGCAATGCAATACCTGACCAACTGCACGGAGTATGCTCTTCTGTATTCGAATATCTTTCTCTAGTTCAGCACCTGGCAAAGGTCACAAGAAGCGGCATGACAAACACATCATGCTATTATCCAAAAAAAAAGGAACAATTTTGAAGGTCTATACCCGTAGCTATATATAAGAGGAACTGTTTTGTGGGGTCCAGCCCTATAAGGTTGTAGCGCCCTGGCTTCTTAGTTTTGTCTTTTCCACCAGATGGACCAGAATCTGAAGGTCCACTGATGGGAGCAGAGCACAGCATTGCAGTCACCACAGCATCATGTCGTCTATGAGCAGCCGCCACTGCGCCAGGAGGAACATCAGAAATAAGATCCCCACTTACAACCTGCAGGAACATAAAAAACCTACATTTGTTGGAAAAACACTCAATAGAGCTCAATTACCATAATATATGGATGCTTACCATGATGTCCTTTGCTGTCAGGTGGTGAGCAATGGCCCGCAGTGCACCAGCAGTTCCAACATCTTCTGGGACTGCAGCAACCTGTAACGTTAGACTTAGCTTATCTATTTGGAGTATCATAAGAGGTTAAGCAGCACATGATGAAGGTAAATGTAGATAACTTCGAAGAGGCACGGTAATCATCTCTGCTCCTGCAATACCGACAACTACAGAGCAGGAGACAATTAAGGAAGCGACACGTAGCTTCCAAAAGGATACTCAATTATCTCAAAGAATGGAAGGAAGTATATACGTCAAATCATTCTTGCATGCAAGAGAGATTACAAAAATTCTTTGTACTATTTTTCAGTGCCATAACTATTGTGTCATTACCTGAACAAAATCTGGAATAACAAACTAATGCCAAATCTATTCAGAACCAGAAGCAAACATTGACCAGCAGTAGAGCAGTACTGAAAAATGTATAAACTGCCCGGGCACCTAATGCCATGAATCTCATATGTAGGACAATGTCTTTCATCTCTACTTTAAAAGAAAAAGAAATAGGTCATATATCTAACTAAAACCAACCATACATAAAGTACCAGCAGACATAAACCTAACTCAGATAAAGTTCTCCAAATAGGTAAGGTTGAACTTGAAATTGAAAATTGATCTTGCCATTTTGCTAATCGTGACAGGTGCTACTGCTCCTCAGGATGAAGCTGAGCAGACCACTGGCATGTGAGTTTTTTTCTTGTTGACTCATAAGAACATGTAAACATTTTAACGCCTTTACAACATTTCTGGAAGTGAAACAAAAGCATCAATCACAAACTATCTAGGATATGTTTGAGGACATCCAGTTTGAGGTGGGAAATGGCATGAGAGTCCGTTTCTGGACGGATCGTTGGTGCGATGATAGACCCTTAAAGGATATGTTTCCTTTTTAGTTTTCTCTAGCATGCAATAAGAATGCTCTGTTGCAGACTGCTTGGAGTGGGTTTCCAGGAGTGCTTCGTGGAATATTCAGTTTGTTAGGGGGGCTAATGATTGGGAGTTAGAGGAGTTTTTCGCGCTCTTCTCTTTACTTTACTCTAAAGTTTTGAGACTTCATGTTGAAGACAAGATGAGATGGGTGGGATCTAAGAATGGTATTTTCTCAGTGAGTTCTTGGTATTTGATTCTTGTTGGGGATTTCGATGAGAGCTTCCCTTGGAGACAGATTTGGAGGTCTTTAGCCCCGCCTATGGCGTCCTTCTTTGTTTGGGAAGCCACCCATGGAAGAATCCTTACCACTGACAACTTGAGGAGGATGGGAGTATACATGCTAGATTGGTGCTATCTTTGCAAATGTGATGGGGAGTCCGTTGAGCACATTTTGCTGCACTGTTTGGTTGCTAGGGAGTTGTGGTCCTTAGTGCTCTCTATTATTGACTATGATCGGGTGGTGCCTAGGAGGGTAGCTGATGTTTTGTAGTGCTGGAAAAGAGATTTTAAAGACCCTCGGGCCTTAGCTATTTGGAGAATGATCCCTACTTGTATTTGGTGGAATTTATGGAGAGAGAAAAATGGGAGATGTTTTGAGGGTGTGGCTTTGTCCATGGAGGGTTTGAGGGGAAATTTTTTGTTGTCTTTGTTCTTGTGGGTGAATGCCTTGTTGGGTTCTCCCTTTTCGGAATTTTTAGATTTCATTTGTTTTCTAGCTTGTTTGGTCTAGAGGTCTCAATATAGTCCTTTGTACTGTTCCTTCTATTCCTTTTTCTTTCAATAATTTTGCCTTAGTTATAAAAAAAAAAAACTATCTAGGCAATCATTATATCCTTTGTCCAAGTATTTCTTCAATCTTGCGGCAAGGTCCAACACAGTTCAAACAGTTCCTTCAAGTTCTATCTTAAACCTAAGGCATGGTTCCTCCCCAAAATTAAGAACCTAGACAATATGTGGTGGGAACAACTACAAAAATCAAAAGTTGGGGAATATATCCCTTCCACCACTTGGCATTGTAAATCAACAATATTCTTTTCCTAATATTCTTTTTTTAGTGGTGCATTACGTAGTCAGTTTAATTACTTGCCAGAAAATTGCTCCACTTGTGCACTTTTTATTACTAGCTTCATCATATTCTACACTATGAACACAGCTAATACTGGAAAAAATGGATGCCAAAACATCATCTAATTGCTTCCAACCCAAATTCATCTTACACAAGGCTACAGTTCTACAAAAATGAAGCTATCATTTTGTCTAGTAAAAGCAAGAGCATTAAGAATGGCTATGTTTTCCAGATAAAAGCACGATTTTTTCTTTTTTGACAGCCACAATCCTTCATGAAGCAGAAAATACCTCAACATGTAGACGATCAACATAAGCCCCTGATATCCAACCACCAACCCGAACAGCAGCATCTTGCCCTTCAACCACCTAACAGACATTAAAAAAAAACAGGCAAATTATCAACCTCAGACATTTCTTATAAAATATTCACCAAATTAGTGAAGTTTCCGTTGTTTTTTCTCTTCTATCTCTTTTCCTCCTATATAATATTCACCAAAATCCAAAAGAAGCACAGCTAGACACGAGATTGAAAACCAAAATAGAGGTAGAGACAAGTGGAGTAGGATGCAGAGGAGAACCGTACAACAATAAGATCCTTAAGGTTACTTTGTTCTAAGAGCTCCAGGACGTACGAGAGAACCGGCCGGTTTGCCACCGGAAGTAGAGCTTTCGGAACCTCCTGCATTTAGGAAAAAGAGCAAATACAATGAAAACCCATTACACGCTGAAAGAATCTTCTTGGACAACAATAACGATTGGGGTCTCAGAAACACCTAGAACAAAAAAAATAGGTTCTCCAATAAGAGGAACCAAAAAGCAAACCAATTAGTATCTTAGTCTTGATTTTATTTCAATAATTTCACACAAAAGAAGCAAAAAGCGAGCCTTTAAGGAAAAGTAGGGAGGCACGCGGAGAGGAACCTTAGAGACGAGAGGGATGAGCTTGTTGGCGAAGTCACCGGCCAGAACTACTACTTGAAAATCCATCGGAGCAGAGCAGGGAGAGGGAGACAGAGAGAGAGAAGTGGGTGGGTTTCGTGGGGTTTCTCTCCCTTTCACCTTTGTCTCTCCTCTTCTGCTATGGGGGAGAATTGTGTTCAGGAAGGCATTAAAAACACTAATTATATTTAACCTTAAGGAGTTCCGTAGCAATCGGGGATGTAGCTCAAATGGTAGAGCGCTCGCTTTGCATGCGAGAGGTACAGGGTTCGATCCCCTGCATCTCCACAAAAGGTTTCTTTTCGTGTTTTCTCTGGAGAAGGATCGCTTTTTTTTAAAACAATTTACTCATGATCTTTCTCCTACCTTTTTTTTTCTAAGCGATTTTTCTGTTAGATTTATAGGTGATGATGGCAAGAGATACCGGCCTGCTTGGTTTGCAACGGGCTGCGGAACGACTATATCACAACTTCCTAAAATAAAGACGTCATTTCTTAAAATAAATACATAATAATTGAATGCAAAACATTAACTAACGCATGTAAAACAGTCAACAACTACTATAAACAAGTCTGAACAACTCGGCATGTCTCTCCTTATACTCTACGTAAAAAAGTTGAGATTTTGGTCTATCAATACCCCTTTTTCAGTAGACTCAACTCAAAAAACTGTCAATGTCATCGTTCGGGCAATCATTGCAACTATTGCTTGGCTTTACCTTCGACATGGAATGACTCTAAGGAAACCTTTTGTGCTTCTGTAGTGCATTGATACTCAAAGAATTGATCGATGTGGTTGAACAACTTAGTAGGATCATTACCAGAGAACCTTGGAAACTCGAATTTAGCCATTTTTTATTAAAAAAATTGAAGGCCTCCATTCATGTCATCTTTATTCTCTGCCCTTATGGTGCGAGAAAGGTCATTGTAGTGATGACTGGTTCCGACACTAGGAGAAAATAAAGCATTGGACAAGCAGTTGATCGGAGCTTCCAATTGGTGGAGTTTGCCAGCAACACCAAGCTTCATTTGGTAGAAGCATTCTTAAAGGCTGCCAACTATTGCTTCTAAACGCTTGATTCTCTCTTTGCGGGTAGTCATTGAACCAGCCTCTGATACCATTGATAGGCCTTAGTCAGAGCTATAGCAAAGTGATATAATTCTCTTTGAGTGAGAATGAACCTCAAGTTGTTTAGTTAAAAATATGCATTTTTTTTATTAAAGCTTCAAGTATAATTTAATTAAACAACTACTAACAACTTTTCCTAAACTTAATACCACAACTTTCTAAAATAAAGACACAATAACTGAATGCAAAATATTAGCTAACACATGCAAAACAGTCAACAACCACTATAACCAAGTCTTCAAAAACCCAGCACGTCTCTCCTTTTACTCCACATAAATAAATTGGGACCGTGGTCTATCATAAGTTGGTCTTTTTTTCCCTTTAATCACATCAGGAGTATGTCTTGTTATGGAAGAGATTATCTTTTTTTCCTTCGTGGGTCCCCCTTTTTGTTAGGGAGCTTTCAAATGAATCAGATTGAAAAAGACGGTCTATGAGTAGCTTCCATTACTCTGGCTTAATCCAACTTTGCGGCAGTTGTGTTTGAGTATTAAAATTTTGGGGAGGTTAAAATTTTAGGGTATTGAAATTGATGAAAAAGTAAAGAGATAAATTATTTTAATGAATTGTTTATATTTATTATAATAAAAAATAATGATTTGATGAGAAAAAAATAGATTATTGATACATCATGATATGTGTAGGGGAAGATTGTTATGGGAATTTTCATAGGGGAGGTTGTCTATCTATGGGGTGTTCTTTCGAGTTTGTCCCCTTTGTTATGGCCCTTCAACATGGGCTTCTTGGTCTTTACTATGGAGTGGGCTTGGGCCACTTGGACCAATTTATTCCTTTCCCATCAATAGGTAAAAAGTATATTCCTAAATTAGCAAGCACATTAAATTTGTACTTAAAATGAAACAATTGGGGTGTCAAGTATTGCCATTGAAGCTACACATTGTAAAAGCTCTGGCGTATTATTGTAAGAATTTGATTAGGGCTGCACAATTGAAAATTCGGTCCAGTTTTCGGATCGAAAATCCAAATTTCCGGTTGTACTTATATAGAGGACCGGACCGGATTCATTTTTTTAATTGTTTTACTTTTTTTAGGTTAATTTCGAATGGGGAATGACATATAAAAATTGTTAAAACTAAACTTTTTAAGTTTGTAATTTGTATTAAAAATTTAAAAAAAATATTTTTTTTTATATTAATAAATACGGTCCGGTCCGGATTGTCAAAAGGTATGGACCGGATCAGACTGCAAAATATAATGACAAAAAAAATTAGTCTAAATTAGCAAAATTAACGATAGATGGTACAAAGTGTACACAAATTGGTAGTTTAGGAAAAAAAATGTAACAAAATTAGTAATGTATTGTGTAGTGTTGAAGCCATAATAGTTGATGAGCTAACCATGTATTTAAACCTATTATTTATATATCTATTGCACAATACCCATATTATTTAAATGATTTTTAAAAATAGGAGTAGAGTCACTAACAAAGTCACGAGAGAGTAAGTATTATAACAAGTCACGTGAAGAGGAACTTCAAGTAGGGACGGCCAACGGTAGCCATGGCCCCCTAGCTTCCCAAAAATCCTTGCATATTTTTTTTCTTTCTTAACTATTTTTTTTTAGCATTTTAGCCCCTAAAATTTATTTATATGTAATTGACGGCTCCTTTGATTCAATCATGGCTTCGACTTCAAGACAACGACAAGACAAATGAAGAAATTAGTCAAGAAATCCATGAATCATGAAGAACAACAAGACAAATGAAGATACCAGTCAAGAAGTGAATCATGAAGAAAACATTTCCTGTGCATGAGTTTCGAGATGAATTGTGAGGCTATGAAAGGAGAATGAAATGGCAAGAACATTATATATATATATATATTGGATCGAGATACTCTGCAATTCGGTCAAAGACAATAGAAGAGAGAGGGACACAAAAGAGTGAGTTCCGCACGGGACCCAGACACACACCTGACCCGTACGGTCACCCAAATTACAGAGGATCCCGATCCATTACAATTAAGGAATAACAGGGAGTGTGACTAAGCACATTAAAAAAACCGAGGAGATGTGAAGCCCATTTCCATGATGGGCCAAACGAACCGGATCGAAAGTGAAAGTCTCGCCCAAAACAAAATATATGTACAGCTCGGAGTGACCCAAAGTTCTAATCCTGCAGAAAGCCCGAACGACTAACGGCTAGAAAATCCTAAAGCTCAAAAACAGCGTGGCTTACCAAATAAGAGAAGGGCACGTAGCCGTTGGATTTCACATCCATCTATCGGTTAGATTTCCATAAAGTATTTGACCGTTGGGGCTTGCAGCGTTTCGTACTTTTTCTTATATATAAATAAATATTCCTCTCAAGTTCAAAATCCTGTAAAAAGAAAGAAAGTAACGCTGCAAAGACGAAAGCCGTTGAATCTGAGAGAGAAACTTGAGAGAGCGGGACAGAGGGAAAGAGAGAAGAAGAGAGGTTGGTTGTAGGCGGTCGACGAGGTGGCGACCACAGACGCTGAAGAAGGAGGAGGAGAGACGCACAACAGTCGTCTCCAAGTGTTTCTGTCATCGCTTTTATCGAGCTTTGGAGGAGTATTTCGCTATAACTCTCAAGAACAAGAGCAAGAAATGGCCTCAAGAGCTATTGCTCCTCTGCAACAGCCCAGAGGTACCTCCATTTCCGCGAGGATTGAATCTTCAACTGGGTTTTTCTTTTTTATTTCCTTTTTCGATCTGTTGGTGGGACCTGATGGTTTTTTGTTTCCTTAGAATATCTTATTTAATCGGAATCTGGGATTTCTTTTGGCAAAATTTTAATTAAATCCGTGGAATCTTTGTTCTTTGATTGTTGAATGTTTTGGCGAATCATTAAAAGTCTGTTTCTTTGGTTTTCCTGAGTTAACCAACTAATCTGCCCATGTTGTGCAAAGATTTGGGAGAAAGTGAATATTAGGACACGAGAAAGAAATAGTAAAGATAAAGAAAAGATCATTGATCTGTATATGCAGGGATTGACATAAAATTTTGTTTTCGGGGCCTCTGTTTCGTGCAACTTAGTGCCCTGTCGTTGACAACTAATGAGAACTAGTCTTTGATTACTTTTGGTTTTTTTCACTTAGTGTTGTAGTGCTCGTTAGGGATTTGTTTCTCTAACATCGACAAGACATATTTCATGATCTTATCTCCCGCTGTACAAGATTATACATCGTAATTGCATTTAAATTTAATTGCTCGATTTGGTTTTTGTGGCTCTTTTTTAAATTTCTGTCCCAGATCCTGGTATTCTTATTTCCGACTGTATTTTCAGGTGAAGGGAAGCAAAAGAATGTACCAGTGGAAGGAAGGACCAGGCGCGTTCTTCAAGATATTGGTAATCTGGTTGCTGAGAGAGCTGTGGAAGGGAAGCTTCATGCACAGATTTCTCAGCCTATTGCAAGGTCTACCTCTTTCTCTTCCTCTCTCCCTCTCCATCCCAACACCCCCCAAGGCACGGCTTGCTCACAAAATAATTTTTTTGCCTGGCAGGACATTGGGTAATGCACAAGCTGCAGCTGAGAAGAACAAGGTGGAGTCAGAAACTAATTTCGTTGAACCATTCTCTGAGTTCAAGCCTTGAATTTCAGTCTCACCAATTGAATTTCTTGAATTCTGCAGAAGCCAATAGCAGCAGCTGTAGATGCTGTAGCTGGTAATATGGTCGGTGTTGGGAAAGGCCGTGCAGCAACGAAGGCTATTGTTCCTCAAAAGAATATTCTCACGAAGCCCAACACCGATGAGGTGATTGTGATTAGCTCTGATGAAGAAGACGAGAGTAAATGTGCTGCCGGAAGAAAATCAAGATTCACCTCAAGGAAGAATGTCAGGACCTTCACTTCAACCCTCACTGCTCGAAGCAAGGTGAGTTTTTTCAATATTATTAGCCCTGCTCTGCTCTGATTTATGAGTGTCGGTTTCTATTTCTTCCTTCTGTACTGAACTCGATGAAGATCAGGCTGCTTGTGGACTCACCAATAAGCCGAAGGATCCAATAGAAAACATCGATGCGGCTGATGTTGACAACGAATTGGCAGCAGTTGAGTACGTGGATGACATGTACAAGTTCTACAAGCATGCAGAGGTAGCATTTCAAACGTCTGATGCCTCTTTCTTCTTCTTCTTCTTTCCCTTTCTTTTTATCTGATGTTAGAATTTTTGCTGAGGCAGGATTCGAGTCAAATCCACGACTACATAGTTACGCAGTCAGATCTAACTGCTAGGATGAGATCAATCCTTGTAGACTGGTTGATAGAAGTCCATCGCAAATTTGAACTCATGCCGGAGACCCTCTATCTTGCAATAAATGTTGTGGATCGTTTCCTTTCGTTAAGAACTGCATCTAGGAGGGAACTTCAGCTAGTTGGAATGGGATCACTGCTGATTGCAAGCAAGTATGAAGAGATTTGGGCACCAGAGGTAGTAAACTTTCTTCAAATGCTTTGGTTTTTACTCAAAGTTCTCTTTTTGCCTAATCTTCTTGGGTTTTGGAAATGGCAGGTCAATGACTTCGTCTGCATTTCAGACAATGCATACGTCAAAGAACAAATTCTGGTCATGGAGAAAACAATCTTGGAAAAGCTGGAATGGTTGTTGACAGTCCCCACTCCCTATGTCTTCCTTGTTCGATATATCAAAGCCTCTGTTCAATCGGATAAAGAGGTGGGCATAAATTTCGATTCTGATTCAAATAAGTTTTCTGATATTGCATCTAATTTGGATTAATCTGTTTGCTTTTTGCGATTATGTAGATGGAGAATATGGTGTTTTTCCTAGCTGAACTTGGTTTAACGCACTACTCTATTGTTACTTCATACCGCCCATCTGTAATTGCTGCTTCGGCTGTTTATGCTGCACGATGTACCCTTGACAAGAGCCCTTTCTGGACTGAAACTCTAAAGCACCATACAGGCTACTCGGAAGATCAGCTAAAGTAAGCTCTCTCTCTCTCTCTCTCTCTCTCTGTAAGCTCTCTCACCACTACTGATTTGGTTCTACTTTCCAATGGTAATAGGGAGTGCGGAGAGATGTTGGTTAGCTTGCATGCTGCTGCTGCAGAAAGCAAGCTCCGTGCAGTTTATCGGAAATTCTCCTCTTCAGACAGGGGAGCTGTAGCTCTTCTCACTCCAGCCAAAAGCCTTTCAAGCAAATCCTTGAAGAACTCAACATAAGAGATTTTCAAGCGCATCATGCCATCAGTTTTACTTGGCAAAGTCTATAGAGGAAGAGGAGATCATTCTGCCGTTATGATCTTTTAGCTTTTTTATTAGTATCTTTTGGGTTTTTCCCCCTTCTTCAGTAGCTGCAAAAACCAGTGTGGAATGAAGGCTTGCAGCTCAACTTTTATGGTTATTACTAAAAATTGTTTGTGGCATCATCATTTTAGTCTGTCTATACTAATAGAATTGTTTGTGGCATAATCATATTTCCTCACTCTCTCTTCTCTCACGTCTCTCTCTTTCACGCCCAGCAAACAACGATCTTCCACCCAATCTTCTCCATCTTTTCTCTTTTACAAGCAACACAAAGTAGAATCAACAGTGACAGCCCAAAACAAAAAAGACCCGAGGAAAATGACATTTTGTCCAACCTCTCGATATAGCGCGCTCATCAACAAAGAAAGTCAGTAAACGGGTCCCCCCCGGCCATAACGCTTGATTGGCCACTTCTCCTTTTCAACTCACCGCTCCAACAAGGACGAGATGATTTCGGAAACAGATCGAGAAGCCAATGGAGTATCACACCCATAATATCTCATCTGTCCTAGTATTTTCTATATTAACCTGGTAGATTATCTAACAATGGGCATTAAGCACTAATAATGATGCCCAATATAACATATAAAAAAATTTCTTCTTGGCCAGGAAATGTACTTATTTTGGCAGTTTTCTATTAGATCTGGATTTGAAGTAGCCAACAGCACAAAAAAACTGGACCCACTTCTGTCTAGATCCAATAACATCATCCCACCCCCACTTTCTAAATTTCTATATCTCTGTGACCCATACAAAAACCAAAGAGAAAAAAACACAAAAACATTTGAAAGTTTGAAACAATATGGAAGGGTACCAGGTGATAGAGGGGATCTACCAACTCCTCCAAACTATCCCCATAGGATACTCAAGTAATCATGAAGTTTCACCCAACCAAATGACAACTTGACAGGGCATTTTCTGCAAGCAATTAGAATATAAAAACACTAGCCTGAAAGCTTGCTTTTTACCAATTCTCTAGGGGTTCAGAATCTCTGTGATCATACACTTCTTACAACTATCTGACTTCGGAATTCAGATTCAAATTAAGCTAATACCAACAAATTCCTAACCTGATGATACAAGCAAAGAATTAGAAGCCCATAAAGCTCGAAGCAAATCAGTCGGGGAAAACAGAAACTATACCCTGAAGACGATCACAATTCTCCGCCTCCTTTTGAGCACCGAGAAGGGCATCAATGAGCTTTCCTCATTGCGGGCGATAACGAAACTATAATCTTGATGCCCGGTGCTTTTGAAGTTCCCTAACGTATCCGCCGGGAAGCGAGTAACTAACTTAGCAACGAAACGCTCTGTTCAGCACTCCACACACACACATGCGGCACGTCGAATCACCTCAGGCAGATCCGCCCCTCTGCTCCAGTCTCCGCCGGCAGAATCGTACACCAAGACGAGCCCTTCTCTCACACTCCTTCCACTCCTCCTCAACTGAACCAACACCACCTTCTCTTCCACCCCTACGCAACTGAACCTAAGGGTGCTGTCCAGTCTAATTTGCAACGGGAGCGGAGGGCTCTTTAATCTACACCACTCCCCAAACCCACTACTGTTACTGTTGCTATGGCTGCCTTTACAAATACCAATGATTTTTCTTCGCGCGTCGAATTTCCAAAACGAAAGCTCCACGGCGTGGCTGGCAAGAACGTACACGTGTCCCGCCGCAGCACAAGCCGCTACAACGCAGCCGCCGCCGGGAAGCGCTCGGCTTCTCAACCACGTACGTGCCTCCACGTCGTACAAATCCATCGAACTGGCGTAAACGTGAGCCTCGGCGTTGGGAACCGCCCGAGCGGGCTCGTCCCCGGCCGCACCGATCTTGAGTCCCCCGATTACATAAAACACTCCCTCCATCGAGGCCCCGATGCAGCCGTACCGCCTCCTGGGGGCGTGGGACACCACGCACCACGTGTCGGTTTCGGGGTCGTACTCCTCCACCGCAGTCGTCTTCGAACCACCCCCAGTGGCGTATATCTTGCCCGAAACCACAGCCGTCGCGAACTTCTGCCTCGGGGATATCATCGCCGACCTCGCAACGACCGTCCCCGACCACGTGTCGTAGCGCACCATCGCATTGCTACCGATGATGTAGATTCTGGGTCCGACGGCGCACAGCCGCGCATGGGACAACAAGCCATGGAAATTCCCGAACGAAACGGCGTCGTAGGGGAGGAAGAAAGCAACCTTCCAGAGCCCCTCGTTCTGGAAGCAGAGACTGGCGGCGTAGAGACCGGAGTCGGTGGCGGAGACTGCGAAGATAACGTTCCGTAGGCGGCAGAGTCGTCGGCGAAGATCGAAGAAGTAGGGGGAGTGGAGGAGGCGGACCCACCTGCGGCAAACCAGAGACAGAGACGGGAGAGAGGAAGACGGAACGCGTGAGAGGCATTCGAGAAGCAAATCATCCGGGAGAGAGGAGACAGTGGTGGCGGCGCAGTGGGCGTTAACAATACTTTGAGGGTGAAAGAGGGTCGTGTTCTGGGATAAGGATTTGGTATCGTTGGGGTTGGGGAAGCAGGATTTCATTAGCCATGAGAAGTGACGGGAGTTGCAGCTCTCTGACATGTGGGGTGTGGAAACTGGTTGGTGGTATTAATGAGAGAGAGATAGAGAGGAGAAGGGAATGAGAGGGAGAGAGTGAGCTTTCAGGATTTTAATGGAGATGGGGAGACTGATTTTCAATTTGGGAAATGGAATCTACGAGGAACTCTCGTCTTTAGACTGATTTTGACTGCTTTGTACTCCTTAGGGCAGGTTTCGACTGCTGTGTCTACGGCCAGGAGGGTCAGGGAAGCCTCCTATTGGACGCCGGAGAGAATAATGCTCCTAGTAAATAAAGGCTTTTTTATGTTATACTTTAAACAATCTACTCTTAAGTTTATACTTTAGACCTCATATTATAATTTGATAATTAAGATTGTATTAAAGTTAAATATACTTTTCATCAATTTATTAGAATTAAGACCCTTTCCAATTTAAATTATTAATTTTATTATATTTTGCAAATTCACTATCAACTATTCAACATTGTAGATTTCACACCGTCAGCGATCAATTTGAACATAAATTAATAATTTTTATTTTGAAACAAGATTTCATCACTAATATTTATAGATGAAAAACATGAATTTTGTTCTAAATTACAAGTAGATAGTACAAAATGTACCCTACAATTTAAGGGTGAAATGTGACTAAAATTTAAGGGTGAAAATATAAACCTATCAATAATTTAAGATGTTATGCATAGGGTTTGACAGTTTAGAAGCGATAATTATTAAAGAAACAAGGCAGGAGTGGACAAATATTTTAGCCAAAACTAGAATGATAGTACAAAATGTACCCTACAATTTGGTGTTTGTATAAAGTTGAGAGAGAAATGATTTGATATAATTGTTTAATAAAAAAATATGTGAAAAATATAGAGAGAGAAAATTTATGTTGAATAAAAAAGTAAAAAATTGTTGGAGATTATGTAAAATGCATTGGTGTTTGTGTTTGAATTCTGAATATGTTCGGGGGTAGTTTTGTGAATGTATTTAAATCCTGAAAAAATGTAGAAAACGAACTTGACCTAGAATTAATAGAACCTCGAGTTTGATTATTTTTTTAAAAAAAGTATGTTTGTATTTTATATAGATGGAAAACTTGAGGATATCTTAAACATGTCATTGAAGACAAAACATGTGATAAGTCATAAATTATGGAGGATGGAGAATGAATTTTGTTTTTCCATATCCAAAATCTTAAAATGTTGTTATTTTTTTCATTTTTCATTTATAATGAATAACAAAAAAATTAACTAAAACTCTGACCCAAAATACATAAATTAACAATTTGGACCCTAAAAATTGCAACAAAAAAAAATTGAAAGTTGAGTAGCTTTTGTTTCTCGATGCCCAACATTTTCGAGCATATTATAAACAATTATAAATTAATAATTTTGTTTATATTAAATAATTTTTTATTATTATTATATTTATTCATATTTTCTTTCCTCACTTTTTCATCCATTCACAAAATATTTTTATTTTTTTAGCATCTCAATACCCTAATATTATTCACCCAAATTTCCACAGACAAACAATGTTGCATTCCCGTCCATACCAAAATAAGAACAGGAACCGAAATTTGTTGACACAATGTAATTTTTCCAACAAATAAAAAACCGGCAGTCAATGGTCATTGGTACAGCGACTGCGAGACGCAGCACATGACTATCTGATTCCTCGGGAGACCCGCTTGGTTATAAAATTAGATTATGAATATAACAAACACCATAACAGCAATAACTAGGAATATTAAAACACTCATCTTCCACCTTATCCATGTGTGTGTTTTTTTCCATGAAAGCAATAAAAAAAATCCAATATGAAAGCAATAACTTTTGCAGGAGTCATTGGTACGTTGGTTTGGAAAAAAAAATTGTAATATTTTGATAAAATTATGAATATTTAAATATTTTAAAATTATATAGGTATAAATATAAAAATTGTTAAAAGAGATTGATTATTTGTAAAAAAAAGTAATAAAGTGTTGTATTAGAATACGTGTTTTCGTGATGTTTAGATTGTAAATATAAAAGTATGATGTAAATTTAAAAATTTGGTGGAAACGAACATAGCCAGTGTTTTGGTCGTTTTTCTTTTTTCGTACTATGATCTGATGACTCGCAGATAATGATGAAAGCGATTTATTTAAGAAGTTTGATTTGGAATTAAACATAAACAAAAAAAAAGAGCAATTACTAAATACACAACAAGGAATCGACAGAAACTCTATTGTTCATCTTTCAATTTTTCCCACACGGGTATTTATTTATTTTTTATAACAAGGAGAACCTGTACACAAATAAATCTCAAGTAGGCTATTAGAGTTTATTAGAGTCCCACGTTGCTAAAATAATGTGGGTTATTGTAATCAAATGCTTATAAATAAGTCTTTATATAATCTCTCAAAGACACACCAGTGAGTACACACATCTGCCCATTTGAGCCTTCTCACAGTGGATGTAGGTCTATAGACTGAACCACTTAAATCTTGTGTCTCACTTATCTCTCTTAGTCTAAATCATTCTTCTCTCTTTTATTTTATTTTAACATAGGCAACAGTTTATGGTACCCACTTAATTAATCATTGATTTTATTTTCAAGGAGAATCAAGTTTGGACTGTGCGTCTCATTCACACGAACTTTTGCCCTAACTAGTGAAGCAATACGGAGTGGATTTCCCAATTTTTATCGAGTATTTGCTGCTCTCAAACTCTTAAAAATAAAAATAAAAAGTCGCAATTGTTCAGATTTTCAAATGGAAATATTCAATATGTCCTTTTCAAAAAAAAGATAAAAGGAAATTATTGCATTAAATATGGCCGTGTGGATTTTTCATGTCATAATTTGGAATAAAAACTGTGGATCTTCACATAAAAAGCAAAAAACTTAACAAAAAAAGAACAAATAGAAGTTATGTAATCCAAAACAGAGGAGGCCAAGTTCTTCAAGCTCTTCAAGCTTTCTTCTTGAAAGCTTTCTTCTTGCTTTGTTTACACAATTGGCAATGGGAGGCCAAGTTCTTCAAGCTTGCTTATTGCTTTGTTTCCTGTTGAAGGAATGATCTTTGCTCCATGTATTTGTTTTCCTCCACATATTGGTTTGTATCTAAGCTCTATAATTGATTATCCTTTGCAGATTTGGAGAGACTGAATTTAATATTCTCTATAGACATTGAGAAATTGTCTTTGATTAATGGAGAATAATGCAATTTAATTATTTTTAACTCACAAATAAGGATTATGTAAAAAAAATTGAGATACCATATTCCTCTTTTTTTTTAAAAAAAAAACTTTTCATTTTTCAAAATATCTTAAACATATATAATAAAAGGGATTGACAGCAGTGTCCTTCCACTTATCAATGCATATGTATGACAGTTTGTTTGTGTATTTTGAATATCTATTTATTTTATAAAATAAAAATATTAAAACTAGTGGGAAATGAATTTTGGTTTACTCCAATATCCCATTGCTATCAAACATAACAAAAGTATGCTTAGTTCAACTTCAATCTCTGGTTTTGTGCCATGTTATTAGGAACTCACCAATCCTGCTCTCTGCTCTTGTTCATTAACAATGACACAGAACTCCAATAAGTAAGAATCTATGAACATGTATCTACTTGTTTGCCTTAGAATTATGTGCCATTAAATAGTTACAAGCCATGAAAAAAAATATAGTAGCCTAAAAATAAGAATTGCATGATTTTCCAAATTACACAACAGCTTACTTTTCATGAAATATTCATGATAGAAAGTTTCTAAGGGGATGTTCATTTGGAAGAAATTTGTAAGATTCTGATAAAATTGTAAATAAACAGGTGATGTTAAAGTTGTATTATATTACATGCAGAAATTGTTAAAATGAATTGATATTTGTAAAAAATATAATAAAATGTTGTATTAGAATACGCATGTTTTGTAATGTTTGGATTGTAAATATAAAAGTAAGATGCAAATCCTAAAAACAAGTGGTAACCGAACATCACATAAAATTTTGAAATTTTCTTAAAAAGTCATCACAACGCAATTATCAGGACGCACTCTATCCAATTTAACATAGTCATGCATAGGAAAATATTTTGCATAATCTCATGATAAAATTGGATAGAGAAGCAAAGCCAGATATCAAACATACACAACTAACTCCCGACCTCCTATTAAGGGTACCCAAAAAAAACATAGAAAATGGTCTCATGATTAACAGCTAGTAGATTTTTAGGCACCAATTTATCATAATGCAGTAGTTAAAAGAAAAAGCTTTCAAATCTCCCTCCCCATCTTCTTACATCTCCTCCACACCTTCCTCCTCATCTTCATACTCCAGCTCCTCGTCAGCTGTGGCATCTTGGTACTGTTGGTATTCAGATACAAGGTCATTCATGTTGCTTTCAGCCTCAGTGAACTCCATTTCGTCCATCCCTTCCCCAGTGTACCAGTGCAAGAAAGCCTTCCTCCTGAACATAGCTGTGAATTGCTCGCTCACTCGCCTAAACATCTCCTGGATAGAGGTGGAGTTGCCGATAAAGGTTGATGCCATTGAGAGGCCTTTAGGAGGAATATCACACACACTTGATTTCACATTGTTTGGGATCCACTCAACGAAGTAAGACGAATTCTTGTTCTGGATATTGATCATCTGTTCATCCACTTCTTTAGTACTCATCTTGCCCCTGAACATGGCTGAAGCTGTTAGGTAACGACCGTGTCGTGGGTCTGCAGCACACATCATGTTTTTGGCATCCCACATTTGCTGGGTGAGTTCCGGAACAGTTAGAGCACGGTACTGTTGAGACCCACGTGAGGTAAGAGGAGCAAACCCAACCATAAAGAAGTGCAGACGGGGGAAGGGAATGAGGTTCACTGCCAGTTTCCGGAGATCAGAGTTAAGCTGGCCAGGGAACCTTAGGCAGCACGTGACACCACTCATGGTTGCAGAGATCAGATGGTTCAGATCACCAACTGCAGAGGCACATGAAGCAAATTAATCCATATGCGTAGATAAAGGAAAGACTTAAAAAAATATTTGCTTTTCTGACCCAATATGAGTGTATCTGAAACCTCTCATTTTTAAATGTCACATCAAATACCAACAAAACGTTTGAACCATTATAATTCCTTACATGCCCATTACAACCCACCAATTACAATGACCTTACGTTTTAGTAATTACCCAGCTTCATCGCACTACATAAGAGAATAGTTCACACAAGTCGTACACCCCACAAAGGCAGGAAAGTCCCCAATATGCAGTACCTTACCAACGTCAAAGAAAATCAGACAGTCCTTGGGCATTGGAAAATGACATCTGACCAACATATCTAGATAGCGATTTTCACAAATCTACTCTTAAATATGGGCGAGGCTTTGGTGACCGAACTGCAGCAAAGTTTGCTGCAATTGTGAGGGGCGGGCCCACCCCGCCCGGAACCACGCCTGCACTGTTCATGTCCGAACAGTATTGTACTGTTCGGACACAATACTGTGCACCCTCACAAATGCAGCAAACTGCTGCCCTTGCCCCTTAAATATCACGCAAGATTCCATGTGGATCCCACAGTAGAAACCATGAAAACTACAGGCTTGGAAGTCAGCGTCAATAGATGCCAGCATCCTAAGTTAATTAACAAAACTACTGTTCAAGCATCAGATGAACCCGACACATGCTACCGAGTATAGTTCCTCATGATAACTATCAGTGAGGTAACAAATTGACCCCACAACATACTTATTGCAAACAACCAAGCAGGTGTAATCAATGAATGATAGATCAATTCATCCAGACAACAGCTGTCCCCCACTAGCCACAATAATAGACAATACTCAAAACGCAACCAAGCCCAACTTATTCTGAGCTCCAAAGCACATGGGCTACATGTGCAAATTACAATGTCACAGCCAAATTGTAGCAGTTATCCGTGATCAGATCAAGCTACCTTGTAGCATGATCATAATCTCTGAATTTTTCACTAGCATTCTAACTTTTCCCTGTTGCACGAGCATTTTTAGCATGCAATTAGAGGATAGAAACTAGATTATAGAAAAACAATTGCACATACACAAGATATCCCAACGTGTTCAACATGATCCTACTGACGCTTCATACTTTTTAAAATCCAAAGCATGGACGTGACAAAATCAAGACGACAAGCTCAGCATACACACAACTGCATACCTGATTTTGTCGAACAAATTCAAATCTATTCAACGAATTGAATTCCTAGCTCCTACTCTGTGGCAGCAGAGCATAATAAACTTACAGCTTGGAGTGGTTAACTTGAGAGTCCTGAAACAAATATCGTATAAGGCCTCATTGTCCAACACCATGCACTCATCTGCATTCTCAACAAGTTGGTGAACAGAAAGGGTGGCGTTGTATGGCTCAACAACTGTATCTGAGACCTTAGGAGATGGGAACACAGAGAAAGTAAGCATCATCCTGTCCGGGTACTCTTCCCTGATCTTTGAAATAAGCAGAGTCCCCATCCCAGAACCAGTTCCCCCACCGAGTGAGTGGCATACTTGGAAACCTACAGCAATTAAGTAAAATTAGTTTAAATTCGAGAACAGAGCTTTACACTTTGTATGTCATCCAATAAAAAGATGCAACTTCCAAAGTCAAACATCCATGACAACTGGCAGATAGCTAGCTTCTTATTCTTTAGTAAGTTCAAGATCACATTGACTATTTCTCAGCATCATCTGACTTCAGATTCAGATAAAATAAAAAGCCAACATAGATTTGTACCCAGTTAGCAGGAAAGAATAGTAGTACGCTACGGGAAATCAATCAGGAACAAGAAACTATACCCTGAAGACAATCACAATTCTCAGCCTCCTTTCGCACAACGTCAAGAACCGAATCAATGAGCTCTGCTCCTTCAGTGTAATGTCCCTTGGCCCAGTTGTTCCCAGCACCAGACTGCCCAAAAACGAAGTTATCGGGCCTGAAGATCTGGCCATAGGGACCAGTCCTCACACTGTCCATGGTACCAGGCTCCAGATCCATGAGCACAGCACGAGGGACGAATCTTCCACAAGAGGCCTCATTGTAGTATACATTGACGCGCTCCAATTGCAGATCGGAGTTCCCAGTGTACCTGCCAGTGGGGTCGATGCCGTGCTCATCGCAGACCACTTCCCAGAACTTGGATCCAATCTGATTGCCGCATTGGCCGCCCTGAATGTGAAGGATTTCTCTCATATTTTATCTGTTGAGAAGCAAAACAATCAAGCAGCAAAAAAAGAAGTCAAATTTAGAGAAAACGCTAATGCTCTGCTTGGTTCGTTAAAAGATGCAGGAAAGCAAGTAAACACCAACATAAAGTTTTATTTCATTCCTCCTTTTATCAGCACCCAAACAGAAAGAAAATTATGGCGGCAAAAAGACAGTTCAGATAACCAAATATGATAACAAAAATTAAAATACTCCATCACTGAGCAAGAAAAAAACAGAAGATGTACCATGCTTAGATTCAAAATTTGCTTCGTTTCTCCTTCTTTTCTTAGTTTACTGACCAACCAAAGAACAAAAACATAGGTCAGATCCGACAACCTGCACTTACCAAGGAATGCTCCAGCGACCAGAAGTGGGAACGTGATGAATTCTAACAGACCCCGGTGAAGTTCCGGCGATCGAGCACGAGCTTGTCCCGGTCGGTGGTTCAGCAGAGAGTGTGTGTTTGGGGTACAGGGAACGAGTTTTGGAAATGTGGGACTATATAATGAAGCCAGAGGGCAAGGCTGGGGGAATCGGAGGGCCAGCGTTATTTCCCTCTTATTTTGTTTGTGGCATTCGATGCCGTTAGATTTCGAAGAACGTACGGTGTAGATCGAGTTTATTTACGGTAAGAAATGTGGATTTGTTTTTTGAAATGTGGGGGGTTTTGTTTTGTAGACGGAAAAGACCTTGTGTTTATTGACAAGATTGTCCTCAGCGCTGGCTCCTCCGCTCCTAGACCCAGTCTACGACTATTGTGTTTAGGAAAGCGACCACTTCTTGGCTATCAATTGGAAATAGACGTTATTCTAGGTTAAGAATTTCAAACCTTACCTACATATGACGTAATAAATCTCATATAAAAATATAAACTGATTGGCAGCTGTTTCTTTCTCATAAACTACGGCAGCGTTCAGTGGCGGAATCAGGAATGAAAACCAATCCGGACGAACTTTTAAAGCAAAATGACTAAAATTTTTTTTTCATACGTAATGTAAAAAATTTTCTTAGAGTTACAATATCAAAACATTAAAGACTAAAAACATTAAAAATATTGAATTACACATAACGTACTATGTAATACGACTGAGAGGGGGTAATTGGATTCTACGGTTGTGCATCTTCTGAAAACGTTGCAAAATGACTTCGTTCTCAATAGTTTCAAAAATTTCCCGCTCGATGTACACAACCATGCAATCATTCATCCAATCATCTTCTATCCTATTACGCAAATCAGTCTTGATAATTTTAATCGCAGAAAACACTCTCTCAACGTTTGCAGTCGTAACCGGTAAGACCAATGCCAACGTAATAAGAAGATAAACCAATGGATACAAAATATTCTTTCTGGTCTCAACCATCTTCACAGCAAGAGCTCCAATATCTTTAAGCCCAGAGAAAGCATTAGTTCTTCTAACATCTCTAATGTAGGTGTCAAGTTGATCTCTAAGTACCACGCAATCAATTGTTGAGAAATCTTCAGGGTAAAATTCAGCAAGACGACATAATCTATCAAGATCAAATGCTGAGAATGAGTCCCTTGGATCAAGACATGCTATGCAAAGAAGTAACTACATACTTGTTTCTGTGAAACGATTATTCATCTCCTGAGCAATCAAATCAATAACCTAACAAAAGACTTTCACACGAAAATAATGCAAATAAGTAATCGTCTGCCCTCCACGCCTCGAACGACCGCAAGTTGGTATAATGTCTTCCATATTGGGCACATTGATAAAATTATTTAGACAAAATGTTTTGACTTCTTCCAAAAATTTATCCCATCCTCCCTCAACTCTTGCAACCGTTCCTTCACAACTCCAACCAAACTCATAGCATTAACAATATCTTGATCCTTTCGCTGTAAGGCCTGTGACAAATCATTTGTAATTCCCATTATTTTCTTCAACAAATGCATAGTGAATGCATATTCATAACTTTGCATCTTATCCATCAAGCTTCCAGCCATGACTCTTTGTTCTGGGCAAGTACCATCCTCATTTATGTTTTCAAGAACGTCCAACACTGCTGACCACATAGTGAAGAGACGCAGTATTGTGATGTAGTATGAACCCCAACAAGTATCACCTACAATGTTATGGGAATTAAAAACCAATAAATAAAAAAAGAAAGACTAAATGGTCTAAAGTATTGAAACGAGATATAGTAATCAACGACTATCACCTGGTCGTGCGAGACTAGTTTCTTGATTTTTACCCTTTTCACTAGAAATCTCTCAATTTTCCAACCTCTCCACTATCTTCTCATGTTGACTTTGCGGAAGATTATCTTTCCTTTTACAAGAAGCTCCGACCATAGTCACAATCAAAGAAGTGTAATTAAAAAAAATCCTCAATTTGAAAATTATTCTTTGCAATAGTCACAACTGTCAATTGAAGTTGGTGAGCAAAACAATGAATATAGGTAGCGGAAGGATTATCCCTCAAAATGAGCGACTTCAACCCATTGAACTCGCCTCGCATGTTTGAGGCCCCATCATACCCTTGACCTCTCAATTTGGAAATCGACAACTCATGTCTTGCAAACAATTTGTGTATAGCATCTTTCAAAGACTGGGAGCAAGTATCAGGAACATGTTCCACACCAAGAAACCTTTCAATCACATGTCCATGTCTGTTCACATATCTCAAAACCACTGTCATTTGCTCTTTCACTGAATTATCACAAGACTCATCAACCAAAATAGAAAAAAAACTATCCCCAATATCTTTACTAATGGCAAGTGTGGTCTCCGCTGCACAAGCATTCACCAATTCCTTCTGAGTTTTTGGAGAAGTCATTTGATTGTTTCCATAAGCATTACTATTAATTGTCTTAGCAACTTTTTCATCACGTTTACCATACCATTCCAAAAGTTCAAGAAAATTGTCTTTTCTCAATGAACCATCGGACTCGTCATGACCACGAAAAGTCAATCCTTGCACCAAAAGAAACCGAATGCAATCTAAAATCGCTGTTAAGCGAACGCGAGAAGCATTCTCTATACCATGCCCATGTGCGGATAACTTGTGCGTCACACTTTGTCGCTGATTGTCGAATGCTTCACATTGCATTCTAGCTTCATTGTGAGCACTATCATGTGCACCAACATGCTCACCAAAAACCTGGACTGCATTTTTCCAGTTGCTAAATCCCACAGAAGTAAACACACCTCCCCCAGACCTTTCCCCTCTAGGTCGCTGAAACAAATAACACCACAAACAATACGCGGCATCCTTCGATACACTATATTCCAACCATGGATAATCTTTAAACCATAACTCCTTAAAACCCCTTTTATCTTTCTCATATTTATTCTTAGGAAAATTGTGGCCACGTGGTTGACAAGGACCTTTAATTAAGTATTCCCTACGAACTTGATCCTTAATCCCAACATCATATTCTTCGATGGGTTTACGTAACCCTGGATCAGCAATAATATCATCCGGACTAAACTCAATGCAGGGTCTTTTCAAACTAGTTTCCATTTCAGAACTAGTAGCCACGTTAGGAGTAGATGACTCAACGCTGTGTAGCTTTCTTGGATAAAACATTTCCATTATCTAAACAAAACAAAATTCAAAGAAATTTCTCAAACTCATCAATTTATCCAAATTAATCATACAATTCTCAATCATACTAATTCAATGTTAAAATTCCATGACAAATAAGATATTTCAATAATAAAATAGTGATGGCACCAAATATCAACATTTGAACAATTAAGAATAATAGCAAACAAGATTGGGTTCAACTAAGGTTGTCCTAGGCTCAACAGCATCACAATCCAACCTAAAAACTACTACACAAATAGAATCTCTTCCTCCGGTTTCCTTCACAATCCAAACTAGAGTTAAGCAAGAAATGAAAAAAAATTTTAAAGAAAGGAGATTACCTACCGCAAATGTCCTTCCAGCAAATAAGCAAGTATATTGGCAAAGTTCAAATGTGCTTCCAACAATGGATTTTGATCTTCACTACACAAATCCACATAGAGAACAATAAGTTAACAATTTCTGATATATTGTATCTATTACATTAAGTCTATCAATTCCTAATGTATATTCAGTGGTAACACTGAGAAAGATCAAGAACATTAAAGATTTCACAATTCAAAAATTATTATCCTTAAGCAGAACCACAAAAGAAGGCTATGTTAATAAGACTTTGATTAGTACCAACATGATGTAGCTAGGGCAGTTGAAATTGTCTAATTTTATCTTGCTAAACATACCTAAAAGCCATATCTGACGTAGCATTCACTTCGGATCACTAATATGAACTAGCCCCGTTCACCATATTAACTTCAACAAAGCTCAAAAAAAGGTCACCTAAACATATTGTTGATTCATTTCTAATAGAATGTAACAAGGCAATGGATGCCCATAGATTATGTGACAGACTTAATTCTGCATAGTTTTAGAACAGTTTTTACAAATAAAAAGGTTCTCTTTGCCTAAGAAAAAATAGTCGAGACCTCAGTAAATAATCAATTGGGCTTCAATTCCGATTCTACCACGCCAAAGGGTTCAACTCCAAAACCCCATCAAAGAATTAATAATGGAAGTTTGACAGGGGTTCTTTGATCTAAAAATAGTCTCAGCCATTTTTTTCCAATAATATAGTTTTTTCAGCAACCAAACACAGCGCTTCAAGACCTAACCATGACCTCGCAGTCCCCGGCAAGAATCCCAGCCGATAAACCAAACCCATAGAAAATTCCTCCTAAAATCTCATCACACAATACAAAACCACAAAAATTGACGATTTTAGCACCTGGGACGGGTTGTAAAAGACTTCATTCTTGCGCATAAGAATCTCAGCTAGGGCATGAGAATCTCAGCTAGCACCTGATCCTGTTTTCTATCCATTACCCCAGAAAAATAAACAAAAAAAAAAAAGAAAGAAAAAGAAAACACAAACACATTTACCTCGAGAGACCGAAGGCGCCGGCCGCCGGCGGTGAGCTGAAGGCTGTAGAGTGAAGAGAGAGAGTTTGAGGGCTGAGAGGGAAGAACGAGGGCTGAGAGGGGAGAAGGGAACGAAGAATTCGCAGGGGAAGGGGTTTTTTTTTGGTTCAAAACACAGGGGGAAACGACGTCGTTTCCCCCCTGTGTTTTAAACCAAAATAAAATGCGGCCTGGGCCTGAGGATCAGGCCCAGTCCGCATTTCAAACTACCAGGCTAGGCTTATGTTGGCCTGGGCCAACCAGGGCGGCCCAGGCCAACTTATTTAAAATATATATATATATATATATATATGAATTTTTTTTTCAGGGGCGGACCCCGGGCGGCCGCCCAGGTTCGCCCGGGCCTGGGTCCGCCCTTGGCAGCGTTTGTTAACAAAAATTTACACTCTTTAAAATTTTAACACAATAAAAAATTACTTTTTATTGTAATAAATATTAAAAATCACTCAGCTTTTCACTTTTTTCACCAAATTCAATACCCTAAAATTTTAACACGCAAACACAACCTCAGGGCCAGCAAAAAATGTAAGGGCAAATTTTCAATTTTTGGTCATGTTTTTTTGGGTAGAAATTATCACTTGTCATATTGTACTTCTAAGCTATTAAAATTCATCTATTTGTTTTTTATCAGATCATACATTTAAAATGAACAACAAATAATTATACTTAGTATAATCTTAATGTCTTAATTTGATAATTTGAGGGCCTTAATACGACAAAAATCGAAAATTTTGATCTTAAAATGATATGGCATCGTAGTTTTTGGGCCAAAAAATGATTTTTTTTTAAAAAAAATTAAAATTAAGTAATGCCTTTAAAAAGTGAGGAAAAAAACAACAAATGAAAATGTTAACAATGGCAGCATCCCTTTGTGACTCTGGGGATATGTTCGTTTTCACACTTTTTTCAGGATTCTAAGTATATTCACAAATCTACCACCGAACATATTCAGAATTCAAATACAAAACACCAATACATTTTACAAAATCTCCAACAATTTTTTAATTTTTTATTCTACATAAATTTTCTCTCTCTATACTTTTTCACATATCTCCAATATTTTTTTATTAAACAATTACATCAAATTATTTCTCTCTCCGTTTTACACAAACACCAATAAAACACTATTCAACATAAAAATTCACAACTTTTCTAAAATCCTACATTTTTACTCAAAACGAACATAATCTAGATTACATGTCTACGACTTGGATCAAAGCCGTCAGGCCCGTCACCATCTTCAAACTATCCGTGAGCAGAAGTTAGGTAAGAAAAAAAATAACTTTTTAAAAGATGTGTTTGGATGTGTAAAAAATAATTTTTTTGTTATACTTTTATATATTAAAAATAATGTAAATTCTCTTGGAATCGATGAAAAGACTATTAATTTACAAAAAATATTATAATTTTTAAAAATTATTCGAATTTATAAAAAGGTATTAAATTTAGTGTGAAAGTGACTATTAAAAATTTTAGCATCTAAATATAGGCTTAAAAATTTATAATTTTACAATTAAATATTAAAATTTCAAAATTTTCGCACACATTTCAACTACTATGTTTGGATTTGTTTTCAAAAGGTTTTCAAAAAAATTTCTCAATCACTTTTTCATCAATTTCAATGTCTTTTTATTAACTTAAATAAACTTTTATAAATTCAAATAATTTTTAACAAATTTTTTACTAATTCCGACAACTTTTAATAAAAATTTTACCAATACTAAAAATATCTACCATCACTTCAAAAAAACTAAATACAAAAAATAATTTCAAAATCAGTTTATAGGAAAGAGAGAGATTATATTGTAGTATTTTATTAGGAGTTAGTAAAATATTTTGTGAAATTTTTTTCACGAACGCACCCTAAGTGTTATAACGGTAAATTTCACACGAAGGAAATTGTTGGACTAATTAAGACGAAGGGTGATCTGGTCAATTCGTTACACAGTCAAACTGTGCCGGCATAATTTCTAATAGAAGAAAAAACAGGGGGAGAGAGAGATTTGGTTGTGTGTTCATAGAAGGACGGAATGGGCAGCGAGTCAGCGACAGCTTTGCTGGAAGAGTCACATGAGACATCGCTGTGAGCATGTGACCGGCCAACAACTCTAATGGGGTCTTGTGATCTATCTCATCGCACCTTCCCTCACCAACGGCTCTTAATTAATACTTTTTTTCCCTGAATTATTCTATCCGTGACTTCATTTATAATTTTATAATTTAGCTTAGATTTTGGGCTACTTCTGTCCCTTTTGGGGTCAATTTCTTATGCTTTCCCCTCTGCCTCTTCAGAAGTTAAATCTTTCTCATTAACTTTGTATTACTGCAGCAGATTACTATAGCAATCTACCTTTTGAACTGATGTTTGCAATTGCCTTTACTGTGTCCTTTAGCTTCCGTTTTAGGCCAACCACAAAAAAAACAGAGAGAGATTGTATTGCAGCCCCTCACTAGCCTCTTTGGGCAAATCTTTTTTGGTTTTGGGTAGCCATTGAAATCCACAACACTGGTTCGAATTAATTTGGTCCTATTTTTTTTCAGGCAAATTAGAGGGCGGGGGAATTTGATCCCCGAATACAAAGAAGGAGATGTCAACCGAGCCAAGCTAACTTGGTCCTACTTAGTCGCATTTGATAGGACTTTACGTTACAACCTATCTCAAAGAGACTAAACAACCCACGGCTTAACCTCTCAATTAAATCACCAATATAATCTTCAAAATCAAACTTGAAAATCGTGCACATGATCTACACAGCTTCTCGCTGTGCCTCCTCCTCTGTTAATAACAAATAAACTCTTGTAATCAGCTCTTTCACAGGACTCTCAGACAACTGCCCCCATCAACACTATGAATGGCAGTTCATTACTGCTGTGGCCTGTGGGCCATTTTGCAAGAGCCTTCTCAAAAAATTTGTGGACTATTGAATGATACAGTAGATATGTATTGGTGGGTGGCGATAGGACGACAGTGGGTTTGCTATATTTGTAACTTGTTGTCGATTAGCTAGTTTAGGTATTGGGTCACTAAAAGTCTATAATTATTATTCTTTGATTTTGCTTCAAGTTTCCAATTAGTTAGTGTTCCCATGATCTATGGATACTCACTGTCTAATGATATGATGTTGAGTTTTGAGATTATAATTACTAACTTTGTAATTACTTCTTCAGTTACGCCTTCAAGGTAAAAAATCTATTGTCTAACCACTCACCTATCTAAAAAATGACGGAAAAGTTTTAGTATTTTAGGATTAAAAAAAAGGATAAATGCAAAATTGGTCCCTGTGTTATACGCACAAATCGATTTAGTCCCTGTGATATGAAAGTCATCGATTTAGTCTCTGTGATTCTATTTTCGTTTCTTATTAATCCTCGATCAGGGACTGATTTTATCACTTTCTGAAATTACATGGGCTAAATCGATGTTTTTCATATCACAGACACTAAATCGATTTTTTCTTATAGCACAGGGACTGATTTTGCATTTATCCCTTAAAAAAAGCACTCATGGTGGTGCTTGTTTGTGGAAATTTTGGGTGTTGGAAATGTTGGGGTATTGGAGTTGGTGAAAAAGTAAAGATATTTTGTGAAAGTTGGTGAAAAATTGAGGAGATATGAGATTTGAGTGAATATTATAATAATAAATAATTATTTTATGTAAAATAAATTATTAATTTATAATTTTTTTTAATATGCCCGAAATGTTGGATGCCCAACATTTTGGGAAAGCTACGACTATAAGGGAAGGCTTTGGCTATATTTGTTTAATGGTCTTGAAAACTTTTTTTTCACATAAAAATTATTTCAAAAACTTCAATAATTTTTTTAATGTAATTTTTTATATCAATTTTTGTAAAGAACACCACAAAAATTAAAAATAAAAATAAAAACTCCTCTCACAGCAATCTTTTTTACAACCTACTTTTTTATTCATATATTCCAAATGAATAAATTTCAAAAACTCCCTTTCTAAACATTTCTTCCATGGATCCCCAAAAAAAAACACATATCTCAAAATATTTTTTAAAATCACATGCATAACCTTCCTTTAGGGACCAGTGGCCGTACAGACAGAAATATACTAAAATAAGGAGGAAAACAAACAGGAGGGTCCGAATATATGTTTACAAGAATAACGGGTCGGAGGCCCTTAAAAACCAAACGAAATAGGCCCAAGGTTCTTCCAAACTGAAATGAGACCAAAGGCCCGTACAAACAGAAGAGGGCCTTGCTAAAACGGACCCAAGGCCAACCTACTATGTCATGCCTGGGCCTATGTCCTGGCATCCTTGCTACTAACTTGGGCTTCAAAGATAGAAGGCCCAAACATCCCTCACTTTAAAGGCCCATTTCGTGACGAATGTATTGAGGAAAAGGTTGCCAGTGCAGAAAAACAAAAAAAGTTCAGATATTTCTCCTTCTCATAGGGACAGAAACAAAAATAAATATAAACGTTTAGTTGACAGCAAGAGATGAGAGAATTTTAACCCCAACTGTTTCAAGGTCCCAAATTCAAAAACTTCATAGGTATTACTAACCTTTTGGACTACTCTAAAGACTTTTGGTATATTAATTGCTCGGTTGATATGATACAAGATGATTTCACAGGCTCTGAGATTAGTCGTGGGGTGCGTAAGCTGGCCCGAACACCCACACAATTACAAAAAAAAAAGGAGATGAGAAAAGTGTGCACTAAATCTATTTGATCCATTGAGGTTTAAATTTTTGTTTAGAGCTTATTGTTCAAATCTCCTCTTTAAGCAAGTTACCTACATTATGCATAAGGGTTTAAAACTTTAAAAGTCTTTATGTGCTTGTAAATAGACTCCAAAATGTCTCTTTTTTTCAGGGAAATATGCAATTTGGTCACTAAGTTTATAGCACGCTGATGATTTAGTCACTAAGTTTTATTTTTTTACTATTTGGTCACTAAGAATATAAAGTTGTGACGATCTAATCTTTCCGTCAAACATCCGTTAATTTTTAACATAATAGAATGTGATCGACTACTACATGAGTAGTCGAATTAGGATCTGTCAATCGACAAATTACCCCTAATCAACTCCTCCACATTTAGAGTGCTACTTGGGTTTCTTTCGGATAAACTGATGCACTCGAGTATCAGTGTGGAAGTTTTATTTTCTAGATTATCTGCATAAGCAGCACTCACTTTATCCTCCAAAAAGAAAAATAAACCATTTGCATTCATAAATATAAGAATATCTATGGAAACGTTTCATGCACTCAAAGTCTTATCAATGTGCCAGCGTGTGGACCAACCCCTACGAAGTGGGAGGGAATAATTTCTATTGGATCCACTACCAAAATGCGCCAGCGAAGACGATTATCATACTCAACGCACACACTAATTCCGAAAGCCGATTAGGGTTGGGTTGGCTTGGCTTTAGCCTCTCAAAGATGATAATCTTTGCACTAAGTTCCTTTAGGTCGTTTTCGAGGAAAACTAGGTTGTTTCGGCCAATGGCACCCCAACAAGTAATGACACGTGAGGGGAGTGTTAGAGTCCCACATTGATTAGAGACCATTTAATCTTGTGCTTCATATACCTGTTGGGCCACCTCTTTCCATTGCCAATTGGTATTGTGATGAAACTTGACACGCAGTCACTTGAAGCTATCCAAAATTCTAAATTGCAGTTCCCAATAGTTTGGTTTTCGTTCTTTTGGTTGGTAGCTAATGGTAGGACGAAGATCGCCCGACTGAATTGCAATGCAATTTGAGAGAGAGTAGTTGGTCCTGCCCGAGATTCATATTTGTTCGAACAGTCCATTTTGCTGGAGCATGTGTGGGTCCCGGGCGGGACCTACTACTCTCTCTCACTCTCTCTCCTAAATTGGACTGTAATTCGGTACGATCACGACCCCTAATGGTAAACTCCTCTTCCGTGTGCTCACCACCCATGTTTATAGTAATATTAATCATGGATTCATAGTCATAGTAATAGTAATAGTTTAAGGCTCAATTAATCTCTCGGTTGACTCTGTTTGGTCCTTCAATTTTAATTCTTCTCTCGAATTTTTAAAATTTACTACTTATCTTAAAAAAGTCTTTCTATATCCAAATCCAAACGCAGAAATGTAAGTATATTCCGTTAGTCATAACGTTTGAGATTGATCGAAAATATCTTTTTGAGACAAGTAGTTAACTCCAAAAACTCTTAACGAAATAATTAAAATTGAGAGATCAAATTGAGAAAAAGTTAAATTTCAGGAACGGGCAAATTAATTAAGCCTTAGTTTAATAATACTTAGTTTCAATGTTTAATTATAACTATTAAAATACATATATGTATATAATAATTTGATTAATTAATTAAGATACGTAATTGAGTTTTTTTTTTGTGAATGATGAGAACCGTGTTAGACTAACGTAGCTATCCATATTAGATGTATAATATATTTGATAAGCTTGTACACGATATATTTATTCCAAAGGAGTATGTGTGACATGTCATCCACGCATATATAAAAGGTTGACCTATATATTTTGTATAATGTTGTACATGGTCAATCGAGTCCATTTTGTCAGCAACGCAATTAATTTAAATAAAAAATAAAAAAATCCTTTTCCATCAAATTCCACTAGTACTTCTGATCTCTGTTGCTTTTCGTTTTGGTTAAATTCTACTTTAATTGAGGTGCTTCCGTAAGAGTATTTGCATCTCGGCCAGATACCAGTGTGATATTCCTCTTTTCCATTGATAGACATATCAAAGCTCAAGAAAAGAAAGAGCATGAGAAGGAATAGGAGAGTAGAAGAGCCTGTAATTTTATTGGGTTCTTTACTGATTTGTATCAATATAATTAGGAGTTTGAACGAGGTCGGAGCATGCTAAATAGACCATGGAATTAAGATCATGTGAACTTTATAACATTTAATATCTCATACAAATAACGGATTCTGTGCAAAGACGTATAAAGAAATAACTGTGATTTAAAGATACAAATCCAATGTTTCAAGGTTGACCATGTCACTTAATGAGAGGAAGAAACAAAATGACGTGACCCAAGTTTGGCTTGACTCATTAAATGACGTGGCCAGCCTTGAAACGTTGGATTTGTATCTTTAAATCACAACGTCATTTTACATGGTTTTACACCGTCTGTCTTTACACTAAATCTTTTCTCTCCGGTACAAATATAGAATAAGAGAGTATCCTAAATCAAAACACTATAAAGTGATAAAAGACTATATAAAGTCGAAATTAACAAGATATTTTATTGTATATTTATACGAATTAAACATCAAATTCGAATTTATTAGGAATAATGTTATCATAATCACTTGTTTTAATCTTATATAATTAAGGTATTATTTTCATTATTTTTTAAAAGGAAATCATAATCATTTCCAAATTACTCTGAATTGGGATAGTACAATTTGAAAAGAAAAAGTCATTTTACATTGAATGTTGTACTGTTCATATATTGATAGCAATTAATACGGACAAGACCCACATATTTTATCCAATTCGGATAACATATTAAAGATGATTAGAAGGGTACGTACTTAAGTTATTCTAGCAATAAGAGTAAAATCCATTAGTTTTATGTTTAAGATGGGGTGATATTTGACAACACCCGCGTACGTGGCTGCTCTCCATTTGCCAAGAACTACAGGGAGGTCCAAAGAGTCCCCAAACTCTTCCAACACACATTCATTCATACATTCATGTGTTCGATCCCCAATTAGCCAGAGAATTAGTTGGTGAGTTTGGGTGACGGTGGGTCAAAGAAAATGACCCATTTTTGGTACCTTGTCCTTGAATGGTTCGAAGGTCTTGTAGATATTTTTCTCAATGCAGGAATAGACTCCACGTGTCCATCACATGTGTCACCCAACCTTCAAAGTGAAGGTTTGTTTTTGCTGCTAAGTTCCTCTCGTAAGGTGGACTGATATTTCTCCACAGACCAAAAGAAGAAAGGTTAGGATGTCTCTCTCTTTTGCTAAACCTTTTAGAACTTTTTTTTTATGGCGAGGAAATCTTCTAAAGTCGGACCCTTTTGGCCTAATCCTGAAGTATAAATTTCGGCCCTCTAGACAGACCCCACAACCCAAGGAGCGGGTAAGTCAAGAGCAATAATGAGGGTGTTGGGGCTCGAACTTGAGACATGTTAAAACTCAAGCCGAAACCTTACCACCACACCAAACCCTTGGGGTCCTTTTAGAACTTCCCTCTTATCTTTTGTAAGCCCCACAACATACTTCACGTTTAAGATATCCCCTAACCAATAATAGAATAAACACCCTACTATCTCTGATAATTTCTATTTTCTAATTGCATTAATAAGTCTCTAACCAACAAAATTGGTATAGATTAATTACCTTTATCATCGATTTGACAAGTGTGTATAGTTCTGATACAATTGATCGATATTCATATCGTTAAAACGCAGGACAATCGAAAGTATCGGTAAAATTAATATATTATACTTTATTACTAAAAAAAATTGATATAAATTACCTTAATTGCCGTCACATTTAACAAGTGTGTATACTTCTTATACTATTGATGAATATTCATTTTGTGCTTAAAATATGAAGCAATAATAGGTATCAAATTGTAGCTCGATATAATCTAAAATTTTTGGTCATTATTCGAATAAAAATTATATTAATTAAGGTGAATTAAAATAAAATTTTGAGGCTAAAAGTGTTAGAGATGTGATTAACTCATGCGTGATCCACTTTTGTTGCATGGTTAGCATGTTGTAGTTAAAAGGAGGGACCACGATAAGTAGGAATGAGAATGTCCGTATGATAGTGTGCCCCTCGGCCTGGGGACTGGGGAGGTTTGATATTTGTGTGGGCACAGCACAAAAGACAAATGAAGTTTCTGTGTATGGAGTTTGAAGAAAGATTAAAGAAAGAACAAAATGATGAGCATTTTAGTGTGGACGACCGACACGTGCTGATTTCCACCGACACCGTTGTGTTGTTGACTTTTGAAACGACAAACGGGGTATGACTTTTTTATGACACCCTCCACCGAAAGTAGAAGAGAGAGAGCCTTACGTGGCTCACTTCTGACTACTCCCGGCTGAAAGCTAGAGAGAGAGACAGGGACAGAGGCAGCGACCAAGTGGAAGAGGGCAGAGGGGAATTGGAGTGGAAGCAACGAAACGAAGAGAGTAATCAAGCCGCGTGGGCCAGAACCCAAGCCAACCAACCTCGAGACTTCTAGATGCTCTCTCTCTCTCTCCTTGTGTAATCCAAAAAGTCGTCTTCAAAATCTTTTTCTGCTCTCTTATAAACCCTCTCCTGCCGAGTATCTCGTTACCTCTCACAGAAGAAAATAACTCCAAAGCTCCCCTGCTTTCACCGCTTCGCTCTGCTCCAAAGTCTCTCAAATTCAGGCTGAAAGAAACCAACACCAACCCATCAAAACATCAACACCCAACTGGAATTTCTCATTTCTCCACAGTTAGCTCGGCCCTCTGCTTCCTGCTGTATGTTCAGAGATTTGAGATGGGTTACTTGCGCATAAACGCTTTTGGTATCCGATTCTGTGTTTTGTTCAATCGGATTTGCTTTTGAAATCAAACCAAACCCAGATTCCAAAATTCGGTCCTTTTTTTTTATTCTTTGACCTGATTTAGATCCGGGGATTGAATTTTTCTTTCCTTTTTTCGTTTGATTCGAATTCGAATCTGTTCTGACACGTAATTGATTTTGTGACCCATCTCAAATTCTCTTCAATCACTTCGTACACGGAGTTGTCGCCTGGTTTTATTTCTTGGGGGCTTAGAGCGAGCGGAGCAGGTAGCTAATTATCGGTACTGATGTCTTCGGCAAAGAATAGTAGCAAATCCAGGAAGGGTGTTGATGAATCACACAGGATGACCCAAGATTGGGAGACTGATATAGGCAAGGATCTTGATTTTAGCTACGAAAGGAGGTGGATGCCGGCTTTTGGTGAAGCTTCCATGTCTAGTAGGCCTCTCAAGAAGATACGAAACCCGGAACGCAAACACCCAGTTCAGTCCTCTGCTTCTGTTGCACACCAACCACCTCCCTTTTCAATTCCCAGCTCTCTATCTCCTAGTTCAGCTTCCACTCCCACTCCTTGTCCACCTCTTTCTTCAAGACTTGTATTTCCTTTTGCTTTTGATGGGTCTCAACAATCTTTTCAGCTTCCCCACCAGTTTAGAACCACGACTTTGCCTATTTACCAACCACCACCACTACAAGTACCACAGAACCAGCAGGAGACGATCTCTTTCGCGTCAAAGCAACAATATACCGTTTCTTATCCGCCGTTCTTGACCAGAGAGGCGGCGCTGATGCAACCCCAGCAACAGCAGCAGCTTCTTCAGTATTGGAGCGACGCCCTGAATTTGAGTCCAAGGGGAAGGATGATGTTAATGAATAGGTTGGGACCGGACGGTAGGCCGTTGTTTAGGCCTCCAGTGCAGCCTATAAATACAACCAAGCTGTATAGGGGAGTGAGACAACGACATTGGGGCAAATGGGTAGCTGAAATCCGTCTTCCTCGCAATAGGACTCGCCTTTGGCTGGGCACATTCGACACAGCCGAAGATGCTGCCTTGGCATATGATCGCGAGGCCTTCAAGTTGAGAGGAGAAAATGCTAGGCTCAATTTCCCCGAGCTCTTTCTCAGTAAGGATAAAGCAGCGTCCACAACTCCTAGTTCGACTACCTCTTCTCCCCCAACTCCGCATGAAAGTTCGAGGCCGAGTCAATCCTCGAAGCAACCTGACCAAGCTCCAGAAGGCCTAAATTTGCGGGCTTTAGACTTGCAGATGAAGCCGCCACCACCGCCACCACTGCTACAGCTTCAGCCAGAGACTCGAGAAGATAATCCTGATTGTGATTCAGGAGTGGGGTCAAGTGAGGCTATGGCCAGTGATGAGTTTCAGGCAACTTCAAGTGGTGCTGATGCTGGGGAAGGAGCTTCACAGTCACAGGAGCTGGTTTGGGGAGAAATGCAAGAGGCGTGGTTCAATGCAATTGCAGCAGGAGGTTGGGGCCCAGGTAGTCCAGTGTGGGATGATATGGATACCACCAACAATCTTCTGCTGCAGGCAGAACTACCCTATGCTAATTCAAATCAGCAGGAATTCAATTTCTCTGGTCTTCAGAGGCAGCAAGAGAACTTAGCCTCAGCCTCCTCTTACTCATCATCATCTTGTCCTATGAAACCCTTCTTCTGGAAGGATCAAGATTAAAAGGCCCCTTTATGAGTTCACCAGAGGTCCCAAGCTCCCGCACATCCACATCCAAAACCTTTTCTCTCTCTAGGTTCAGATTGCTTCCAAAGAAATCCTTTTGACGTTTTCAGCCTGCATATTATGACTAATCTTCAAAATCCCCGCTTTCCTTTCACTGGTTGCACAGTTTTCATCAAGCAACCTGTGATTCCTTGTGGAGGTTTTATTTATACCTTTGTTAGGATCATTAAAGTCCAAACCCTCTTTGGCTTTAACTTCTTCTGAACTTATATACACTTCCAAACCCCAGTTAAACCTTAGATTCTTCTCCCCCTCCATCTGCTGCGAAAGGCTGCATATTTTCCGGGTCTTTCAGCAGTGGTTGTACATCTTTATTCCATATTCGCCATGTCTTTTTTACCTTGAGGTAGCAGTTATCATGTATGTCGGTAGACTGTAGGTGTTGTTCATCAGTGACGACTTAGTTTTTAATGTTGTTGTTATGGACACGCAGTAATTGTAGTTCTACCAGTGGACCAGCACAGGAGAAGACGGTTTTGTGATCTCCTCCCAAGTGGTCCATCCATCAAGAGCTTTTATTTTTCAGCTCCAGGATGGAATCAGCTTGTGATTCTGTACCTTTGTGTAGTTTGTTTTCTTCGTAACCGTTGTATTATTAAATCCGGCCCCTTGTTTCAGTAGTAGTTGTAATGATATTATAATATATCAAGCAGTTTGCAGCATTCTTATTGTTATCCTCCTGTGTTGGTGAATGTGATGTTCCCTTTTTGTTTTTCGCTACTTCTGCATAGGCTTCCTAATAAGCGGAATGTATTCCTGAGAGAGAGGTACCAAAAAAAACCCGCGATAAGGGGGGGGGGGGGGGGTCAAAACCCGCGCGCACCCAAGGGTAGTTTTGCAGCAGCTCATGAGGCGAAGTAAGAATCCCTCAACAGAGGAAGCGGCCCAACGAGCAAGATTGTGCGTAAGAGAATTTGCATTCCAGAAGGTAAAACCACCTTACAACCCTATTTCTGCAAAGGCTACTTGGTTTCAAACTTATATGCCTCACACTTCCTAACGTGCAATAGGCTTCTGAAATTTCAAGGTTCGAAACTGGGTTGTATTGTGCTTTTTTTCTGCAGTGATCTTCCCACTTGCTAAAAGTATAAATATCATACCAAATCCACATCAGCAAAAGGTGTCAGTGCACTTGAATTCTTTTGCTACAATCTTTCTGGGCGTTCAGAAATTTGAGTTTCCACCCAAAGAAAAAGGTCTTTAGTCCCTGAAGTCTGCTTTGAGATCAGAAAATCTAGAGGCCGGGAGGTTGTCAGAGAAACCAAGACGAGAAGAATGCAAGAGATGAGCATGACTCGACTTCATCGGCGGTCGGCCTACCTTCAAGGCCAACAAAACCAAGAAGCTGCATCTTTTTCTACTAACCTCCATTCCCAAAACTAACTATTAAGAAGATAAAAGTGAGACGTATATGAAGTTTTTCCGTTTAGAGATGAACATGACTCGACTCCATCAGCAGCGGTCAGCCTACCTTCAAGGCCAACAAAACCAAGAAGCTGCATCTTTTCTACTTACCGCCATTCCCAAAACTAACTATAAAGAAGACAAAAGTGAGACATATATAAGGTTTTTCCGTTAAGGGATGCAGGAGGCTTAGATCTAAGGTTTTACTATGTAACCCTAACTTGAGTGATAATAAGATCTTTGACTGCTGTCTCCTGTATATGTAGATGTAGGCATATTATCTAACTCTGTTAAATCTCTGCTTCAATTTTATCATATAAAACTCAAGTAACCCCAGATGGAAAATGAACCATTCACTCTAAAAGCGCATACTCTTCCACAGAATTGGTACCCTCTACCAATCCCATTCTTCTGCAGATCAAGCTATCTGAAAGGGCACCTTGCCATATTTTTAGGAACATTAGCAACATCATTAATGGTACTCTCTTCATTGCCTATAATTGCAGAAGAATAGAATTCATAGTGGAGACAATTAGTCAAGTACCATGTGATAATGCATAAAAATTGCATAGTTTTTGGTGGAATCTTACATAATTGGGAAGGCTGATAAGCCCATCCATTTTCTCTGTGGAAAACTTGTCTTCTACGTGGGAATCTGACCAGTTCAGGAATTGTTTTATCCCATCTCCAAGATATAAAATATACAAGACTACAACCTTTCCACATTAATTAATGGTAATTAACAGTTCGAGATAGGTCAATTAACTGTAGGGGAAGGTGGGGGCCAGTCGCCGTCCCATGAAATCACCGACATTTTTTATTTGTGACGGCACGATAACGATCAAGTCTTGATAAGAAAGTGACATTTTAATTAAGAATCATTACCCAGCAAAGATAATGCACAAAAACAACTCGAAGTATTGAGAACATGCATGGTGAAGTAGTAGTCATGATTTAAATAATTCTTCTTCTTTTTTTAAACCAAAACCAGGCATTTGGTGTCTGTGTCACAGTGTAGTTGACATAATTTTCTTATGCTTAAAACTACTGATAATTTGTAAACAAGGACAACATTTATTATATATAAAAAAATGGATTTGGTAAGGGTGAGTGGTAGAAAATTCAAGATTAATAGGACTACTATGTTATTCAAAGTTCCTTAACAGTGATATTTAGCAGCTTTTCCAAGTTCTTAGGTCATAAACAGAACACCCACCCAGTTATTCAATCAAAAACTAGAGCTCGTAAGGTGGTTTTTATCTCTTGTAGCACGAATTTTTTTGCACATGATCTTGTTCGTTGAGCTGCTTCCTCATCTTTTAAGGGATTTTTGTCTGGGAAAGGATTCCTCCTAAGAGGAATTACCTAATGAATCCTAACAAGCTATTGGATGGATGACAACACATTAATGAATCATTTCAATGGTCTATATTAAAATATCTAAAAAAAATACAAAATGAAAATAAAAACTTTAGATGAGATATAGATCATTGAATGAATTCATTAATGTGATGTCATCCATCCAACGACTTGTTAGGATCCATTAGGTAATTTCCTCTAAGGAGGGAATCCGAATCCTGTTTGTCCCCGTCTCATGAGTTGTTGCATATCTATCCTTGGATGTATGTGCGTTTTGACCCCCTTGATCGTGAGGTTTTGTTGTATATTCTCCCCGCTCTAGTAATACATCATTCTTATTATACTAAAAAAAAAAACTAGAGCTAACCAGATGAGAAACGTAAAAAGTTGGGCCAAATAAACTTAAACTAAATGGCAAACTCATGGTCAAGAGACTCAGAAATATATTTAGGTATGAATTTTTTATTTATTTATAAGCAAATGAATTCTTGGTGCTTGTCAGTGCATTATGATAATTATTTTAATTCCAATAATAGGCAAGCACAAGGGGTAATATTCCTCCCCATCTTCGAATATATTGGTCTCACCTCAGTGACCTCACGTGGTCAGATTCCAAACTCAACTCTTTCAAAGTTGCAGTCTTGGCGTGTTTCTTTTCTTTTTATGGGATTGAAGTTGTTTTCTTATTTTTGGTCAAACTTTTTATGGGTTAATCTTGCGAGCCAGAAGATCCAACCTATCTGCCGTTGTACTCCTCCATTTTTGGCCAGGCGACTTTGGCCGCTCACCTGTGGCTGGCATTGTTGAAGGAAGACAAATCAAGGCGCGGTGTTTCTGTTTCACCGCCTCTCCTCCACTATTTGTGGCGTTTCTTGGAATTTTAGGCCTTTGGGCCCGATTAGAATCCTCGGATCATGGATTCGCTTTAGATCACCATGTGAACCCACTTTGTTGAATGCAAAGGTCTTGAGCCCGTTTGGTCTTGTAGTTGGCCTTTAGACCCTTTCCCTGCACTGTGCCAGGTTGCACCAGAGGCAAAGAAAGCGTTGAGGAAGGTCAAGGGCAATGTGACAAACACTGGAGCTTCCTCTAGATCGCCAAAAATGAGTTCCAAATGCGTTCACTTCAGTATTTTTCATTCAAATCTCAAGAACCCAAAGGGAAAGTGACTAGAAGATTCCAAGCTGATCTAGCAAAGATTTTTCGAAGACCTCAAAAAGTTCCAGAAGCAAACCAGAGCAGAAAGCAATTTGATGGCGGCAAGAATCCCACAGGCACTACCATTAGGAAACAGGAATTACCTTTGCTTCTCAGTCATGGCTACTATGTTTCTAAGAGAAGTGGGAAAAGACTTGCACAGGTCACTCCAAAACTACAGACCGGGCTGGCATCCAAAAACCAGAAACCAAACAAATTCCATAAAACCTCTTCCTCTAGTTCAACATCTAAAAGATTTCTAAGCTGAAAATAACCAAACAAAACTGAGTTATAGATAAATCCCCAAATGCTGGAGCAAGAGGAAAGCAATATGGTATCGAGACAGAATGACAACAAATGTTACAGTTAGACATAGACTACCAACGAAGGCAAAAACCTACAAAATGGAGAGACCACATATTGAAGGGAAATTTTTAAATCACTGTTGATTTTCTAGGAGTGACAAACCAAATTTCAGCCACGCTTGCAATATCACTCACTTTGTCACATTTCCGTCCAAATTTCTAAGGGAATTTTTAGATTTCCCTATTTAAAACCCAAAATACGAAAGAAATAGAAGCTCCCACTCTCATAATCAATAATCAACGTAAACCAAGCTTAATCATCAATCTCAATGCTCCAAACTCGAGCAAGAAAACGAAATACATATATCATTGAAGCTCCAAAGGTAAGTAACAGAGGCTAAGGTAGATGAGAGGTATGTAGTGGCACTGCAAGACAGTCTCCATATAGTTACACCAGTCGAGTCATAAAGCAAACAGAAAAATTGGAAAGTCTACAAGCTTACTGACAATTATTGTTTGCTATTCTCAGCTGCATTCTCTTCCTTTCCAAGTGCAACAACTACTTTCTTCAAGATGGCTTCAGTTGGTTGGTGAGAATTCTCGACAGCCTTTGAAATCGCTTGCCATTTCTCACCATGCTTGGGTTCTGCAGCTGTGCATCTCTTTAGGACATCCTTCTGGTTCTCCTCGCTACCATGCTGAAGTTCAAATTTGTAATATAATGCCCAAAAATCGCCAATATCCGGGGCAAGTGTCACTGCCCTGTTGAGCCAAGTCCTAGCTTTATCCACCCTCCTATCATGCCAAAATAACTTCGCCACGGCAGCGATGACATGGGGATCATGATCACATTTCTTGAGAGCATCCGAACTCTTCGATTTACGTTGGGGACGAGGGACCATCTCAATCAACGCTGCCCACAGAATACCACTCGTGGGGCATTCCTGCAATGCCTTTGCCATCAAGATATCGGCTTCTTTCTTATTGGCATGCCTCATTTCAGCTCGAACTGCAGCAAGCCAGAGTTCGGGGTTCTGGGGATTCTTCTTCCTGGCCAGGGTGAGCACCGCTCGAGCTTTGCTCAGCCCATTCATCTTTTCTTCTAGATTAGCAAGAGAAAGCCAAAGTGGAATACAACTCGAGCAATGTTTCAGACCGAAATCATAAGCTTCCTTAGCTTTCTCCAAGTGACCCAGCCTCTCCTCTAGCTGTCCAAGCATCAGCCACAATTTGAAGAATGAGGGGAAGCGTTTCAACCCTTCATCCAACAACCGCCTCGCTTCATCAGTGTTCCCTAATTCTCTCTCCACAATGGCAGATTTCATCCACACTCTCTCGGTGCCTCCTCTTTCTCGGGCTTTAGCAAGAAGCATTCTAGCTCTCTCAGGCTCATGATTCTCAAATTCAAGCTTAAATGCCGCAAGCCAAATTTCTTCAGAATTAGGAATGGCAGCATAAGCTTCTTGAAGGATTGCCCGCGCAGCAGGCACATCCCCAGCAAGCCACTTCTCTTTAGCACCCATAAGCCACAAAACCTCAGCCTGTGGCCGATAAGTAACAGCTTTACGAAGTAAAGCATCAAGGGACTCCCTAGTCCCATGGCTCTTCTCAAGCTGCGCAGCTTTAAGCCATATGCTCTTTTTTGTCAAGAAGACACTGAGTGCATGAGCATAAATAGCTCTTGCCGTCTCGATTGAACCCCGTTTCTTACACTCCTCTGCATCTGCCACCCAAGTCCTCTTCCTATCCTCTTCCTCCACCCCAATCCCAATTGTATTTGCAATAATGGCCTGACAAGTTGCAACTGACCCGGCACGCTCTGCAGCCTCAGCCTCTTTCATCCAAGCCTCCCTATCAATCTCCAAACCCTCTCTCTGCAATGCCCTTATACCCCTCTCTATAATCTTCCCCACCATTCCTGTGTTCCCATTTGCCTCCTCCAACTTCGCAGCTGTGATCCAAATCGCTGGCTCCTTAGACAATCTCTCCCTCGCCCTGTTCAGCACCTTCTTAGCATTCTCATAAGTTTCCAACCTTGCCAATGCCAGCCACAGCTCAACGTGCAATGGGCAACACTCCACCGCCCTATGCAGCAACAACCTCGCATCCTCCTCGTTTGCCAGCTCCACAACTGCCTTCCATAGACGAACTGAGTCCGGTATATGCTCCAACCCTTTCCTCAACACCTTACTCTTCTTACTCACATCCTCGTTCTCCAATTTTGCTGCCTGCAGCCAGAGCTTAACTGAATTTGGTATAGACTTAACGCCTCTTGCGATGACTGCCTTGGCCTCGTCAGGACTTGCCAGCCTACAGGCCTCCAACCACACGTCTTCACTCTTTGGACACTCCTCGCAACCCTTCTGAATCAACTGCCTTGCTGCCTGAATCTTCCCCGCCACCTCTTCCAGCCTAGCTGCAGCAATCCAACCGGGCGGGTGCTTCGGGTTTGTCTGAGTAACGCTCTTAAGCAACAACCTCGCCTTCTTGATATCCGAAATCTCGGCATCGCTGGTAATCTTCATACTCTTCAAATCGGTAAGATATCCTTTTGGATCAACAACAGTTTGTCCCGAAACGGAATCGGAGAGCCGATCCAATTTCAACGACAGCACCGTCCCTCTTCCTTCACCTACCGCAGTCAAATCAGTGACCGGTGTTTGCGCCCACGGTGTCTCGGTGCCACCGGCAGCTCGGCTCTTGGGGTCCAATGCGGTGACATGCTCTTGCTCTTGTCGAGCTTTTTCCAGAAGCGTGTCCGGCACTGGCACAAAGCTCTCGAACCGTTTTTTCTTATTTCGCAACGAATAATCTCCGATTTCGGGGATGCTCTCCCACTCTTGCGCTGATAACGTGTACAATTTCCTCTTCAGGTCAGCGAATTGCTCAGTGATTTTCGGGTTGGACGCTCGGTACTTCTCAATCTCTTCTTTCAACCGCGCTTCTCTCCGATCCTTTCGCCGCGAGTCCATTCGTTTGTCAATGGCTTCCCAAACGGCGTCGGCTTCTTTGTCGTCCTCGTCATACTCAGCGGAGGCGAAGAGGCCAACATCATTTCCTTCGAACTCATCGAACTTTTGGTTCTCGTCGTAACCCTTCTCATCGGCGTCGTCGGCCTCATCGGCCTCTTCATCCCCCGGCTTCCCGCGGCCTCGGCCCACTCCGGCGGGCGCCCCGAAAGCGCCGCCGGATCGGTCGGGGAGGTCGGGGGCGGCGCGTGCTGGTCCAATATCTGAACGTGTGGTGAACCCCGTGGCACCACGCCCAAGACCGGCGACATAGTTAGGAGGGGGCTTGGAATTAAGGAACTCGAGCTTGGGCTTGGAGGGCGGGACGCTGGGGGGCTGTGTGCCGCCCAGAAGAGGGAGATATAGGGTAAGGGTGGAAAGCGGGGTGACGCGGAGGTCGGACAGGAGGACAACGGCGTCGTTTTCCGGAGCAGGAAGAGGGTGGCTCTGAGAGAGGAATAAGCTTCGGCGGAGGAAGTGGAGGGGAATTTGGGTGTGCTGGTGGATGGAGACCTTGAGGGAGTGGAGGGTGGTGGTATTTGGGTCGAGGGTTACGGATAGGGTTTTCTGATTTGGGATTGTGATGAACACCATGTTAACTATTTGGTTTGCGTGTTTCTGATATTTTGCAGGAGCAGAAAGTTAGGATTTTGGTTTGGGAAAGTGGATGGAGTGAACGGAAATGGCGTTCAGCTTGATCTAGCGAGGAAAAACCTGAATGTGTACGTTGGGAGGAAACCGACTTCCAGGGGCGGCGGACCAAAGCGTTCAGCTATATATGGTCGGGTCGGGTAGTAATGGGTTGGACACAATTCGGGCCTAGTCGTTTTTGTTTGGACTAATATGAGTTTTAGGGTGGGCGGGGATACAAAATACGAGGAACACTTTTGGACTGGGCCCCTACTCAGCCCAAATGTTGAATATTCTTTTTCTTTTTTTCTAAGCCCAAATGTTGAATATTCACCTGGGGTGTTTGGATTAACCTACACTTCTGGCTGAGAGTTCTGAGAGAGAGAGATTCTCGTCGTTTTTTTGGTATTGATGGTGGTAAGGCACATGCAACAGCGACACCAACCTTGGAACACCGAAGCCTTGTCTCACTTCTATGTTCCACCACCATGCACGAAAAACTCTGCTTCTAGTCTCCACATTCCCATACAAATTCAAACAAACCCAGACCCAGGTTCTCTCTCTCTGTACTTCCTCTACCTCGCCATGCACTCTCTCTCACTTGGATGTCCTTACCCTCTGCTCCCATGCGCAATCTCTTGCCCACACCAAGCAGACCCACGCCTCTGCGCTTCTCAACGGCTTGCTTCCCCAAAGTGTCTCTCTCTGCGCCTCCCTAATGCTCAGCTACTCCACTTTCGGAGACCCCACTACGTCTCGATATCTCTTCGAGCAGACCGTTGGGAACTGCCGCACTGCCTTCTTGTGGAACACCCTTATCCGGGCTAACTCAATCGCTAAAGTGTATGATGGGTTTGACACTTATAATCGGATGGTTAGGACCGGTGTTCAGCCCGATGATCATACGTTCCCTTTCGTTCTCAAGGCGTGTTCGGATTTCTCGGAGTTTCGGAAGGGAATGGAGATTCATGGGATGGTGTTCAAGCTTGGTTTTGACTTCGATGTCTTTGTTGGGAATACCCTCTTGTTGTTTTATGGTAGCAGTGGCAATTTGAGATATACAAGGAGGGTGTTTGATGAAATGCCTGAAAGGGATATCGTGTCGTGGAACACAATAATTGGGGTGTTTTCAGTCAATTCCTTCTATTTGCAGGCGCTTGATTGTTTCAAAGACATGAATTTGAGGTCTGGGTTTAGGCCGAACTTGGTTAGCATTGTGAGTATGTTGCCAGTTTGTGCCGGCTTGCAAGATGCAGTCATGGTGAGTTGTATTCATTGCTATGTCGTGAAAGTTGGTATGGATATTCATGTCACTATTGGAAATGCTATGGTTGATGCGTATGGAAAATGTGGGAATGTGAAGGCTTCAGAGCAAGTTTTTGATGAAATGGTTGAGAAAAATGAAGTTTCTTGGAATGCCATTATTGGAAGTCTTGCGTTCATGAAGTGTAATATGGATGCTTTGGGAATATTTAGGTCAATGATTGATGCAAGGGTTAAACCAAACTCTATCACCGTAGCTAGTATGCTACCTGTGTTGGTCGAATTAGAACTTTTTAAAGCAGGAAAGGAGATTCATGGGTTCAGCACAAGGATGGGTATGGAATCAGATATTTTTATTGCCAACTCATTGATTGACATGTATTCAAAATCAGGCTGTACAACTGAGGCATCGTGTGTGTTTTATAAGATAGGTGAAAAGAATGTTGTCTCGTGGAATGCAATGGTTGCTAATTTTGCTCAAAACAGGCTTGAGTTTTCTGCTATAGGACTTGTAAGAGAAATGCAAACACATGGTGAAACTCCCAACTCTGTTACCTTCACAAATGTTCTTCCAGCTTGTGCACGACTGGGTTTCCTCCGTCCTGGCAAAGAAATCCATGCCAGGACAATTCGCATGGGATCCACCTATGATTTATTTGTCTCCAACGCTCTAACGGATATGTATGCAAAATGTGGCTGTCTAAATCTTGCTCGAAATGTCTTTAACATCTCCCGTACAGACGAGGTATCTTACAATATATTAATTGTAGGATATTCTCAAACGAGTGACTGCTTAGAATCTCTGAGTTTATTTTCTGAAATGAGGCTTAAAGGCAGGATGCATGATATTGTTTCTTTTGTGGGTGTCATATCAGCTTGTGCAAATCTAGCCGCAATCAAGCAAGGCAAAGAGATCCATGGGTTATTAGTGAGAAAGTTGTTTCATGTCCAGCTCTTTGTTGCAAACTCCCTGTTAGACTTCTACACCAAATGTGGACGAATTGATAGTGCGAGTAAGGTCTTTAATCAGATCAAGAAAAAGGATGTAGCCTCTTGGAATACTATGATTTTGGGTTATGGAATGCTAGGTGAGTTGGACATTGCAATTAGTCTTTTTGAAGCAATGAGGGAAGATGGTGTTGAATACGATTCAGTTTCATATGTCGCAGTTTTGTCAGCTTGTGGTCATGGAGGGCTCGTTCAGAAGGGGAAAAAGTATTTTGAGGAAATGCAAGCTCAAAATATTAAGCCAACACGAATGCACTATGCTTGTATGGTTGATCTCCTTGGCCGAGCTGGCTTAATGGAAGAAGCAGTGGAGCTTATTCACAGCTTGCCTATTGTGCCAGATGCCAATGTTTGGGGAGCTTTGCTTGGGGCATGCCGAATCCATGGAAATGTGGAGTTGGCATGTTGGGCAGCAGAGCATCTGTTCGAATTGAAGCCTCAGCATTGCGGGTACTACATTCTTCTTTCAAACATGTATGCAGAAGCTGGGAGATGGGGCGAAGCAAACAGGGTTAGAGACCTGATGAAGTCAAGGGGAGTGAAGAAGAATCCCGGTTGTAGTTGGGTTCAGATTCATGACCAGGTGCATGCTTTTATAGCTGGAGAGAGAATAGAGGGATTAGATTCAGATATTTGGCTGGTCGAAAGCAGTTAATTTGCTTTGACAGTTAAGATTCCGTATAAGGGCTCTGCCTAATAAGATGGTATATGGTTTACATGTTGGCTCTTTGGAATTACTTTTGAGTTAGAAGTCTCAATTATATGTGGTGGTCTACATCACGCGAGCAATTTTGGGAGGTTGACCTCTCACCACTCAGATGTATATATATAGTTTTTAGGATAAGTGGTGAATTTACATAATATTATAGTTAAAGTTTCTGACTGTTCACTCCATCTCAATTTCAATTAAAAAAATTATTCTATTTAAATATGGGTTGGTCAAATTTTTTTTTTTTGAATTTTTTTTTATAGGAGTTTAGTAAATTCTATTGAAATTTGAGAAAAAGTTAATTGAATTTGTCATAAAATGTTGCAAAACATTTTTTGGCCATCCAATATGGGCTTAATATCAGATTCAATGTAGCATATAGCAATCGGGTATTGTATTTTTCATGAAACAGGTCAAATTATAGTCTTCCAATTTAGCTGGCCACGGTGTATAAAAAAAACAACTGCTGACATATGATTATGATCGAATAGTCCCTACAGCTGATGAAACATATAATTTTTTTTCCATGATGAATTATGATGAGATGTGTTGCCTAGCAGTATTCCTAAGAGCTAATGGTACAACAAAATCAGCAGACACTACACTTTACGAGACAAGGTCCTTTGCTTTGTGGCATGCTGGACTACTTTTTCCTCAACAGGAAGGCCTTTACGTCGTCTTACAGCATCAATGAGCTTCCTGGCTGTATTCGGAGGCACACTAGACCCATCTCCAAACTCTTCAATCTCGGCCTCTGTTTTGGGTACGAAGAAAGGATCCTGAGGAAGCGCTTCCCAGTGGCTAAGAACGAGAAGAACACTAGCAGCTCCGGATGTCCATCTTCTAAGCTCATCCGCAAAACCAAAGCTTTCAGAGACCGGCACATATGCATGCACAGTGAACAATGGGGAACCTTCCTGCATTACTTCCTTGCTAACTCGAGCTCGCCTTCGACCTAGCACTGCATACATTGGACCCAAATATTCTGGAGAGGTGTTCAATTCACAAAAGTACATGGCTTCCACCAGTCTTGGCTTATTTTGAAGCACAGCTGCCCTACAAGCATCTTTGACAGACGCAATAACCTGTCCGGTGAAGATGCCATACTGCTCAGGCTGTTGGTGGGAAGTTTCAGACGCATCAGCCTGGCCCATAAATGGAGAAACGTAAACCTCAACAATGAATGCTAGACCCCACATAGGTTCATCACATAAGGGTCCAGCTGCAGTAGCAAGTTGAAATCCAGACACAATGCTACTCTCAAGACGCTCCACTTCCATTGATAACGCTCGAGTTACTTCTGAAGATGTCTCAGCAGCTGTGTAACTATCACTAGAATCATCCATAAATCCCAGTCTCTCAGATACATATGCTTTGCCACGTATAAGAACTGTGGAGTCGACATCCTTCTTTTTGGTATCCGGGATAATGAGCATATTTGGACCAATATGCCTAGGTCCGAGTGCCCAAATACTCTTAAGAAGCTTTAGCCACTTAGCTCTACATTTGTCAGCCCGTTCCTTGTCAATATCAGGTATTGACAAAATATCTTTCTCCACAGCGTCCATTATGCGATTCTTAAGTGCTTCAATTGCATTCTCTTCATCAGCAATGCTTGATCTCTGAGTTTCGAAACTTCTAATGGTTTGCCCAGACCTAGCTCCAATAATATCTCCAAGTAAATCAGAACTTTCATCAAGCACCTTAGTTAGATCAGGTGGAAGCTTCATGAGTTGCACTCGAACCATGCATCTTCCATTTGGTGTTGTCTTCTCAACATAATCTGAACTGGCACTTAATGATTTTAAATTCTCCAGCATATAGGATGCCTCTCCCTCAATGGTCTCTTTATAGGAGACAAGTGGTGGGGAGACTTCTAATCTTACCTTGGCAAATCTCTCCTTCAAATCCTTTATGCATCTTTCCAGATGAACTTCTCCTGCCGCAGCCAGGACGTGTTCACCCCTTGCAGAAACAGTGACCTCCACGAATGGGTCTGCCCGATTCAGAAGCTTTAAACCTTTCGAAAATGCACTCATATCTGCTGGATCAGATGGCTCGATTGCGACTCTAAGAGTTGGGGCAACCTGAAATATCATGCTTGAGAAAGGCCAGCAGTTCCTCGTGGATGACAGAGTTGCACTTTTCAGTATGTGCTGACCAAGGCCTCGAATTGCAATGACATTCCCTGCCTTTGCAGAAGCCACGGGTTTTAAGCCTTGCCCCATCATCAAATACAAGGATTGCAACTCTGCCTCCTGCACATGCTTTTGCATTGATTCCCCTTTTAGTGGATCGTATAAAGCTGAAAGCACAAAAACCCTCTGTCCTGAACTAAGCACCCCACTAAAGACCCTTGCAAATGCAAGGAAACATTCATCTGACTCACCCTCTCCACCTTCTTCACTTGCTCCATGTGAACCCCTGTGAGGAAGCATTTTCACCGGCACAGCAAACATCTTGGAAACAAAAGCAACACAAGGCGCTTCAGGCCTTGAATCACAAGCCTCTATGGATTTTCTTACTAGTTCTGCCTCAGCAAGCTCATTGGAATCAACCCCATCATCCAGGAGGTCCCTCTTTGGCAGCAATCGTGAAATACGAAATGATTGTGCCGCAATAGGGTGTGGCATACACTTTACCACCATAGATAATATTGAATCAGATAGAGGAAGCCAACGGCTCAACACAGATTGAAGAACAACTTTCTGGTCCTTGTTCTGAAGCTCACGAGCCGGAACAGACAAATTAAATGACTTGATCACTTTCTCTAGCATCCCTCTGTCCCCATCAGCATCCAAAGCAGTGTGGTAAACCTGCCAAAGCGGCTCAAGCACAAACTGAACAAACATCGGCCGAGCCTTAGTTCCTCCACCAATTGCCTTCTTGCCCACAATCATCTTCGTCTTCGGATTGAAATACCGAGGACCCCACAAAGCCTTCTGCAATGCAGCAGCGCTAGCCCCAAGCTTCGAAGCATAGAACTCAGCAAACTCATGAATTCCAAAACCCCACCCATCTAATGCACACACAAAAGCCACATTCCCCTTCTGGGGTTGAAACGTATCCTCCTCATCATCCTCCACAAGCTCATAACTCTCATCATCACCCATCTCCCCTGCCGGCCCTGCAAGCACGGAATCAACATCTGACAAATACTTCTCGGACTTATACGCGCTAACAATCCCATTAACCTCGTGAACAATCCTCGACAACCGAGTATAAGCCTCCATCGGACTCAACTTCAACTCACAAATCAACCTATCAATCTTATTAAGCACCAAACACGGCGACAACTTTTCTATCCAGCACTGCCTCAAAACGGCGTGAGTCTGGATATGGACGCCCTCCACGGCATCAACCAATATCAACGCTCCGTCGCTTAGTCTCGCGGCTGTGGACACCTCACTACAGAAATCCATGTGACCAGGGGAGTCTATGAGGTTAATAGAATAGCCCTTATAGTGAAGAGCAATGGAGGAGCTCTTCATAGTGATGGCACGCCTTTGTTCTTCGTCTAGATAGTCCATGAAACGCAGGCGTCCCGCCAGCTTCGGGTGGAGCACGCCGCCACCTGAGGCGGCGATCAAGTGGTCGGCGAGTGTTGTCTTGCCATGATCGACATGCGCTAGAATGCATATGTTCCGAATTTTCCGAGTCTCGAAATCCGAATCAGATTCCGATTCACCCATTTCCTTTTTCTTCTTGTCCTAAACTCAGTGCCCTACTTTTCCCGAAGAAAAATAAATACGGAACCAAGAAGAAGAAAAATTTCACAGAGATGAGAAGTTCTGCAGAGAGTCGTGGAAGGAGTTGTTTTAGAACCGCAATACCTTGTTGTAGGAGAAGTTTCCCGAGTCCTCTCTCTGCAGAGAAATTGCTCTGCTCTGGATCCGAACCCTTTTTCAAGCTAGTGGATCCGAACCGGTGGAATTATTAGGGCTTTTTCCTCTCGGTCTTGAACTACTTGGGGCTCGTAAGAGAACCTGGGAGTGGAATGTTCACCAAAGGTAACGCAGGCCCGATTGGACAAGAAGAAAATATATTTTTTAGGATAAATAGTAGAGAAAAAAATATTACAATAATATAATTATAAAATAATTCTCTCATTTCAAATCATCTCCCTAAGTTACTATAAACATAAAAAAATTAACTCAAATTATCTATTTCTCCAATTTTTCATATAGACCCACCGGAGTGAACCCTTCTAACAGACTGTAAACCTCTGATACAGCCCCCAAGCTATACAAGCAAGGTAAATCTGCCTTTGCCATAGGAGTGCTCGAGGAATTATTTGCACATAAAGAAATTCAAGCTGAAAACCTCAAGGAGAGCACATCCCTAATCTCTAAGTCCTAACTATCTAGACGACGCCCTTCATGTTATTTTCGCCAATTTTCAAATATGGGGAAGTTTTAATAGTTTATTTTTTGTGGGTAACGAAGGAAATTCAGGCACCCAACCACGTGCACCGAGTTCGGACGAACCTAACCCAGTATTTTTGGCCAATTTTCAAATATGAAGAAGTTTTAATAGTTTTTTTTTGGGTAACGAGGGAAATCAGGACACCCAACCACGTGCATCGAGCTATATGTCAGTTAACTCCAGCTTCGCTGAGAGAGTGGCCCCAATAAATTGTTTGCACTTGAGGGTATTCGAACTTGGGACCTCAGAGGGAGCAAACCCCTAGGCCCCAAGCTGTGACCACTCAAGCCAACCCCTTGGGGTTTAATAGTTTATTGAAACCTAAGATATTGGCATGCTTATCCTCGATTGAAGACAGCGTATCTAGCAAGGGTTTCTAGGTAGATGCTAGATCTCTCATTTTTATTTTTATTTTTATTTTCCTAGGCTAGATGCTAGATCTTTTAATTAAGTGAAGATTCATCAAGTTTTAGATTACATTTCGTTCCTTAAAATCTCCTCAGCCGAGTACTCTCGGTATAAACGAGATCTCCTTCTACCTCTTCTGGCTACGACAGATTCAGAGTCAAACCTCTAATGCAAGTACTAACTTTTACCACTTAAGAAGGTACATTGACAATAATAGATTGATATCCAACCACACATCCAAATTTGGCATTTCCAGGTGCAGAGATTGCAAGAAATTTTTTCGCCACTGCCTCAAATATTCTTACTTCTTCTTGCTAAATATTCTGAATATGGAGATGCTGTCCGGTTTAGGGCAACCAGCCAGTCTGCCGCTTTAGTGAATGTGATCAAGAGCACACACTGGACCTGACACACTAATCATCATCTCATCTGGGATAAAGCAGATAAAGGGGTGCCCCTTTCTTGCCGGCCCAGCCGCTCCTCCACCCCTAGCCGCCTATCCTTGGTGTCTAAGTAAGTCTCACCGCATGCTCCCATCACAGAAAACTAATTGCAGGCTGAACAACTAAACCGAGCATTCCAGCCAGGATAAGTTGACAAACTTGTAAAGTAGGGTGTACATGGGTAATATTGGTTCAACTTGATTACCAAAGAGTGACAAGGATTAGATCCACAAAAAATGCTATAGGCTATGACAAACAACAGCCCTGCACGATGAGTCACCGTCCAGAATCCACATACCCAACTCTTGAAGCCGCATCTGAACTAAATCTAGACCTATCTCAGTAGACCAAAAAATCATCTTCTTTCCATCCCATAAAGAAGATTGATTAACATAATCAGCACCAATCTTCATGATGAAGTTTGTCTCGTCAAGCCTCTTGATCCTCACATGCTTCTGTTCAAACAACCTTGCTGCTACTGACACAAAACCAATACCATTTCTGGATATCGCAACTTTCCTCGAGCCCACCATTGCCGGTACTTCTGACAATATATCAAACCAGAATTTCTCAGCAGAAGCTGAACCCCTGACATAGAGAAGTTCCAAGCTCTTCCCAACAAAAAAGTCATAGGTGGGATCAATGGACTCAAGAAACAGGTCACTATTGACGAAAAGCATGTTCCCGTTCACCATCCAGGAATTATACCTATACTCCAAACATTTCTTGACTACATAGGCCTTCACTAAAGTATCCTTGACTAGCTCTGCATTGGAATCTTGAGAAAGCATCAATTTGTAAGCTCTGATATTATTGGAAAATTTGTCTGCATTAATCACTGTATGGCCCCTTCTCGAGAGATCAAGCAGGAAGTCAGATACAGGGCCCAAAAGTATGTAGTTCCAAATATTTAGCCTCTCGAAGTGACATAGCAAGTTCCTTATGACTAATTCTGAATGTCCAAGGAGGCTTACAAAAATAACAGTATCCTGTTTCTGCACAGCATGAAGAACAGAGCCAAGTTCGTCAATGCTCCCTACAACTCTTCCAGGATGTAGTTCTCTGAAACAGAAATCATACCATTTCAGATTACTCAAAGGTGGCATTTCCAGAAGACTAAAATCAAGAGAGCTTTCATCTAATAACTTAGAATCAGGCCCAGCTGTTTTCCCATAGTTAACACCGGAATCCCTGTGAGAGACACTGAGTGCTCTCTCATGTAAAAAATTGGTATAGATATTAAAATAACCACGTGAATGAACAAATTTAATGAACCAAGGAGTCCATATTCTCTCTCCCATCCTCCTGTACCATCCTGTTGACACCTGCAATTTAAGATTTAGTTGAGGTAATAAGTCAGTACCATAGAAACCAAGAAAGCGAAAAATCAACAAAATAAGAGTAGAACTTAAAACTCGTTACCATGCCATCAAGATATGGCTTGATTCCCTTGGCCTTGTGTGTATCATACCACAACCTGAACTCTTTCCAAGGTTTTGGAAACAGAAGTTGACCCCAAGTGCCAACTATCTGGTACAAGAAAAGTCGCGTCCTACTGTCCAATTGTATTTTGTTCCCATGTTTACCTGCGTTCAGCAACAAATTAAATCAGAGGAAATGATATAACGCTTGAACTTAACAGACCACATGTAACAAGGGCCACTGGAGGAATAATTGTGTGAACCTACAAAGAGGAGGGGTCGCTCCTGCAGGAGGGGTGGGGTTGTTTTTTGAGAACATAGAGACAATGATCTTCCATTACGGAAAGAAAATTGGGCCATCACATGAACCTAAAATAAGGGTAACACAAGGCCAATCAACCAGGTAATGGCCCATACTATGGAAGATGTGTGACACATCCAGTTTCTTGAAGAGATTCTCTATCATTTCACTACTCTCTTTTGTCTACTTTTTCCAACAATCTTACAGTGAAATCCCGCAACTCTCATGGAAGAAGAACAGAAATTTTTGGCTTTACAGTATAATACGAAAAATTGCTTCCCCAATAGTAAACTAGTTCCTTTCATTTAGCTCACTTATCTCACTCTTGACATTTTGGGCTTTATATTTGGCTATATTATAAGATCTCAGGTAACAGCTATTTGGAACAAAAGATAAAAATAAATAAATAAATGAACTACTTGTTTGGTATATACTTTAAAATAATGATATTTAGTCCATTTGGCACAAATATATGAAACTAGTAAGTTCTAAGACTTGGGGAATGCTTTATAAGAAACGAGCTAGTATGATAAAATCAAAATGAAGAGAATTCCTCAAGTTTGGGTCATGAAACTAAATCAGAAGCATCTACGGACAGCTCTAATAGGTATTCTCCTACATCTTGCTTCGCTCAAAAGGAAATAAGCTGCCTGCTGCCTAATGGATCTCCGTGTTCAAGTAGGACCATAAGGGGAACATAGTACCTTCTTCCCACCCCTCTCCCGCGGGAGAGGGCAAAAAAAAACCCAGTCTTCACCCACAAATCTATAAAACAGTGAGTCTCAACCTTTCTCCCTATCTTAACTTTTTGGTAACTAGTTTCCAAATTTCAATAGTGGGTGGCTCGAAGAGTCGTTGATTTCCAATATCTGCCAAAAGGAAATGCAGATATTGCATCTTCATAGGTCTCAGTCTTCAAAATCGACTTCTCAAATCATAAATTCATTCAAATTCTATTCTGTCCAACAAGGTTCCAAATTTTAAAGAGCCAGCCCCAAAGGCGGAGAAATAATGAAAAAAATGGTACCTGGGACGAACCTTGGTCTCTGCAATGAAGCCCCGAAGATGGACGGACTAAAATTCGAAGCGTTGTAATAGTAATTCCCTATCAAACTCCTAAGAAACTTGTAATACAGCGGCGAGACCTCCAAGTCGTCTTCGACAACGAAGGCGAACTCGTGGTCGGAGCTGGGCCACCACGCCTCCAACCACTGCGCTTGCAACCCCGCGTTCCTGGTCCGATAATGCACGAGCTTTTCCCCAAACCTCCACTCGAACCCATCGACGAGGTCCAGAATCAGATGCGCACCGTCCAAATTGCGTTCCAATTCGAGGGAGTTGTTGTTCACAGATGCAAAATGATCAATGTAGATATGGAGATGAACGCGGTCGGTGAGGTAGTCGGCGGCGGCGAGGGAGCGGAGGCAGCGAGAGAGCGAATCCAGGCGGTTGAAGGCAAGAACTTTGATAATGAAGGAGAAATCGATGGAATTGGGAATCCCAGCGTTAGGGTCAGGGGTCTGAAAGGAACTACTGAAATCACGGGGAGGGTCAGGGTGCGGGGAGGAGAAGTAGTAGTGGCACAAGAAGAGGAAGAAGAAGGCAGAGAGGGAGAGGAGGAGGAGTGGGACGAATTGTCTTTTGGGACCTGCCATTTTTGCTTTTGAGAGATATGTTGGTATCTCGGAGTTTGGAAGAACCGTAGGAGATCTAAGCTTAGGGCAGTGAGTGAGCTTCCATGAGGGACGACCAAGTTCAAAACGAGTGAGACGTAAACCTGTCTTGAAGACTCGGGGTATGTTCGTTTTCACCATTTTTTCAGGATTCTAAGTATATTCACAATTCTACCACCGAACATATTCAAAATTCAAACACAAAAACCAATACATTTTACACGATCTCCAACAACTTTTTAATTTTTTATTCAACATAAATTTTCTCTCTCTATACTTTTTCACATAATTCCAATACTTTTTTATTAAACAATTACATCAAATCATTTCTTTCTCCACTTTACACAAACACCAATAAAACACTATTCAACATAAAAATTCACAACTTCTCTAAAATCCTACATTTTTTCTCAAAACGAACATCACCTCGAAGTAAGAAATTGGGATTGTTTTGGGAAGACTAGTATTTCTACAAATATATGTTGCTATTTTAGAATTGGTGAGAAATTGGGGGCTTTTCCTCGGATTGGATCCTCCTTTTCCTCCGAGTAATAAAAGATATAAACCAACGGGTTCGGTTATGGTGCTGATGTTTAAGGTGCTGATGAATGATTACGATTATATTTTCAAGATCCAATAGCTCATAACATGTCACATCAACTAATGAATATGACCCGCGAATTTGATCTGTTTTACTGCAGGCCCTCGAATGAGAGTCGTCGACCGCTACATGAATCGGGTGACAGTATGAACACTTGTTCATGTAGTGGTCGACCGCTCTCAATTGCAGGTCAGCAGTAAAAAAGGTCAAATTCGGGGGTAATTTTCATTAGTTGAGGTGGCGTGTTATGAGTCATTGGATCTTGAAAATGTAATTGTGGTCATCCATCAGCACCCTCAGCACCTTAGGCATCAGCACCATAATCGAAACCTAAACCAACCTCTGTACTTTCTTACTTAGAAAAAAAAACTTTGTACATTCTTCTCTCGAACATATGAGCAAAACATAATTCATTAATTTATTACACTTTACACCACCATCAAACTACTACATTTTTTTATTTTATGTTATTTGTAACTCAAATGGCATATTGTATCCTTTAAGCTATAATGGAGATTGTGGCAAATTACCTATTTGTATTTATTTTAACAGTTAAATATCTGCATGAGTACAACACTTTGTAAAATATGATAATTGAGAATGCCTCTCTCATAAGCAATCAACTCGCAAATTGATTGAATGTGAAACCCCACAGCTTATAAGATTCGTGCCTATCTAGAATCTCCTCCCCCCATTCCCGGTTGTCCCCCTTCCCCCACCACTCCCTTCAACGATGGGAGGAGCCTCTCGCCTCTCCCTCTAATTTGGTCATCTGTGATCTGAACTTTTAATAAACTCTCATTTCAACCTTTTTTCGCAGTTTTGTTCTAGTGGACTTAAGGCTCAGATCTTCATGATTTTAGATATCTTTAGAGGCCACGACCAGCGAGAATGAGTTCTCCATCGACCGGAGAACGGGTTTGCACACAGTTGATCGGACGATGTGTGAGTCTCACATGCTCGTCTCTTTCTCCCCAAAGGCCAAGCATCTGGTGAGTGCCACTAGATAAGCCCACCTACAGCTCGGATTGGGGAGAAAGAGACGGGCACGTGAGATCCACGCATTGTCTGGTCAACTGTGCAAATGCGTTCTTCGGTCGATGGAGAACTCATTCTCACTGGTTGTGGCCTCTAAAATCACGTAGATCTGAGCCCCATGTCTGCCGAAACAAAACTGCAACAAAGGTAAAAAATGAGAGTTTATTAGAGATTTCGACCACAAAGGATCAGATCAAAGGAAGAGGGGGAGGCTGGAGGCTTCTCCTGCCACTGGAAGGAGTGGTGGAGGAAAGGGGACAATCAGGAATGGGGGGAAGGGATTCTAGATAGGCACGAATTTTATAAGCCGTGGGTTTCACATTCAATCAATTGGTTGATAGATAGAATTTGAATCCAAGACGTCTAAGTTTACGGCTCGCTATTGACACCAAACTAGATCCTTGTGGACCTGTCGATTCTCACTATAATAAAATTATCAAGATCTCCAAAAGAAATAATAAAGATGGAGGTAACCGTAAAAGAAAAGTGTAAATATCTATAGAAACAATTGCCAGGTGATTGAGCCATTCTATATTATCATATTTTACAAAGTGTTTGTACTCATACATGTATTTAACGGTTAAAATAAAGCTAAATTACTCCGCAAGTTCTTGGGGTTTGACCATTTTCCAGATTGTTTCTCAGGGTTCAGTTTTCCCTAAACATATCCATGTGGTTTAGTCTCAATCACATACAGATCTTGCCGTCAACTTAATGGACGGAAATGCACACATGGCTAACGACTTACACGTGACGTGTCATTAAATAAGTAAAAATAAAAAACAAATCTAAAGTTAATCAAAAACATAATTTTTTTTAAAAAAGGGAAAGGATCGGAGGTCACGGTGGGCGGCCGATGGAGGGAGGAGAAATCTCTTCTCCACCCCGGGTGGTGGTCTGGGGGACCTCCCTCATACCCGGTTTAAGGCTATATGTTCATGACCACTTTTGATTAGCTGAGCCATGTCTTCGTGTAGTTGCCTCACGATTGAATTCCTCTTGTTCTTCAGCAGCTTCAGCCGGCACTGGACGCGGTTGATCAATTTCTTACTGCAACAACAAACAACTGCAAGCTTATATGCGCAAAAAAAAAGATTGTCAAACAAACTACCCTTAAAACTCTTAAGCTTGTCCGTTTACCATTTCGAAACATTTCTCCATCCGAAGAAGATTTCAAACATGTCTAAAATCAAACAACTTTGGAATCCTTTCTGCCTCAGAGTAAGAAGCACAAGAAGATGACGATGAAGAGGGTGATGATGCGAGGGAACACAAGCTTTGGAGCTCATGCTGGTATAGGCGGCTATACAAAATCTTGTGGAGAAGGAGAGAGAGAGAGAAGGGATGAGAGGTCCCCCAACCACCCCACTGCCCAGGTGGAGGAGGGATTCCTCCTCTCTCCACTGGCCACCCAGTTATAGGCGGCCAAAGATGGAGGGGGCCTCCATCATGAAAGGTTCGGAGACCGCGATCCTTTTTTTTTTAAATATTAAATCAATTTATGTTTTTGATTTTTTTTGATTTTTTTTAAAAATTTACTTATTTAATGACACGTATCACATTGCTATTGGGCGAGATTTTTTTTAATCAAGCTGTCCATTTCCACGTGTAAGTCGTTAGCCACGTGTGCATTTTCGTCCATTGAGTTGATGACAGGATTTGTATGGGATTGAGACTAAACTCCAATGATATTTTTAGGGAAAACTGAACCCTGATGACCAATCTGGGAAATGGTCAAATTCCAGGGACTTGCAGAGTAATTTAGCCTTAAAATAAATACAAATAGGTAATTTGCTACAATCTCCATTACTAAATTCTATTTTTTTTTAGTTTAAGGAATCCAATATGCCATTTGAGTTACAAATAACAAAAAATAGAAAATGTAGTAGTTTGACGGCGATGTAAAGTGTAATAAATTAATGAATTATGTTTTCTTCAAATGCTTTAGAGAAGAAAGTACAGGGGTTGGTTTATTTCTTTTAGGGAAAAATACATTTTTCACCAACAAACTACAGTAAGTTTTACACTTTATACCCTAAACTAGGGCTGTCCAAAATACCGGCCAGACCAGCCGGACCCGCCAAACCGGTTTTGGTCAAAACTGGTGGACTTTTTTGAAACCGGGTTGACCGGAACGGTAAACCGGAGTATTCCGGTCCGGTTCCGGGTTACTCTCATGAAAACTCGAGACTGGACTAGAGTATACCTCTCCAAATCGGCCCAAACCGGAAATTGGCCCAAAATGACATGACCCAAACCGGCCCAGACCGGACCGACGAAACCGGGGACCGGACCTGACCAAACCTGTCATATGACCGGTCCGGTCCGGTCTATATACTCTACAAAATGGCCGGTTTGGCCGGTCGGACTGGACCGAAACTGGACATGGACAACCCTACCCTAAACTATTATGTTTAAGACATTGCACCATTTAATTACCAATCTTAGACACTTTGCACACTCTATCAAATTTTTAGACTAAAATGACGATAATGCTCTTGACGCACTATGAATATATTGAAGATATTGCTGCAATCCATTAAATTTCGAGAGTATTATTGTTGTAACGAGGGTGCAAAGTGTATAACATTGGTAATTGAAGCGTGCAATGTGTCAAAGTGAGTAATTTAGTGTGAAAAATGTCTAACATTAATAGTTGGAGGGTGCAATGTGTCACTGACCCGATATTTTATGGGTGGAAAGTGTGTTTTCTAGGTTCTTTTATTACTCGGAGGAAAAGCCCCCAACTTTTCAATAATTCTAAAATAGCAACATATATTTGTAGAATTACTAGGGTCTTCCCAAAACAATCCCAATTTCTTACTTCGAGTCATCGAGACAGGTTTACGTCTAACTCGTTTTGCTCATTTTACCGAACTTGATCGTCCCTCATGGAAGCTCACTCACTGCTCTCACCCTTTAGATCTCCTATGGTTCTTCCAAACTCCGAGATACCAACATATCTCTCAAAGGCAAAAATGGCAGGTCCCAAAAGACAATTCGTCCCACTCCTCCTCCTCTCCCTCTCTGCCTACTTGGCTAGATTATGCTAGTCTTTGGGCCTCCTTGTGACCCTTTCCACCTCCTTTAGTGACCGGTCGATAGGCGCGTGGGCCGTGGATCTCATGCGCTAGCCCATTTTTGTCTCTTGACCCATTCCTCTTCTCTAACCGATGATTATGCCTCCCTTTTCAGCCCGTTGACTTTCTTTTTCTGCTGGTTTTATCAGCTTGCTTCCCTTTGTGAGTTTTCCGCCCTTTATGGGTCACTTCTCGATCGTTTGAGTTTGGGTTTGTAAGTCCATTAGGCCCCTGACTCATTGGCATGTCGCCTTTGTAAAATGTCTGACTAGCCCTTTAAACCCATGTAATCGAGGTGTTTACTCCTCTTTGAATCTAATGAATGTGTGAAGTGTTATGATAATTAAAAAAAAACCAATTGATTGAAAGTATGCCCAGAAAAAAACATAATTGATTGGAAGTACCACTAGTCGTGGAGACATCCAATGAACCCTCTCATAGTACTAAGGATTGTTAACTGTATGCATAATCTAGCTAAGTAGACAATATTGTGTGCATTCATTGTCTACTAAATAGATAGCATAATCCATAGGCCTATATTTGATATATTATAATCCATTATTTATTTCCTAAAAACAAGAGATAGAAGATTGATTAAAAATAGGATTCTATACTATTTAGCTTATGACAACCACAATCTCTAATTTTAGCGAGGAAAAAGTTATAGTAAAATTCTCTAATTCTAGGAGGTCGTTGCATGTGCCCTAAGTTGTTGTGCTATTAAGCTATCCGGTACAACTAAACTGGACGAAGTCCATCCAAGTCGGGTGCACAATTAGAGTCGTAGGTTATCTGAGATATGCTCTCCCATATGAGTAGTTGAAATGAACAAGTGTCGTAACCTAATATGGCTATTAAGATTATAGGAAGGTTCCTTTGAAGCTCCATAGTCAATTCCTCCATGATTGTGTGCATCGTGGAAAACTATAAACAAACGATTATTGAAAACGACTCGTTTTGGTTTGTAATTGAGACTTGAAACAGAGGACACAAATCCAAATCCTTACATCATGTCTAGCTTCACTTGAAAATGATGGTTGATTATGGTAAAATGTGACCAAAACCACTTTAAACTTCCTCAAAAGTAGTTAGCTAATCACTAATGTCTTGATGGCTTTGGTCAACCGTTCGGTCCAAAGAATTAAACACTATGCTCGCTTCGGTTGCATCTGAGTTACAAATTTTATCACATTTAATCTCAAAATTATTAAAATTTATCAATATTCGCCTTGTTATAAGATTCGACTTCTATATTGAATCATGTAATATATTTTTCTTTTGTATGTTTCAACTATAAAATTTTATTCGAGGATGAACGTTGATGCATTTTTATAAGTTATGGCTAAATATTATGAAATCAGTAGTTTAGAACGGTAAAATGATATTTGGATAGTAATTTAATGATTAAAAGTGAAGATTCTTAAAAAAAAATATCAGCAAGGAGTTTATTTATATGTAAGAACTATACAATATTTATTTTATTTTATTTAGTACGAAATAATTTAAGTTTTAATAATTTTTTTATTCTTTAGAAACTAAAAATAGTTAATTTTGTTTTAGTGAAAAAAGAAAAAAGAGAGAGAAATTGGAGGACCAAACGAGAAAAGTAAAGAAAAAAAAGGAAACAAAATAAGAAACAGTAAAACAGAACGACGACAGAACAACCCGCGGGACCGCGAAGGAGTTTTAAGTTTAAAGCACACGCATGAGTCATAACAGCACAGTATCCCCAGTTGGCCAGTTTCAGTATCCAATTCAACTCACCGCTAAACTCCTTCTGACCTAAAATCTATAAACAAAGCGTAACATCAAAGGACGGCCTTGTCTCTCTCTCCCTTTTCGAGTTTTCGTTGCTTTTCAAAAAGCAACGGCACCCTCTTTCTTTCTATGCATATTCTCTTCCCATAGACTTTCTCTCTTCCCTTTCATTGTCGGAAAGGCTATTGGATAATCAAGTTGAAGGGTCGGCCCTTGCATCCTCAAATTCCCATTCCCATTTTCTACTTCCACATATTTTTTATGATTCGTAAGTTCAAGTCTCCCCCTTTTTTTTGTTTCTCTCTCTCTCTCTCTCTCTCCTCCAGAGATTTTCATAAGCAACTAAAAAGGAATAAGAAGAATTAGGGTTTTTGTTTCGGTGTTAGCGCGTGTTTTGGCTCCAAAGCTGTAATGGGTAATTGCATTTGATGTTGTTGTTATTTGCTTTTCTGGGTATCTCGTCTAATTGCTTCTGGTTATGCATATTGTATGCCTTTTGGACTAATGTTTGGATTAGCAATGATCAGTGTGAGTTGAATGGTTTGTATATTGGGAAATGAGAATTGCTCTCTATTTGAACTCTCGAGTGGAATTCGGAAATAAATTCAATTTGGGTTCTCTGGGTTGTTTGTTGTATCCGGCTGTTTGGTTGCCGAGAAATGAAAGTAAGCATAATGGGCCTCCCTTTCTTGTTGACTAAATTTTCTGAAAAATGAGTCAGCTTCTCAACTTAGGCGTATATGCGAGGTTTTTCTTTTCAGCATCTCCTACATTACAAAGTTCAATGAGTATAAAAAATTCATTGCTTTAATATACCTGGATTTTTGACTGACCAAGCAGATAATATTTGAAATAAATTTCTTCATTGGGTTGGTAGGCTCTCCACCCTCAACCGTAAGTCCGTAAGGAGGTTGAATTTTGTTTGTGGGGGGATAAGTTAGACATGCCCCTAGGGGATTTTGAGTGGACCTCACCCTCCACCTCTACCTTATTCTTAAACAGAATGAGGTTCTATTTGAGCTAGAGAGGCCTTTCTAACGTTATTCTGTGGTTAATTCTCATTTTGGTGATTAACAGAGTAATTGCTCTGCGATAATGACGAGGGCGACTCGTGATTTTGGTGACACCATGCAAAAAGATGCAGTCCCTGCAGTATCTGCTGATGTGATATTTAATTCTAGCCGTTTTTCAAATTTCAAAATTGGAGCTAACAGTCAGATTGTGTTGGCAAAGGATGACCCTAAAGTACTAACCATGAAGGAAGTTGTTGCACGTGAGACTGCACAACTGTTAGAACAGCAGGAACGCCTCTCAGTTCGTGATCTCGCCAGCAAATTCGAGAAGGGGTTGGCTGCTGCTGCGAAGTTGTCTGAAGAGGTTAAGTTTTATTTGTGATTTTTGTGCTTGCTATATTAGGAAATAATGTGCTGTCTGTGCTGGTAAAAGACATTAATTTTTACAGAATTCTGTTTCATATGTTTGAATTTGATTATGGTATATACTTGTTTTCCTGAGCTTTTGGTCACTGAGAAAACAAAGGGGAAAGCTTGGAGATGGTTATTCGGGTTTCAGAATATTCCCTCAGTTCAGATTATACCAATTAGCAGCACTATGCCCACTAGGAAGAAGAGTTTACTTTCATAATTCAATTACCAAGTGATATTAGCCTCACTAAATTTATATTCATTTCATTTTGTCATAGAGGCTGCAAACAACTTGGAGCAATACTGGTTTGTTTGATGCGAGAATGCACTTGTTTCTTCTGTTGCTTTTTGGTTCAATTGGGAAGATAAGAATTAATTATTTCCAAAAACAGTGGATGGTACTGATAACCCAATTATCATCTAGTTATTTCTGGACTTCAGGCTAGGCTGAGGGAGGCAGCTTCTCTGGAAAAACATGTTCTTTTGAAGAAGCTTAGAGATGCACTGGAATCCTTAAAAGGTCGTGTGGCTGGTAGAAACAAGGATGATGTAGAGGAGGCTATTTCAATGGTTAGTTTTTTTGTACTCTGCTACTTTTATTCAGGTTTGTTGGTTTAAACATTCTTATGCATCATTTCAATCATTTATAGATGTACTTTGCTTGAGATATTTATTAAGATGCAATTGTAAATGCTATCTGAAGGCATATTTGACAACGCAGCTCATCATTCTGTTTTGAATTGCTTATTGATGTAAGTTAACAAAACAAACATTACAGAAACTGTACAACCATTGAACAAGCCCAGAAAATATTCACATTTTCCATCAAATAGCCACGGTATGTGATGTGCATGGTAATTTGTTGCATTTCTGGAAAACATGATTCTGACCCAACAGTCAAATTCCAGACATGTAAGCACACTATGAAAGGGTGCTTAAGTAATATTGGCATTATGTCCTCTTATGCACTGTCAACAAGAGTTTATTACGTATTGTACTATGTATCACTCATTTTTGTTTATCTGATTAATTAAATTTTATAGATGTCTCCAAAGAAGAATAACTAGAAATGCTTCTCTAAAGTGTTAAGATTGTTTGTTTTTGGTATTTCTCCCGCTTAATTGTTCTTCTCCTTGGTTGTGTTTGTAGTTTATAGAAGTACTATAACCTATACTATTTCCCAAATGAAGCAAATAATGGTTATACAATTATTATCACTTCCTGCAGGTGGAAGCTTTAGCAGTGCAGCTGACTCAAAGGGAAGGGGAATTAATACAAGAAAAGGCGGAAGTGAAGAAGCTGGCAAATTTTCTTAAGCAGGTGAGATTAACTTCTTTAGTTGAAGTTGGGTGCTGCAATGTTGTAGATTGCCATAAGCTACTTCTTTTAACAACCTATGTCAAAGGATGATCTCTTGTTAAGTTGGTTGAGGGGATGTTATTCCTAGGTATACTGAACTAGTTCAGATGTTGTTTGATGGCTATTCATGTATCAAGTCCCCTGGAAGTTGTACAAATGATTTCTACAAGCATAGTACGGCTCTATTAGAATTTTAGGCAAAATAGAAGGTCTCTTTGGCTGATTATTTTTTCACTGGAGGATCAGTTACTTCCGCGTTACTGGAGGATGCAATGTGTATGGTTTGTGGGGCTGTGTGTGGGTGTTGCGTAGCAATTTAGTTTATGTTGGACATGGATGATCTGATGGATATCCAGGTGTGGCTTGAAGGAACATGTATGACTGCCATTATGAGATATTTGTGCCAGTCTTTTTTGTATTAGTTGGTGCCAGTAATTCCAAAGTCCAGACTACATGTTTGCTCTTCCTAGGACTAATAATAGGTCAACCCATAGATGTCTCCTGTTCATAAACACATGCAGAGATACAAAGAAACATTCAGAATATTTTGGTGAATTCGATGGTTCAAGGAGCAAGTAGAATAAAAGAATCTACAACAAAGGCTGCTGATTGCTGGATACATGATAGCAGTGAAACGAATGGAGTGGATCTAGCATTTTGGTACTTACACCCTCCAGTTTTATTCATGTATGACCTCTGATCAGGGGCACGCATCCCCCCTCTCCTTGCCTTCCTAGAAGAAAATTCTATGGAATTCATGTTTTACCTCCCTCAATATTTTTACTGAATCCCTTCTCTCATTATCCAATTTCCTGTTTTGACATCTAGCATTTTGAAAATCCCTAATCTCACCTTAGCCTCTCCGAAAAAGTTATAATGGTTTTTATTTTGACTTTGAAATGTAAAACTACACTTTCTCCTTACCTTTTCAGAAGAAGATTTTAAGAAATTCTCTTTAGCTCTTTAGAAAAATTGAATTAAACCCTCAAGTCATAAAAAAGATCTATAGGAACTATTACATTTTTTTTTCCTCCGAAAATAAGTTTGAATAATGCATTTGTCTGGGCATTTGTCGGGCTCAAAATCCAGCATCAAATCTAACAAAAACTTGGAATTGATGGTAAAGGTCAACAATGGGTCTAAAAATTTCGGAAAGAAAAACAAATATATTTTTTAAACTCATCATATACAATTTTTCTTGGATCCTCTTTAAGTCTTTTTTAATTCAGTGTTCTCTCATTAACAATGGGTTCTATTTATGGCTAAATTGATGGACATATTTGATAACTTTTGTTATGTTGATTAATGTATTTTTTTTGTGTGAAACAATTAACTTAATATACCTTGATTAAAAAAAGAAGGATATATTTAATTATTAAAAAATCCTAGTTTGCCCCCTAAAGATTAAATCCTGGCCCCGCCATTGCCTCTGATGACCTATTTCTTGGGTTGAACAATTCCTTAAATGTCATAGAAATCTGTTTCTCTTTCTTGTCTTTGAATCTCCCGAAAAGCTGCTACACCCTATCCTCTTATGAAAAAAAAGTATGACTACCTAGCAGACGACAAAAAGTATTATCTGGTTTCTTCTTTTGGCTTGCCTTAGTGCCTTCCATCTGTGGTTCAAAGGTTTGGATTATATATTAAGAAGGAAGGTTTCTGATATGAAGGTGGAAAATGTTTATTTAGGTTTAAATCTTTAAGTTGGAAATTAGGAAGAATATAGAATGCTATTTGTCTCTTACCCACTTCTTGAAATATGATACTAGGAGTGCTGCAAATATTGTTGTAAATAACTGGTTCTCTCTACAGTTCCTTGCACTCATATAGTTGCAATCAAATACGGAGTGTTTGGAGTTTGATTCTTCTTCCTTAGTGTGGAATTTGCAGTTCTCAAGATCTGTGAATGATTGGGAAGTGGAGGAGGTTGATGCCTTCTATTCTCTCCTCTATGAGCAGAGGGTGCGTAGCGGTAGTGCGGATGTGATGTGGTGGGTGGGTTCGAAGAGTGATGTTTTTTTTGTTAAATCCTTCTATGATTATCTTTCTGGTTATGCTAGTTTTGTCTCTTTCCCTTGGAAGGGGGTTTGGAAGGCAAAGGTCCCTATGCGCGTGTCTTTCTTTGTCTGGGAGGCTACCCATGGGCACATTTTGACTATTGATAATCTCAGAAGAAGGGGTGTTTATGTTATAGAGTGGTGTTATATGTGTAAGGGAGCTGACGAATCAGTTCATCATCTGTTCTTGCATTGCACGGTTGCTAGTGGCTTTTGGATGTCGGTCCTTGGTATCTTCAATGTTCATTGGGTTATGCCTGAAAAGGTGGAGGATGTCTTCTCTTGTTGGGGTAGGAATTTTAAGGATCCTTCAGCCAAGGCTATTTGGGGGATGATTCCAGCGTGTGTTTGGTGGTGCCTTTGGAGGGAGCGGAATAGGAGGTGCTTCGAAGATTCGGACAGATCCCTAAGGAGATTGCAGGGCGATGTGTTTCTTTCTCTTTTCTTTTGGGCTAATGCTTTGTTGGGTGGTTGTTTTGTGGACTATGTTGATTTCCTCAATTTCTTTATTTGTATGCTTTGAGTGACTTCAGTACAATCTTTGTACTGATTTCGCCTCTTGTCTCTTTCTCTTTAATAAAATTCATCTTACTTATAAAAAAAAACTAGTTGCAATCATATTATCAAGAAATTGTTCTCATAATAGGTCCTTCTATGTAATTCCTTACAACAGTTGCTACGGTGACTCTCTCTCTCCCTCCTTCCCACCTCTCTAGGTTATCTCCTTTCTTAGTCTCTTAACCTCTTTTATGCTCTCTATCCCTTGAAAATTATCAGATTTTATTTTCTCGATGTTTTCTCTAGATGTCCAAGTATACTTGTCCATTGTCTTTTTTTCTTTTTTGATAAGTAAGTTAAACTTTATTAAAGAAAAAAAGAGTTGGCAGTACAAGAGACTATACTAACAACAACTAGAGCATACAAGCTAAAAAACTTAGAAAATCCTGAAAACCCACAAAAGGATACCCTAATACTGAATTAGCCCACAGTTACTTGTCAATTGTCAAAAGTTGAGCAATATACATGTCTATTATAGCTTTTCTACCATACCATTTGCCAATTCATCATTTTGTAAGACATGATATCAGTTTTTAGACTCCCCAGTGTAATTGTAAGGACAAGAGTGCAATTTAGCATGCGGGAAATTGGCCGGAATGCATATAATTCTCTTCTGTAAATCTTGTACTCTTTTCATTGTTCATCTCCCATACAATTTTTGCCTCAAATAAAGTACTTCGTGGAGGAATGACAGGAAAATTAAGGCCTATTGTATTACTATTTGTTTAAGTTTAAAAATAGCACTGCTGCATTATTCTTAAGGATGTTACCAACATAGCTTTTAACCTATATTGCCTCAGAACACCTTTCTAGAAGACTCTCTCTCTCTCTATTATGTAAATTCTTTTCTGCTCTTGTAATTCCCCCTTTTCCTTTTATTTAATTCTCTGCCTTTTCCCCCTGTCCTTTTATTGAGTGTTTAGATCCATTTGCAGGCTTCAGAAGATGCTAAAAGACTTGTTGATGAAGAAAGAGCTTTTGCTCGCGCTGAAATAGAGAATGCCAGGGCAGCAGTCCAGAGAGTGGAAGAGGCCCTTCAGGAACAGGAACGAATGTCTCGGGCTTCTGGAAAGCAGGTACATGTCACTTGTGTACTCTCAAGAATGCTTGAAACAGACTTAATGTGCTATTTGTGCCTTGAAAAAGTTGGACCATGTCCAGTTTTATGTGGCATATATTCAGTTATCATTCATTGCCTAATCTATTTTAATACTTTGAACAACTTGTTGATCTTGATTGTGACTTTATTGGTGTGTGGCTGGATGTATTGAGCTAGATGCTTCCTGATTTATGTTGCCTTTAGTGGTGTCTATTGCTTGAAACTTGTGCAATGCACTTGTCTAACTTGTTCTTTGATAAAAAGCACTTTTTATATGGAACATTTAGGACTTGGAAGAATTGATGAAGGAGGTTCAAGAGGCTAGACGAATTAAAATGCTGCATCAGCCAAGCAAGGTTTATATCAATCTCTGGTCTTAATTGTGTTTCTTACTATTGACTCACAAATTCGCTTGGGAATTATTTCCTTTATGTGTGTGATGGCATCATTTGTCCTCTGGACGTATAAGATCTTTCTCAACGTTCATGATATATTCATGTTTTCTGGGTGTAATATGCTCATATGGGGTTTCTAGACATTATTAGTGGATCTGACCATCTTTTATGATGTTTTGTTGTAATTCATAGTAGTTTCTTATTTAGTATTTTGCTTGTTGTTTGCTTTGAGTAGCTATTCAGGTGCTCCCATATATGATTTTACTCTCACAGGCTGACTGCTTATGCATAACTAAGCTAAATAAACAGTCTTAAGTGTAGGCATACTGGTCCACATGTAGTTCCCAGTATAGTTGAAGTCTCTATAGGTTGGCATGAGAGAGCTTATTACTTGTAAATAGATCCCAGACTTCAATTTTGGGGTGCGTCACTTGGAAATGATACAGCTAGCTGCTTTGATGAGATGATCCACTGTCATTGAGTTTTCCATCTTGACTTTCTTTTCAGCATTAGTCCTTTGTTTCTAGTGTTTCCAGATCTTCTTGGAACTTTGTACTCAATAGATGGGTCTTTCTCCTTTCTATTTGTAATTTCTTTATTTCCATTTTTTAGTTTCCATCTTGACTTTCTTTTCAGCATTAGTCCTTTGTTTCTAGTGTTTCCAGATCTTCTTGGAACTTTGTACTCAATAGATGGGTCTTTCTCCTTTCTATTTGTAATTTCTTTATTTCCATTTTTAAACTAAAAGGATAGAGGTTTTTCAAAGCTAGGAATTCTATCTATGTTCAGAGCATTCCAGTGTAGTTTGTAAAGTCATAAAATTTCTTAAGCACAACTTGGTTCTATCAATTCTAATTGTGCCCATTTTAACTAAAATATGGATGGTTATATTCTCTAGTCTTGTGGTCAATTATATTTTTTTTTTCTTTTGAAATTGTATGTACATGTTGCTGTTTTAATTTCAAGAATATCCATTAAAATTAGAGTATGAAACCTTGATTTGTAGGTTATGGACATGGAACTTGAGCTTCGAGCTTTAAGAACACAGCTTGCAGAGAAGTCCAAGTATTCTCTCCGGCTTCAGAAAGAGGTTTGTTTAGTATTGTATACTATGTTTGCAGGTTTTAGAAAAGCTTTCATTAGCTTTATGACTCTGCTTGATATATGTTAATGTATGCTTAGTTTATTGATGGCTCGTACTTTTTCCTGCATTAACCAAATGCAAAGTATTCTAACACTTATTTTATCTTCGCATTTTTCCACCAATTTTTTATGCAGTAATCTCTTTTCATTTGCATTCCCGTAGATTTTCTTGGTTTTTATTAGATGTTCTAAAATTTAATATCTCTATCCCATGTGGCTTTCGAATAAGTTGGTTTGCAACATTGGTTGAGTCTCAAAGGGAGCCAAGTGTATGCATTTATGGAGATAATGATGTTGATTTGTAGTTGGAGCATGTGGAGGTCCTTGGATGTGGCTTGTTAACTTAAAGGCTCGAAGCAATCCATGTATATACATTCTTGTGCAAAAAGTTGCAGTAAGTGTTAATAAAAATCAGCATTTATCCTAATGGAAGACTGGTGACATGATTCCTGTTTCTCATTCTCATGAACCATATACAATAAGTATTTTTGAGAAATTAATTTTATTTCTACTGTGTTAAAAAGCTTTTATTCTGCTATTTAATGCTTTTGTGGAGGGAAGACAGATTCTGGATTCTGTATTGATTGCCAACGAGTGTATTGATTCTCGGTTGAAAATGGGTGATCCGGGATTGTTGTGTAAGTTGGATATTCACAAAGCCTATGACCACCTCAATTGGAATTTCTTGCTGTATTTATTGCTCAGATGTGGCTTTGGTGACAGGGGGTGCCGATGGATAGGATTTTGCATTTCTTCGGTCAAATTTTCTGTGCTTGTGAATGGATCCCTGAAGGGGTTTTTTGGTAGTTCTCGGGGTTTGAGGCAAGGAGATCCTCTCTCTTCTCTATTGTTTGTTATTGTTATGGAGACTCTTTCTAAAATGATGGCGAAAGTGGTTTCGCTTGGTGTTATTGCTGGATTTAAGGTTGGTGGTGTGAGTGGTGTGGCTACTAGTGTTTCCCATTTGCTTCTTGCAGATGATACATTAATTTTGTGTGGGGCTGAGGAATATTAGATTCGTAGTATTCGTTGTTTGTTGCTATGTTTTGAAGTGGTTTCGGGGTTGAAGGTGAATCTGTCCAAGTCGGAGGTAATTCCTATTGGTAATGTTGGCCATGTGCAGGGGTTGGCTTCTTTATTGGGTTGTAGAGTGTCCACATTGCCCATGACTTATTTGGGGCTTCCTTTGGGTGCCCGATACAAAAGTGTGCAGATTTGGGATGATATTTTGGAGAGGATGTAAAGGAGGTTGGCGGGATGAAAGCGTATGTATTTGTCGAAGGGAGGTAGGATCACTTTGATTAAGTCCACTCTATCTAGTCTTCCGACATACTTTTCATCTCTGTTCCCCATTCCGATTGCTGTGGCCTTGAGACTTGAAAAATTAAGAGGGACTTCTTGTGGGGTAGTGAAGATGGAGTTCATAAGTTTCATTTACTTAGTTGGGCGAATGTGTGTTCTCCTATTCGTTCTGGTGGGTTGGGGCTTCTGAGGATCTCTGTGTTCAATAAAGCTTTGTTGGGTAAGTGGTTGTGGCGTTTTGGCATTGAGAGGGATAGATTGTGGAGATGTGTTATTGCTGCAAAATATGGTACTTCGGGTGGTGGGTGGTTCTCCTTGTCTTCAAGAGGTTCCTATGGGGTCAGCCTTTGGAAACATATTAGTAACTGTTGAGATTCTTTTTCTGAGCATATTAGGTTTGTTTTGGGAGATTGTCTCAATTTTTGGCATGACAGGTGGTGTGGTGGGAGAGTTCTGTGCCGCTCCTTCCCTTTAGTCTTCTCTTTGTCCTCCTGTCAGGAAGCTATGGTGGTGGAGTGTATGGAGGTTGGTTCTACTTCCTTAGTGTGGAATTTGCAATTCTCTAGATCTGTAAATGATTGGGAATTGGAAGAGTTTGCTGCCTTTTATTCTCTTCTTTATGAGCAGCGGGTGCGTAGAGATAGTGTGATGTGATGTTGTGGTTGGGTTCTAAGAGTGATGTTTTTTTTGTTAAGACTTTCTATGATTATCTTTCTGGTTATGATAGTTCTGTTTCTTTCCCTTGGCGTGGGGTTTGGAAGGCCAAGGTCTCTATGCGTGTGTCTTTCTTTGTCTGGGAGGCTACCCATGGGCGGATTTTGACTATTGATAATCTCCGAAGAAGGGGTGTTTATGTCACAGAGTGGTGTTATATGTGTAAGAGAGAAGACGAATCTGTTAATCATTTGTTATTGCATTGCCCGGTTGCTAGAGGTCTTTGGATGTCGGTCCTTGGTACTTTGAATGTTCATTGGATTATGCCTGAAAAGGTGGCGGATGTCTTATCTTATTGGGGTAGGAATTTTAAGGATCCTTCAGTCAAGACAATTTGGTGGATGATTCCAGCGTCTGTTTGGTGGTGCCTTTGGAGGGAGCGGAATAGAAGGTGTTTCGAAGATTCGGCTAGATCACTAAGGAGCTTGCAGGGCTACGTGTTTCTTTCTCTTTTCCTTTGGGCTAATGCTTTGTTGGGGGGTTGTTTTTTGGACTATTTTGATTTTCTTAGTTTCTTCATTTGTATGATTTTAGTGATTTCAGTACAATCTTTGTACTGATTTCGCCTTTTTTTTTCTCTTTAATAATATTCTTCTTATTTTTCAAAAAGAAAAAAAGACTAGGGTGACTTATGTTCATATTAGGCGCTTACCAACCCCTAGTACTAGATCTCCCTTGTAGTTCTAGCTTTGTCTTTAGTCTCTTTCTAGCCTTACATACAAAAGGGCTACCTGATAAATAATGTCAAGTTAATTGGCTTAATAAATTTTTATCATGCTAAACTATTTTGCTCAGGGTGGTATTGCTTGAACACTTTTCATTGATACAATGTTGTTGATATGCATTTGCATCTTACTAGTTACTCCTGCCATGTCATAATTCACGGGGCTGTGTTTCGTCATGATTCCTTCCACTACTTATTACAAATGTTTAATTCATCAAAAGGCATGACGACAAAGTTGCAGCCTAGGTGCAATTAGTGCTTTTCCTATTTCTGACAGCTGTAAGCAAGCACAGAGATTGATACCTGGGAGAGATACCAACACCTTGATTCATTGATAGTGAAGCATTTAATTATCTTAACACGTAATATCCACTGGATTTCACGCGGCAAGAGATGATAAAATATTATTGGTCAGTTAGGGTTTTCTGGTTTTGGTCTTTTACTATTGATTTATTTTTCCTTTTTGTTTTTAAATCTTTGCTGTATGTTTACGTGGCTTCTTGTAAATAAGTAAAATTTTTCACATTGAAATTGAACTTTAATCGTTGATTTGTTATGCTCTCTATGTTTTTCCTCCTCATACCTTCTTCAGCTGGCAATAAGCAAGAGGGTCGTGGAAAAATGTTCCCAGTTGTTTGAATTAGATGGGCATGAAGCTTTAGGTTCATACTTGCGGATTCAACCTTGCTCTGATAACGCTCCAGAACTTTCCAAATGTTTGATTCAGTGGTATCGTGTATCAGCAGAAGGTGGCAAAAAGGAGCTTATATCTGGTATTGTGGAGTAACATTTGTTGTTTTGTGCTTAATGGACTTTTGTGCTGTCTTTTGAGAGTAAATTACCATAGTGATTGCCCTATTTTGGTATTCTCCTAGTGCCTTCCAAGTTTATGCAATTTGTTTGCGGGGTTTTCCCCCTTGTTTGCAGCATGGCCGAGTCCTTGTCTTGTTGTAGGGGTGTAAGATTGAATGACTGTAGAGAATCAGAGGATGGAAAATTCATCATGTAGAGAGTCAGAGGATGTAAGACAGATACTCATAAGTTGTCCGTTGGTGGTTAAGGACTGAAATACTAGGCTCATATGGCGCACAAAACATATCCAAGTCGCATAGCTGTACATTCTAGATTGAAATATTATTAAAAATATCACAAATTTAATCTAAAAATGCCAATCCGCACTGCCCAACAATCCTGTTCCCATTGGTTGCAAATGAACTCAAACTGACCTAGTGAGTAGATGGATTTCAATTCAAAGTATTGGATAACTCTCAAGGAGTTTCTGCCACCTAGTTAATGGACGTCCGAAGTACTGGTCCATGGAGTCCCAAGAAGATGAGAACTCCAACCTATCCAATGCTTCTTCAGCTAAATATGGCATCCAAGTGGGACGTGCACTATGAGCAAGCTGTGCGGAGAACAGTTTTTTTCCCCCAGCTTCACGACGACTAGTAAGAAACCATAGGTTTTTATGTTTTTGCTATTGCTCATTGGTCGAGCCACTAGAATTGAATGTGGAGGACAATGCTTTCCTTGATTGAGATTCAGTGTTTTAAAATCTACCTTCCCAGGTGTCTCTGGAGATTCATTAGTAGGTGTTGGCCCGCCTTTAGCCAACACTCAAGATTCCTTGTCGGCAGTGGCTCGAGGGTGAGCTTTTGGCATGATTGGTGGTGCGGGGATAAACCGTTATCTGTGGCCTTCCCAGGTGTTTATTCATTGTCTCGGTGCAAGGTGGCAATGGTGGCGGACTGTTTGGCGGGGCAGGCTGGTAATGTTGTTTGGAATGTCCCCTTCCTTAGATCTGCTAATGATTGGGAGGTGGAAGATTTCTCCGCCTTCTTTTCCTTATTGTATGACACTTCGATTCGTTGGGGGGAGGAAGATAGGTTGTCTTGGGCGGGTACTAAGAAGGGCGTCTATTCGGTTTGTTCTATGTATTCTCTTCTTGCGGGGGGGAACAGATTGTCCTTTCCTTGGAAAATCGTATGGAGATCGAAATGCCCTATGAGAGTCTCCTTTTTTGTTTGGGAGGCTATGCATGGCAAAATTCTCACTACTGATAATCTCAGGAGAAGAGGAATTTGCATCGTTGACTGGTGTTACCTTTGCTGTGGGGATGGAGAGTCGGTTGATCATGTACTCCTTCATTGTCCTTTGGCACGTGGTCTTTGGAATCACATCTTTAACATTGCGAATTTTCATTGGGTGATGCCGGAGAAGGTGGTGGATGTGTTGTGGTGTTGGCATCGGAGGCTTCATAACCCGTTCGCCAAGGCTATTTGGAGAATGATTCCTTTATGCATTTGGTGGTGCCTTTGGAGGGAAAGAAACTCTAGATGTTTTGAGGCTGTTTCGTTGACTTTGGATAAGCTTCAGAGTTTGTTGTTATTTACCCTGTTTTCTTGGGCTAATGTAATGTTAGGATGCCCTTTTTTGGATTTTCCAGATTTCCTTAGCTTTGTTGCTTGTTTGGACTAAGCGTTTTCGGTATAGATCCTTGTACGGTTCTCGCTTTTGAATAAGATTGGCTTATTTATCAAAAAAAAAAAAATCTACCTTCCCCACGTCCTGCTCTTCTGCTGTTATTTGCCCTTAAATTTATTCCATCTTGCCTTTAGTTTTTGAATGTCATAAAGGTGGAACTATCTTAACCCCTGGACCTGGCCCATTGTTTCTCAAAATAGTAGCTTAAGTTTGTTATAGAGAGAAAGATGCAACTCCTAATTGAAAATATTGAGTAAGGGGGAACAGGGCTTCAATTAATTTGATTCAGGCTGAGGATGTTATGTCAAAAAGATATCATTAGCATTTCAGACATGCAACTTGTAGGTGCTGTTAAACTATGATGGAGACCTCTGCCGCTGGATTGCCTGTGACATTTCTTTCCTATCTATCGTAAGTAGTACGGCAGTATTAAAATGTGGAAAACAAAAAAAAGTGCCAAACTCTTAATGCGGTAAGGTTCATTTATTGAAAATTGAATATATATTTTCTTTTCAAAATTTCGGATCTCTTAGATTGTAACAACCAATGACCGTTGTGTATAAGAAAAATCAAATGAAGCTTGGTAAATATATGAGAGTATGTTCATGTTTGATTGTATTCATTTTGCTGCCACTATATTTCGTGGAGACTTCCTTGAGGTAGTTTTAGTTTTTGTCTCTACTTCTTAACTCTTTTATCTATGTTTGTGGCTAACAGTTCATACTCTTATGTTTGGCAGTTATATAGATTTTGTGGTTGGTTGGCTTTGTTTTCACATCACAATGACTAGCTCTTTTTGTATGCAAATTAGCTGTTGTTATCATGATACCAGTTTGTTAATGGTGGGAATTCTCTTGAATTACTGTTCTAGCACATCAAACTGGAAATATAGAGCTGGAAAATTTGGTGTTTTCTTTTGTTCACACGCACATAGATGTATCTATTCTTTTCTATTTCTGATTCAGCTTTCCCTATCTCAGGAGCTACCAAATCAGCTTATGCTCCTGAGCCTTTTGATGTTGGGAGGATTTTGCAAGCTGACATTGTTTCAGAAGGAAAGCAGATCACATTGACAACCACTGGTCCCATTGATCCAGGTCTAGTTTTGATCCTTACACTCTTGGTTGTGTCTATGAAGGTGGGTTCCCCCCCCCCCCCCCCCATACACCAAATGGGTCTTGAACCCACACCATCTATATATAGTTTCTGGAGGGGAGGAGTCGTCATTTCTAACTCATTGGCTTTGTTTATTTGATTTTGAAACTTCAACTTTTGTGGTTTACATTTTCTGTTGATTTGTTCAATTTTGTTAATATTATGCTTTTGTGATTCTCCTATCACATTTTTTTTTGATAAGTAAGGAAAGCTTTATTAAAAACACCAAAATAGGCAACAGTACAAAAAGCTACACTGAGAACACTCCATACAAGCTACAAAACTCAGGAAATCAGGAAAATCAGAAAAAGGAAGCCCAAAACAGCATTTGCCCAAAGAAAAAGAGAAATCAACACCATCCCCCTCAGCCCTTCTAAAGACAAAAAGGAGTTCTCGAAATATCTCCCATTGCACTCCCTCCAAATAACCAACCAGATACACAAAGGAATCATCCTCCACACCCTCGAAGCAAGAGGGTTGTTGAACTTCCTCTTCCAACAAAACAACACCTTGATCACCCTAGAAGGCATTACCCAACAATAATTCGTTACTTTAAGCACATGAGCCCATAGATCCCTCGCAACATCACAATGTAACAATAGATGATCCACGGATTCCCCATTACACCTACAAAGGTAGCACTAATCGAGAAGACCCCTCCTATCACATTCAAAGTATGTATCATAGCTTATACTGTTGAAGCGTACTGAAAAAGGGCTGATTTTGTTTTCTTGAGCAGCGGCTGGTTTGGGAAGCTATGTGGAGGCACTTGTGCGGAGACATGATGTTGAATTCAATGTATGTTATTCTAACCCTTTGCAAAACTTCAGTTTCCCAACTAAACTAAATGTATGCCAGCTTCAATCTGTTCCAACACTAGAGTAGTTTTTTGTTATAACATATGAAGTGTTTTATATTGGGTATGTGCATCATTTCCATTGTTTTCTTCTCGGTCCTACACCATTCTACTTCTGGTGTGCCTTGTTAGTCATGGGTAAAGGTCAGACTGGGCTGATATCCATTGGTTGAGTCGTGATTAGTCAATTTCTGCCTAGTCTGAACTCAGGTCTTCATCAGGGCCCCATACATGTAGCATCCAGATACTTCTTTTGAAAGCGAAAACAAAAATTCACATAAGAAAATAAGATGCCAGGTCACATAAAACAGGTTGGAGGGTTGCCCAAGGACTAAGTGACTCAAATAACCATAAGGTCTTGGAATGAGCATGCAGAAATCAACAATACTCCTCAGACCCTGTTATAATAGGAAAAGGGAAGAGGATCCCCTGTCGATACATTCAAGAATAAGTAAAATGAAGGCCTTGTTGGGCCTACAGCTCGTGAGCCAAAGTTTGTTGAAAGGTGCATTTTTTTATTTTTTTTTGGTAAGTGATTTATTTTTTGTTTCAAGTAGCCATCCATTGTTACCTTTCCTATGACAAACAACTTTTACATTATCGGTTCTTATTTTGAGCAAAAAACAATTATATTTGACAGGTTCTGATAGTTTTGGTGTCTACAATTTACCTATTATGTAAGTTGTGATAATGAATTAGTCCTGTATGTTTGTGAATGGTTTGTACCTCAAGAAAGAGGGTAGGAGCAAGAGCAAGAGCAAGTTGAGATCTACATGTCCAATCATCCTCTTCACCAGTGTTCTAGGAGGGCCTCTTAGTAAGGCAACTTTGGTTTATACCGGTGCAAGTTGAGATGTACCTGCCAATCATCCTTTTATCCTGAGAACTCATAGTAAAGCAGGAGTTGCCTTTTTGTGATGACTAGGAGGAATTGGGAAAGCTGTTTCGTGTGTTGACAGAGGAGAAATGGCAAGATTTTGGGGGTAAGGTAAAAGGATTAGACAAGCAGGTTTTTCTGCATAGGGGTAGGAATTCTGAAGGGGCGAGATGCAAAGTAGATATTAGATTGATAGAAATTGGAAGGGATTTCAAATGGATGCAGATCTGGTTAGAGGGTGTGATTAGGTACAGCATGACCATGGTATTTAGGTTTCAGCCTATTGAAACGTGCCATGTCCTTACCAAGGCGTTTGTTTGTAAAATTTTAGCCATAATAAAATAATCACACAAAATTCTCTCTTTCTTCACTTTTTTTCACCAACTCCAACACCCCAAAGTTTTAACCACCCCAAAATTTTACAAACAAACACCATGGTAGTATTCGATTAAGAGTGTTTCGAAATTTTTAGAGGGCCATGTTGGCCACTTAGGTGCATATCGGTTTCCTAAACCCATAAACTAAGCACTGAATACTGTTTTTTTTGTCTATTTCCCACACCAAACTCAACTGCCAGACATGATGGGACAGATCGAAATCAACTTATTCTTGATTTCAGTTATTCGGTTGTTTTATCCAGTTTCATTCAATCCTATTAATGATTATTTTATGTGTTCTGAATGCATTGTAGTAGGATATTGGGGTTTAGCTCATTAAATTTCATCACCTGCAGATTTGTTCTCTTTTGACCTTTGTTGTTCACACTTTGCAGGTAGTTGTTACCCAGATGAATGGTACAAATTACCCATCGGAATCCATTCATGTGCTTCATGTAGGAAAGATGAGGATAAAACTCTCTAAAGGAAAGGCAACAATTGCTAAGGAATACTATTCCTCGTCAATGCAGGTATCTCAGATTTTAAACTTGTTTCTTCTTAAAGAAAAGAGGAATGGTTTGACATTTATTTCCTGTCCCTCTTTCTTTTGATGTTTTGTTCAAACAAACACTGTAGATATGGCATATGTCTGGGAAAGAGAAAGAAGTGTTGAGGGGTTGACTAAAATGGAACACATGCGATATACTTCTATCTTTTGTTTTGCTGTTAACTGAATTGGTAATCTTGAAAGATCAGGAGGAAACCTAGTCACTAGGCTTAGACTTGAAACCGCAGGGAAATACACAATGGGATTAAAAAGGAAAATAATAACCACAATGAACAAACTAGATAGAGAATGACAGCTTTTTAAACATCCCTGGCCTGCACAAGCAACCTTAACAGATTCGAGCATCTAACAATTTAAGCTCCAGTTTTTAATGGTCAGCAGGCTATCTTGACAACCTTAAGGAATTGAAAGATGAACAGCCAGCAAAGCATAATTTTTCGTCTTGCATAACTGAATTCAATCATGAAAGGAAATAATGTTCCGAGTGCAGTTTTTTTTTCTTTCTTTCTTTCTTTTTAAGTTTCTCTTTGATTTCTCTTGCATTTCTCAAATTCACAAAGACCCTTTGGTCTCAACTGAGTGGAAGTCGTATCTCAGGGGTTTTGTGCATAGAATGTCGAGCATTTATCGTTTGGGCAAATCATATCTCATGTGAGTACAAGTCATATCTCAGGTCAGTCATTCCTGACACTTGTTTTTGCTCGCAGTTATGTGGGGTAAGAGGAGGCGGGAATGCTGCAGCTCAGGCATTGTTTTGGCAAGCAAAGAAAGGACTTTCCTTTGTAATAGCCTTTGAATCGGAGAGAGATAGGAATGCAGTCATTATGCTGGCCAGGAGATTTGCATTTGACTGTAATGTATGTGCACTCCAAAACTCTTTAAAGATGTAGCTTGCATTATAACTTAAATTTAGCTGTTAATCTCTCTTCTTTTTCGCTGCCTGGCCACATACATATATAATTATCTGCAAATGCTTAAAATGGCAGATCATGCTAACTGGGCCTGATGATAGAGCTCCTTTAGGAACCTGACCGCGGACTCCGGAAGATCTAATTTTCTCTTGTTGTAATTAGTCTAGATGTCTCACGTATCATGTAATATAAGTTTGATTATTAGGGATGTGTTGTATAACTGTGATATGGGGTTCTGCAATTTTTATTTTTGATTCTAATTTCCAACGTTTTTTCTCCCCAACAACTAGGCATATTTTTTCGTTTGCCATTTTGTCCGAGTGTCAACCAAGTTTCTCTCTCGTACTTGGGGAGAAGGATTGCAAGTTCATTGTATATTTGTAAGACATTACTCGAGGTTTGTTTGATTCAAGTATTTGCTGAATGTTTGAGGATTGATAATAGCTGGAGTCACTTGGCTACATTTTTCAATGAAGATTTGTACTCGTGATTCTAATTGACATTTCCCTGTCATTCTCCCCCCATCCAAACACTTTAATCTATGTTCAGCTTACGAGTAAAAAGGTTACCATGTTACCATTTAGTTCCACATGAACGGCTTACTTTGATCATCCGCATAATGCAATTTCCTAGCCACGAAGAATTTGATTCCTTAGGTAATAGCAAGCAAATATTTAAAGAATTTTGAGTTTGTAGAATAAATTTTGAGTTTTGTTTTGTTTTGTATTGTTTTTTTTATGGGGTTTTGTAAAAAAGTTGAAGAATATTTGATTGTAGAATGATTATCATTTGAGTTTTTTAAAAATATAAGGAAAATTGACAATTTAGTCACTAGGTTTATACCACACTGACGATTTAGTCACTAGATTTTATTTTTTTACAATATAGTCACTGAGAATATATAGTTTTGACAATCTAGTTTTTCCGTCAAACCTCCGTAAAAATTTTAACGGTCGAACGATTGTTTACTGTTGCAGCAAATGTAACTTGAAACGGTTGACCTCTACATGAAGCGGTCGGCCGCATTCTATTCCGTTAAAAATTAACGGAGATTTGACTGAAAGACCAGATTGTCACAACTATATATCCTCAGTGACCATAAACTTTGTCACCGTGCTATAAACCTAGTGACTAAATTTTTAATTTCTCAAAAAATAAATAGGGAGAAGACTTATGAATTTTTTTAATGAAAAATTAATGGATTTTGTTAAAATGTAAGGAGAGAAAATGTTCGATGCAGTGTTTTTAAGGAAAATGTTGGAATATGTGCAAAAGTTTTTAAATTTTGAGTTTTTGAAAAGTTTTCTTAAAAATTTAAAAATATTTCATATCTAAACATCATCGAGTGTGAGTAAGCTTTGCTTCTCATAGCTTTTTATATTTGTAATTGTCATAGCTTATTATATTTGTACAATCTTGAGCTTATAATTATAATTATCTGTTATTTAAAGCCCTGTTAGACATAGGAAAGTGAAAGAATCAATTAAAAGGTAATCAAATTAATATTAAAAATCCTAATAATTAGTGGTCATCAACCTTAGGATTATTAAACTCAATAACATCTTTTTTTTTCGATTAATAAACTTTGGTTTCGACAACAATGGCAAACTAAAGACATTTTGAAAGACATGGAAACAACATTAATATATAAAAAGAAAACAAAAATATATAACTCAAGAATATGGAAACTTTCAATTTCTTACAAATAAGGTTCTTTCTCAAATTCATAGCAAGTAGATATGCAAGATACTTTACCTGCTTCTCTCTCATCAATGCTAAGCAAGACCTAATTGCTATGAATTACAAATATGCCCTCCTAATAGTGGCTTTGCATTAGTCATTCACATTCTAAGAAACAATCTCAGAAAGTACGCCGCATGACCTAAGGGTGTGTTTGCACCCAAAATATTACCAATATTTCTCTCTCCTCTAATAAAATACTACAATATAATCTCTCTCTCTCCCATAAAAAAATATAAAAAATTACCTCTCTCTTCACTTTTTCACTAAACCCAATATCAAAAATATTTCAACACAAACACAACCTTAGCCTTTCGAACATAAGTGAGAGGGTGCTCATGGAAATAATATTTATAAATGTAAGTGCTCCCCCACTTAATGTATGGAAATCTCCCAAGAACGCATTTGGTATGTGCATCAAAATCGCATTTTGCAAAGTAGTAGAACCAGTGCTTCGGGTTTCTCTCTTCTTCGCAAAGTACATAAAAGTATTCCTCGGAATCATTCTCGACAGCATAGGTAAGTTTGGGGGGATGTTTCTCAAACTTGTGCTTAATCATGAGGGGAAGAATCGCACATCTAAAACACATGGCAAAATTTCATTCAGTACATACAAATACTCTGCCTCTGCCCTGGAAGACGTGGCAACCATTGCATATTTCCGTGGAAGATATAGCAAGGTAGAGGGAATGCTGATGACCTTCATGTTTAAGCTCTTCTGGAAGTGTACAACACTGAACGTCAAGATTTAAGTAGCCACAGTCCTCACATTCGTAGCTGAAGCCAGGGCGATGATGAAGACAAGCATCACAAGGGAAGGCGCACTGATCCCTTGAGAAAAGGGTGAGCTGATGTGGATGAAGTGGGTGTTTTTTCTTTGTAGGCAATTTAGCACATCTGTCATGAAGAAAGAAACTGCATTGCTCACAACTGTAAAAAGGGCCTGAGATTAATAGACTACATCCTTCACACAGCTTCTCATCCTTGAGTTCTTCACAATTGAGGACTAGGTTATGTTGATGAATGAAATGTTTGATCTCCCCAGCTTCTTCATCCCCTTTTAGAATGATCTCCTCCAACCCTGACTCAGCTTCTTCGTCCTTTTTTAGGGGTCCATCTCGAACGGAAACTTCGTATGTGCAATCCGTATGGGCCACGTAATCACATTCTTGACAATAATAAGCTGCATGGTTTGGGTTGATCTTTTTATAGCTGAGTTTGCAGAATACGTTGTCAGCTGGCAGCTCCTTCACTTGACGAAGTGAATAAGTGTGAGCAAGGGAGTGGTAATGTGCTGCAATTTCGATGGTGCTTGGAAATTTCGCACATTTGGGGTGAATCAAGAATTGACAGATGCTACATATGCTGGCCATGTCTTTGCATTCCACACCACAGGCCTCACAAGTGAATTGGATCTGCTTGAAAATAGTGATGAACGCATGCTGATGACTATGGCTACCATTAATTTGCCACTGAGAAGCACATTCGATGTCAAGGTCAAAGTCGCAGCTTTTGCAATTGTAAAAGAAACAGTTTTTGCAATTCTTATTTCAGGCATCACAATATATAATCTCCATGGATTTTTTAAGAGAAAGTGCGTGGTTTGGGTGGAAGGGATGTTGAATCTCCATGGGCAGTTCAGTGCAGGACTTATGAAGAAGAAATTTACAATCATAGCATTTATAGCCAAGACCCAATACTGACTCCTCGCACCCGGAACAAATAACTCCATTCTCACCATCAGTTTCCAGCACTTCTGTCTGGATCAAGGGATGCTCGTGACTGAAATGTTCAATCTCCATCTTTTTGATGAAAAGCTCTGCGTCTCTCTCTCTTAGACAATCACGAACACAAACGACTCTAATGTGGAAACCCTTCTTAAACCATCCTGCAGTTCAAAGAACTAAGCATTTACTCAACTATTCCACAAAACAGAGAGATCGTGTCATAGAGAAACTACGAACCAAGAAGAAGAATAAGAAGCAGCATCACCTCAGAATTTGATAAGTTCAAGTCAGATCATGAATAGAGTAGGATGATCTTTACCTTATTCCATAAGAAATTCACCTCTAGATGGTGATTGTTGAGAAACTATCAAAACCCAGATACTCTTCTGTTTGTTGAAATTCTCTAAGTTCAGCTCTATCTTGTCTTTCTTCCAAAAACAAGTAGACCCCAAGAGGAAAAGCAAGGAAAGGCAAAGGATGTCCACAAATTTGGCTAGCGTGGTGGGCAGGGACACGACTTGGAGAGGAAACAGACACATTAACCCCCAGTCAATGAAAAAATAAAAAGGAAAAAGGAAACAGAGGCCACAAGATCATCAGACTCAGACTAACTCGCAATCGATATCCAAGTCATGTTCTCTGTTTTAGTGTCCTTGAGAGACCATAGTAATAATTTCCATCTAATTTTCAATTGGGAAAAAAAACCAAAAAAATAAAATAAAAATCAGAAGCATTATAACTCAAAGTACACTCTATGAATAACAGATAACGCCTAGTTTGGTTCCTCCACTAATCTAAATTTCATTATTTACACATTAAAAAAGCACGTGACATAATATAATAACTGTTGTAACATTGAGTGTAAAGTGTAAAAGTAATTGTAGTTGGAGGTGAAATATATCAAATTTGAGAATTAGGGATGCAAATTATAGAACGTGTGATAGTTTATAAAATGTAATTTATCCATTATATATATAATATATATATTGGTAGGAAATTTCTCCATTATATTTAGATATTCGTATGTATGGTTCAAGCAATCATAAACCACGTATGTATAACATGAAGTGCTTCTCAAAAGGTCAAGAATTGGTGGTAGACGTTGCCAGGTTTCGATTGGGCGGAACCCTTCGTTATCGGTCGAACTTCAACAGACAACAGTACTGTTAAATTTAAGAAAAAGAATCCTCTTTTGATGAAGTCAGGTATCTTTTAAGGAATCGGAACAAAACCACGTTGTTCCCGAAGGTAATTAAAACTTGTACTCATCTCTTTCCCGTAATTAATTTTGGTTGCTGCAATCTCTAGGTTGCTCATTTTTCTTTTAAATCATGCTTCTGGAAATATATTGAACGGCTTTAATGGTGTCATGAGTTCAGCGTTAGCGAAAGTAAGGGGGAACTAGGGATACTTCAACTTCGTCCAGTGGATAGAGATTTCAGGTGGTTAATTGGTGGCAACAGGTTAGAAATGGGTGTTACCAGTTCCTAAAATGTGTTAAGAGTGTAGAAAAGTGAAGTGAAAAGAAAGTGCGAAAAGCAGTAAGAGAAGAAAATAGTGAAAAATGTGTTGTGTTGTGTGAGTGACGTGAAGTGTGGAAGGGTGTAAGAATGTGGGTCCCTCTTTATGTCTTGTAAACGTTATTCTATATAGGGGTGAATAGCGGACTAGTCGGAAGCGGAATTTAACATTCCGACATCCGGTCCGCTAACTAGCGGATGGCCAAAAAAGAGTCCGCTAAGATTAGCGGACTTAGCGGAAGCGGAAGCGGACTTAGCGGAAGCGGATAGCGGAATTCCGCTAAGTCCGCTAAGATGTAATTCACAAAATAAAATCCTAAAACATGTAATTGACAAACAAATGTATAAACAAATGTAAAAACATGCAATTCAAAAAATCTCATATTAAATAAATCTTAAATCAAACTTTGATCTTTTTGATAATACTTGATCTTTTTGATACTAACTATACGTGGAATATTGATATCCAACCAATATCAATTAGTCCCATTAGTGACGACCACACAGAAGCTGACAGTTTTTGTTTGGGTTTAATTAAGCAAACAAGCATAGATTTAAGCATTTTGTTTGGTGCATAGAATAGGCAGAGTGCATAGCATGTATTTAGTATTGTTTTTTAGAATTTCCACTGCAGAATCATGATGGTACTGATGTTCTTATGGGTCCTGATGACCGTTTTATGGTTTTCCTAGGCATTGTTGCCTACAAGAGGCAATGGAGTGTCATTGCAATTTTACAAGTGAATGATTTTCTATCTTACAGTGGCTACGAGTTTTCTATCTTACAAATTTGTTACTAATACAATTAAAGAGGAATCAGAAAGTGACAAGGAATAGAAAACCATCACTGTGTCCTAAAAATGAGCAAATAGATCATGTATCTAGACTACCTCCGCATGGACAAAGGGGACAAATTTGTTACTAATACAATTGATGAGATCTTGTTTAGGTGCAGCAGCACTAGCAGACTGATGACTATGGTGGTTTGCCCCCTTTGTCCATGGCAGATTTAGGTCTTGACCTTTAAGTAGAGACGTCAAAATTGCTCCCCCAACCGCCACAATGCTTCCCAATATCTTTGCCTGGCAATGCAGTCTCCTTACATTGAACTACTCGAGCCTACAAAAGTACTCTCAACTAATTGTCACATTTCCATCTCCAGCATTTCTCACTTTTTTGACTTTTATATACGAAACACATGCAAAAGGGGTTCTAAGGGAAAATTTACCTACAAATCCAAGCCATTACAAATGCCAAGGCCGGAAGGATATTGTAGAGGGCAGTTGCGAAAGAGGCATTGGTGTGTATCATCCCAATATAAAAAAGGTTCTGGTCAAGGACTGGGCTGCATCAAACACAATCCAAATTAGCCTCATCCCCATATTTAAAGCAAACTTTGCAATATTGGTCATCCCTGCATAGGCAAACTGCAAGAGAATCACAGCTACGAATAGCTTTACCCGGCAAAACCCTCATCGCAACCCTGAATGGAAGTATGTATATTCATACTTTTTACAGGAAAAAAAACCCTCATCGCAGCCCTGAATGGACACGATATTCTATACAGTAATTCACAATATGCTGCTACCAAAAGGGTTATCATAATAAAAAATAACTTCTTGACACTTCAAAACTCTAACAGAGGAAAGGAAAAAGCACTACATAGGTATAAAGGGCGAGAGAGTCTGAGAATTTACCTCAACAATGTTGCCGACTAAGTAGGGCAACTGCTTATTGAGCTTAATCTTCTCCTGATTTTCCTTTATCTTCTCCTTGTACGAATCTAACTCCAAATTTGTTCTTTGCAACTCGTCCTTCAATTACAGAAGAAACACATAATCCCCATTTCCGTTATAAATTCCAATAACAAAAAACTACTGTTAATAATTAAAAAAAAATCCCATCAAGAATCGAAAAAGCAGATCCAGAAAAAATATGGTTTGCAATTGGACCCTTATATAATCGGATCTCAGTGAGAAAATAAATAGATCGAAGATCAGAAAGAGCAAATCAATCAGAAGCATCTAACATGAACAATGTATGATATAGATATGAAAGAAATTGAATTCAACGTAGAGCCTAACATAACGTGCCTAAACTAAAAGAAGAAGAAGAAAAACAACAAATAAAGGGAAGCACAGGGCATCGGGAGAGAGAATCGCAAAATACCTCGAGAGAGGTTTGAAGAGAACTTCGGCGTGGCCGCTGGGCGCTGGGGAGTCTAGGGCTGGCCGGCGTGGAAGACTAGGGCTGGCCGGCGTGGCCGCTGGGCGCTGGGGAGTCGAAGTCGAGGAGTCTGGGACGGGGGTCGGGGTCCTCGGGGAGTTGGCTTATTAGTTAGGGACTTAGGGCTCAGATCAAAACGGCAGCGCATCAAGCATTTTTTTTCCTCAAAAAACAATATATAAACGACGTCGTTTTAACGTAAGAAGAAAAAAAAAAAACCCCAGAACCGGAGTTCCGCCTGGACCGGCAGAAACGTCCGGTTCCGGTTCCGCTTCCGTTAATAGTCCAAAATAACCTCCGGCTCCGGTTCCTGTAAGAGGCGGATCTCCTTTTCCCGGAACCGGAGTCAGTGGCGGAGGCGGAGGTCCGGCGGAAGCCGGACCGGACTTACAGCCCTAATTCTATATTTCTAAAAGAGCCTTTTTGTAATTTTTCTTTCCATTTTGCTTAACAATCTAGTATTAGAGCTAGTTAGTTGGTTAGAGATCCGTGTCAGAGTGAGACGGTTGAGGTCATTTCGGAGTTGCGCAGTGGAAGAATTGTGGGTATAGAGTCAAGGCGGTCATAGACCGTGTTAAGGTGCTGCTCGAGAGATCACTGTTCGTGCACAATCTGGGATTGTGAAGCTCGATAGTCTGGGACTAGGCTTGCTTGGGAGGACATGAGACGAAACCAAGTCACGATGGCGGATCTCCAGTATGCTGGCACAGTGGAGAAGCTTAATGACCATAATTATTCTACTTGGCAGACGTGCATGTAGTCATATTTGTAAGGTCAAGATCTCTAGGAGATCATTGGAGGAAGTGACTTCACGCCACCTTCTGCGGAGAATGCTGACACACTCCGAAAGTGCCGAATTAAAACTGGGAAATCTTTGTTCGCTATTAAGATAACTGTTCAGAAAGAAATTATGGACCACATCCGACACGTTATCACACCGAAGGATGTGTGAGACACATTGACAACCCGTTTTTTAAGAAAACAAATGATATGAGACTTCAACTACTGGAAAATGAGCTCATGTCAACTAAGCAGTGGGAGCTCACAATTAATCAATATTTTACTAAGGTAAAGTCTCTTTGCCGAGAAATTTCTGAATTAGACTCTTCTGCAAAAATTAATGAACAACGTATGAGGAGAATCATTATCCATGGGTTAAGACTTGAATACCATGGATTTATTACTGCGATCTAAGGTTGGCCAACCCAACCTTCCTTGGAGGAGCTGGAAAATTTACTGGCCAATCAAGAAACCTTAGGAAAGCAATTAACAGGGGTTTTTCAATAAAGAATGAGGAGGAGACACTGTATAACAACAGGAGAGGTCGCCAACTTCACAGAGTAAAAGCTCACAATTAGGGGGAGCTCAATTGAAAGGCAATCAATATTGCAAACAACGAAATGATGAGTGTTATAATTGAGGTTGAAGAGGACACTATGCTCAAGATTGCAGATTTAAGAAAGAGCATGTTGAAGGAAATGTGGTAACATCCGGCAGTCACCAAGGTACGTATGATAGTGATATCGAGTAAGACTTTCATGCTTCTCTTGTCACAATAGATAACTATGTATAAGAGTGAAGATGAGTGTGATTTCTCCATTATTACAAGTCCTAGAGATGAGTCTACTCAGAAGAAGAGATAGACTTTGATGAGATAGCCACATGTGCTATTTTTTAGCCAAAAGATGGCCAACAAGTAGATCTTAAGGTAGTGGAGGAATTCATATCTCCAATAAGTGGAAAGGAAGATGAGTCGAATATGTCTAGCAAAAAAAAAAAGAGAAGGGAGACCATGGCAGGCTGTTGTGTATATAATACTAGATGAAAAGCTAGAAGAAAAAGGTACGAACATAACTGATGCTGAAAAATTCATTTATGATGAAGACTTAATTCTTGGATTGAGATATTTCAACGACACTGTTGACGAAGAGAATGAGGAAGCATCTAAAAATGCAACATGGAGAAAAAAATAAAAGAGAAGAATGTTGCAGCGGTGAAGAATAAAATTTGGGATTTGGTATCAAGAAGTCCCGATGAAGTCAAAACACCATAGGCGGCTGAAGAATCGGATAACAACAAAATATTTGGAGAATCGACATATATCAAGACAACAGATGATGTGTTGCCAATATTTGGGGACTGAAAAATTATTGAAGCTTTGACAAATGAACATAAAGAATGCATACTTGCATGAATTGCTGGATCGAGGAGAAATAAGTGCGGAGGGGAGTGTTAGCGCTAGCACTTAGTTAGAAGAGACACAACAAATCAAGAAAAATCTAGAAGAATCCAGACTTTTGGTAAAAATGAGATAATGCCAGAATTCACTAGAAGGGCCAAGAATTTACACTAGCCGACTTAATGAGTGGAAAAAATTTACTCTATAGCCAACTTAGCCTCCTATAAATAGTGTAGAAAAGTGGAGTGAAAAGAAAGTGTGAAAAGTAGTAAAAGAAGAAAAGAGTGAAAAGTGTGTTGTGTGAGTGAAATGAAGTGTTAAAGGGTGTAAAAGTGTGAGTCCCTCTTTATTTCTTGTTAACGTTATTCTATATTTATTAAAGAGTCTTTTTGTAGTTTTTCTTTCCATTTTACTCAACAGAGAAAACAAAGAGGGCCTAAAACTAGAATATGACATGTAGAAATTTCTTAGCTTTTGTAGAGCACTCTATTTGTTCTTTTTTATTTGTCACCCCCCAGCCAATCCTCATATTTAAAAAAAAGTACACATTTGTTGTAGAATTTGTCTGGCGTTAGACTTTCATAAAGCTCTAAGAAGGCATCTTCCTCGTCATCTTTCAAATGACTTTTATTGTTGAGT